>CM034307.1:39915221-41115221 GCA_019925795.1 Dendrobium chrysotoxum | reverse complement strand
TTACGTAATGAGCATAAAAGCCCAACAATAATTATAATCTTACAACTAAAATCAATATAATACAAAAGAGAAATAATATGCTATAAATTATATAAGAAAATTTATGAATCAATATATGTTATTTGAACCGATCACCTATACCAATCAATTATTCTATCTTTATCATTCAGTCCGTATAATACATTCATATCATTCATATATTCTCGACAATATAGCAGTTATATTGTTATAATTATATTTGTATCCATATTCAATAATAATAAGTAATAACAATAATCTGTATCAGCAATTCGTAATCAGTATCAGTAATCATTATTCAATCAGATATTCAGAATAGGATATCTTAAGGGTATATTGCTCTTACACTTATGACTCCCAATCAGTCACCCTTATGACTCCCAATTAGTATACTCCTTATAACTCCTCTTAAATCACGTAAATCAATCATCCCGACTCCTTATAACTCCAAGTCCTTATGACTTCCATCAGTGAGTCAATGAATCTTAAAGGTATCACGTAAGGTTATCATGTTGTATATATCTGATATTAATCAATACATCCTTTCAGTTAGGTCAGTTTAGTTTAATGCATCCTTTCATTTAGATCAGTTTAGTTTAATGCATCCTTTCAGTCATATATCAATATCACATTTCAAAATCGCATCTCAATATAACATTCTAGTTCATACCAATCCTAGCAATCATTATAGTACATACATTTCAATATTATCATATCAAATCATTGTACATTATTTTCAACTCATTTTCAGTATACATGTTTCCTACTAATTCTATCGAGAAATTTTTATACAGATATTTAACCGGTGAAAATATAATACAATCATATCATATTATTTAGAATGATCAAATTTATAACTTATCAAAAGCTATATGATGAAAGCTTATCAAATCAGAGATAATGTCTTTTTAGCATATTTAGGAGATATAAATTTGTAGAAATCAAAATCACTGAAAACAGAGCTATGAGGATAATTACTTATAACGAATAAAACACTTTTTGTAAAAAGAATGGCAGATAAAAATCACCTAAATTCCTTTCTCTCTCATCTTACTCTCCTCCTTTGGTTTCTTCCAGGGCAAGGCAACGATTGAGGGAGTGAGGGAGGCTATGGCAGAGATATTTATAATAAAATATATTTAAAAATTTTATTAGTTGCCTAGCGTCGTAGCACTCAAACTCAGTGTTGTAGTATTGTATGTCAAATGAAGAATTATTATAGAAATAAAGACTCAAACACCATAGAGGCAGATTTTAGTGTCACTGTGCTATCAAATCTAGCACCATAATGCTCACAAGCACATTACTGAAGTGCTCTAGTTTAAATAGAAATTCAAAAATTCATATTTTAAAATATTTTTCATTTTTAGGTTATTACACGATAGAGGTCGGAGGGAACTCAGTTGGCGGGCGGCCGAGGTCGGAGGGATCATAGTCGGCAAGCGATAGTGGTCAGAGGGACCATAATCGACAGGTGATGGTAGTCATAGGGATTGTAGTTGGCAGGCAACAAAGGTCGAACAAAGGCCGTCGATGGTTGCCAAGTGGAGGTCCGACGTCAATGGTCAGGCAAAGGACCAACAGTGGTGCCTTAATTGCGAGAGTTCATTAGTGATGGTACCGTGGTGGAGCTTCAGTATACTTCAAGCTTCAAAGCTCTTTTGAGTCTCTAGCCTATGGTATAAGCCTCATAAAGTCCAAGCCCCTTTGATTTGGAAAGAATGGGTCTATTTATAGATTTTGAGAGTGGCATGCTCTATAAATATGGAGAAGATTCAAGGTAAATTCAGAGTGAACCATCGAACAACCCAAAATGATTCCATTTGTTTCTCAAGCTTTTATGTACTTTAATGATGTCAGAATTAAGTGATCCTAGGCTCGTTGGATTTGTCTCGTCGAGTCGCTCGATTTTAATATAAGCATGCCACATTTAGAGAACATTTAGTTATCCAATTAATGCTTTGAAACTTTCAAACATCCTTTGATCCCTTGATTTGGACCCATATGGGCTTAGATTGGACCGATTTTGGTGTTATTGAGTTTGTTTCCTTGAGACATTCAATTTGATTATAAGTTTTACTAAAATCGGAGTTTGGATGGTCCCAAATTTTATTTCCAGATGTTTCTAATTCATTATGCTTTGAGATTCATGCTTGATCAAGCAATTTTTTGTGAGATATCAGTTGCCATCTATTTTTGGACATAGAACCTAGTAGACTCCGAAAATACATGCCTGAACCTTTCAAATTGTTGGTGAGGTAAAATTATACTTTCAAAAATATTACAATGCACGACCACTCCCTGGACGTCAACGTAGTCCTCCCCTTGGGGTCGTCAAATATATGATGTATATATATATATATCTATATTGCAGAAAAAAATTAGGTAGTTACCTTCAAATATATAATGAATTCAGTTAGACAAATTTTCATAATTTTTCTAAAAATTATTCAATTATATGATTTCTATAAAATTAGGATATAAAATTATGAAATTTTAAAAATTTTAACATAAACAATACTCATTTACGAGATTTTAAAATTAAGCTAATGAATAGGGCTGCAAACGAACCGAGCCGAGCCGAGTATGTGAGTGTTCATGTTTGAGTTCATTTAATATCAGCTTGTTCAAGTTTGGTTCGTGTTTGTTCGAGCTTTATTATTTGTGTTCATGTTTGGTTCATTTAAATTAATGAGTGTTCATGTTCGGTTCATGTTCAGTTCATGTTCGGTTTGTTTAATGCTTATCGAGCTTTAAACAAACGAGCTATAAATGAGCTCTACTTTTAGATGTTTATTAACTTAACAAACGAGCTTTATCGAGCTTCCTAACAAACGAATACATCGAGCATGTTCGTGAACATATTTAACGAATTTTTTAAAACAATCAAACAAACACGTTCATGAATATATCTATGAACAAACACATTTATAGTAAAAGCAATTGTCTATGTAAAATGAAAATAATATTAATCAATATGAAAAATGCAGTGCTCATTATTATTTACTGTAAATTTTATTATTTAACAATAATTATATCATTATATTATAATAAACTTATATTGTTATTAATTATAAATTAAATAATTGTTATTAGTAAATAAATGATAAGTAATAATATTAATGAGAATTAATCGATTAATATCAATTAATATATAATAATAGCTTATTTATTAAATATATATAATAATAATAATAAGAATTAATCGATCTTGATGTCAAACATCAAACATTAATCGAGTTCTTTGTTCACGAGCTTCTTATCGAGCTTCATATCGAGTATGTTCATGAGCTTTAAACGATCATGTTCACAAACCTATTCGAGCCAAACGCATTGTTGTTCAAGCTTGTTTATTAACACATCGAGTATTTACAAAAGTGTTCAAGCTTGTTCAACTAACTAATTGAACGACCACGAACGAGCTCTTATCGAGTCGAGCCTCGAGCAGCTTGTCGAACGCTCAGTTCTCTTGCAGCCCTACTAATGAAGATGCTAATAATAAAATTAGCTTAAATTATAGCCTAATAATAAGTAAATTATCATTAGTCGAAACTTTAGCATTTCTCGAAGTTGCCGTATTGATTGGAGCAAAAATTATTAGAAAATTGAGCCACAAAACTCCCAAAATAACTCTAATTTGACTGCAAATGCTCTGTTGGCATGTGAAAGTATCAAAATTGAGTCCAAAACATAAAACAATAGGCCCGAACACCAAAAAAATGTCTGAATTAGATTGTCCAAACCGAACTCGGGCTTGGATGCAATTTAGCGGCCAACCACCAGCGTGCCAACCACGGACAATGCTCCGGCGGGCCACCCACATGCGGGTCCTCTTGCGCCACTTGCAAGCTCAAGAGGCACGTATTGGCGCCCCTGCATTCAAGTTTTTTTATTAATTTAGTTCAATTAAATTATTTCCATTTTAAAATTCTTCAAAAATAGTAAAAAATTAAAATTTATTAAAAAGAATTCAGAGCATTCTTTAGAAAGAAAATGATTAAATTGATGTATATTTATTTATTTTAATTAAATATTTTCCTTCTTTATTTATTTTAAAAAAAGGAAAATATGATTTATGCTTTTAAAAATTCCCCAAAAAATCTTAAAAAACCTAGAAAAAAAAAAATCCAAAATTTGTCCCCTCACGGATCTATAAATACACTCTTTGAGGGAGGGGGAAAGAGCGCGGTTCTCTTGAGCCTGTCTAATATTTCTCCCATAAATTGAGGGAGAAGTGGGCTTGCAAAATTTTGGAGATCGCCGACACCAGAAAAGGCTAGTTTATTGGAGCAAGCTCTGATCCTCCTTTGTAAAAGGATGGTCCCAAATTTATTTTTTTGGAAGTTTTTAATTCATATATGCTTCGAGATTCATCCCTAATCAAGGGATTTTTAGTGACATATCAAGTCTATAATAGGCAAACTCATCATCATATCCTAAGCTTCAAATCCAAAATCTCTTGAATAGAAGCTACACAAATCAAGGTGAGCTACTTAATCATAAAAATCATCAAAGTTGGTGCAATTTTATTTTGAAACAAAGAGCTTGTTATCAAGATACTTAATATATATTAAATCTATAAAAACTTTGCGGATAAGAAAAATAATAATAAGAAGAAGAATATGTTTTTTTTAGAGATAAAATATTCCTTATTACATTCATAGAATATTCTTGTTACTTGCTAGAAAATTTGAGTCGGTAGAGTGTGTGTTTTACGTATCACTATAGTATAAAAATTAAGCACATAAAGAGAAAAGTGGTAAAACAAGAACTTTTTTACTGGAAAACTGAGAAAGAAAAAAAATCACAGGGTGTAGCTTAGATTAAAAATTTACTATATATCAGAAGATACAAGAATCATTCCTTCCTCACAATTTAAGAAGAAAATAACCATTTGAAAATAAGATGTTTGATATCTTTTATAGAGGTTAATAAAAATCTAGTGTCCACGTATGGACAACACCCAACAACATGAGTTGGTTTATCCAATATGAATTATAGAAAGTAGGTGTCCACAGTCAGATAACTATATCCAACAACAGGGTTATATCTTGTCAGAATTTTGGAGATGATGACAATTACTGACGGTGATCATTGGTGATGATGGTGGTTGTCGGTGATGATAACTGGTGATGGTCATCAGTCGCAATAGCTAAAAAATACAATAGAGCTCTCTAGTCCTCTCATTTCTTCCTCTACTTCATATGGAGAATGGAGCTATATTTATAGGCTTTTTGAGATACGTTATTTGATAATTTGAACCCGAATCCAAAATACTACATAATACGATTCATATCGATTACCTTAATCATGAACTATGTATTTGACATTATCCTTAATAATGTCGAAATTAAGTGATCTTGGACCCGTTGGATTTGTCTAGTCGAGCCGCTCAATTCGACTATAAATATGTCAATTTTAATAGTTATGCTAATATAATTTGATTATTATAATAATGTATGTATTGATAGATTTTATTAATATATTTATTAATTTTATTAGAAGGATTTATACATGTAACATAAAAAATATTTTATTTAAATAATTAATTTCTAAATTTTATACTTGCTCTCCTAACTTCTTAAAATTTTTATAGCATCAAAATGCCATCATTTTATTTCAAACTATCTTTCTTCTTTATCAATGCTCTTATCAATGCTCTTCTCTCGGGAGATCTTTTCATAACTTTTTGAGTTTTCTTTGTCAACAATGATTTTATAATTTTGAGTGTGTCCTCACAAATATTAAAGATAAATAAATGTTAAAAGTGTTGTAGTTCAGTAAGTTAAAAATGTGGATATTAAAATATATAAATAACATATTTGTATTTATTATGTTGGTTAAATTTTTATTAATATAATAATAATATTGTTAATTTATTAAAATATTTTTTAAAAAAATTGACTTAAAACTAGAGTTTAAAAAATTAAATCGGACCGGCCGGTTTTAAGTAAGTTAAAAATGTGGATATTAATTATATAAATAATATATTTGTATTTATTATGTTGGTTAAAATTTTTATTAATATAATAATAATATTGTTAATTTATTAAATATTTTTTTAAAAAAAATTGACTTAAAACCCAGATCGGCGGTTCAATTATGGCCGGACCGGTCGGTTCATGTTTTTTATTTATATAATTAAACAAACTATTTAATATTAAATAAATGTTAAACTTAATCAATTAATATAAATATTATATATTAAAATTCTTTAATAAGTATTAAACACATATGATTAAATATTACTTACAACATTCTTATATTACTCCATCACTCGATATGAGCTCCAATCATTGGCAAAAACAAAAAGCTCTATAAACTATACAAAACAAAAAGCAAAATATCAAGTAATACATAATACAACACATCTTTTTTTAATATTTTTCTTAAATTAATTTTTAAAATATGAATAATATTTATTATTTTTATATATTTTATTATATATTATTAACAATTAATTTTTATAATATGAATAATATTTATTTTTTTTAATTTTTTTGGGGAATTTTTTTAGTTAATAATATTTATTTTTTATCTATTTAAATTTTTATATATTTAATTATATATATGAATGATATATATATATAATTTTATATTGTGAGTTTTTTTTATATAATTTATATTAAACACTATATCTAAATATGTAATATAAATTAGTAATAATTTATATTAAATTATATGGTTATTATATTTCATTATTATATTAATTTTATTAATTTTTTATAATAATATTATTATTTATTACGTCATCCGTGAACCTCTCATTCTTTCGATTCGTTGTCTGGTCCGATTTTCACAACTCAAATAAACAAAAAATTTGGAGAGGCATTACCAGGATTTATCTTCTTGTAAATTTTCACGGTTTTCTTTAGACTGTTGTCTTCATGCTCTCTTCCCTCTCAGAAGATTTTATCATAAATAATATAATTAGAAATTTGCTTAATAATTAACTGATTTAAATAATTATTTAAGTGCTACTTAAGTAATTTAAAAATTAATAAGCATACTATTAATTATTTAAGAATTCTATTACTTCTAATTAATTATTATTTCACATATATCTTGTTGATTACAATATTAATTATTTAATTACTTCTACTTAATTATTTAATTATTATTTTACATAACTAATTATTTGATTATTAATTATAATGCTAATTATTTAAGTATTTTAAATGGAAATTTTATTTTTATTAATATAATTAATTATTACTATTTTATATTATATTAATTAAGCTATATTAAATTAACTTATAATTTAAATATACCGTTTGCTTTTGAACTTCTCCATTTCATCGTTAATGTGCTTCTCCCACAGCCATTTCTTCATTGCTGCTTAGCTTCGCATAAAGCAGTGTTTCACCTCGTTCGACGATGTCGGATTAGAAGTTATAATGGGAGCTCGCTCGCTGCGAAGCTAATCATTTTTCTCCACAATACGGCCGTCGCGTAAGAAACATTCGCTCGCAAGTCATAGATATGTAGTTTATAAATCCCTTAAATTTGTCGAATGACGGGATTTAGTAAATCCATAATTCCAGGATTTGCAATCGATTCAAATTTATTGAGTGCTGCAAACCTTTTGGCAGGATTTATGATAAAATCCGGTTGCTTAAATCTTGCTACCAAACAGCTCCTCACGCTCAGGTAAAATGCTCTCTTAAAACCCCAATTTTGTGCTTGTTTTATATTTCGACTATGGAATGGAGTTGTATTTTTGCTTCATTTATATTTTGACGGCGGAATGGATTGAAGCTTTTCGGGGCTGTTTGACAACAAATAGTATTTAAATTTATTGGGATTTAGTAAATCCTATAAATCCGAATTTAGTAAATCCCGAGGGTGTTAAATCCTGAAAACTATTTGATATGACCTAAGTTAAATACTGATCAATCCTAAAAAACTGTGGCAACGTAATCTAGGCTTTAACGCAGTTGATTCATTTAGAAATTTAATTTAATTTATGTGTTCATTATAGGACTATTTAATAATTAGATAATTAGTAATATAATCAGTAATTTGATAATTAACACCTAAATAATTAATTTGATAATTAATAATAATTGAGCTAATTTCTAATTATATTATTTATCATTATAATTTATTAAGGATAATTAAAAATAAAATTAATAAGTACTTATTATATTATTAATTATTTAATTATATTCTTAAATCCTAATTAATTTGTCAATTATATTTTAAAATTATAAATTATTTAATTAATACTCATATTAATGTTTTTATTAAATATTTAAATATTAAATTAATTTAATGATAATTATACAACTAATAACTATAATAATCAATCAATTACAAATATTAATTAAACTAATTTCATGATAATTACACTATTAATTATTAAATTAAATACAATTAGATAACTTAATTATACTACTAATTAATTATTTAAGATCCATTTTTAATTTATTCGTGATTGCATCAATCTTTGCTGTAGGGGCCGTGAAAAAGCTTCATCTCCAACTGATTCCTTCGCGATTTCGCAAATTCCCTCCATCCTTACGGCTTGGAGTTTCTTCCAGCTACTTCTCTTCTCCGTTGCAACTCTCCCGGCCGTCGATTGCTTCAACTCTCAACAGCACAAAGGTACATCTCGCATGTCCTAGATAGGACCCTCGGCCGTTGTGAGCAGGATTTAGCTGTTTCATTCGGCGTTCTTAGCTTCTAAATTGATTGTTTTCACCTGCACGGAGCTGATGGTTCTTCTGCTGCATTTAAGACTTACGGTGATGTAATATCTGATAAGTGGCCTTTTTCTTATAAACAGAATTCAAGAATGGAAAGTATGTTGGTGAAAGTGGCAATAGGCTTAAGGAGCTGCTCTCTAATTCAATCCCATAAAATTCCACTCTTTATGGAATTTCAAGGGCCATACAGGAAATGTGGTTGTGGACTTCAGCAAAGATTGGACTGGATTTAGGGATGCAATGGCTTTTGAGAACTATTTTTATGCTGATCACTTTGGCAAGATGAATTGGGTTGAAAAAAGGAATTCTACTCCAGGAATATATGGATGGGTGGCTCGTGCTGATGACTATTATTCAGGAGGTCCTATTGGGGATCATCTTCAAAAACATGGAGATTTGAAAACTGTTGATGATGTAACTAATGAGGAGTCTAATAAAATGAGCAAACTTATTCAAGATTTGGCAACTCTGATTGAAGTCCAGAAGAAGCGCGTTGAGGAGCTTGAGGACAAATACAATACGTCAACATTGTCACTCAATAAGATGATGGAGGAAAGGGATAAACTACATGAATCTTATAATAATGGTGATTCTCATAGATGCCTACTAATTGTTTCATACTCTTAATAGCACTGATGAGTGATACTATTTCATAGAATTTTCCTCCCTACAAATTGATATGAATACTTTGGATTGAGGTTACTTCAGCCTTAAATTTTAGATTGAAATTTGGCCGTACTTTCTCTAAGATATGTAGTATAGTACCGTGGTAAACTACTATTTGATAGACTTAATAAGTATTGGAGGAAACAAAAACCTGGCTTTGCAATTGTTTTATTTTATTCCGTTCTTTGGCATGAGATGGTGGTGTATCTCAAATTTATGTATTAGATATGTTTGATATCTCTCTTTTAGATTTGCTGTAGCCTTCAATTTTTTTTTATTGTGCTAAGAACTTGCTCTCAGTTTTAAATGGGATCATTAGTATTTGTCCTGCTGCTTGAATTTATTTCTTTTTGACATAAGTTGAAAGGGTCGGTGCAGGCTTGGATTATAATTATGCGTATTACACTCCATCAATAACACTCTGGAATTTTGTGTTCTTCCTTAGAAATTCAAAGAATGCAGCAATATGAGAATGAGAACTTAAGGACTGAGCTGGATTTTAATAGAAGAGAACATGCATTCAGATCCAAGCAACTTAACACATTAGCAGCTCAAAGTGAGTCTGAGATAAGGAAACTTGAAGATGAAAAGAAGAAGGTACAATATATTTTTGTTTAATTTGCAAGATAGCTTTTAACCTGTTAACTCCTTGGTGAAGGTACTGCTAGATTAAACTGTACATTTCCGGTGGATTCTTATAGCATGCTTAATTGCAAGTCATTTAAAAATTTAATTCTGCAAAATCATTTATCACGAAGGCTCTGTTCAACATTGCTTTCTGATGACTGCATTTGCTTGTTTGAACAGCACAAGTAGATTTAAGGTGTTTGGTGTAATGCAAGAAAAAGTCTAGTTGTTTGAAAATTGAAATATAGCTTTTTAGGGAATAGTGGGTATGATAGCTTCCAAAAAAATCCACTTTTATGGATTTTTTCTTTCTATCTTTAAAAATTAATTTATTTAATTATAAACTAATTATAATTTTGACATTATTTAATAATTATATTAAGTTCATATTATATACATTTCAATCATTCTATCAATTAAAATCAATACCACAACAATTTTTTACTCGCATAGACAACTCTTACAGCACTATTGACAACAATTTCAATTGATTTTTCCAAACGCTAATCAACTTTACAGCAAAACAGAGTACAACACAAAACGACAATGCCAAATAGAGCCTAAATCCACTATCTGACTATGAACTGAGATGTGCTCAACTGTTGCATTTCATTTCTGAATTCAGTTGAGGGTTAATTTTTTTTGGACTTGTGAGCAATGTGCTTTGATGATAATGAATGCAAGATGAATCTATTCTTCTAAGTATAATCAAGATGATTTTCAGGGGTTGACACATGTGATGATTGCATATAATTTAAAAGCCATGTCAAATTAGTTAATTTATGGCGTCTTTCATAGTAAAGGGCATGTCAAGAGGGGGGAGGGTGTAATGGAACATTTTGGGGTTTTTTTTGATATCCTATCATTCAAAAGCCTCACAATGAACAAACAAAAGCTAATAATATAACAATTAAATCAATTAATTAAACATTACCATGTGTACAAGTGTAGGAGACATGATATACATTTTCTATTTTAAAATGTCTCCTCCTGGTTAGGCAGAGCTTTTGGAAACTGGTTAATTGCTCATTACCTATTAGGATTATTGGCGCAATACTCAATTTTTTGGTTGTTGGAAGGTGGATACATGGTTTAATGGTGGGTTTGTACATGGATAAACTTTTTTATATTTATTCCACCAGCTTCCTCACAAATGCACAGCCCTAAGAATTCAGGAAGATGAAAGGATCAGCTAGGAGGTAGCTAACCTTTTATACTATTTCTCTTGAGTGTAATGTATCAAATCTTAATCACAAAAAAAGTTTCTATGACCTAATTGTGTTCGGAAATCATGCTACTGCAAAATCCTTGATTTCTTTGGTTTCAATCCTATTGAAGTTCCAAAAAACAAACCCAGATTTCTAAAATTTAGGAAGGGAGCTACATAACAATTTTCAACATTCATGTTGTGTGCAGGTTCGCTGGAAGGGTTATGATTCTAGTGACGACACATGGGAACCACTCGAAAATTTGAGGTATATTAATACACAACTAAGAATCTTATTTAATTATAAAACTTTTATACCAATATTTACATTTTATCAGCAGCTGCAAAGACCGAGTTAATGATTTTGTTAGAGAAGGTTACTGGTCGAAGTTACTACCACTCCCTGTAAGTGTTTTTAATGTTTCAATGCCAGTTTCTTTGTAGAAAATTGAATCTCCTGAATAGTACTGCTTAATTTCAATACTTGCATGACTTGCTGTTTCATATAAATTTTCTTTAATTTTCTAAATATTTCTCTTCAGGGTGATGTAGATGTTATATGTGGAGGTCCACCATGTCAAGGTATTAGCGGTTTCAATCGGTTTAGATATGTTGATGCACCATTAGATGATGAACGAAACCACCAAATTGTTGTCTTCATGGATAACCGTGCAATTTTTGAAGCCTAAATATGTTTTGATGGAAAATGTCGTTGATATACTGAAGTTTGCCAAGGCTACACTTGGTAGGTATGCCTTGAATCGTTTGATTGAGATGAATTATCAAGCAAGATTAGGCATCATGGCTGCTAGTTGCTACAGTCTTCCCCAATTTCGCTTGCGTGTCTTTTTATGGGGTTGTCATCCTAATGAGGTAATTTTTTTTTAATTATCATTAAAATGTGCACGTTCCATAGTCTAATTCTCTGTGCAGAAATTGCCCCAGTTCCCACTTCCTAATCATGAAGCTATTACAAAGGGTGGTGCCCCTGTTGAATTTGAGGTATATCTATGAGTTTTATCTATTCTTGTAGTTTAAGTAAACTCTATGGTATGTATTTCCATATTGCATAAACTGAAAGTAAAGAGTTTTTTATTCGCTCAAGTTTCCATGATTAATTTGATGAAATATTTGCTTGCTTCGATTACAAAGTAATTTGAAATCTCAACCCCTAGCTATCTAGTGGTTGAAAGAATAATTCTGATTGTTTCTTCAAAAAACTATTGTATCATTATCTTTAACTTTGTAGCTTTTGCATATAATCCATCTCTGGATTTTTTTATTATTTCTACAATATGTACGGTTACATGCTTATTTAAATCTTATTTTGCAGTGTAACCTTGTTGGATATGATGAAGGCCAACCACGGATGTTAGAAAAAGCACTTGTTCTTGAGGATATTCTGTCCGATCTTCCACCATTAAGCATCTATGATTTCAATTTGATATATCTTTGTTGCGTCCTGGAATATTCGCGACGGTAGAGAAATATAATGCCTAATGTCTTAGCTTTGTACGAAGATCCAGCACACAATCAGATAAAAGGAGAGGGTGTTACATTCATAAGAGACATCAAGATTTTTACGTGGAAAACTCTTGAAAAGGGGGAAAAACCACGGGGCCTTGCCCAGTTTAAATGAATCCACTAATATTTGCGGTCGATTACAAATGAGGCCCTTCATTGGGAGAAGGTCTTAGCTTGATGTACATCATATAGAGTACATTACATGGTGGGAATACAAAGAATCACTATTGGTGTGTTTGTTTGGTTAGAAGGACCGTAGTCGGTGAGCGGCGTAAGTCAGAAGAACCATAGTCAGTGGGCGACGGAGGTCGTAAAGACCGTTGTCTGGCGACGGAGGTCAAAAGGACTGTAGTCGGTGGGCGACGTAAGTCGGAAGGAATGTAGTCGGCGGGCGACATAAGTTGGAAGGACTGTAGTCGGCGGCAGGGTGGAAATCCGGTGTTAGTCGGTTGCCGGGTAGAAATCCAGCAACGGGCAGAAGTCTGGCATCGGGTAGAAATCCGACGAATGTCCGACGACGAGCAGAAGTCCGGCATCGGGTAGAAATCCGGCGATGGACAGAAGTCGGGTGTCGGAGAGAAGTCAAACGAAAGTTCAGCGACGGGCAGAAGTCCGGCGTCGGGTAAAAATCCGGCGACGGACAAAATTCTGGTGTCAGGTGGAAGCCGGGAAAAAATTCGCCGTCACTTGGAGGCTGGGTGAAAGTCTGGAATTCGTCGGTGGCTGGGCAGAAGTCCGACGTTACTTGGAGTTCGGATGAAACTCCGGTGTCACTTGAAAGTCGGGTGGAACTCCGGCGTCACTTGAAAGTCGGGTGGAACTCCGGTGGTGGTCGAGGAGGAGCTTTTTCCTCCTTCTCTTCTGTTCTTTCTTCGGCCCCCCTTTAAGAGAAATGAGAGGCTATTTATAATTTTTTGAAAGTGGCATGACCAGTAAATAAGAGGAAGATCAGGGGTAAGTTGGGAGTGATTTGAATGGACGACTGATGTTAAATCCCTTGATCGTGGACCATTTATCAGGCATTTGAAGGCCCTAATGATATCAGAATTCGACCAACATGGGCTCGTTGGATTCGTCTCGTCGAGCCACTCGATTCGACTATAAGCATGTCACTTTTGGAAACTGTTTGGCAATCCGAATTATGGTTTGACCCTTCCAAATATGCTCCGAGTCTTTGATTTGGACCCACTTGGGCTCGGATTGAGTTGAATTTGGTGTTGTTGGGTTCGTATTTCCGAGACGTTCAGTTTGACTATAAGTTTGCTGAAATCGGAGTTCAGATGGTCTCCGATTTAATTTTTAAAGTTTACAATATTGATTTTTACTTCGAGATTCGTGCCCGATCAACATAATTCTTAGATGATATATCAGTTACCCCCTTATTTTTGGACGTCGAAACCTGCAGAGTCCGAAAATATATGTTGTAGCTTTTAGAAAATTTTTGACACGATTTGAAACTGCAAAATAACTCGTTCTCGGGCGTTGAGGCTTTGAATAACTCCAAAAGGATCAAATTTGAGGTCGTCGCAGCCTCGCAGGAACTCCAAAAATATTTGAATTGAATTGTCTGAGCCAAAAAAAATCTAGCCTGAATGCCGGCTACCGCCGCCGGCGAAGGAGAAAATATCCTCAACTTATAAACTATGAACGTGAAAATAATATTTAGTAATATGATGTTAAAACTCTCAAAAGACAAAACTGTTGCTTAATACAATGCATATTGCCTTTATCAAATCTTTGATAATAATATGCAGTAGCTTATTTTTTTTTATATCAGAATATTGCATCTAATCCCAACGTGATTTTGTATGCATGGCCAAAAAGGTGCACCCCAAGGGCATGGCTCTTTATGCAGCCGGTTATAATAACTGGCTGCTACTTAAAAAATAAAATAATTTTTTTCTTATGGGCCCCACTTTTTTTTTGCGGTGGGACCCACGACCTTTTTTTAATCCAAAAAATTTCAAAAAATTTCAGAAAATTCTGAAAAATTCCAGAAAATTTTAGAAAATCCTGGATTATTCCGAAAGCTTCTCTTTTCCCCAAAAAATGCTATAAATACCCCCTTGGGTTAGGGGGAAATTGCACCTTCTTCTTTCTTCTCCCTCTGACTCTCTTACAGTTGAGGCATTCCGCTGTTTTTCGTAGGTTACTTTCCCTACGCAAAATCAGTGCCCCTCTCCTTGTATAGGAGTTAGAATTTTTCAGTCGTTCCTTTTCTTTCTCTTCCCTCATTCTAACTTTGTTACAGTTGAGGCTTTCCACTATTTTTCATAGGTGACTTTCCCTACGCAAAATCAATGCCCCTCTCCTTGTGTAGGAGTTAGAATTTTTTCATTCATTCTCCTCCTTTTTTCTTCTCTTGCGTTCTTCTTTTTACATTGGAGGCATTCCACTGTCGAAGATAGGTGGCATTTCCCTATCAAGCTTCAGTACCCCTCTTTTGTATAGAAGAAATTACAATGAGAGCTTACTCTCCCACTAAAATGTTCTTGATAGAAGAAGATCAAATACTTCTTGCATGCGAGGGTGATTTGAGAAGATCTGTCGGTAATAGTATCCGGGAGAAGAACTGGAAGTAATGGGGAGAATTTTGACGCTATTTGAGCAGAAGTCCTTCAGCGATGGACGATCGAGTAGAAATTCATTGGCAGTCAACTGTCGAGTGGAGAGCTGAAGGAGAGAGTCTCTCCACTCGACAGTTGGAGGGTGTGCTGCTAATAACGGTCGAGCGATAAGCCGATGATGGCTGATATGAAGTAAAGGACCGCCGGCATATATCAGACGAAAGGCTGATGATGGTGGGTGTTCAATGTCATTTTGCAAAGGCAATATGTGCCGACATCAGATATCCTTGAGTCAAGGGGCCGATACAGTGTGTTATGCCAGCATTTTGGCAATATACTAACACTGTTAACTGAGTGGAGGTCTGATGATGATCAGATTATGTCCTTTCTTTGAAGAAGAAGTTATAGGAGATGCTTTAATGTATAATAAAGAAGAGGTCACTTGAATCCATCAAGGATATTTGACCATTTTGAAGTTGCTTGTTGCTTGATGATAGTAGCTTGTACGAATGACGTCAATATACTTTTTAATTTCAACTTCTAGTGAGAATAAATGTACACTTGAATCTGATGTTGAATTTATATAACTCCATTGATATTGTATATGAAGTTGAGAACTTGTCCCTCGGAGGAAGCTGAATTGCTTATGCATATTTGAGACATGTTTTGATATATTGCCCCCCATATTTTTTGAGGCATTTTTATACTGCTAAGGTCTTTATATGAGTAATGACTTTATCAATCACTTACTTTCATGATATCTTTTTAAAGAGAATGTTATCCACTCAGAGCATTGCTCGATGATATTGACCTCTGTGAAAGAGGTTGAGAGAATCCACCAAGGATGTATGACCTATCCAAGGTTGTATGTTAGAGCTGTTGCTCGATGACATTAATCTATATGGAAGAGGTCGAGAGAATCCACCAAGGATATATGACCTATTCAAGCTTGTATGTCAGAGCCTTTGCTCGATGACATTAACCTATATAGAAGAGGTCGAGAGAATCCACCAAGGATGTATGACCTATCCAAGGTTGTATGTCAGAGCCTTTGCTCGACGACGTTAACCTATATGAAAGAGATCGAGTCGAATCCCCCTGGGATTGATTTTGCCTTGATTGGGAGGGGGCGACTGCCGTGTGTATCCCGAATCAAAGGTGAAAATGGTCTATATTTAGACCGTTACTGCCTTTTTAAGGTCAAGATTAAGACCTTGCCTAAGGAGTAGAAGTCCAGCTAGGGACTGTATGAAGCTTGAAATTTATTGAAAGCATCGTTGCATTTTCTAGAATCTTTTATGATCTCAAGATATCGTTTTAGATATTGAAAGAGTTGGAGGAATCTTCTTGACTACGATCGTAATCAAGGTTGCCCCCCAGTCCACATTTGATTCCCATGAATTTGAGGGAGAATAGGTTGATGTTAAGATATTGACATAAATCACTTTTGAGATTGGAGCAATATTTGCCCCCCAATGAGGAACGATATTCCTACAGACGGCACCAAACTGTTGCGTCCTGTAATATTTGTGACGGTAGATAAATATAATGCTTAATGTCTTAGCTTTGTACGAAGATCTAGCACACAATCAGATAAAAGGAGAGGGTGTTAGATTCATAAGTGACACCAAGATTTTTACGTGGAAAAACCTTAAAAAGGGGGAAAAATCACAAGGCCTGGCCCAGTTTGAATGAATCCACTAATATTTGCAGTCGATTACAAATGAGGCCCTTCCTTGGGAGAAGGCCTTATCTTGATGTACATCATATAGAGTACATCACATGGTGGGAATATAAAGAATCACTATTGGCGTGTTTGTTTGGTTAGAAGGACCGTAGTCGGTGAGCGGCGTAAGTCAGAAGGACCATAGTCAGCGGGCGACGAAGGTTGTAAAGACCGTTGTCTGGCGATGGAGGTCAAAAGGACTGTAGTCGGTGGACGACGTAAGTCGGAAGGAACGTAGTCAGCGGGCGACATAAGTCGGAAGGACTGTAGTCGGCGGCTGGGTGGAAATCCATTGTTAGTCGGTGGCTGGGTAGAAATCCAGCAACGGGCAGAAGTCTGGCGTCGGGTAGAAATCCGACGAATGTCCTATGACGAGCAGAAGTCTGGCATCGGGTAGAAGTCTGGCGATGGACAGAAGTCGGGTGTCGGAGAGAAGTCCAACAAAAGTTCAGCGACGGGCAGAAGTCCGGCGTCGGGTAAAAATCCGGCGACGGACAAAATTCTGGCGTCAGGTGGAAGCCGGGCAAAAATTCGACGTCACTTGGAGGCTGGGTGAAAGTCTGGAATTCGTCGGTGGCCGGGCAGAAGTCCGACGTTACTTGGAGTTCGGATGAAACTTCGGTGTCACTTGAAAATCGGGCGGAACTCCGGCGTCACTTGAAAGTCGGGCGGAACTCCGGTGGTGGTCGAGGAGAAGCTTTTTCTCTCCTTCTCTTCTGTTCTTTCTTCGGCCTCCCTTTAAGAGAAATGAGAGGCTATTTATAGTTTTTTGAAAGTGGCATGGCCAGTAACTAAGAGGAAGATTAGGGGTAAGTTGGGAGTGATTTGAATGGACGACTGATGTTGAATCCCTTGATCGTGGACCGTTTATCAGGCATTTGAAGGCTCTAATGATTTCAGAGATTTATTAGTCGGCCAAAATTTCGTTAGTTACTTATTAAATGATGCAATTTATTAGATATGCAGCTCCATTATCCAATCTTTATTGCAGTCTAATAAACTGTAGACTTGAATGCATTGACCATACATGGTTGAACTCTTATCTTTTGAATTTAAAATAATCTAATTTTCAATTCCATTACCATTTCATTATGATAATTTTTTGTTCTCACAAACTTTGCAAAGGATGAGGATTCTTTTATTTAACCTTCTTCTTGGTACACCATGTATCTTATTAGACAATATTATGTTTCTAAGTATTTGTTATTAAAACAAACATATTCCCATGCATTCATTATATTACGAGTTAAAATAAATTTAGTCCATTTTTATGGCTTTTGTCAGTTTAGTCCTTTGAACTCAAGTTCACTATTTTGGTTTATAACTTTTATAGCACGAGAGATGGAAGATGAGACAGAGTAATTAGGGCACGCCTCTTTCACCTATTCAATAAAAGAACAACGCAGGAGACTAAAATGGAAATTGCAATTTTCCCCGCAGGGGGGGGGGGGGGGGGGGATGAGCCCCTGTGGGCCCCTCAATCCGTTCCTATTGAGATTGAATAATAATGCCACTATATCTCTAAGCAACATGCTTCCCGGGTTACATCTAGCTTGCATTACCACTGTACTTTTTAACTTAATGTCTTTGCTACTATATTAGCCTTATTTAGACAATATTGTATATTAAGATTATAATTCTTTATCAGCTCTACACATCTTCTTTTTCTTAAATTCAATTATTTAGGAGTGAAAATACACTTTAAATTCTTATGATTTATGAATACTTCACATATGTATATCAATATAATAAAATAATATACACTTTGACGCATAGCGTGATGCGACACAACCCTTGCGCCATTTTCATGATGCGGTGTGGGCTTAGAATAGTGTGTGCTATTGCACTATACACGAAAAATAGCGCATTACACAACCTTGATAATGCACACTAGTTTAATTTAGATAATTTATGGTTATAAATTAAAATTTATATTATTTATTATTTAGTTTTAATTTTTATTTTAATCAGATGATTGAAGGTTCTACAAGTCTCTTGTTCTGCTCGATTCTAGGGCATTGCGCTGTAAGCCGCACATTGTACCCTAAGCCATAAGCCTTCTCTCACAAGTCTCGTTCCTCTATGCTTCAATGTTACATGTTGCATGTCGCACATCATTCGTTCAACGCTCATGTCTTGTCCATTCAACTCGCAAGCCTTTATCGTTTAACCTACAAGTGTCACCAAATGATGAAGGAGAAGAGCTTGACATGGCTTCAACAAAAGTATCTATTCGTTCCCACACTGCTAATTCTAAAGATGTGAATGTATGCTGTACCTATATAAGTATAATGTGTAATCACCAAAATGGGCAATGAAATACCAGCATAATCTACCAAAGATTATGTAGTCTTATCACTTCTTTATAGTATCAGAGACCACCTATTCAGTGACGTTCCGCTCAAACGATGTCATCTTCTTCGCAAACAGGAGAAAATTCATCGGACACATGTACAAAATATTACAAAATTCCTGCCTTACTCAAATTTGTAATCTCAAACATCAAAATGATAGTACCTACTCAGCTATCACTGAAAACTACACCACTTGGAAATCACAGGTACTCAAATTATTAACTGCAAATAGATTCGCAGATTTTCTCGCAACAGAAGTATCTCCTCCTCCCCGCTTATCTCAACAATAAGACGGAACAAATGCTGTAAATCCAAAACACGGTGAGTGGACGCTAATAGATCAGAACTTAGCCGCTACTATCTATTCGACGATATCGCCAGCAGTCCTACCATACGTAATAAATCTCAAGACATGCTCTGAGATATGGATCACCATTGAAAGGAGGCTGCAAGCAACGAATAGATCAAGAGTTATACAACTCAAGCATGAGTTACACAATAAGCAGATGAAAAATCTTACCATGTCGCAATATCTTACAGAGATCAAAACATTAGTGGACCAAATAGCTACGACAGGATCCACAGTTGATATAGAAGACATCATACTGTACACATTGAACGGCCTTCCATCTGCATATCAGGCTTTCAAAACTTCAATCAGAACAAAGGTTCATCTAGTTAGTTTGGAAGATCTGTATTCTCTACTGATTAGCGAAGAGATAAATATAAACACAGAATCACTAAAACAGATAAGCATTTCTAATCCCAATACTGCATTGTATACAACAAGAGGTCGAGGCCTTCGAGGAAGAGGACGAGCTTCGTCACAGAACTACAAAACATCACCAACAAGTCAAGTGATATGCCAAATATGCAACAAAAGAGGACACTCAACATCTGTATGCTGGCACAGATCAAATTTAAGCTACACTCCAGCAGAATCATCAACAGCAAACAATCAACAATTCAAAGCATTAATCACAACGAACGAAATCCAAAATCCAGATTGGTATTTGGATTCAGGTGCATCTGCTCACTTAACACATACTCTGGACAACATAATTCAACCAACTACCTACAATGGCAGCGACAGTATAACCATTGGTGATGGAAGAACTCTTCCTATAGCTCACTCAGGCAATGGTATTCTACCAATTCCTAATCGTAAGCTGCATCTCTCACCTTTATTACATATTCCCAATCTCTCATATCATCTGTTGTCTCTTTCCAACTTAATTCATGACAACAACATATTCATATCATTTGATTCAAATGGCTTCGTTATCAAGGATACGATGACAAACCAAGTTCTTCTCTTGGGACCATCTCGAAAGGGTCTGCATCCAATTTCCCCCAGTAATTCTCATACCAGAACCACTGCGTTTTCAGCAAACCACCAAAGCTCAACAATTTGGCATCAACACCTTGGCCATCCGCATCAACAAGTATTAAACTCGATTTCATGTAGTAATAAACACCTTAGTATACCTATATCCACATCTGTTTGTTCATACTGTAAAGTCCCAAAAAGTCACAAATTGAGTTTCCCAGTTTCACATACAAAATCATCACATCCTCTAGAGATGATTCATTCCGATGTATGGGGTCCAACACCGGTTATATCACATCAAGGCTTCAAGTACTATGTAATCTTCATTGATGACTACTCAAAATTCATGTGGATTTTTCCTATGCATTACAAATATGAGGTGTTTCAAATCTTTTTGCAATTTAAAGTTTTCATAGAGAAACAATTATCATTTGAAATAAAATGTTTTCGATCGGATGCGGGCAAAGAGTATGTAAACACTCAATTTGCAGCATTTTTAAATCAAAATGGCATCAAGCATCAGATTTCATACCCATATACGCCGGAGCAAAATGGCGTAGCGGAAAGGAAACATAGACACCTAATTGAAACGACTAGAACACTCTTGACTAGAGCATCTATGCCTCACGAGTATTGGCTCGATGTAGCCCTTACGACATCTTATATCATAAACAGGCTACCATCCAGAGCCACAAATCAGAAATCCCCACTTCAGATACTTTACAAACAGTATCCAGATTATGCCGCTCTAAGAACGTTTGGGTGCGTGTGCTTCCCGTGGCTTCCCCCTATTCAAAGACCCAAAGTTCAACCCAAAGGCTATTCAGATAAATCAAAAGGCTACAAATGCTTGGACATCACCACAAATCGAATCTACACTTCCAGACATGTTACCTTTGATGAAAATTCTTTTCCATTTGAGCATAATCACAACTCTACCAAGATATCCTACACAAACAATACATCACCACCTCAACTACTTGTACCGACCTCTATAACTTCACCATATCATACAAACCATCCTCTGGATTCAGATACAACACCTACTCAATCTCAACACCTCTCCCATAACTCAATCAGTCAATCCAACAATTCGGCTGAATCAGCATCTACAGATCATGCTGTCATTCAAAATCAACTACATGAATCTCAATCTCATCATCATATGGTAACTCGTCTCAAGACGGGCTCCCTCAAACCAAGAACGTTCTAAATCTCATACACACTCAAAATTGCCAGAACAATCAGATCCGTCATCATATACTGAAGCAGTCAAGCTACCCCACTGGCATCAAGCAATGGCAGAGGAATTCCTCGCACTGCAACAGCAAGGCACATGGGGGTTACTTCCACATCTTGCAAATAAATCGGTACTGGGCAGCAAATGGACATTCCGCATAAAATACCATTCCAATGGTTCCATTGCTCTGTTCAAAGCTAGACTAGTAGCTCAAGGGAACAATCAGAAGCATGGAATAAAGTATCTAGAGACGTTTAGTCCAGTTGCAAAATTCCCAATGATTCGTACATTTCTAACAGTGGCATTATCAAATAAGTGGCCTATATATCAGCTGGACGTTACAAATGTATTCCTTCATGGAGAGCTACAAGAAGTCATATACATGAAACAACCAAAAGGATTTGAGGATAGCACATATCTGAATCACGTATGTCAGCTAAGGAAAGCTATATATGGGTTAAAGCAATCCGCAAGGCAATGGTTCATAACATTTTCTATGTATCTCAAATCTTTTGGATTCAATCATGGCAAAGCGGATATGTCCCTGTTTACACTTCATGATAATCAAACTCAAATTTATCTGTTGATATATGTGGATGATATTCTCATTTCAGGAAGTGATTAGAAAATGCTAGATCATGTAATATACAAATTAAATCAACAGTTTGCCATGAAGCATCTGGGTGAAGCAAACAACTTTCTGGGAATCAACATCACTCGTGATAAGCATTCATACTTTCTGTCACAAGGAAAGTACGCAAAATCTATACTCCAAAATGCTGATATGCTCAAGTGCAAGCCTCTGGCCAATCCGAACTGTACCAAGATGCCGTCAAATACAGATTCTGGAGAACTTATCACAGAAGCTCAAGAATACAAGAAAATCGTCGGATCATTGCAATACTTAACATTTACAAGACCAGATATTGCATATATTGTCAACCTACTATGTCAAGCAATGCACAGTCCAACGATTCAGGATGCATACATTCTCAAAAGACTACTAAGGTACATCAAAAGCACTATGCAATTCGGCATTCCAATCTCGGAAGGACTGCTTACACTTAAAACCTATTCGAATGCGGACTGGGCAGGGGACAAGGAATCACGTCGATCAACCTCTGGCAGTGCATGTTTCTGGGAAATACACTTATAGCATGGAGTGCGAAGAAGCAGAGAACAGTGGCCAGGTCATCAGCAGAAGCCGAATACAGGGCTTTAGCAATGGCAACAACAGAAATAATATGGCTTAGAAGACTATTGAATGATTTCAAAATTGAGATTCATGATCCAACCGATTTACTGTGTGATAATACATCAGCAATTGCTCTGGCAAATAATCCTTTATTTCATGCAAGAACAAAACATATAGAGATTGATCACTACTTTCTTCGGGATCATATACAGAACAAGACAATACGCATTACTCCGATCTCTACAAGAGATCAACTAACAGATATTCTAACAAAACCTATATATCAACAGCTAGATTCAAGCAGCTTAGAAACAAGCTAACAGTTCAAGAATGCCCGTTAGCTTGCAGGGGAGTAGTAACAAGCTCTTAATACATGTTTACTTTAATCCCACACTGCTAATTCTAAAGACGTGAATGTATGCTGTACCTATATAAGTATAATGTGTAATCACCAAAATGGGCAATGAAATACCAGCATAATCTACCAAAGATTCTGTAGTCTTATCACTTCTTTAATTATTTAGAATCAATGCTCTAATACCATTTGAAAAATTAGAAGTCAAGAAATACAAAAGAATAATTTGAATCTTATTTCTTTGCTTCATCATGTAGAAAAGGTACATAATTGTAGGTGCTAAAATATATACATTACTAGTCCTATGAATAATGAATAATTAATGGGAGTCATATAAGGAAGAATGAATAGTGATGGATTGTTGAGGTGGACCATCATCTTAGGTTGATTTAATCGAAGCACACGGATTGTTGATGAGGTTTTCCCTCTGGAATTTCCCCAGAATTCAAGTAACACCCTTAGCTTTTTTATGGCGCTTTAGAAGGGCCTATTGTTATGCAATCATACAGTTTATGGTTGATAATACAAAATAAAAATGTTGTGCTTTAGTTGATTGTTGTGCTAGCTAGCTAATGCGTTTGACCAAATTGTCAGATGAGCACATACTTTAAACCTAATTTTGCATGACAAGAACTTCCTTTTTCCATGCAGTTATTTGGAAATGATGTTTACTATTTTTTGACCTTGCAGAATGCTATGAAAAATAGTTTACTTGAGTTGGCTTCCTTGGAGCAGAAGAAGGCCGATGACGATTTTCTGAGGCTCGTTGAAGAACAAAAGGTCAGTCTATTACAATATTTCAGACGTTCTTCTTCTGAGACTTTTTTGTTTTTAAAATATTATACAAAATCGAGTACCACTGCATGCCCTCATCAATATAAAAAAGCGTGCAGAAAGAGAAGGAGGCTACCATTAAGAAGATACTTAATCTACAAAAGCAGATGCAAAGCAAAAACTTGAGCTAGAAATACAACAGCTGAAAGGCAGTCTAGAAGTAATGAAGTTAATGGGAGGGCAAGATTTGGTAGTTCACCAGAAAATAGACAAGCTTAATGAAGAACTCAGAGAGAAAAATGAAGAATTGGAAGATCTTGAAGTACCTAATCAAGCTTTGGTTGTTAAAGAAAGAAAGAGCAATGATGAGCTGCAAGAAGCTAGAAAAGAGTTAATAGCTGTGAGTTTACTCTATGAAAAGTTTTGCCCAAATGACAGCTGTATGGTGGTTTACTTGGCAGTTCGTTTTTTCTTCCGCAGGATAAGTACTGCTCTTATGAGATTAATTCACCATTGTAGGGTGCTTCAGACGTACTCGGCAACCGGACAATGATTGGGATCAAGAGGATGGGCGAACTTGATGAAAGAATATTTCATGCTGCATGTGTAAAAAGATATCGGAAAGATGAGGCAGATGTAAAAGCTGCCGAATTTTGCTCAAAGTGGCAAGATGAATTGAAAATTCCAGAGTGGCATCCTTTTAGAATTTCCACCGTTGATGGAAAGCTTAAGGTATCTTTCTCACTGTTCTTTTTTTGTTGGATTAATCACACATGCCTTCCAATGGTTCTAGATGCTGGAATAATTTTCTTAGGAAATGTCAAGGACTAAATGTAGAGAAGTTAGAAATATGTGAAATAATGTTAAGTGTGGCATGAAGCATATTTTAGATGCTTTCTTTATGATGATGAGTAGCTTACTGTTTGACATTAATATATTTTATTGGATTCGAAAGCTATTTTTCAATGCTTATAGACAAATGAAATCTTTCTCGAGATTAATAAATGCCAGATTTGTTAATCATCCATTAAATATTTGGGTCATATTATCTCTTCTACCTACATCAAACCTGGCCTTAATAAAATTAATGTTATGAACAACTGGCCAGTTCTTTCATTTTTAAGCCATCTCCGTTCTTTTTTTGGTTTTACGCTGACAGTTTACGACTAATTATGCTTCTATTTCCTTTCCTTTAATCAATCTTTTCAAGGATTCCTTCAAGTGGGATGCTATAGGTACAACTGTCTTGCAAAATCTCAAATTAATCATGACAACTACCCCAGACTTGACTTTACCTGATTTCACAAAAATCTTTATTCTTGAAACTGATGCTTCCAACATTGGAATTGGTGCCATTTAATTACAAAATAATCATTCATCGCCTTTTTTCAGTAAAAAATTAAGTATTAAACTCTCTAAATCTTTGACTTATCTACAAGAGTTATATGCTACTACTGAAGTTGTTTCTAAATTGCCTAAGTATTTGTTTGGCAATTAATTTATTATTCGTACTGATCATAGAAACTTACATGAACTACAAACTCAAGTTTTATTTTATTAAGATTTTATGATTTAATTTCACTATTGAATATAAGCCAGGCAAAACAAATATTGTTGTCAATTCGTTATC
This sequence comes from Dendrobium chrysotoxum, assembly GCA_019925795.1. NCBI lineage: Eukaryota > Viridiplantae > Streptophyta > Magnoliopsida > Asparagales > Orchidaceae > Dendrobium > Dendrobium chrysotoxum. The sequence goes on along the minus strand of CM034307.1, from coordinate 41,089,300 downwards.
TAGATTGCTAGAAGATACTTCTACACTTCATCCTTTTTTGCTTGATCCAACAACTTTTTTTTTATAATAAATGATTTTAAAAAAGATTCTCTTCATTCTCCAGTTATTCTTCATATAGCTTCTTAGCTTTCTAACGACAAACTCTCTCATACAGATTATTAATCTCTGATCAAATTCTTTATTATAAAGGTCATATTTATCTCAGTAAGGATTCTTCCCTCAAACAACAAATCCTTACAAAATTCAATTCTGCACCTCTTGCAGGCCATCAAAGTGTTCTTAAACCCATTCAAGGAATCTTCGCTAATTGACCTTCCTCAAGACATTGCCAATTTTATTGCAAATGCTTGTCTTGTCAGAAAATCAAATCATCTACACTTCCTCTTGTTGGACTCCTTTCTCCTCTACCAATACCCTTGCAAATTTGGAAAGATTTGTTTATAGGCTTGATTACTCGTTTGCCTAATTCTAAAGGCTATACTGTTATTTTGGTAGTCATTGATTGCTTATCAAAATTCGCCCATTTTAATCTTCTAACTACAACATATTCCGCTTCTAACGTCGCTGATCTTTATACTAGAACCAACTTAATCACTACTTTAGTCTCCTCTAATGCTATTCTAATTGTTATTTTCTAAAATTTACCTTCAGTTTTTAGCATATTCTCTTATTTTATAGTACTCTTGATGTAATTTTCTATTCTAATAGTAAAGCTTTAACCTTAGAAATTATATCCTCACGTGTCTCTTCATTATCTTACATAATATTTCCAAAATACTTAAATCTATTACACATCGGTCTTACTTTATCATCCAATAATTTGGATAATAATTATTAAGATCACATCCATCATCATGTAATTTAGTCAAATTTTCTTTTATTAATAGTATGTCTCTAATCTTCTGCAAGCTTACTGGATTATTCTAATTCTTCATTTATTTAGAAGAAGTGCATATTTAAGTGTTGTCTATCATATTTATTTTTACTAATTAGAAACTTGTTGATCTCTTGCATCTAGTCACTTAAGTAACTTCAATATATATTTTTCGCTCTCTCTTTAATGCCCACAAACTTCTCCACTATCTCCTTTCTCTCTCTCAAAGTTTATTAATTTAATTTTGAAGATGCCTCATGATTTGGCAATTGATTCATCATGCAGGAGGTCATACAGGAAGATGATGAGAAATTGGTCGCTTTAAGATGCGAACTGGGCGATGAGGTCTACAGGGCTGTGACATTGGCCTTATTGGAGATTAATGAGTATAATCCAAGTGGCAGATACGTCATCAATGAGCTCTGGAGCTATAGAGAGGGACGGAGAGCAACTCTGAAAGAGGCTATCGAGTTTGTGATGAAGCATTTGACGTCGCTGAAGCGGAAGCATTTGACGTCGCTGAAGCGGAAGCGATGACTGCGTTTCTAAGCTGATTAGGGTCATGTCGTTTATGTCTGTAGTCAACATTTTGTAAGATGGAAGATTTTTTTTTGTTTGATTTAAAGTAAAATGAATGTAGCGTAAAGTTTAAAGATGATAGTAACAAGGCACGCTCCATAATCTTTTTTTTATCTTTTAATAATAATATCAGAGTTATCTAATATCATTTATTAGTAATAAAAAATAGAAATAAATTATATAATCCAAAAGATCATTGTACATCAATATTCATTGCTTCAAAAATCATATACAATACTCATGAATCATTCAATCATATCATGTCAATCTAAATCCTAAGTAAAAAAACAACTAATAAAAAAAAATGGAACTTGAAGGATCCTAATCCATCTCTCACTCATGCCCCTTGCCTTGATCTGAAATCATTGAAATCACATATAATGAGCTAAATAGCCCAGTAGACCATATTAAAATCCTATAACTTAATTCAAAACACAGTAGTGAAGTAATATGCATATCATCAATCACTTCATAACAATAATGATCATATGAACAAGAATCTGTGTAGAAATAGTAAAATTTATACGTAATAATAGTAGAATCGGTAATGCAGTAAAATAATACGGTACAAAAGCTAGTAAATCATTATTGTGGGTAAATTCAGTAAAACAGTATGGTGTAGGATTTATAAAGCACAATATTGTCAATCGGTAAAGCAATTGTATAAAGAGAAAAAACTAAAGCATTAGGAAATAACTGTCAGACTCATATCTCATAATGATGTATATATGTTATCCAGTCAGTATATATCAGTATGTTAATCACATGCTCAGTATATCACGTGCTCAGTCTATCATAGTTCGTATTTTAACCCAATCAAATAATTTTTTTCAGGAGTCAATATAAGTAAAAATCATAAACCGTCTTTTCCATAGCATTGAAATTATAGCATTTTAATTACATGATTTTTTTAAAATTTTTTAGCACTGGTAAAAATCTTTAAGAAATTAACACCTATCAATACAAGTGGAGATTTTGGGACCGACAGGCATTCGTTTTGTAAATTGATTTCACTAATATTTTTTAAATAAAATAATTTATTTTATAAATATTTTTCTATAATTTTTGAAGTCCCAAAAAAAATTATATTAATTTTATGAATTAATTTTTTAAATGCTTATGCTTATTTTATCTCATATTATGTTAGAAATTTTTATGAATTATTTTTTATTTAACTAATTTATTGTATTTTTTAAATTATTTCATCCTATTTTTGCAATTTCTAAAATATTTAAATGAATACTGATCACATTATAGTACTTTTTACTTAAAATGTAATCTATCTTTATGTCTAGAATTACTAAATGCAAAATTAGTTTTGATAAAAAACAAACACATAAAGACTAAACATGCAGTCCACTAACTCTTACTAAGTAAAAAAATTCACTATGTTTTTAAATAATAAAACACATATAACTCATGCTAAATGATAATTAAAAAACCATTTTACATTTAAAATTTAAAAATATATAAGAATAATAAATAAAATTACATAATGATTATCATTTAGATGAAAAAATATTGTGACACATGCTTGATAAATTTGTAAGCATAAATACAAAATCAAGCACAACATATTTTTATTAAAATAATATAAAAATTTAAATTACCAACTAGAAGATTCACCAGTAATATTGATACTCATAAAATTTATATAAAGTTCAAATAATCAAAATTCAATGAAGCTAATCAAATATATTTTATATAACATAAAGAACACCAAATTAGTTGTTTTTAAGAATCCTCAAAATCTAACATAAATTAATGAATATGAATTTTAGTAATATCATATTACAATTAAAATATATTTTTGATTCTCAGTTCAAACTAATAGTTGGATTTCATACATAGAAGGTACGCAGTAAGAATATAAGAAATAACATAAATATGTAGAATATAAAGTTTATTTTTCTATTTATGCTAAATATAAGAATTTGACTAATGAAAATTAAGTTTTTATTCTTTATTTATGTTTCAAGCTAACATGAAACTTATGACATGCTTTATAAAAAAAATAAAATAATTAGATCTCTATGTTTTCACAAGTCAAGTAGAGCTTAGACAATTTTTTTTTCTTCTCCATTTACAATTTCAATTATTACTTCATTTATTTTTATGTTCATGAATTTTTAATGTATATTCTGTTTCCTCTTTGGTGAATGTTGATGAGTGTTGCTCACTTAATTAATTTTTCAAATTTTTTTAGAATTATTGATATCTATTAAGATTGCCAAAAAATTTTATAAATATATTTGATATGTAACGACAAAGAAAAAAAGAATATCAAAGACAATGATATGCTAAAATGTCTATTTAAAAAAAAATAAAAAAAGTACAAGCTAACGATATTGCTAGAAAAAGAAAAAAAAATCAATTTTTAATTTAGAGATTGCTTGTTTGTCATCCACATCAAATTGTACATGTTAATTTATATTAAACTATAATTAATAAGTTATATCTATTTTATACTTCTAAGTAATTAATATGTTGTATCTTTAAATAAACAGACATTGAAGTATCAAATATCAACGATGTTAATATAGATTACAAATCAAGTTTGTCAAAATTACATGTTCTCGAACAACAACGTTCATGTTGTTATTGTAATGCAAGGCTATTTCATTTTGAGCCCCCAACATTTTGTTGTTATAATGGAGAAGTCGTGCTTGCTCAGACAAAATGTTCATGATCAACTATATGAATTATTCACCTCATGTTCAATCTGATTCGAAAGAATTTAGAAGTAAGATCAGAGCATATAATAGTATATTTGCATTCATATCTTTCGGAGCCCATATAGATAAAAATTTGGCAAATGCAAGACAATGAATTTACACATTTAGAGCTCAAGGGCAAATTTATCATAGTCTTCCTCCTATTGCAAAAGGTTCAAATGGTCCATGCTACTTTCAATTGTATATTTATAATACTGATGCTGAAATAAATATTCTAATGAATGTTATTGAAGATTTAAATCTTTCAGAGGAATGAGAAAAAATTTGATGGATATACTTTTTGGAAATCCATACGCACAGTTCTTCAAATCTTTGAGTAATAAAGATATTTTAGAAAACTTGCAAATATGCATTAGATCTGATTTAAGAGTATATCAAAGAGTTTATAATGCTCCTACAATGTCATAAGTAGCAGCAATATGGATTGAAGGACAAAGTACATGTTTCATTGAACGTGCTAGCATGTTGACTTCACATTATGAGACATATCGAAAGATCCATCATTATTTTAGATGTTATGACCCATTGTAATATCCTATTCTTTTCCCAAATGGAGAATTGGGTGGCATCAAAATATAAATAAAATTTCCAATTTTGAAAGAAGGAATAAAGAAATACCAATACCGATAATAAAGTCATCTTCATTAGAGGATGAGTTATTTAACCAAGAAGAAAATGGTATGTTATTAAATATTTTATATTGATATATAATATTTAAAATAATTTAATTAAGAATTAAGATTTTTTATTTTGAAATATTGCAGGCATCAAGAAGTCATCAAAACAAAGAGTTTCATGCAGAGAATATTATAGTTACAAGCTTCAAATTCAAGAAAATGAGAAATCAATTATTTTGTATGCTGGTCAATTACTAATTAATATATTGTTGACATGTACGCGAAGATTAAAACAGGTCGATTAAACTTCTAAAGACAAAATCAACATACAATATGATCTGATTTGTATAAAGGAAGTCTTAATAGTGTAGCCGCTGGAGAAACACTGGGTAATAATACTAGACAAAAAGTTACACTTCCACCTTCATTCATTAACAGACCTCATGATATGCAACAAAAATATTTAGATGCAATGGCTCTCTATCAGTTCTTTGAAAAATCATATTTGTTCATAATAATGACATACAATCCTGATTGGCAAGAAATTCAAAATGAGTTAAAACCAACTCAAATGGCATAAGATAGACCTAACCTAATAACACATATTTTCAGGGCTAAATTACAAGATTTACAGGATCAATTATTCAAGACATCTATTTTTAGAGATGTAGCTGCTCATGTATATGTTATAAAATTTTAAAAAAAAGGACTTCCACACATTTTCTAATTATCTTGGAGACTTCATTTAAGATAACAGTTCTAGTATAGTTTGATAGAATTGTATCTATAAAATTATCAGATCCTTCAAAATATAAGAGGCTACATGAATTGATTATAAAACATATGATACATGGTCCATATAGAACTTTAAACAAAAATAATGCTTGCATGAAAAAAGGATCATGTAAGAATAAATATCCTAGATCTTTCTCAAACCAAACTATAATTGGGGATGAATCATATCTAATTTATCGGAGAAGATATGATGGCCAGCAAGTAAAAGTAAGAAATAATTTCTTAGATAATCGTTGGTTTGTTCCTTATAATTCATATCTATTATCTAGATATAATTATCACATAAATTTTGAGATATGTTTCAGTAGCAAAGCAGTGAAATATATTTACAAGGGACATGATAACATTTAAGTGGCATTTTCACATGAAATTGGAGAACAAAATTTTGATGAGATTCAATAATATCAAGATGGAAGATGGGTATCAGCACCAGAAGCACTATGGAGAATATTTGAATTTGATTTAAATGAGATGTATCCATCAGTGTGTAATTTATAATTACATTTAGAAGAGCAGCAATCATTTTACTATAAAGACAATCAAAATTTATTTGATATATTAAAAATCAATAATGAAAAAAAATTACGTTGGCTGAGTTTTTTAATCTCAATAAAATTGATTCAGAGGCAAAGAACTACCTATATCGAGAAATTCTTAAAAAATATGTGTAGGATAAAAACAAAAAACTTGGAAGAGAAGACACAAATATGAGCAAATAGGTCGTATAAATATAACAAATCCATCAGACGATGAAAGATATTATCTCAGAATTTTGTTAAATCATGTATATTGACCAACATCATTTTCTGATTTATTTTAAGTTAGTGGAATCCAATGCTCTACTTTTAAAGAAGCAGTAGAAATGCATGGTCTATTATAAACAGATAATGATATATCAGATTATTTAAATGATGCATCAAATTATCAAATGATAAATGCACTCAGACAATTATTTTTTATTCTTCTTGTCTACTGCGAGCCAAATAATGTTCCTCAATTATGAAATGATTATTGCATAGATTTGTCCCATGATTATCAAACCAATAAGGAGATTTCTTATGATAATTGCATGTCAAAAATATTATTGGATATTAATTTATTTCTTGAGAGAATGGGAAAGTCTATTAATGATTTTAACTTGCCAAAATTATCACATGTGCAACAGGACTTTCTTGATTATAATGATGAACTCCATATCAGAGAAATGTTATTACTCTAGTTGAAGATATAAATATAATACATACTCTCAATACATATCAGAAGAACACATACAAAGAAATTATCGATCGTGTTAATCAGAAATGTAATGGTATATTTTTTATAGATGGTCATGCAGGGACATGTAAAACATATCTGTATCGTGCTTTTCTTGTAACTTTAAGAAATAATGGTCACATAGCAATTGTAACAGCTATATCAGGTGTAGCCGCATCAATACTGCATGGAGGTGGAACAACACATTCAAGGTTCAAAATACTTATAAATTCAATAGAAATAATTATGTGTGCAATAACCAAGCAAAGTGAACTTGCTCAACTACTTAGACAATCAAGTATAATAATTTGGGATGACTCCTATGGTGAAATGTACAACTATTGAATCTTTAGATAGAACTATGAAATATATTATGAATAGTTCCATTTATTTTGGTGGTAAAGTGATTGTATTTGGAGGTGACTTTTGACAAGTATTACTAGTTGTAAGACGTGCATCATTATTAGAAACTATTAACTATAGCATGGTTAAGTCATACTTATGGTTAGATATGAAAGTTTTTAATTTAAAAGAAAACACGCGTGCAAGAACAGATCATTTATTTTATGATTTTATTCTAAGAGTTGGAAATGAAGATGAAGAGGAAAATGAATATGGATTGGTGCATATTCTAGATGAGATGATAATAGAATTTTCAAATAATGAGAATTCAGAAGATTTATTAATAAATACTATTTTTCCTTCTTTACATGAAAATTCTACATCGTTAGAATACATTATGGAAAGATCTATCCTAGCTAATAAAGAAGAGTATGTTGATAAGCTCAATCAAAATCTTATTAATATTTTTTCAAGGGATAAGGTAACTTACTTCAACTTTAACAGTGTTACTAATGATAATTGTAATCTTTATTAGTTGAATTTTTAAATTCATTGATTCCAAATGGACTTCCTCCTCATCGTCTTGTTCTGAAGAGAAATTGCCCAATAATGTTATTAAGAAATTTAGACCCTTCAAATGGTTTGTGCAATGGGACACGAATATAATTCACACCGTCGGCCTAGCCTAGGCTAAAGTTGATTGTCCTAGCAAATCATTTAAAGTGTATGAAGGAGGTTGTATGGTTTTGGTGTGTCCTATAGGAGTTTAATGTTTAAGTTGCATGAATTTAGGATGTTTGTTCATTAAGGCCAAAAGGGAATTTTTAATTGAAATTTATTTTGAATGAATTTAAATTTTATTATTTAAGTTTTAAATGTTGGATTTAATTATTTAATTTTAAAGAATTTATAAGTTAATAACTCCAAGTGTGGGAGCTACTAACCTACAAATCCTAAGGCTTATAATCAAAATGTAAACATCCCCCATATAAGATAGATGATTACATGAAGTCTTTAAGGTTTGTTGATGATTTATTAAGGGATGGAAGAGGGACCTCTCAATCCAATACATATGCTATCCAAGTGGAGCCAAGCATGATGAATAAGGTCAATTTATAAAATAAATGTTGATTAAGGACTTGATAATCCCATACACTATGCCTTCCAAAAATGGAGGCTAACATAGTGTATTAAAGTCCTTAATTTGTTATTAAAGCTTATTAATAATCTCCTAATCAAGTATGTGAATGCCTTCCTAAAAGAAGTTATGCATCACATAAGGAGATTGTTAAGTGATTTGATGTGTATTAAAGGCTTTGAATTTAATACTAAGATGCCCTCCAAATGGAATTAAGCATTAATCATCAAAGCCTTTATTATTTAATTAATATTAATTATCAAATTTATTTAATTAAAATAAATTTAATCAAATAAATTATCAAATTAATCTTAATTTTTGTTTTAAACTTTGTTATAATTTTTTGAATTTTATGAAATTATTGGAATTTTAATTAATTATTAATTAATCATTAATGAATTATCATTTACATTTATTAAAAAAATTTCATTTAAATTATAATCAATTATATCTGAATTTCATTTTATTTTATTTTAGTTTATTATGCATACTTAAGTTGTACTTATCATGTTTTTTTAATTATATTTGAAAATGGGTTATTTAATAAATTATTAAAATGCATATTATTATAAGAATCTTAGCCTATTTAATATTGGCATCAAATCAATTCCAAAAATCATGAAATTGATGACATTGATTAAGATTAATAGATATATCAATCTATGAAAGTGTGAGATTAATTTGATTAATATTTTATTTTTAATGAATTTATTTAATTAATGTTTAATTAAAGGTTAATTAATTATTAATTATATTTTTTTATCAAAATTGGTTTTGAATTTTATTTTTTCTTGATTGTAGATGATCATTAGAGTTGATTAAAATTTATTTTATATTTTTGTAAATTATATTTGATTTATTATGAATTTTGGAAGATTCATCCCTTAATTAAGGGCAGATTATTTTTAATTTTGGTTTTGAGATCAATTAATGTCAAATCATAGTATAATTAATTTCTAGGCTATATAACATGTCTAAGTTCACTAGTTTAAAGTTTTATCCCTATTGGATGTGTGTATGAATTTCTAAAAATTTTCTAAATTAACTTCACTTTATCCTTAATTATTATCCTTAGGTGTCACGAAGGTTTAAATAGGTTTGCAAATCGATGTATCTAACCCTTGCACATATACAATCATACCACAATAATTTGATCACTTAATTCTATATGCAAAAGATATAATTAATTTTCAAATCTTTAGGCTAAAAATTAATCTATATATAAAAAATAAATGAGTTTGATAAATAAGTCAATTAAACCTGAGAAAATTATAGGATGTGTATAACATCCTACAATTTCTCTTTGCCAAAATTGAGCATAATCCAATGAATGGTCTAAGAGAAATTTAAAAAATACAATAAATTGAACAATTGAGATTGTTCTTGAACCATCCATTAGATTGAGATGATTTCAATTTTAATAAATCAAGCTTCTTATTTTGAATCCATTACTTTGGATAAAAAAAAGAAATTTCTATAATTTTTGGAAGTTCTGGGAATTAAATCCATTTAATAAGTAAATTAATTAATCGTTGGTGTGGCAGCAGCTACTTTACACGTGGTGCAATATAGCGGAGCCACATGATTTGTGGCAGTCAGCCACACGACATCGCATGACAGGTTACTTAAGTACGTGGGAATGGTTATGGGCCGTTGGATCCACACTGTATGGACGAAGGGTTTAGATTGAGCCGAATCGGGAATAAGGCACCGCTTGATTTCAACGAGACATAGTAGGAATTTGATCTGACGGGTTCATGGTCATTCAATCTAAATAGAGTGGATCGAACGATCATGAGCTCATCTCCTTCCTCTAGCAGATCAAAACCCTAAACCCATTTTTTGCTTTAAACCACTTATGCGGCGATTCCAATAACATAGAAACTTAGACAGAGTTGGAAGATAACCAAAGGAAGAATGGGGAATAGTTATTGTAGCTTTTTATGCAATGTTTAGGGAGTTATTTAGGAACATAAATAAACACCTAGGGTTTAGGTTTTACCTCAACATAGATAATCTCAGGGGAAGTCTAATGGCTTGTTTCCTTCATTGAAGGTTGCTCTACAACTTTGATGAAGACACCCAGGTTGAACAGGGTATGGATGTTGACCTCTGAAAGGAACACCGCCAGCGGGGGAACAGAATGCAGAGGGGTTACGACCGCACTATCTCGAAGGACAGAACGGTCGTAGGCCTCTATACTCTTCGCAAGCGGGCTAATGGGAGGGCAGATTAGATCGTGCATACTATCAACCATTGAGGATAGCGACTCTCGCCAGCGCACCCCGATGGGTAATAATATGCATGACCTGATCGAAACAACATATTTCTCCCACCTGATACATCAGCTTGAGTGGGGTTTTATTGATAGTGGGATTTGGTTCCCCACGGGTGCAAGCCTCCGTGGTTAATTATATCTCAAGCCGGGGCATGAGAACACTCTCAATTAAGGATTCTATATTATACTCTCAGATGGGATTGGCACATAAGGAGCAGACAAAGAAGATCCTACTCAAAGGGAATGGAAGGTTCAACTTGGCTTAGTCAACATACACGGCTCAGATCAACATCCGGAGGGACTAGGGTAGTAAGAAGAAACTGGTGAAAAGAAAATCATACACTCAAAGCATACATGAGAGAAGGATGGAGGTAGCATCATCCATGTGACGCGGATAGGTAGGATTTATAGTCCCTAAAAGAAAAGAGACTTGCCTACCGATGAGGCGTACTATGAGACACTGATAGTAGTAGCTTTGAACCCTATATCTAATATATTTAGTGTTCTACATACAACACTAACACCCATGTCCTAGCTAATGCAATACAAAACCTGGACTTACCCCAGCCTGGATTGGGGATCCAGCTAGCCACCTAGTCGATTTAAAATCATGAGTCCATTTATTTATAAAAGATGGGTGGGTGGCTTAGTTTTTGGAATTTGAGGCCGACATCTAGAGAGGTTCCTAAGTGGCCTCATACTTATGTAGGGTGAGTGCTCCTAGAGCTAATGCAATTAAATTTTAATTTAATTAGTTTCTAATGCAATACATGCTGGTTAAAATCTCCAAATCAGGTATGCATGAAATTTTAAAAAGGCTTAAAAAAAGATATTTTTTCAAAAAAAGATTAGACTTCCCCAGATCCAGCACTTTATCCTCATAGGTTGGATTATCTGGACTCTACTCGCAGGCGGGGAAGTGTCTTAAGCAAGGGAGGAGAGAAATGCAATAATATACATGTGACCCCGGACAATTCCGGCTATTTCCTAGGTCGTTAAGTTTCTATGCTATTTAAAAAAAATTATTTTTATTAGAATAGAAGAATTTTTGCGTGTCCTCACGAGCCTCCGATCGAATACAGGCTAAAATAAAACCACAGCATGCAATCGCCAAGAAATTAAAAAAAACATGCAAATCTTAATCACAATCAACATCATATTAAACACATTAAATAATCAACTTAATCAAGTAAATGTCCATATGCCAACTGCCCTTTATTACAAACTAGGGTCTGCAGAAAAGTAAAGTGGTCGGGTACTACTAACAACAACCAGGATTCTAATCATAGAAAAGATGCAAGTGACTTTGAGTGGGATACTCTTTGTCTTTAACTTCCCGGTCTTCTCCTCCTTGGGCTCCTTGATCTTCTTTTCCTCGAGCTCCTTGGATTTGTTGTAGCTGGATACCCAGTGCGGAGAAGAAAACTCTCCCCAAAGGGCGAGGTTATTCTTTCCACCTTGGGTAGTAGAATGATTCAAATTTGGACTTTCAAATAGGAAAGGACTATCCTCATAATGGGTGTCCTTTCCTCCTTGGAATCCAACCTTTATTTCCATGTATCCCCACTCAAAGGTGCACTTTCACAACTCTTAATAATATTACAAAGGAATTACATTAATGAAAGCAAGTAAATCTAGACTCTCATGCATGATTATCCTAATGAAATCATCCCAAGCAGTTCAATATATCACATCCCAAACAATTATTTATGTAAAAGAAAAATGTTCATAACAGTCACACTTGATCATGCTCTTTAATTAATTGAGGGCTAAGCATCTGGAGCACCTGTAGCAGTTATATTTATGAACTATTTTTAGCCCTCATTTAATCTGGGGGGCTTTAAGCAATTTTTGAAGCACCTGTATAAAATATCGTTAGTCTTAAATCATGATTATATTAGTCCCCCCCTTTTGTTAGTGCCGTATGAGCATGGACACATGTAGAAGACACCATTAGTATCAGAAATCGATCCTAACCTATGGATAATCTATCGCCCATCATATCAATCCACAGAGTGTAGTAAAAGTAAATAAATAGATCAACAATATTTCAATCACAACATGCAGTAAAAACCTAAAAAACTCGGCACACAGTAGTAAAGTACATACTAGCTTAGCCTAAGACTAGAAGTGGTGCCCTAGAAAATAATTCTACGTGTGTAAAAGGCTGTATAGCTGAGTAGATCCTAATCTGGATAGTTAGTTGAAGTTATCTAATGTTCAAGTTTGTTGAAGGTCCCAGGGAGAGGTTTAGGTTCGAATTTAAATATTAATGTATTAATGATTAAATTAGATATGTTTTAATGGTTAGGTAATTACTACCTTTATTTCACACCGAGACCATGAAGTTTATTTTACCTTCCTTGGGGTTAAGTTAATAGCCTCGTAGGCCTGGGTTACCCAGTAGCAATCAGGGTTGATTAGGTTACTTTAGTTGGTTAGAAATTAAGAGAGGAGATGTATTAAATGATTTATTATGAGTTAAGAGGTTAACTTGAAGCTTAGAGTAATGTTATCTAAAATTTGAGTTAGGTTAATGAATCTTAGAAGGTTTAAGGTTAACTTACCAGCTAAGTTAAAGGGGTCAAAAGTTAATTTTTCAATTAAAGGTGATTTGTGAATAGTTAATATTTTTATAAAATAATAGACCTTAACCCGATCAGTTAGACTATAAGTATGCCTAATTTGGATTTTTTAACATTAAGTTATGAATTTCTAAAGTTTTGACCCTATTTTTGACTTAGGATTGACCGGATCGTTGACTTTTTTATTTAAGATGATTTCTTGAATCCTAATATTTTTAATAAATACTAGCTTTTAATATGAGTTGAATTCCTTTTAGTTTCCCCAATTTAGAATTTTTTAGAATTAGTTATGAATTTTTGAAGTTTAGGTGTTTTAACAGATTATCAAAATTATTTAATTAAGGGTTATTTTAGGAGTTTTGATTCGAATCAGCTCCAAACTTTCTGGAATCACCTCCAAAAGTCAGAGATGACCTAAGAAGGTGTTCCCAAGTGTTTGGGGAAAATTTAGGATTTTTAGTAATTTTTTAATTATTTAATTTAATTAAAAGGTGATTTTTAATCAAGATTAAATTAATGTTTAGATTGAAGTCCAATTGAAGAGATTTTAATTTTATTGGATTAGAGACTAAATTTTGAAGAGTTTGATATATTATGGGTAATTTTATAATTTATTTTGAATTTATTAGAATTTTTGAAAATTACCGAGCCTTAATTAAAGGGTAAATTAGGGTTTATTGATTAAGGGGTTTAAGGGGCCCTAAAACTTCTTAGAAAATTTTAGAGGGTTTATGATGTCACTAAGTTCATATGGTTCAATTTTTAAGTCAATCAGAGGTAAACCCTAGCTCCTAGAATTTTCTCTAAGTCCGCTAGACGGGTCCTTAATTATTATCCTTAAGGTATCACTACGTTGAGCAGGTTTTAAATTAATGTTTGAAACTAACCCTTGGGGTAACATAAGGGAAATATAGTACAAACATAAGCACACCAAGTCCTTAGATCTAAGAGAGCCTAAGCTAAGTGTTTGTACATCTTACACATGCAAGGACTACGAAATACTAAGTAAAATGAAACTAATGAAGTGATTAGTGAATGATTGGAGCTCAATCATTCACTAATCCTCCCCACATGAATGCTGTTCATATATATAGTCTATGTTTGAAATTTCAAAGAGTGGACCTCCCAAAATTACAGAATTTAAATAATATATAATTTAAAAATATTCAAAATACACATAATAGATTAAACATACATATATAAATATGTAAGTTTAAAAATAATATGGTTAAAAATATTTCAATTCATATGTATGGGAGGTCCACTTGCCACCCAAAGCGGGGTTTCAAAATAGATTATATTTAAAAATAATTTTTAGTTTTAAAATACTTAGCATATAATTATTAAATAATAGTTGAATAATTAAGCAATTAAATAATACAGAAATATGCCAGAAAAAGGAGTTTTGGTTTCTGAAAATAATTTTAAATTAGAATTCATAATTTTTTGAAAAAAAATAAGGTATTATACGCAAAAATTAGATTTAAAATGAATTAGTTGTGAATTATTGAAGTTAAATGGATTTAAAAGATATTTTTAAATGATTTAAAATAATTAATAAATTAACATAAATCAATTATTAAAGTTCTCTGAATTTTAAAATAAACATATGTATTTTTTAAATAATAATAATGATAATAATCATAATAAAGTTAAAATGATAATTATAATAATAATTAAAATAATTAAGGTTAAAATAATAATAATAATGAAAATAATTATAACTAAAATACTACTAATAATAATAACAATAATAAAAACCTAAAATATTAATAATAATAAGAAAATAATATGATAATGCAATAATAATAATAATAACAATAATAGTAATAATATTAATAATAATAATATTTACAAATTAATAACAATAATAATAATAAATCATAATGATAATAATAAAAATAAAAAAATAATAATAATGATAATAATGGGAATATTAATGATAATATTAAAAAAACTTTTAAATAATAATAAGAATAATAATAATTAATAATAAAAATAATTTGGATATAGTAATAATGAAAATAGTTTAATAATAATAATAATGAATAAACAATAATAATAATAATGATAATAATAATAATTAAAGTAATTAAATAATAATAATAATAATAATAATAATAATAGTAATAATAATAATAAGATAATATATCAAAAATAATATTATTAATTAAATAATAATAATAATAATAATAATAATAATAATAATAATAATAATAGTAATAATAATAATAAATGATAATAATAATAATAATTTTAAAAATAATAATAATAATAATTTAAAATTAATAATAAAAATAATAAATAATAAAATACATTTAAAATAGGTTTTAAATTAATTTAAATTAAATAATCGGCGGAGTGTGAAGTGGCGGCCAGGGATTAGTCTCGCTGATCGTAGGCAATCATTGTCGGCGGCGCAATCATTGCGCCGCCAGACAAAGATTGCAGTAGGATTAAAGCCGCAGACGCGGTTTCATTAACCACGTCAGCGTGGTCCATCGCCCGTCCGATCCTCCGCGGTCGAGATTGAACGGATGTGATCACACTGGACTGAGAGCCAACCAAACGGGACATACTCGTGGTTGGAGATGGTCACGGTTTGGCTAGATCAGGACCGTTGCTAATAAGATCAACGGTCTTCGTTTTACGCAATGAACGTATTACGTAAACCGAGACCTAGAAGCATTTTTCATCTCATTTGATCAATCCAGTGGACCAAATTACATGAAATTTTGACCCTAGACTTCACTCATGAAGAGCATTCATGTGGGATATGTATTGCATTCTAAAAAGCATGGTATGAAAAGTTATTTTGCTAGATGTGTTTCTAATTAGGGTTAGGGTTTTTGGAGAAACTAACTGATGGATCTTGGTATTTTTGGACTCTCTAAACTTGTAGACTGTCCACGAATAATTTCCTAGTTGAACTCGAGCCTCGAAACACTAGGGATCATGCTAGGGAAGCCTTGGAATGTCTAAGCCTTTGGGTCGCCAGAAGATCGCCGCCGACAGGGGTTGACCGGTGGGGTCGACTTGGGAAAGATGAAGGGAGTTCAGGAGAGTGTTCTCACCAAAGCTCTCGGGCTAAGAGGGCTTAGGGAGGAGGCAAGAGCAAAAAGTCCCCCAAAACAAACCCTAAAAGAGAATATTTAAAAGATTAAGGGCTTAGATTTACGGTTAGGATCGAATCCTTAATTAATTGGAGGAAAACTAGGTTGTCTAGCCGTGGTTTGAATGAGGGAGCATTAGGAAAGATTTAAATGGCTTAAATAAGGATTTAATTTGACTTAAATGGGTCAAAATGACCTTATGAGACTTGGGTTGACCAAGTTAAAGCTTGACTTGGTCAACCTAGTCAATTGGGTCAAAGGAGGTAGGGGGTCGAGCCAAGAATAGGGTTTGGATTCGATTTAAACTTGAATTAACCCTATAAGGTTTAATGGGTCAACATGGGTTGACCTGGTCAACCAGGTTGACCCAGGGCATGGGTCTGGGCTCAATGGGTCAGGCTTGACCCAACGAACCCGGTGGAGGGCTCTTGGGTGAAAATCAAGGTCAACAATTAATCGCTCCAGAAAAATCTTTAAAAGAACTTAGGATTCCCTTTAATTTTTTCCGGAGGTAGATTGAGTTTGATATTTAACCAGATTTCCCCTGAGAATGATGTCAGGGTTTATTTAGATCTAGTTCTACTTCATATGAGTGCAAGCCCTCATAGTTAATTACCCCTCCTAACGCATTAAAAGAGCACCCTCGCTTAAGGATGAAATACACTTAGCATTGTACAAGGAGTGTGAAAATGTGTAACAGAATTTTAGACTTAGTTATGGGGGATGAAGGTACACTCGATCAAGATCCCATGGTTCCATCGTCCCGGGTATACCGTCGGTTCAATCTACCAACACTGACAATCATGGATTGTAGTGTCCAGGGAATCTGATTAGCAGCCATGGATTGCCTCCTCTCAGGGATCCCGAATAGACTGAAGTGGAGATGTGTGGATTTTAGTTTAGTTTAGTTTGGGTTGGGGCTTACGGCTTCCTTAGAAGTTGCCTGTTAGTTTGTTTAGTTTGGGGCTTACGGCTCTAATTAGGAGTTGCCCAATAATTAGTTTAGTTTTGGGGCTTACGACCTCTATTAGAGGTGGCCCAATGATTTGTTTAGTTTGGGGCTTACAGCTCCAATTAAGAGTTGCCCGAGTGATTTGAGTTTTAGATTTAGGGTCGTTCATTTAGAAGTTCCCTAACGCGCGGGTCTTACTGCTTCACTTAGAAGTAGCCCAAATAGCGGGTCTTACAACTTAGCTCTATAGGCTAAGATGCCCATATGGTTTTGGTTTGGTAGGACTTATTGCTTCCTTAAAAGTTGCCTGTCGGTTTGTAGTCGTTTGCTAGTTTTGACACTAGACGGTGGTTTTGACACTTGCTTGACAGTGGTTGTTTTCTACCCTAGCTTTCAGTAGTGTTTTGTTGTTTGTTCTTGTGCTTGTAGTTCTCTTCATACTACAGTAGTCGGTTGCTCTACTTTAGCATTGTGTTTTGTCTATAGTAGTAGTTTTATTTGCTCACAATGTTAGCTCCTTTTTTTACCAGTACTAGTTTTGTTTCATTACTAGCTTTATTTTTATATATTGAGCTGATATTTTCGTTTGCTTGCTTACATGTACAAGGTACTTGTAGCATATTGGAGAGTCTATAGTGTTCAAAGAGCACAACAAAGATATTTTGAGGCTACTACTGAGTGTAGTTTCGAGAGTTTGTTGAGTGCTTTAAGAGTTTGTTTTGGAGAGTAGTTAGTTGTTGGAGTGTTTTTTTTTTTTTCGAGAGCTCATGCTTTAGAGCTGTTCAGTAAATTGTACTTAGGTTGATTAGTGGAGAACAATTTATTTTCTGCATTTATTTGATTTTAATTGCATTATTTAAATTGATTCATTGAGTTTTAAATTCAATTAAAATTAAATTTATTAATTTGCTAGGCTCTCTTGGTAAGGAGTGTATTTTAAAGTTATTCAATTAATTTTAATTGAAGTTTAATTTAAATCTTAAATGTTAGTGTATTTTAAAACTATTAATTATTTAAAACAATTTGATCATTAAATTAATTCAAGTTTTAATTTTAAGTGTATTTTCAAATATCTCAATTTAGTTGTATTATTAGTTAAATTTAATTGCCCATTTATTTAAAAGTTCTTAAATTAGGTGTTTGTAGTGGTTAAAAGATTTTTGTTTTGATATTGATCAATTTAGTTACAGGTTTTAAAGTTTTAGCTTTATTTTAATTAGGTTAAATGAAAGCTTATTACTCGCTTTTATTAGTTCATTAATATTTAAACATTAATCCAATTAAAAAAAAACACTTAATTTCTTTTTAGTTGAATTCAAGTTCTAGTTTGAAATTATTTGAATTATTAAAGATTTAATTTTTTTTAGTTAAATTAAATAAATTATTTAAATTGAATCAGAGTTAAATTTTAGCTTAGATTGATTTTTTATTTGATTTAATTATTTAAATTCAAAGTGATTAGCTCAATTGTTTATGTTGAAACAGATTTGATTATTTGACTAAGTAATGAATCTTCCTAATTAATCTTCTCTAGTTAATAAATTTTTTTCGATTTTATCATTGTTTAATTATTTTGAATTTATTATTCAATTAATTATTATATAAAAAAATTGTTTAATTGAATTATTAGTTAAAAGTTTTAATCCAAATTATAATGTTTGGTTAGAAATTGTTTTTCAAAAATTTGTCTAAGTCATGAAATTTTTGAACAAATTTCGACAGCCTCCCGGTGTCCCCTCCCCGGCGCCGGGAGGTAAGGAGGGCACTCGCCCTTTTAGTTTGCCCGGCTGGAAAGATAATCGACGGCCAAGGGCTTCGGGACGTTGTCGGGTCCCGGAAATGGTCTTCAGATGCTTCGATTGTTGATTGTTATTTACCGATTGGTTACCGATCATTTCCAATTGTGATCAATCGTTGCCGATTAGTTGCCGATCAATTGCCGATCGTTGCCAACATCTAATCTTCATGTATATTACTGTTATAAAAATGATATAAATAGTAATAATAATTTATTACTGTAGCCCCATTTGCCCTTTTCACTTGCTGTTTGCTCTTTGAATCAACGGCCTTAGGATCGGATAGGGGAGGGAGTTCTGTTTCATGATTTTAGGCGAGAATCAGACGGGAGATAAGGCGGAGGGCTCAGTAGTTCGCATGAGGCATGGAGTCAGGCTGAAACTTGAAAGAGTTGTTTGTTTGATTTTTTTTTTCTTTGATCACAGAAGAAAAGAAGGTCCGTGCGGTACAGCTTGGGAGGCAGACGTCGTAAAGAGCTTAACGTTTTCTTTGAGTAGAACCAATTGAAGCTGAAGTGTTGAAGACGTTGTATTGACCTGATCATGTTTAGGTGTTGCTTGCTGCTGGCCTTGCGGACGGACCAGTGTGGAAGTCGGCAACAAACGAAGGTGCGATCACAATTGATTTGTTATATCGATTCACAGAAGATCGGAGGCACAGGCAAAGACAAGATCGTCGGCACTTAGGGAAAATTGAATTCCTCTCGTAAAAGTGAGCCTCTGAGAGCGAGAGTTTGCTTGGGTAGAAAAATCTCAGAAATCTCGAGAGCCCTCGTCGGTTTCCAATTCGGATCAGCGTAAGCCCCTTCCTTTCCTTTTCATTTTTGTTTTGTAAGAATCCAGTGGGTGGTTGTCTCTAACCGACGTGTAGACGACATGGGATCGTGATAGCAACAACGTGATTCAGTTGTTCCCTCCCATTCATCATATTAATACCAAATGGATTTATGCCAGTCTGAAAATTATATCTCATTGCATTATCCGCTGTTTCATCCCTTGCACCTTTGGTATAGTCATAAAAATTGACTGAAATTTAAATAATTGTGCTTGTTTATTCTGACTATCATGTCAGAAGTTATATTAATAAAATATTCAGTCTCATGTCATCCTCCTCTCTATGCCAAAGTTTTTTTTTCTATATAGGCTTATGATGGCATAACACTTAAAGAATTATATTTTGAGGATAATCATGAATTACTGGTATTTGAGTTTACTATTGTGATTAAACTCAAATCGTCGATGACACTTCTTATGCAAAAATGTCGTAATTTTATTAAGCTTTGCGACTTGATCATAGTTCATTGCCAAGATCGATCCTTTATTTGTGACATTGGCTTTTGCGAAGCATGCAACTTGATCTATCTCTGCCTAACTATATAGATGCCATCGACAAATCTTTGTAATTTATGATGCAAGAATCTAATCATCCTGAATTGAATGCCACGTTCACTTTTAATCCTTAATTCTCGTGCTCCAAAATTATCAGGACCATGCCTTGCCTTTCTGATATTAATTTAGCAATTTTATCACATTGCTATTATATTAAATTTCAACAACAATGGATGAAAAGCTCAACTAGTTGGGATGGACAAGCTCACTATCCTCCATCAATCTCAATGTCGAAAAGCTCCAAATGGCTGGAAGATTATTGAAAAATATAAGAGGGTCTCGGTGGAGGCAAAACAAAAATATTGGAGCTCTGGAGGATGGCTAGATTGAGAATAATGTTCGAATCTGAGTTTTTGGGAGGTTTGGGCCAATTTAAGCATTGGAGCTCACTTGGAAGGCTAGGATTGATTAGATGAGTTCCATGGATGTTTAACACCTGGCCTAGGTCACTAGGAAGCAGAGGGAACAAATGGATAGGGGGAAAATAACCTTGGGTCATTCCACATGGGAGGGGACCAATTGGCTTGATCAGACCAGATCAATGATTGTGATGAAATTAGGTGATGTTTAGGAATATTCTAGAATAATTCCAAATGAAGTGTAAAAGTTGGCATGAAGGGAAATGCCATGCATGAGGTGGTTTAACCATTTGAGCATGATTTGACCAAACCCAAGCTTAGTTGATGTTGACCTCATTTTTGTATGAGGTCACTATGATCTACTTGGGTTTCTTTTTAGTGACCTAATGATGGGAAAATATCCACCCCTCAGTCATAAAGGTCCTAATAAAGACCCAATTTAATCCCAATCAAACCCAGCTCTATCTTTCAACTCAATCTTTAATCTAGCCTTCAATCAATATTAAATCAAATTCCAAATCATATCCAATTAATTTCAATCTTTCATTTCATTTCCATTGATATGGATGGTTCAAGGTTAATCATTTAACTCTTAAATCCAACCCAAATCCAACATTCCAAATCAAACCTTCAAGGTTAATGACCTAGGTCCTAAAACCCTTTTTGGGTGAACGTTCTATCACCTATAAATCCAATCAAATGACCTCCAAATTATGATCCATCAATTGCATATTGTCCAGACATGTCTTTAGGACTGACCCTCCAAATTTGAGCTCGATCTAACACTTTTGACCCCAAAAACTAAATCTTTTCCTAAAGGCTGCAAAACCTTCAAATATTTACGACCCATGCCACTGGACCCTTCACCTAATGGAATTTGACCCTGAAGTTTCCTCCAAACCCTCTAATCACCTCCAGACCCTTGATATTGATGTGTTTAATATTAATCTGCATCTTTTTGGACTCACCTTGACCCAAGATTGACCAGAGTCAAAATGACCAAAATGCCCTTTAAAGGGATTTTTGGACTTTTGACCAAGACTCAACATGGTTCAATATTTTTAACCTTTGAAACCTCTCTCAATAAATTTCCCATGATATTTGAGACTCATTGAAACCAAACCCACTCTTTGGTTTGACTTGGTTGACAAAGTCAACTGTGGTTGACCAAATTCACCCTTAACCTAACCATGGTTGTTTTCAACATTTAAATATATTTCAAACTAATCTAACACTTCAAAATTATTTGTTTGGACACTCATGACATGTCCAAAGACTTCCAAGTCAATCCTCCCTAGGTTTGACTTGGTCAACCCATTTGGAGGGGTCAAAACCCTTTCCAACTTCATATATTCACTCAAAGCTTCAACACCATGGCGCCATATTTCTTAAGATTTACTCCTACATCACCTTTGACTCCCCCATGCACATCCTAGTCACCATTGATTGGTCAACAAGTAAATGGGTCAAAATTTTGTTGAAATGAGACCAAGTCATGGCCATTTGACCATGCCACATAAGCGAGCTTTTCTCTCTCCCAAAACCTGCCCCAACCTGCTCAAAAGAGATTAATTTCCTTTCCTAAGAGGCCACAAACCAGCCCCCTAAGCCATGCTTAGGCTCGGTTTAGCCAAATGGAGGAAAAGGGGTGGTCCCCCCCTTGGCTCAAGGCAAGTCTCCCTCAATCCACCAGCCTTCTCCTAGTCTTAGGTTGCTCATGAGACACTTGGCAAGCATCCAAGCCCTTCCAAATTGAATCCTAGCCAACCAATTCAAAAATAAGGGGTTAAGTGTAGGGATTTTGCCCTAACCCATGATCTTGTTCATTTCTCATCCAAGTTTTAAACTCCAGCAGCCCCAAAACCTCTCCAAGAGTTTCCCATACTCTCCAGCACTCCCCATGGCCATTCCAAGCCCTCCCCCACCATTTCCACCACTCAAACCTTCATTTTAGTGGAAAAGGAGAGAGAAAAGAGAGAAACACTATCTCTCTTTGATATCTTCAAATCCAGCCGTCAAAATTATTTGGGGTCTTCTGTAAACTTGTAGATGACATCAACAAGAGCAAAAGGAGCCCAAGTTTAAAAAAATTCACTGGGTAGATTGTAAGTTATCCTCACTTTTAGGTAGAATTTCAATTTAAAATTGTAGGAAATCTGTAATGCATGGAGCCTCCAAACTCCAGGCATTGCAAGATTGTGTTGCCCTCTAGCTACAGTTCAAATTTTATCAAATTTTGTTGAGTATTTTGGGAGATATGACCATTTAAAGTTTCCTATTCAAAATGAATTGCACAGGATCGGCAAATCTGGACCGTTCGATCGAAAATCAGATAGTCCAGATCAAGGCAGACCGTACGATCTGCCAGTGGGCTTGAATGCGGGACCTCCCACAGTGAGGATGAGCGATGTGGCTACTTCCTAACCGTAGAGCCCGCTATTTCCTGTTCTAACCGTCGGATCATTTGATCTGACGTGGATAAGTGGCCTGTCCGACATCGACACGTGTCCCACCACATGTCAAATGGCGGCGGCGGCGCAATCATTGCCGCCGCCGTTTTTATTATCATTGACACCTAGGGAAAATAATTAAAAAAAGTTAAGAAAACTTTAAAAATTCTTAGGAGATTATACGCACACGCAATATGAGTGAAACTTAAACATAGCAAACTTAGTGACACTATGTACCTTAGGTTCAAATTTTATTGAATTTGGAGGTCATTAGGTTAGAAAATTAAATATCCAAAGTTTCAGCCCTTTTTAGGACCCAAAAAATTCAAAATACTATAATAAATCCAAATTAAGTCCAAAAATTACAAATAATTCCTCAAATTGACTAGAACATAGTCCTCTACCTAGAAAAAATAAAAGCCTCTTGACTAGATTCCTAATTCAACTTTTATTTGACTTTTAATGAAAATTAATAATTAATTAAATTAATTAATTAAAATCATTAAAAATCCCAAATAATTTTTAAACACTTGGAAATGCTCCCATGGGTCATCCCTGACCTTTGGGAGTGATTCCATACAGTTTGGGATAAGTTTGGATCAAAATGATCAAAACCTTCCTAATTAAGTAATTTTAAAAATTCAATAATTAGGGAAACTTTGAAAATGCATAACTAATTATAGAAAATTTTAAATTGAACAAACTTAGTGTCATTCAACTCCAATTAAGGTATAGTATTTTCTAAAAATGTCAAACTTTCAAAATTTGGTCAAAGTCAAAAAGTCAACTTTTCGGCCAATCATAGTTCAAATCTAGGCCCGAATTTTAAAAAATCATAACTTTTCATAAAAAACTCCAAATTGAGTATGCTAAAAGTCTAACAACTCATAAGATCTAATATTTATTAAAAATCTAAAACTTACAAAATGAGCTTTAAATTGAAAAGTCAACTTTTGGCCCCTTTAATTAACATAATTAAATAATTCCAATAAATTCTAAAATCCAATAATTTATTAAAATTTCAGAAAACTTTAATTTGATTAATAAAATACTTAACCAACACTCAAATACACAACAACCACTCCAAAGATAAAGTTTATTGGATAGACTACTCCAGGCTGCAGGGCTAAGTGTCCTAAGAAGGCCTGGTTCCTCGAGCCTGGTGGCATAACGTCACGAATGAATTTAATGGAGTGTTAAACATCAAAATTAAGTTATTATTAATTATTTAAATAAATTAAAATCCTTAATTTACTATATCAGTAAGGTTTTTAGGATGGACTACTCCGGGCTGCGGGGCTACGTGTCTTAAGTAGGCTTGGTTCCTCGAGCCTGGTGGCATAATGCCACGAACCTGTTAATGGAAAATATAAACTAATTTAAATTTTAAAATTAGTAGTTAAATAAATTAATTAATATTAATTGATTTTTAATTTCTAATAAATTAAATCAACTTAATTAACCCCGATTGCAACTAGGTAACCCAAGCCTACGAGGCTATTAACTTAGCCCCAAGGAAGGTGAAATAAATTTTACTGCCTCGATAAGCAACAAAGGTAGCAATCATTTAACAACTAAAATATATTTAAATCAAGCTTTAATATATTAATACTTAAACTCAAATATAAGTCCTCCCTTAGCCTTTAACAAACTCAAACATTAAACAACTTCAACAAATTACCCAACTTAGGATCTACCCTAGCCACACGACCTTCTACAAACACTTTAGATAGTTTGCTAGGACAACCAACTCTAAATTTAGGCTAGGCTGGAGTTTACTTTTCTACTATGTTCCGAGTTTTTCGAGTTTTGATTGCATGCTGTGATTGAAATTGATTGATGTGTTTGTTTACTTTTACTACACTTTGTGAATTGATGCGATGGGCGATTAGATTACCCTTAGGTTAGGAATGATAGGGATGCTTACTGAATTTTCTGTAGGTGGCCGCGCTCATGTAGGGCAATAAAGGGGATTAAATAAATTATAAATATAAATGTTACAGGTGCTTCAGCTGCTTAGCTGCCAAATAAAAAAAGTGTGGCCAAGTGTGTTTACTTTTCTGCGTACATATATAACTGTTTGGGATGTATTATAATATTTAAATGCTTATGATAACCCTGCAGCAGAGTCTAGATTTTTTTATTTATGTTAATGTAATTTGTTAAATGTTAAGAGTTGTGAAAGTTGTATTTTGAGTTTGGGATACATAGGTCCAAAGATTGGATTCCAAAGAGAAAAGGATACTCCTTCGGGGGATTGTTCTTATCCATTTGGAACTCTAAATTTGGATCACTTTTTACTACTCAAAATGGAAAAAGTAACGTTCCACTCGATGGAAGAGTTCTCTTTTCCATTTGGGTACCCACTCATGAAGAATCCAAGGAGCTCGAGGAGGAGAAGACCGAGGAGTCGAAGACAAAGAGTATCTCACTCAAAGTCACTTGCGTCTGTATTATGATTAGAATCCGGGTTATTGTCAGTGGTGTCCAGCCACTTTTAATTTCTATAAATCTGGGTTGTAATAAGCAAGGCAATTTGCCTATGGACATTTACTTAATTAATTTAATTATTTAATATATTTTGATTTGATTTGATTGCGTATAGGGTTGCCTGCTTTTCTTAGTTTTATTGGTGATTGCATGTCATTCTTTTTTATTTAGCCTGGATTCGATCTGAGGCTCGTGAGGACACGAAAAAATTCTTTTACTTAAACTTTAATAAAAAAAAATTTAGGATAACATAGAAACTCTAACGCTTTTAAGAAGTAACCCCGGGTCCGTCGGGAATTCTCATAGCATTTTGATGCATCTTCTTTCCATTTGTTAGGCACCTCCCCACCTGCGGGTTCTGGCAGACCACCTGGCCTTTGAGGGTGCAGATCTGTCAAAGGGAGTCTGTGCACTCTAGGATAAAATCTATTTTTAAGCTTTTTTAAAACTACTTCATTCCATTTTAAGCATTTAATCGAGTCGATCAGCATGCATTGCATTAGAAATAAAATAAAAAATGTGCCTAAAACTTTAATTGCATTTGCCTTAGCATTTTCACCCAACACAAGTCAAAGGGCCACTTCGGACAATCTCTAGATGTCGGCCCCAACTCTCAAAAACTTCAATAAAAATATCCTACCACTCTTGCATCAAAAGATCGGACTCATGGATTTTAATCACCTAGGTGGTTAGCTGGCTCCCTAATCCAGGCCGGGGTTAGTCCAGATTTTGCATTGTATTAGTTAGGTTCAGACTACTGTGTTCTAGTGTCCAAATTTAGATTTAGAATTCGAGGCAGATTTCTTTTTGAATCATAAGACCCCAACCTCTGGGAATATAATATCAAATTTCTAATAAAATGCTCAACTCAAACTAGATCCTCTTTCAATCCAAAATTTAAAGCCCAACACTTAGCTTAGGTCGGGACACTTATGAACTGTTTCAGAATCCTAAAGTGTCTCATGCCATTCCTCCTTTGACTCCAAAATAACTGATCAAATTTGATCCACTCCCTATTTAAGTTCCAAACTCACCTCTTTGGTATAACTCCTAGAAATCTCTAAACAAAATTTCTGTCATTATTTTAATCGAAAATTTTCGTAGGAGACTCCGGTCTCCCACGATGTAATTAACTACGAGGGCTTATGCTCATAGGAGATTTAGAACCCATATCTAATTTTTTAAAATTAATTTTCAAAACTTAATTAGTCCTCTTTGGGAAAGTTAAATTTCTAATGATCGTTATCATTATGTTCGAACGATTGTTAACGAAAGATATCTTCTCCCTTCGGGGAGATATATCTTTTGTTAAGATGAATTAGAATATGAAATTAATGATCACTTCCCTTGATTATTGTAGCTTGATATTTGACTGAACTTTATTTTGACCCTTCGGGGCCATATGAAGTTCTCTCTTAAATTCGGTTACGATATCCAAGACGGGATTTATAATTTTAAATCTGAACTCCATCCTAAATTTTTATCTCTACCTCCCGTGGTGGTATACTTTATCTGATGGGACGTTCAATTTTAAAATTAAAATTTAACATCAATTTTAAAATTCTCCAAAGAAAACTAAACTTTTCAAAACCCGCTTTCAACACCAACAAAAAATGGCGACCACGGTGGGACTAAATCTCTCTTTCCATCTTTAATAATTGCGAAACTTTATTGTATTGGTAATTTTGATTAATTTTCCTTCCGTTAGTTCCTCTCTCATTTCTTCCTTGGGTAAGTGTGGCCAACATCAAAAAAGAAAAGACATGTCGAATAGAGAGGTACAACCTCCATCCAAATATATATATATATATATATATATATATATATCAGACTCTGACTTTCTGCCCCCAAGTTGATTGGTGGAGCGACAGTGTCGGGTCGAGCTCTTGAGAGCCTTACTCTCAAACTTTATGAACTTTGACTATTGAGTTTTTCATCAATTTGTCAAGTTTTATAGTAAGAAATGGTTCTCTCAACTTCTAAAATTTTCAATCTTCCAAATTCTTAGCTTTGACTCTCTACCTCCAATCAGATTGGTAGTACAGAGGAGTCAAGCAATTAAACTTTTTTTGAATTTTTCTGCTGATTTTGTAAGCTTATGGGTTGAGTGAAAACTTGACTTATTGTGTTTCAAAGTCTAAAGGAAATTCATCAATTTTTTAAAGTCTGTTATTTTCCTAAAATTCAGTCTCGAATTAACACCGGCATATGCTACTTTATGACGCACTGTTGTAGTTTAGCATGTGTAGTGGGAATTCAAATCTTTTTTTAGTCATAACAAAGCTTTGTATTTTATTATCATACATCGGGTTATAGGTCCTATTGCAAATCTGGTTTTGATGATGACAAACATGTCTTTATTATGTTTTGCTTGGCTAACCCGTTTCAGGCACAAAAGATCACGAGCAACTCAAGCCAACTCAAGATCGGGTCCAAGTGTGTCTAAGTGTACCATTTTTCTTTTTCTTGAGTCAATTATAATGTAACTGATCCCCTAGCTAAGTAACCTTGCAAACACACACACTCAGGGGGAGAGCTTGAGTGAATTAGAGTATCTTTTCAAATTTTTGTTCAGATCATCCTGGACGATAGTCACATCGTCCTAGACGATCAAGTAAAAATAGAAACCCTAATTAGGGCGACCAAGTTAAGAGGGTCTGATTAAGCAGATCGTCCTAGACGATCTTTGGATCGTACGGGATGATATGCTCAAATCAGAAATTCTCAGCCGCCAAATCAAGTTAGGCAAGTTTTTATTTTAAGATATTTGGTCTTATCGTCCAGGACGATACGTGTATCGTCCCGGACGATCCAGTACAATCATGCCTAAATTAATCTGGTAATTAAGAAAAGCAAATTATATTTGATTGATACGATCATATCGTCTTGGATGATCGCAGGATCATCCCAGATGATCATGATCGTCTAGTGCATTTTAGCTGTACGACCCAAACTGTGTACAGGACGATTTGGGCACTTTTTGGACTAATCGTAACGGACAATCTCCTTATCGTCCTGGACGATCAAGTCATTTTTTGGTCGTCCAACACAACTTTCTCTGGACGATATTCCTCGATTTACACTAATTGTCCCGGACGATCACAGGATCGTATGGGATGATATGAACAATTTTTTCTACTGATCGTCCAGAAGAGCCAGATCGTCCAGGCTGATGCAGCTGATTTTGAACTGATCGTACAGGACGATCTATCGATTGTCCTGGACGATCTTGGCTGACCAGTTGAGATTCAGGGCAAATTTTAAGCCCTCCTATAAAAGATATTTTTCTTCCAACAAGAAAAATCTTTTGTCACTTTCCTTTATAGAGAAACCCTAGAGAGAGAGAGAGAGTTTGGGGGAGAGAGAGAGAGGATCTTGTGAGGGGGAGTTCGTGAGGGTTCACGAAGGTTGCTCCAAGCAAGGATCAGAGTCGTCTTCTCCGCTCGTCGTCTTTCGTCGTATCGGTGTTCTTTGGGAGAGGATCGTCGGCAAGAAGATCCGAGGTTCTCTGCCTGCTTCAGGAGGAAGCAAAAGGAGGTTAGGTTCTCTGCCTCACCGTGTCGGTGGAAAGGAGGTTTTTGTACAGGCTTCTCCGCCTTGCTGTGGGAGCAAAAGGAGAGACACTTTGGTTTAGTGCAATACCCGGAGGGGAGGCTCCGGGGAGTGGACGTAGGTCAAGTTGACCGAACCACTATAAAATCCGATGTGTTCATTTTAATTACTTTCTGCACTTTTATTTTTCTGTGATTAACTGCTTGGGTGAAATTGTGTTTAATCTTTTCGTTTGATAGTGTTACTTATTTCCGCTGCATATCGTAGAAAAGATTTTCATTATTGCTGTCAAATTTTTAAATAACCAATTCACCCCCCTCTTGGTTAGCCTCAGGACTAGTTCATTAGGCCTTAACATCCCTATCGAACTTTCAAGTGGTATCAGAGCGGGATTCAAAATTTAAGTGTAAAAACTTTTGAATTTGATCAATGGCTAACTATAACAATCGTAATACTGCTGAAGGTTATTCTATTACAAGACCACCATTGTTTGATAACATTCCTTTTGATTTTTGGAAAACATGCATGTTTACTTTTTTTCAATCAATCGATTATCGTATGTGGATGTTAGTTAAAGATGGTTATGAAGCACCACATAGACTTGTTAACGGTATTGAAACTGAACTCCCATTTACATATTGGACTTTTGATGATCGTGATTTAGCACAGTTAAATGCAAAATATTTGAACTGTTTCTTTTGTGCTTTAAAATTTGAAGACTATATGCGTGTTTCTACTTGTACAACGGGCAAAGAAATCTGAGATAGATTGTGTATAATATATGAAAGTACAATTGAAGTCAAACAGTCTAGGTTAAACATCTTGTTACATGATTATGAACTTTTTTGCATGAAACCTAGTGAGACGATTTCAGAAATGTACACAAGGTTCACTCAAGTCGTTACATCTTTTCATGCTCTAGGAAGAGAACTAACTAATTACGAAAGAGTGAACAAAATTCTTAGATGTTTGCCTTCTTCATACGATGCTAAGATTACTGCGATCACGGAATCTAAAGATTTAAATACTTACTCTATTGACAGCTTACTTGGATCACTCATTGCTTACAAGCAAGGGTGAACCAAAGTCAACTTGATGCAGGTGAACGAAAGAAGGAGAAGACAGTGGCGCTAAAGGCCAATGATTCAGATGCTAGCACTTCTGGATCTGATAGTGATGATGTTGCCTTAATCACAAGGCAATTCAAGAGCTTTCTAAGGAAGAAGAATAAGAATTTTCAAAAGTGGAACAAAGGTAATACCAGTAGAAACTTTAAAGGTTCATCTGAATCTGTTTGTTTTGAATGCAGGAAGCCTGAACACTTAAAGGCGGATTATCCTACACTCCAAGCTCATCCAAGTAAGGAGAAGGGTGAGGAGAAACATAAATTTAGAAAGGACAAGAAGCAGATTCAGAAGGCGTTCTGGGCAGACTCTGCATCCGACTCCTCTGAGACTGAAGCTGAAAAGGAGGAAACAAATTTGTGTCTGATGGCTGATGATCACCCTGGTCAGTCGGACCAGGAAGAGGTATGTGAGCTTACGTACGATCAATTACTTGAAGTATCTGAAAAAATTCATGCATCGTATAGGAAGCTTAAGAAAACCCATGCTAACTTGAAACTAGATTATCTAACTTTATAAAAAGAGCATGATGTGTTGATTAAGGATCATTCCATTGTTGATAGTAATCATATGTCGTTACTTGATGAGTTTGATGAATTGAACAAAAAATATTCTGATTTAGTTACTGTGTATGATTCATTGAAAACCACTCATGTTGATTTGGAGAGAGCTTTTAAAGAATTAGATACCATAGCATGTGAAGTAGAAAGTAACAATGGAGCTTTAAAAGTTGAAATTGCAAGTTTAACTAAAGAGAATGAATTTTTGAAAGTGAAAATTAGTGCTTTTGAGAAAAACCAAACACCTCATACTTTTGCACAATTTTATGCACCTCCACCTTTTGTAGATTCAGATTTAAAATCATCAAAGCATATTTCGTATAAACCTAGGAAGAGGTACTATCACTCACGTAGATTAGTAAACCCTTTTTATGGTGTTAGATTTTTTTCATGTGGCATGTTAGGACACATTTCCCACACTTGCACGGTTCACCGTAGTACACATTGGGTGTGGAGGCCCAAACTGCCTGTTTCACAGCACAGCACGCATGCATTGCATTCTTCTTTTCATAAGAAGGAACCCAAACTTGGGTTCCTAAGACTGACGTTTGATATTTTTGTAGGTGTGCTCTCACACAAGACCTCGTGAGAGCATGTGGTACTTAGACAGCGGATGTTCTAGACACATGACTGGAGATGCAAATCAATTCATTTTGTTGGAGGCCAGGGCTGGAGGCAAGGTTACACTTAGAGATAACACCACCAGGAGGGTGGTAGGCTCATGTATAATTAGTGATTCAAAGAATTTTATGATTGATAAAGTTTTGCTTGTAGATGGACTGAAACACAACTTGCTGAGCATCAATCAACTTTGTGACAAAGGATACAGCATCAAATTCCTGCATACTGGCTGCATTTTAAGCTTAAATGATAAAGGTTTTTTGCAGGGGCAAAGGATTAATAACATCTACAAGCTGGATGTAAGTTGCATTAAATCTGAGAATTCAATTTGCTTAAAAACTGCTGCTGATGAGTCTTGGTTGTGGCATAGGAGATTGTGTCATGCCAGTATGAAAACCCTTAGGAGAGTCACCCAAAAGGACTTAGTTAGAGGTGTGCCCAAGCTTAAGTTCACTAAGGATCATCTGTGTGATGCCTGTCAGTTAGGAAAGCAAGTCCAGTCTTCTTTTCACTCTGTTAAGGATATTAGCACCTCTAGACCTTTAGAAGTTCTTCATATGGACCTCTTTGGACCCATTAGCACTGCCAGCTTAGGGGGGAAAGTTTATGGATTTGTGATTGTAGATGACTACTCGAGGTTCACTTGGATTAAATTTCTGTCACACAAATCTGAGTCATTTGATGAGTTTAAGTCCTTCTCCACTTGGATTCAGAGGAAGTTAGGTTGCGAGATCTTGACTATTCATAGTGATCATGGTGGAGAGTTTAAAAATATAAAATTTGGAAGTTTTTGTGAGGAGCAAGGGATTAGTCATAATTTTTTAGCTCCTAGGACCCCTCAGCAGAACGGGGTAGCTGAAAGGAAGAACAGGACCTTAGTGGAAGCCGCTAAAGCCATGCTTGCCGAGTATTCACTTCCAAAATACTTCTGGGCTGAAGCAGTGAACACTGCCTGTTATGTGCTGAGGGTGAATGTGAGATCAAAACTGAACAAGACACCTTATGAGATCATTAAGGGTAGAACTCCAAACCTGTCCCACCTCCATGTCTTTGGTTGTAAGGTTTTTATTCTGAACAACAGGAAATCATCCTTAGGAAAGTTTGACCCCAAATCTGATGAAGGAGTGTTCTTAGGCTATTCTAGTGTGGGGAAATCCTTTAGGGTGTTCAATAAAAGGACTTTGGTGGTGGAAGAGACAACTCATGTGGTGTTTGATGAATCTGATCCTAAAGTGACTAGAGTTGAGGAGGAAGAAGAGGTAGAGGACATTACCCAAGGGATTGGAAATGCAAATCTGGAGGAGAGGGTAGAACCTCAAACCGCACTGCCTAGAGATTTGAGATATTCTTCGAGTCATCCTAAAGAACTGATCTTGAGAGACCCTTCTGAAGGTGTTAGGACTAGGTATGGACTTAGGAAGGAAGTAAACCATTCTGTCTTTATCTCAATGACTGAACCCACCAACATCAATCAAGCCCTTTCGGATGAGTTTTAGATTTTAGCTATGCAGGAAGAATTGAATCAATTTGTAAGGAATGATGTTTGAGAGTTAGTAGAAAGACCTAGAAATCAAAGTATTGTGGAAACCAAGTGGGTCTTTAAGAATAAGATGAATGATTCTGGTGTGGTGGTTAGGAATAAGGGAAGATTGGTGGCTAAGGGGTATAATCAGATTGAAGGGATTGATTTTGAGGAGACCTTTGCCCCTGTAGCTAGATTGGAAGCCATTAGAGTGCTACTAGCCTTTGCCTGTTATAAGGGATTTAAGCTGTTTCAAATGGATGTCAAGAGTGCCTTTTTAAATGGGGTAATAAAAGAGGATATTTTTGTAGAATAACTCCCAGGTTTTGAGAGTTCCCAATATCTGAATCATGTTTATAAATTAAAAAAAGGCCTTGTATGGATTGAAACAGGCACCCAGAGCTTGGTATGAGAGGCTTAGCACATTCCTGTTAGAAAGAGAATTTGTTAAGGGGAGTGTAGACACCACCCTTTTTCTGAGGAGAATAAGGGTTGACTTACTCATTGTCCAGATTTATGTTGATGATATAATTTTTGGATCTTCTGATAAATATTTATGTGATGAGTTTTCTAAAATAATGAGTAAGGAGTTTGAGATGAGTATGATGGGAGAATTGTCCTACTTTTTGGGATTTAGCATAAGGCAAACGGATGATGGAACCTTTCTCAATCAATCTAAATACACTAAGGACATTTTGAAGAAATATGAAATGGACAAAGCCAAGCCAATCAATACTCCCATGAGCTCCTTTATTCAGTTAGATAAGGATTCAAGTGGAAAATATATTGATCAGAAGAAGTATAGAGGAATAATAGGATCACTGCTTTACCTTACTGCTAGCTGACCTGATATCATATTTAGTGTCTGTCTTTGTGCTAGGTTTCAGGCTGCTCCTAAAGAGTCTCACCTGACTGTTGTTAAGAGAATTCTTAGATATCTTTTAGGGACCCCAAACCTAGGAATCTGGTACCCTAGGCACAGCACCTCTTTTGAGATCATTGGATATTCTGATTCTGACTTTACGGGGTGTAGGGTGGATAGAAAGAGCACTTCTGAAACTTGTAAATTCATAGGACAGTCGTTAGTCTCCTGGTCCAGTAGAAAATAAAACTCAATTGCACTTTCCACTACTGAAGCTGAGTATATTGCCTTAGGGAGTTATGTGGCCCAAGTTCTTTGGTTGAAGCAGCAAGTCTTGGATTTAGGGTTACCTGTTGGCATAATTTCTGTTCTGTGTGATAATACTAGTGCCATCTGCATCTCTAAGAATCTAATCCAACACTCAAGGACCAAACACATTGATATAAGACATCACTTCATTAGGGACCATGTTACAAAAGGGGATATTGAGTTATATCATGTAGCAACTGAAAATCAAATCTGAAGTTTAATTTAAGTTTGGAATCAAATTTAAGTTCAATCTTGAAATTGAATTTGAACTTAAGATTGAATTTGGTTTTGAGGTTAGAATTGAACTGATCTTCTTCAAACTTTGAAACTCAACACATTGATTTGTATTCAGATGTGCAGGTTTACAAAAGTAACCTGAAGATCTTAAGAATTAGGCTTGACACTTTGCACCCCACCAAGTGATTTGAGGGTGAAATATCAAAGCCTAGATTTGACAGACATTATGAACTTGTGTTACATATGTTCAACTACGACAGAATATTGTAGAAGACACATGTCAACGACGATTGAAATTGATTTGAGAAATTTTGAAGGAGATTTAAGAAAAATTCAAAAATCTGGCAGAATCTCTCTTTATTTTTGAAACCCAATGTGTTGAATTTGCATTCAACATAAATGTTTATAAATTTTTGGGGGAAATTCTTAAAAGTCAACTTGACTCTTTCATTCAAAGGAATTATTTGGGAGTGAAATGTCAAAGACTGACTATACCAGAAGAATTGAAATTTTGAACTGAATTTAAAAAAAAGTATAATTTTATTGGAAGCTTGAAACTTTAATTTTGAGATTGGATGATCTTCTATAAATTGTGAAACTTAGCATGCAGAGACTTATTCGCATGCAAGTTTGCAACATATACAGAAAGAATTTAAAAAGCCTGGCTTGACTCTTTTGCTCTACCAATGAACTTGGAGGCAAAAATGTCAAAGCCCGGCTTGGAGGGAGGTATCCTACACTCGCCTCTCTTTTCACTTGTCTTAATTGAGTTGACCACACTCACCTAAGGGAGAAATGGGAGAGGGACCAACAGAAGAAAGGTAGTCAAAACTACCGATGTAATAAAATTCGTACCGCTATTAAAGATGGAGAGAGAGAAATTCCCCAGCAGAGTCGCCATTTTTTGTTTTGATTGAAAAATATTTGATTTTGAAAAGGTTTAATTTTCTTTGGGAAATATTTAATTTTTGGAATTTAAATTTTATAATCGAACACTTTTTATGAATGATATATCACCTCGGAAGGTGAACATAACGTTCCCTAATAGGTTCAGATTATAAATCTTGATTTACCCTAATTATCATAGTCAAACTCAAGGAGAAACAACATATGATCTCGAAGAATCAGAATGGTGTTTAATCCAATGTTTAACTACAATAATCTAGTAAAGAGATCATTAATTTCATAATCAAGATCACGATAATAGTACGATATATCTTTCCAAGAAAAGAGGATATCGTCTGTTATCGATCATTTGAAAATGATGATAATGATCGTTGACTTTTGAATTTCTCAAAGATAATTAATGAATATTTTAGAAAAGTTTGATTTTGAAAATCTGGTCTGGGTTTCTAAATCTCCTACGAGCGCAAGCCCTCGTAGTTAATTACATCGTAGGAAACCAGAAAATTTCCTACAAAAACTCTCGATTAAAATAGCGATACGAATTTCATTTAAGAATTCAAAGATTGATGTCAAAGGAGGTAGGGTCAATCGGGAATGGTTCAAGGTT
This sequence comes from Dendrobium chrysotoxum, assembly GCA_019925795.1. Classification (NCBI taxonomy): domain Eukaryota; kingdom Viridiplantae; phylum Streptophyta; class Magnoliopsida; order Asparagales; family Orchidaceae; genus Dendrobium; species Dendrobium chrysotoxum. The sequence goes on along the minus strand of CM034307.1, from coordinate 41,053,254 downwards.
GAACACTTATTTTTGGAGTCAAAGGAAGAAAAAGTAGGAGGTGTTTTAAGATTCTGAATCACTTCAGAAACACTCCAGCCTATCCTAAGTGTTGGGCTTGAATTTGATTGAAAAAGATTTAATGTTTAAGTAGTTAATTTTATTAGAAGGTGGGAATTAGATTCTCGGAAGTTGAGGTCTTAAGATTGAAAGTTTGCCTCAGATCCTAAGTCTAAAATTAGGTACTGAAAATCAGTGACCCGGAACCTAACTAATGCAATGCAATCTGGACTTACTCCGGCCTGGATTTGGGAGCCAGCTAAACCACCTAAACGCTTTAAAATCATGAGTCAGGTCAATTATGCAAGAGTGGTAGGAATATTAATTAAGATTGGTTTAAAGAATTGGGGTCGACATCTAGAGCAGATCCTAATTGACCCCTTAACATATGTTGGGTTAAATGCTTAAGCTAGAAATACAATTAAGATTTAGACTCAAATTTAATTTGTATCTAATGCAATGCATGCTAGTTGACTCGATTAAATGCTTAAATCAGAATGAAGAAATTTTAAAATTAGGCTTAAAAATAGATTTTATCCTAGAGATTGCACAACATCCCCTTGGACAGAACTGCACCCTAATAGGTCAGGTGGTCTGCCAGAACCCGCAGGCGGGGAGGTGTCTAACAAGGTAGAGAAGATTCAATATGATGCATGAAAAACCCCCGGCGAGTCCGGGCTTACTTCTTAAAACCATTAGAGTTACTATCTGAGCTTAAATTTTTTATTTTGTTAAAGTAGAAAAAGTTTATGACCGTACCCTCACGAGCCTCCGATCGGGTTCCAGGCTAAATCAAATACGACATGCAATAAGCGCCAAAAACTACTAAAAGCATGCAAGTCCTTAATCGCAATCAACATCAAGTAATCAAATCAATCAAATGATTAAATTAATTAAATAAATGCTCAAACTGAAAGTCCATGTGGCAAGTGCCACTTAATTATACAACCTAGGGTCTCCAGGAAAGTAAAGTGGCCGGGTACCACTAACTACAACCTGGATTCTACTCCTAAAACTCAAGTGATTTTGAGATTTGAGATTCTTCTCGTTCTTCACTTCTTCGTCTTCTTGGAACTCCTTGGATCATTGGGTCCGAATATTCAAGTGAAAAGAAAACTCCCTCTTAAAAGAGGTGTCACCTTTCCTCCTTGGATACTTTGAAAGTCACCCAATTTAGACTTCCAAATGGAGAGGAACTCTCCCCTAAGGGATGTTCCTTCCTCTTTGGATTCCTAAATTGGATATTTAATATCTCAATCTCAAAGCACTTAATACAATTTACAACTCAAATTTACATTCAAATTACATCAATACAAATTAAAAAAATCTAGACTCAACAACCTGCAGGGTTATCCTAATAATCAACAATTATATTTACATCCCAAGCAGTTAATATATTAAAATTTAAATTACTCAAACCAGCCACGCTTGGCCATGCTCTTTTTGATTTAAAGGGGGGACTTAAGCAGTTTTCTGGAGCACCTGTGCAATTTAATAATTTTAATTTTGCCCCCTTTAATTTATGCCCTGTATGAGCATGACCACCTGCATAAGATTGAATTAGTATAAATCGTTTCTAACCTAAGGGTAGGTCTAACGTACAATCAATCACATCACAAAGTGCAGTAAATAAATAAACAATCACATCAATTCTACCACTAGCAAACAGCATGCAGTAAAAGCTCAAAAACCCGGCACACAGTAGAAAAGTAAACACCGGCCTAGCCTAAGACTAGAGTTGGTTGTCCTAACAATCCATCTAAAGTGTGTGAGGTAGGCTGTGTGGCTTTGATATGTCCTAGATAGAATACTTGATTGAAGTTGCTTGATGTTTTAGTTGGTTGAAGGCTTAAGGGATTTTAATTAAAATTTAAATCTTAATGATTTGAATTTGATTTTAAATTTGATTTTGATTGTTTGTTGGATACCACCTTTGTTGCACACCGAGTCCGTGAAGTTTATTTCACCTTCCTTGGGGCTAATTTAATAGCCTCGTAGGCCTGAGTTACCTAGTGGTACCCGATATAATTAAGTGCTTTAAGTTTAATTAATATTTGAAGGTTAATTAAATTTTAATTAGAATTGATTGATTGCTGGTTTTAAGTTTGAATTAGTGTTTTTTGGAATTTTGAATGATTTATTGAATTTTGGTATTTTCTGGATTATTTTAATGATTTAATTCAAGGGTCAAAAGTTGACTTTTTGATTTAAATTGTTTTCTGGAAAGTTAATATTTTATTAAAATACTAGACCTTAATACGATCAGTCAGACAATAAGTACACTGAAATTGGATTTTTCTACATTTTATTATGAAGGTTTGAAGTTTTGACTTGTATTTGAACTAGGTTTGACCAAAAGTTGACTTTTTCAAAATTGATTGATTTCTGGAAACTTGATATTTTTAATAAATATTAGACCTTATTATGAGTTGTATGCCTTTAAGTTTGCTCAATTTGGAGTTCATTTGAATTAGTTATGAATTTTTGAAGTTTTCACAATTATTGAATTTTTAAAATTGATTTAATTAAGGTCCTTTTTGTGATTTGAATCCAAATGACCTCCAAACTCCTTCAAATCAACTCCAAAGGTCAGGAATGACCTAAGGAGTGATCTCCAAGTATTTGGAAATTTTCTGGAATTTTTATTTATTTTTAATTAATTAAATTAATTAAATATTAAATTTCAATTAAACTTAAATTAAACTTAATTTTGAAGTCCAGTCAAGGGGCTTTTATTTTCTATTGATTAAGGGTTTAATTCTGGTCAATTTGAGGTATTAGTTGTAATTTTTAGGTTTAAAATTGATTTATTACATTTTCTGGAAGGTTTAAGGGTTTAATTAAGGTTCAAATTTGATTAAGGTAATTAAGTGGCTTAATGACTCCAAAATTTAGTGGGAAAATTTCCTAGGCCTGAGAGTGTCACTAAGTTCAAGTGGTTTGAGTTTCAAGTCAATAGGAGGTCAATCCTAATTATTGGAATTTTTCTAAATTCTCTAAGCAAAGTCCTTAATTATTGTCCTTAAGGATGACACTAAGTTTAATTGGGTTTGAATCAAAGTTTTGCTAACCCTTGACATTAACTAGAACCACATCAAGCATAGCAATCATGATAATGAAATGATATCCTAATGTTCTATGGAATGAAATATTGTGGATTATCAAATTCATAAGTTATGGATCAACTTATAATTTTGATAATTCAACCATAAGGGAAATATGTGCCCAACTGGATTTGGATCATTGAAAGATGTAAGAGACATCTCCAAATGATCTTTCTTCCAATTAAAGATCATGAACACTTTTATTTTGAAAATAATATATAGAAATTCATATATAATCGAAGACTAATTGCTCTCAAAGTGATCATGTACATATCTCAAATATATTTTTGAATGAAAGAGACCCTTTCACTGATTCCATAGAACCCTAACATGCTTGAATTGGATTTAAATTGAATTAGTTGTGAATTTCCAAAAATCTAGATTAAAATTTGACCTACATTATTGTAAATTAACAAACTAATTGGGATTGCATCAAAGAGACTTAAGAAATTTAAGGAAGGTTATGAATAGACCCTAGAATACCTCTGTCAAATTTCAGCTCAAAATAGTTTGAAAATATTTATTTATAAATAAAATAAAGTTTTCTGTATTTTGGAAATAATTATAAAAATAATAATCAAAATAACTTTATTTTATTTTTAAAATAAAATAGATTGCAATACGAGCAGAATGAACCCAAGAACTTAAAAAATGGTTGAAAAATGAATTTTCTACTATTTTTCAAAGTTCTGGAAATTTTCTGGATTTATTTTGAGCATTTTAAACACCTGGTCAAACGGCGGCGCTGACCTGACACGCGGCGGGAGAGGGTTCGACCACGGGGATGACGGCGGTCAAGCGGGCCCCTCTACTTATCCAGCGCAGCATTGAACGGAGCCGTTGGATCTGTCTATGTACTGATCCAATGGCTGAGATCAATCCCGCGGCTGACTTCGATTCAGAAGGATCGAACGGTCAAAATTGACCTCGCGGTTAGGAATGAACGAGCCAGATTTAGCTAGATGGGACCCGTCCATCACGCGGGTATAAGGGTTGGATCTGAGCTCTGATCAGACAAAATCATGACCGTCCGTATTAAATAGAACAAATGGGTGATCCTGATTTCGTCACTGAGCTCATGACCCCGAAAACCCTAGGATCATTTTTTGTTTCATTCTCCCATTATAATGAATCAAATAACTTCAAAATTTGAACAGAGATAAAATACGGTCTAATTCAGAGTGTGGAAGTGTTTTCTTAGCTTTTGATGCAATCGATATGAAGTTAATTAGAAACCTATAAAAATGCCTAGGGTTAGAAATATACTGCGATATAATGAATGGATTTGGATGATTTAGATCTTGTTGAGCTTGTAGATTGACCTAGTTTAGATTTGTAGAAGACTCCAGGTCCGGAGGAAGCCTCTACAGAATGTTGGGGTGGCTTGGACGAAGCTAGCCTCGGCTTGTCCTCGAGCTCGTCGCCGGCGGCCACCAAATGCCAGGAATTGATCAGGGAAATGTGGGGGAAGCTCCAGGGAATCAAAACAAAAAGCCAGAGCAGCTCTCTATGGACCAGAATGGGAGATAGCTTGGAATGAGCTCTCCCGTGCCTATTGCCCCTATTCAGCTACTGGAGCCAAAAGCGACGGCTGGGATTGATCAGGTGAGTTCCCTGGATGAATGCCAGCTGTCCCAAACCGTTAGGGAGCAGAGAGTGTGCTGCCTTAGGTGAAAATAACCATGGGTCATTCTCACATGGAGGGGACCACTAGAGCTGTTAGAGTCATTTTAATATCAAATGGGCGGTTGTGATGAATTAAAAATGATCTTAGGAATGTTCTGGAGTTAATCAAATGGTCAAGAAGAGCCTGGTCTTGAAGGGAGAATGGGTTTGACCATTTAAACCTCCTCAAGCCTTTGAAGACTTTGCTGACTGGTCAACTAGTCAACTAAGCTGTTGAGGTGAAGTTCAGGGAATGTATGGGAACTATTTGAGTGATTTGCAAAGGGTTTAAGTGGTTAGATTCATTGCAATAGTGAAGAGGACCTCTTATGGTAAGGTTTGACTACCCATAATGGTTTGACCAAATAAAAAATCACTAGGGATTGACTTGAAACATACTTAGGAGTATTTGAATATTACTTAAAAATGGTTGTAATGAATTAAAGGGTTTGATAGGGATTGGAATCAATTTGTTTGAAGTTTGATTGGATTAGAGATGTGTATGTGATTAAGGGTTTGACCAGATATGGATCTAGTTGACCAAGTCAACTGATGACTAGGACATGATGTCCAGTCAAGTCCACATCACTAGGGGGAGTGATCATAAAAATTTGACATGGTTTTGAATGCAATCAAGGTTTGATTTAAAATGTAAAGTTGATATGGTCAACCTAGGTTGACTTGGTCAACCAGGTTGACCTAGGATCAGGGGTTGAGCTCAACATGTTTGAAATGATGAATGGGGTCTAGTGGAGGTGGTTTCAGGGTTTAAATGGGTCATCTAGATCAAATGACCTGTTTATGCCCTTAATGGGCCTAATGGGTCAACTAGGTTGACTTGGTCAACCATGTTGACCCAGGGTCAGGGAATGGGTCCAATTAGTTCAGAATGATATTCTGAGCCTGCTGGTGGTGATCTCAAGGTCTGGGGAGGTCATTTGGTCAAAATGACCTATTTGGGCCCTTAAAGGGCCTTTTAGGTCAACCCTGGTTGACTTAGTCAACTAGGTGGGTCCAGGGGCTAGAAATGGGCTCAACAGATTTGCTATGAAATTTGGAAACCAATGGAAGTGGTCCCAAAGTCTGAGGATGTTATTTGGTCAAAATGACCTGTTTTGACCCATGAAGGCCTGTTTAGTCAAACTAGGTTGACTTGGTCAACCAGGTTGACCCAAGGGCTAGAAGTGGATCCAACAGGTTTGGTTTGACATTTGAAGCTTGCTGGAAGTGATTCCAAGTAATTTGGAGGTCATATGATTTGAAAAGTGCATTTGAACCCTTAAGGGGTATTTTGGTCATTTTAACCCTTGATCAACTGGGGGTCAAATTGAATCCAACAAAATGCAGTTTAATGCTCAATGAATCATAATTAAGGGTCTGGAAGTGATTTGAGGGTGTTGAGAAGGCTCCAAGGTCAGGATCCACTGGATGGCAGCTCCAGTGGCATAGAGTGTAAATATTTGAAGGTTTTATAGCCTTTGGATTTCAATTCAGTTTCTAGGGTTAGAGATCTCAGAATGAGCTCAAATTTGGAGGGTTGCCTCTAGAGACATGTCACATCAGTGTGGAACTGATAGATTTTGAATCAGAGGTCATTTTATAGGGTTTTGAAATGTTCAAAAATTTGTTGGAAAAGGCTTTCAGGACTTAGAACTTTGGCCTTGGATTTGAGTTTGAAAATCTAGTTTTGAGCTGGATTTTGAGTTTGAATGATTGGATTTGAATTACCCAAATCATTCATGATCATTTAGAGATCATAAGTGATAGGATAGGATTAAAGTTTGATCAAAGGTAGAATCAGGATTTGAACTAGAGTTTGGATTTTGAACTGGATTGAATTTTGGATTTTGCTCAAGGTTTGAATTGAGGATATGGATTAAAGTCTGAGTTGTTCTAGAGTTTGAATAAATTTGAGGACTGGATAGATCTAAAATCTAGGAGGATCCTAGGACCTAAATTGATCTAGGAAAATCCCAGGGTCCAGAGTAGATCCTAAGGACTGAAGTCTAGGAAACTTCTAGAGTCTAGGAAACCCTAAAGTCTGGGATCTAGAAGGTTCTTAGGATCTAGAATAGATCCTAAAGTCTGGATTCTAGGAAAATCCTAGGGTTTGGGAATCCTAGGATCTAGAGTCTAGAATGATCTCAGGATCTAGGTAGATCTAGGATATATAGTCTATGAAGAATCCTAGGGGCTAGAATAATCCTAAGATTTAAGAAGATCATATAATCTAGAGTCTGGCGGAATCCTAGGATCTAGAATAGGTCCTAGGGTTCAGGGTCTAAAAGAGTCTTAGGATCTAGAAGAATCCTAGGATCTAAGTTCTAGGTGGATCCTAAGGTTTAGAATGATCCTAAGATCTAAAATCTAAGAAAGATCCTAGGATCTAGAATAGTCTGGAAATTAGATTGATCTAAGATCAGGATTTATTTGAATCTGAATTGATCTAGGATTAGATTGATCATAGGGTTAAGATTAATTTGAAGAGATCCTAGGGTCTAGAACAGATCCTAGGGATGGAAATCTAGGAAAACCCTAGAGTCTAGATTGGTCTTAAACTGTATTGATCTAGGGTCTGGATGGGTCCTACTGACCTCATACAAAAATGAGGTCAACAGCTTTTATGTATTTTCGCGTTGAATTTTACTCGTGTTTGTTTTTGTTTTTATGGTTGTGTTTTTGGGATCCTGATCTGTCATCTCCATCCTCCATCTTTTTCTGTTTTCTTTTCTATTTTGTACTAATGTTTCAGTGTTTCTGTTTACCCTCCTCCTTTTTGTGATGTCAAAAGGGGGAGTCAATTGTAGTCATTTCTATTTTTGTTATGTGGTGTGTTTCATGTATTGCTTTGATTGTAAAATGAAAATTTAAAAAAAAAATTATTTTTCGATCTCCTAGTTATTTTTCAAACTACTGTACAAATGTTTGCCATCATCAAAAAGGGGGAGATTGTTGCAAATCTAGTTTTGATGATGACAAACATGTCTCTATTGTATTTTGCTTAGCTAACCCATTTCAGGCACAAAAGATCACGAGCAACTCAAGATCGGATCCAAGTGTGTCTAAGTGTATTCTTTTTCTTGAGTCAATTATAATGTAACTGATCCCCTAGCTAAGTAACCTTGCACACACACACTCAAGGGGAGAGCTTGAGTGAATTAGAGTTTCTGTTCAAATTTTTGTTCAGATCATCTTGGACGATAGTCACATCGTCTTGGACGATCAAGAAAAATAGAAACCCTAATTAGGGCGACCAAGTTAAGAGGGTCTGATTAAGCAGATCGTCCTGGATGATCTTTGGATCATACAGGATGATATGCTCAAATCAGAAATTCTCAGCCGCCAGATCAAGTTAGGCAAGTTTTTATTTTAAGATATTTGGTCTGATCGTCCAGGACGATACGTGTATCGTCTCGGACGATTTAGTATAATCATGCCTAAATTAATCTGGTAATTAAGGAAAGTAATTTATATTTGATTGATACGATCATATCGTCCTGGACGATCGCAGGATCGTCCCGGACGATCATGATCGTCTAGTGCATTTCAGCTGTACGACCCGAACTGTGTACAGAACGATTTGGGCACTTTTTGGACTAATCGTACAGGATGATCTCCTTATCATCCTGGACGATCAAGTCATTTTTTGGTCATCCAACACAACTTTCTCTGGACGACCCGAGCTATTTTCTCGACCATATTCCTCGATTTACACTAATCGTCCCGGACGATCGCAGGATCGTACGGGACGATATGAATAATTTTTTCTACTGATCGTCCAGAAGAGTCAGATCGTCCAAGCTGATGCAGCTGATTTTGAACTGATCGTACAGATCATCCTAGACGATCTTGGCCGACCAGTTGAGATTTAGGGTAAATTTTAAGCCCTCCTATAAAAGATATTTTTCTTCCAACAAGAAAAATCTTTTGCCACTTTCCTTTCCAGAGAAACCCTAGAGAGAGAGAGAGAGAGTTTGGGAGAGAGAGAGGATCTTGTGAGGGGGAGTTCGTGAGGGTTCATGAAGGTTGCTCCAAGCAAGGATTAGAGTCGTCTTCTCCGCTCGTCGTCTTTCGTCGTGTCGGTGTTCTTTGGGAGAGGATCGTCGGCAAGAAGATCCAAGGTTCTCTGCCTGCTTCAGGAGGAAGCAAAAGGAGGTTAGGTTCTCTGCCTCACCGTGTCGGTGAAAAGGAGGTTTTTGTACAGGCTTCTCCGCCTTGTTGTGGGAGCAAAAGGAGAGACACTTTGGTTTAGTGCAATACCCGGAGGGGAGGCTCCGGGGAGTGGACGTATGTCAAGTTGACAGAACCACTTTAAAATTCGGTGTGTTCATTCTAATTACTTTCTGCACTTTTATTTTTCTGTGATTAACTGTTTGGGTGAAAGTGTGTTTAATCATTTCGTTTGATTGTGTTACTTGTTTTCGCTGCATATCGTAGAAAAGATTTTCATTATTGCTGTCAAATTTTTAAATAACCAATTCACCCCCCCTCTTGGTTAGCCTCGGGACTAGTTCATTAGGGCTTAACATCCCTATCAAACTTTCAGGTCCTATAGCCCGATATGTGATATGAAATATAGAGCTTGTTATGATTCTCAAAAGAATTTTTTTTTAACTTCAAAAATATCTAATTCCGATACTTTTTGTTTCAATTCTAGAAACTCAAACTCCACAATAATGGTTGGTAAGTTAATCTTTTCCTTCGATAAAGACCTTGTATGTGAGCAGATTTACTTAGGAAGCAATATACTGTTTGGGATAGGATTCAACACCCTTGAGCTGTCGATGGATGGACATAAGATAATTAATTTGGATGCTACTAAGGATAATCCCCATGCAGTAGAGTTGATTGTAGGGACAGGACCTAGTCCCCTTATCTTTAATGATGAGGAGAAAGAATCTACGCTGACTGTTGAATCTCCTACTCTTGTTAAGTCTATTTTTGAGGAGGGATCGAATTCAGGGATCCCATTTACCAGCAAGAGTCAGAAAAAGAATTATCTAAGACGGATAAGAAGGAAAATAGCCAAGTCAAGGAAGGTTGTGAGGGTCAAGACTCTGGGCCAAGTAGAGCCAGAGGCTGTCGAGGATCTGCCTATTCCTGCTTCCTCTCCACTCCTTAAAGGGAGTCGCTTCCACCCCCTTACCACTGCTGAAGGGGATGAGAGGGCAGCCAGGATAGTTAGCTCCCCGCCATGCCCAGTTGACTACTCAACCAACAGAACCCCTAAGGAAAAGTATCTCCAAAGAATGAGGACGTTGAGAAATATAATCCACACTTGTGCTGCTCAATCAGGGCAAACAAAAGAGGAGTACATGAAACAATTGAAAGGAGTTATCTCCCACTATTTTTTGAAAGAGATCTTAAAAGAAGAGGCATCTGAGGCTAAGAATTTGACTCCTCAAACCGTTAGGAGGAATAAGAAGTTTGTCTGATAGCCTGCTACATCAATGTTAGTTGATGGTTATCCTTGGGTGCCATGCCCTTCGTCCTCTAAAACAGAGGGTATTGTACTTACCGGGTCCGAGAGAGGTCGCCGTCCTACTGGCAGGCCACCGATCCCTTCTCCAAAATTTAAGAAGTTGGCCTCAGTGGTAGTCAAGACCAAAGAAGATCTTGAAATTAACAGAATAATTCATGTCAAAGGCAAAAGGCCTCAGTCTCCAGAAAGAGATATACTCCTAAGAAGATTAGTAGAGTTGATGTTCCTCCACCATCAGTTAAACTACTCCAGTCCTCAGTAGAGTTACCACAGTTTCCAACCAGTGTTGTCCAGACCCCAGTTGGCTTGATTGTCAGTTCAGATATCCCAATTGTGGATCCAGTTAATTCCTCAGTTAGCATTTCCAAGCTTCCACCTGCTGCCCCTGAGCTCCCTACCCAGAGGTCTGCGGACTCTACCCTACTTGATATAGGAACTTTCACCCCCCAAACTCATGTACCATCTATTGAGGTAGATGTCCCTCACCTGGTAGAGGATACCACCCTTCAGACTATCGATTTTAATATGGTCAAAGGGGAAGAACTAGTTCAATATGAAGATCATACGATGATCGAGCAGTTAATAGTTGAACCTCCAACAACAAATAAGCTTAAGTTACAAGCCATCATCTCTAGCCTACAACAGGATGAACTTTATGATATGGTGGAATACAAAGGTTATTTACCCATTGGCCCTGAGAGATAAGGAATTGGCCAGTCGATGAGGTAGTACAAGAAATTAAAGATATCTTGAAAAGGAAGGAAATTGAAGAAGCATTTGACCCGGAATTAGATGACATGTTAATAGATGAGGATCTGCCCATTAGTGATGTTTACATGGTTGAGACTAGAGGATCTGTTAAGGAAACTGAACCAAGTATGCACCGATCCAGTAAAGAGGAGGGTTCAGCCACCGTTGATTCGGATTCAGATGAGTCAGTAAGAGCTAGGGATGAGCAGCACATCAAGAACCTGGAAGCACAAGTGGCAAAAATATTGCTACAGGTTAAAGAAATGTAACAATGATTAGACAAGTCGCATTAGACTTCCCTTGAGTTACAACAATCTGCTCGAGAAATCTTCGACAGAGAAAAAAGAGTAGAATCCAGTTATAAAATCCCAGAGTATATTTCAGTGCTTCCACTTGTCCAGCAGCTAGTGTTACCGGATCTCCCAGTTCAGCCGTCAGTCTCTTTAGTCCGTCCAGTCATTCCCCCGCACCGGCTCAAAAAGACATCAAGCAACTAATTGAGGATCAGGTAAGGTAGGCCTTAGCCCAATCGCAAGGAGTCGCATCTATTCCAAAGGGTAGACCCTACCCTGAGGAGTATGATTTGGTTCCTTACCCTAAGGGCTTCTTGCCACCATCTTTTAAAATCTTTACTGGAATTGAGAATCTGAGACAGCATCTGGCCCACTTTCGTGCAAGCTGTTACAATACTAGGGGATCAGATGCTCTACTTTTTTGCCAATTTTTTAGTAGTTTTTCTAGCATTGCCTTTGAATGGTATGCAAATCTGCCCAACGGTTTGGTGAAGACCTTTAACAAACTAGAAAATCTATTCTTAAAGAGATTTTCTGGAGCGCAGCAATGCACTACAATGGGCGATCTAGTCGTTGAAAGGCAAAAGCCGGGGGAGTCTCTAGTTGAATACATCTTAAGGTGGTGAAACCTTTCGATGAAGTGTAAACCCCAGCTGCAGGAGCAACATGCAGTGAAAATTCTTCTGAAGAATATCCATGGGCCTGTTGCTTTCCTCCTGTAGGGTTTCACTATAAAAACTTTTGAGAAACTTCTAAACAAAGCAAGTAACCTACAGGAAGAGGCTCCTAGCATGCAATTCTTAAAGGATCTTTCTAGTAAAAAGAAGGTTGACAAACCCATCAAGTTATTTGAAAAGAGAGCAACAATTTCAAACGTTGACAAGGGAAAACAACCAGTTGTTAGTCAGCCCAATGCTCCGCCACCACAGTTGGCTCAGAAGAAACCATTTCAAGTGACCTCCCAGCTTATAAGAGATCCTTCTTTCATCCCTTTTAAAGAGAGGTTGACAAAACCTTACCCATTTAAGAGGGAAGTCATAGAAAAAATCTTCAAGAGCCTTTGAAAGAAATCAGATTTCTAGTTGCCAGAGGCTAGACACCCAAAGGATGTGCATAAGAAAAATGATCCTTAGTACTGTCCTTACCACCGCATAGTCAGCCACCCCATCGAGGATTGTTTTGTCTTTAAGGATTGGCTTGAAAGGAACATCAAACAAGGTAACATTGTGATCTCAAAGTAGTATTTAGTCAATCCGGAATAATGGTACGTCAAGGTAATCTCAGGTAACACTTCTAACACCTCTCTTTCAATTGAAGATGGTTGGGATATTGCATTATCTCGGGAACTTATAAAGTTGATTAACAAGTCTTTTCATCTTTCTCAATAGATGCCCACGACAGCCCAGGGCCCGATTTGGGAAGTTGACCTGGATGCTTCATAGGAGGATGTTGAGCTGCTTCCCTCTCCAGTAGTCATAGGAACTACTGTATTAAAAGAAAAAGAAAAGAGCGATATTTTTGTAGAGGAAGTATATTGATGAGAGATGTATCCGAGAGGCCGATGGTGGCATTAAAGCCCCATCCTCGCTCCTATTATCTGACTTTTACTTTGCCCCATTAAAGGAAAAATGTCGCAAGTTTAATAAAAAGCATCATTCTGCTTCAATTTTGATGATTAGCCATGAGAATGAAATGCAAATTGATAACTCTTCCAAAGAAATTCAAAATCCTATTGAGATCGATCCAAACCTTCAAAAACTTGATCTTCCGGATTTGACTTCTAAAGGGGATGTCGAACTTGAGATCTTATCAGATAACGATCTTCCTGAAATTAATTTCACTGGGAAACCTATCGTGATAAAACTTTTAGATTCTAACTCCACTTTAGATAGTGATGATGTGCAGCCTATGGAGAGTGTAGACTCCCTTATAATTTGTCCTCCCGATTTAATCATAGAGGTATAACTTCATGGTGGCAAAGTCTTACCTCCTAGGCTTCCTCCTCAGGAAAAGGGCAAGCGGGTTGTCTCTAATGATCCAACCCCAGATTCTCCTCAACATCCTAATTTTCCTTTGATTCCATCAGGTTTTGAGTCTGTCGTTCCTAAAGTTGACTACAATGTTCTCGCTCATCTTAGGAAGTTGCCAGCCAAGTTGAGCATTTACGACGCTCTCATTCTTTCTAAGGAAATGAGAGAGTCTTTAATCAAAGCACTTCTTGACCCTGAAATTTGCCTTGCTCAATTGGCTTCAACCTTAAAAGATGAGGCTCTCTAATTCAAAGAAGTCCCAGGGTGACATTTTCAGATGAGGATCTACTGTTGGGAACTGTCAATCACAATCACCTCCTTTACATTACTGTCGGTGTAGGGAACTTTAAGTTATCAAGAGTCCTTGTTGATCCAGGTGCATCGATCAACATGATGAATGTAAAGACCCTCACTTACCTTAGAGTTAATACCAGTAAGCTCACCACTGACAGGTTGGTGCTACATGGGTTCAACGAGAAATGTGAGAGGGTTTTGGGTTCGATTATCCTTTTGTTAGAGATAGGAGAATTAAAAACTGAAGCAAAATTTCATATTATTGATTCGACGACATCCTTTAATGCACTTTAAGGTAGGCCTTGGATTTATGAATATAGAATGGTCCCATCCATCCTACATCAATGCGTCAAGTACCAACGAGATGGCATTGAACATGTAATTAGAGGTGATTTATAACCATTCTCAATTCAAGAAATAGGGATCTACGAGGATGCTGCATATTTCATACCAAAAGGGTCCTCCCCTTATTCTAAAGTTGAGATCAAAATCAAGGAGTAAGAAAGTGAGCAAAGCTCCAATCAAAAGTAAGAATCAAAAGAAAAAGAGAAAGAAAAAGAAAAAGAAAAGAAAAAAGATCAAAAGATGCAAGAATCAAATAATGAGGACGAGCTCGACATCGTTATCCTTAGACCTCCAAACATATTACCTCAAAGAGGTGGGAGGATGGCCCAAAGGGCACGGGGTCAGGGTCGTGCTTCATTTGAAAGAAGAATAACCCCGATGTATATTAATCCGGAGTCAAACTCCAATGAAGAGATAGAAAAATGGGGGTTGAAATTCCTTTTGATTAGCAAAATACAAATTCTTCTCCAAAGTTTGATCTCACTTTAGATCAGGATAGTGACCCTGAGGTTGATGTTCCAAAGGATAAAAGTGACGAGCCTGAATTGACAATGTATGAAAAGCTTAGTAGGAGAATTGAGGTCCTATCCTTGACCCCACTGTCGGCTGGCAGAGTTGCAGGGTTAGAGATTAAAGAGGCCCCTAACCTAAGCGGTGAGATAAGGAAAGTCCAGAAATTCTTCCCTGGCTCCTCCTCCTCAAGGGATGAAGGTGATGTAACCCTTGAGGAGGTAGATTTCAATGAATTAATGGAATTACCTTTTGGCTACTTTCCTGTTTGTGTAAAGAATTATTTTTCTAAAGGTCCCGTACCGTATCGATGGACTAAGGGTCAAGCTAGATACCACGAAAATATTTAGAAAATAAAAATCAATAAAAAATTGACATGTGGTATCGGCTTTGGTACCGTTAGTTCGTTTGATGATGACGAATACTGCTTAATGATAACTTACCATCTTGAATCTCAAAATGTCCATACTGAAGCTATCGGTTCCTTTGACAGATTTTATTTGGAGACTTTAGACGATCCCGATGAGCTTCAAGTTCGGGATGCATCCCCTTAATTTGAAAAAGAGATTAAATCGACAATCAATGAGCTAAGAGAAATCAACCTAGGAACTGATAATGACCCTTGCCCCACTTTTATAAGTACCCTATTGAGTGAGGATGAGTCTCAGGATCTGATAAAACTTCTTTTCGAGTTTAGGGACTGCTTCGCCTGGACATACGTTGAAATACTGGGTCTATCCACTAATGTAGCAGTTCATAAACTTGGAATCAGGCACGATGTCATTCCTGTTAAACAAGCTCCTCGATGCATGCGTTTAGAGATC
This sequence comes from Dendrobium chrysotoxum, assembly GCA_019925795.1. Classification (NCBI taxonomy): domain Eukaryota; kingdom Viridiplantae; phylum Streptophyta; class Magnoliopsida; order Asparagales; family Orchidaceae; genus Dendrobium; species Dendrobium chrysotoxum. Next base: position 41,037,918 of record CM034307.1, on the reverse strand, counting down.
GAGCAATAAGTCATTTCTGAAATTAAGAAACTGGTCGAGGCTGGGTTTATCTGAGAAGAATAATATCCTTCTTGGGTAGCTAGCATCGTGTTGGTTCAAAAGAAGAACGGTCAAATTCGGATTTGTGTCGACTATAGGGATCTGAATAAGGCGTATCCCAAGGATGAATTTTCTTTGTCCATACCCGAGCTTATGGTGGGCATTGCCTCCTCGCATTCTATTTTCTCCTTTATGGATGGCTCCTCGGGTTATAATCAAATCAGGATGGCCCCAGAAGATGAGAAAAATATTACGTTCAGGACCCCTATAGGGATCTTTTGTTATAAAGTGATGCCATTTGGCCTTAAGAATGCTGGTGCAATCTATCAGCGAGACATGACCCATATCTTTGATGAATTAATTCACAATCAGGTTAAGTGCTACATCAATGATCTAGTTGTCAAGAGCAAAGTTAAAGAGGTTCATCTTTATGACTTAAGAGTTATTTTCGAGCGGTTGCGCCGCTACGATCTCAAAATGAACCCCTTAAAGTGCGCTTTTGACGTTACTTCAGAGAAATTCTTAGGGTTCGTAGTGAGGCACCGTGGGATTGAGATTTATCCCTCTAAAATTGAAGCAATCTTAAATATTTCACCTCCTAAGAGCCTTACTCAGTTAAGGTCTCTCCAAGGTAGGCTGGCGTATATAAGGAGATTTATATCTAACCTTTTCGGAAGATGTCAACCTTTCTCAGTCCTTGCTAAGAAAGACGCTAAATTCATTTAGAATGAGAAGTGTCAAGGCGCTTTTAACAAAATCAAAGAATACCTCATAAACCCACCGGTTTTGGTAGCCCCTATTCCGGGGAAACCTTTGATTCTTTACAATGCGGCCCTAGATGAGTCTTTAGGTGCCCTGTTAGCTCAAGTCAATGATGAAGGGAAAGATAATGCTCTCTATTACCTTAGTCGAAGTCTTCTTCCTACAGAAATTTGATATCCTTTAATTGAGAAGCCTTGCTTTGCTTTAATTTTTGCAGCCCAAAAACTAAGACATTACATGCAGTCTCATTCAATTAGTTTGATTTTTAAAGTCAATCTGTTGCAATATCTTATGACCCGGCCTACGCTGTCAGGATTCTTGGCTCGATGGTCTATGATATCACTCCAATTTGAAATCATATTCATTCCTCTGCGTGTAGTAAAAGGACAGACCATTACCGACTTCCTTGCAGCACACCCACTACCGACGGATTCTCCTTTAAATGATGATTTACCTGAGGAACAAATCATGAGTTTAAGGGAATCCAATGACCCCATTTGGGAGTTATACTTTGATGGTGCGGCATCCTCTCAATGGGGTAAAACCCAAAAATTTATGATCCCCAGAAAAGCCAAAATTGGCCTGATTTTCATAACACCATGGAAGGGGATGATGCACTTTTCCTACCATTTATTAGAGCCTTGCACAAACAATGATGCTGAATATGAAGCTCTGATAATCAGCTTGGAACTTGTAATCCTGATGGAGATTAAAGAGATTAAAATCTTTAGTGATTCTCAATTTGTGATCAACAAAGTTGTAAGAACCTATAAGGTTTTGAATCATAATCTCCTCAAGTACCACCAGTACACCAATCACTTGCTCGAGCAGATCCCTGTTGTAACTTTGTATAGGGTTTCCCATGGAAGAAACTCTACTGCGATGCCTTAGCAAAACTTGTAAAGTAATTTGCATGCCTAGAAGAAGACTCCCTTCCTATAGAGATTCAGGGTCGCCGGGTTCTATCTCCCATAGATTTGAAGCACATTAATAAGCACTCTTCCCATGTCCTTTCCACCTCTTCAACAGTTGAGGAAGCGAGCGATTGGATAAAATCGTTAATCGATTACCTCCAAGAAGGCAGACTTCCCCAGGATAAGTCCCTTGTCAATCAGATCAAGAAACGTGCCCTATTATACGCACTAGTCAACAATGCGCTATACCACCACTCATTCGATCAAATGTGGCTACATTGTTTAGACAAATAGCAGGCCCTGAAGATCGTTAATGAAGTCCATTCTGGACTATACGGTGCTCATCAATCGGGTCTAAAAATGAAATTAAAAATTAAAAGACTTGGATACTACTGGCCTATGATAGTTGACGATTGCATGAATATTGCAAAATGTTATAATCAATGCCAGGTCCATGGTGTTGTCTTACATCATCCGTCTAATGTATTGCATCCCACAATAGCTTCGTGGCCCTTCGAAAGTTGGGGCACAGACGTTATCGGGCTGATTGACCCTCCTTCTTCGAAGGGTCATCGTTTCATATTAGCTGCGACTGATTATTTCTCAAAGTGGGCAGAATCAATTCCCTTACGTAATGTAACATCACACCATATTTTAAACTTCTTTCATGATCATATCATATATCGATTTGGCATCCCTCACAGAATTATATCTGATAATAGGTCTGTATTCAAGTCTACAAAAATTAACAATTTTGTAAGACGCTATAGTATTGATTGGAGATACTGAACAATTTATTACCCTCGGGCTAATGGGTTGGCTGAGGTCTTCAATAAGACTGGAGCAGATTATCAAAAAGACCCTTGATGATAACAAGCATCAATGGGATGAGAGGTTGGTGGAAGCTTTATGGGCCTATCGGACCATCTATAGAATCCTAACCCAATCCACTCCATTTGCACTAGTGTATGGGTCTGAGGCCGTACTCCCCCTCGAAGTGCAAATTCCCTCACTCAGAGTTGTAACTCAGAATCAAATCAAAACCGAGCAAAATGCAAAGCTCCGACTAGAAGAACTCGAAGGCCTCGAGGAGTGACGTCTCCAAGCTTAGCAAAATTTTAAATTATATAAGGCTCGGATGGTTCAAGCTCACGATAAGTTAGTGCGACCTAGAACCTTCCAAGTAGGAGACTTGGTTTTTGTTCTTCGGAGGCCTATCTTAGCTCACCAAAAGATTGGTGGGAAGTTTGAACCAACCTGGGAAGGACCCTTTGTTGTAGAGATAGTCTATGAAGGAGGCTCGTATCAGCTAGTGGATTGTAAATGAGATCGCCCAATGTTACCTATCAATGGGCATTTTCTTAAGAAGTACTATACTTGATGTAGCTCAAATTTTTAATCAATAAAATATTTTGATGTCTTGAGTTAATTATGTTTCATCATATTTCTATTACCAAACTTATTTTTGAATAGTTCAAAAAAATTGGTCAATCGACTTCCGTTCTCTTTTCCTTACGGTTAGGATTCTTCTCTTCCTTAGGATTAGACTCACCAGTGGAGGAGCATACCCTTCGTGGCACTATCCTAGCATCATCCTAGTTTTTCTCCTCTATAATGGGCCAATTCCTACACTCATTATACGATCATCCCAGTTTCGATCCTCTGTAATGGGCCAATTCCTACACCTATTATACGATCATCCCAATTTCCATCCTCTGTAATGTGCTAATTCCTACACCCATTATACGATCATCCCAGTTTTGATCCTCTGTAATGGGCAAATTCCTACACCCATTATACGATCATCCTAATTTTGATCCTCTATGATGGGCCAATTCCTACACCTATTATACGATCATCCCAGTTTCGATCCTCTGTAATAGGCAAATTCCTACACCCATTATACGATCATCCCAGTTTCGATCCTCTATAATGGGCCAATTCTTACACCCATTATACAATCATCCTAGTTTCAATCCAGTTTCAATCCTCTGTGTGGAGCAAGCTTCCTCCCCACATGATCATCTCAGTTAATTCGTCTATTAGGTATAAGTCTTCTATTAGCATCCTATAGACCTAAGGTTGGGTGATGCCCTTCCTTAGACTTCCAAAATCCACTTCAACCTTCCATTCGGTCAACGCCAATATGTGTACTAGAACTTCGTTCTACTACACATATTGGGGGTCCATTTTTTAACCTCATTTTTATATGAGATCACTAGGACCCACTTGGGTTTCTTTTTAGTGACCTAATGATGGGGAAATGTCCACCCCTCAGTCATAAAGGTTCTAATAAAGACCCAATTCAATCCTAATCAAACCCTGCTCTACCTTTCAACTTAATCTTTATCTAGCCTTCAATCAACATTCAATCAAAATCCAAATCATATCCAATTAATTTCAATCTTTTATTTGATTTCCATTGATATGGATGGTTCAAGGTCAATCATTTAACTCTTAAATCCAACCCAAATCCAACATTCCAAATCAAACCTTCAAGGTCAAGGACCTAGGTCCTAAAATCCTTTTTGGATGAACTTTTTGTCACCTAGAAACCCAGTCAAATGACCTCCAAATTATGATCCATCAATTGCATATTATCCAGACATGTTTCTAAGACCGACCCTCTAAATCTGAGCTCGATCGGACACTTTTAAATCCAGAAACTTAATCTTTCCCTAAAGGCTGCAAAACCTTCAAATATTTACGGCCCAGGCCACTGGACCCGTAACTTAGTGGAATTTGAACCTGGAGTTTCCTCCAAACCCTCTAATCACCTGCATACCCTTGATATTGATGTGTTTAATATTAATCTATATCTTTTTGGACACACCTTGACCCAGGATTGACTAGAGGTCAAAATGACCAAAATGCCATTTATAGGGATTTTTGTGTTGCAAATCGGGTTTTGATGATGACAAACATGTTTCCAGTGTGTTTTGCTTGGCTAATCTGTTTCAGGCACAAAAGACCGCGAGCCACTCAAGCCAACTCAAGATCGGGTCCAAGTGTGTCAAATGTATGATTTTTCCTTTTATTGAGTCAATTGTAATGTAACTGATTCCCTAGCTAAGTAACCTTGCACACACACACTCAGGGGGAGAGATTGAGTGAATTAGAGTTTCTGTTGCAATTTTATTCAGATCATCCTGGACGATATCCACATCGTCCTGGACGATCCAGTTAAAACAGAAACCCTAATTAGGGCGACTAAGTTAAGAAGGTCTGATTGAGCCGATCGTCCTGGACGATCTACGGATCGTACGGGACGATATGCCCAAATCAGAAATTCTCAGCCGCCAGATCAAGTTAGGCAAGTTCTTATTTTTAGATACTTGGTCTGATCGTCCCGGACGATACGTGTATCGTCCCGGACGATCCAGTACAATCATGCCTAAATTAGTCTGGTAGTTAAGGAAAGCAATCAATGTTTAATTGATACGATCACATCGTCCAGGACGATCGCAGGATCGTCCCGGACGATCGTGATCGTCTTGTGCATTTCAGCTGTACGTCCAGAACTATGTACAGGACGATTTGGGGCCTTTTTGAACTAATCGTACCGGACGATTACCCTATCGTCCGGGACGATCAAGTCATTTTTTGGTCGTCCAGCACAGATATCTCTGGACGACCCGAACTGTCTTCTGGACGATTTCCTTCAATTTGAACTAATCGTCCCGGACGATCGCAGGATCGTACGGGACGATATGAACAACTTTTTCTACTGATCGTCCAGAAGAGCCAGATCGTCCAGGCTGAAACAGCTGAATTTGAACTGATCGTACAGGACGATCTACAGATCGTCCTGGACGATCTTGGCCGACAAGTTGAGATTTAGGGCAAATTCTAAGCCCTCCTTTAAAAGAACTTTTTCCTAGATTTGGAAAAATCTTTTGCTGCCTTCCTTCCCTGAGAAATCCTAGAGAGAGAGAGAGTTGGGAGAGAGAGAAGAGATCTTGTGAGGGGGAGTTAGTGAGGGATTCACTAAGGTTGCTCCAAGCACGGATCAGAGTCGTCCTCTCCGCTCGTTGTCTGTCGTCTAGTCGGTGTTCTTCGTGGGAGGATCGTTCGCAAGAAGATCCGGGTTCTCTACCCGCTTCAGGAGGAAGCGAAAGGAGTTCGTGGGTTCTCTGTCCGCTTCAGGTGGAAGCAAAAGGAGTTCGAAGGTTCTCTGCCTGCTTCAGGAGGAAGCGAAAGGAGGTCAGGTTCTCTGCCTCACCGTGTGGTGAAAAGGAGGTATTTTGTACAGGCTTCTCCGCCTTACTGTGGGAGCAAAAGGAGAGTCACTTTCGTTTAGTGCAATACCCGGAGGGGAGGCTCCGGGGAGTGGACGTAGGTCAAGTTGACCGAACCACTATAAAATCTGGTTTGCTTTTCTGATTCAGTTTTGCATTTTACTTTTCAATATAAACTGCTTGGGTGAATATCGTTGGTTGATCTTTTCGTTATTATTTACGTGTTTCCGCTGCTAAGTATCGAAAAGATTTTCATAGTTATCGTGAAATTTTTAAATAACCAATTCACCCCCCCCCCTCTTGGTTAGCCTCGGGACTAGTTCACTAGGGCTTAACATCCCTTTCGAACTTTCAAGTGGTATCAGAGCGGGATTCAAAATTTCTGTTTAAAAACTTTTGAATTTGATCCAATGGCTAACTGTAACAATCGTAATACTGCTGAAGGTTATTCTATTACCAGACCACCGTTGTTTGACAATATTCCTTTTGATTTTTGGAAAACACGCATGTCTACATTTCTGCAATCTATTGATTATCGCATGTGGATGTTAGTTAAGGACGGATACGAACCACCTTTTCGAATGATTAACAATGTGAAAACTGAATTGCCGTTTGCTGATTGGACGTTTGATGATCGTGATTTAGCACAGTTGAATGCAAAATGTTTGAACTGTTTCTTTTGTGCTTTGAAATCTGAAGACTATATGCGTGTTTCTACTTGTACCACGGGAAAGGAAATCTGGGATAGGTTATGTATAACATACGAAGGTACAACTGAAGTCAAACAATCTAGGTTAAACATCTTGTTACATGATTACGAACTTTTTCGCATGAAATCTAGTGAGACTATTTCAGAAATGTACACAAGGTTTACTCACATTGTTACCTCTTTGCATGCTTTAGGTAGAGAACTTACCAACTATAAAAGAGTGAACAAGATTCTTAGATGTTTGCCTGCTTCTTATGATGCTAAGATTACTGCTATTACTGAATCCAAAGATTTAAATACTTACTCTATTGACAGCTTACTTGGATCACTCATTGCTTACGAGCAAGGGGTGAACCAAAGGCAACTTGATGCAGGTGAACGCAAGAAAGAGAAGACCGTGGCACTAAAGGCCAAAGATTCAGATGCTAGCACTTCCGGGTCTGATAGCGACGAAGTTGCCTTAATCACAAGGCAATTCAAAAGCTTTCTAAGGAAGAAACATAAGAACTATCAGAAGTGGAACAAGGGTAAGTTCAATAAAAACTTTAAGGGTTCATCTGAATCGGTTTGTTTTGAATGCAGGAAGCCTGGACACATTAAGGCTGATTGTCCAACACTTAAAGCTCACCCAAGCAAGGAGAAGAGTGAGGAGAAACCAAAGTTCAGGAAGGACAAGAAGCGGATTCAGAAGGCGTTCTGGGCAGACTCTGCATCCGACTCTTCTGAGACTGAAGCTGAAGAGGAGGAAACAAACTTGTGTCTGATGGCGGATGATCACCCTGGTCAGTCGGATCAGGAAGAGGTATGTGAGCTTACTTACGATCAGTTATTTGAAGTTTCTGAAAAGATTCATACATCGTATAGGAAGCTTAAGAAAACCCATGCTAGTTTGAAACTAGATTATCTGACTTTGCAAAAAGAGCATGAAGTGTTGATTAAGGATCATTCCACCATTGATAGCAATCACATGTCTTTACTAGATGAGTTTGATGAACTGAATAAAAAGCATTCTGATTTAATTGTTGAGCATAACTTGTTAAAAACATCGCATGATGAATTAGAACTTGCTTTTAAGAAAGTGAATGATTTGGCATCTGAGTTAGAAAGTATTGAAAGTGTAAAAACGTTTGAAATTGGAAGTTTAAACAAACACATTGAGTTTTTGAAAGTGAAAATCAGTGCTTTTGAAAATAACAAAACACCGCCTACTTTTGAATAATTTTATGCACCGCCACCTTTTAAAAATTCTGTTGCAAGTTCATCAAAGAATGTTTCATACACTACTAGGAAGAGGCACTATCACACACGACGTTTAGTTAATCCTTTTCCTGGTGTTAGATGTTTTTCATGTGGCATGTTAGGACACATATCACACACTTGTACTGTTCACCGTAGTACACATTGGGTGTGGAGACCCAAACTGCCTGTTGCACAGCACAGCACGCATGCATCGCATTCTTCTTTTCATAAGAAGGAACCCAAACCTGTTTGGGTTCCTAAGACTGACATTTGATGATTTTGTAGGTGTGCTCTCACACAAGACCTCGTGAGAGCATGTGGTACCTGGACAGCGGATGTTCTAGACATATGACTGGAGATGCAAATCAGTTCATTTCGCTGGAGGCCAGAGCTGGAGGCAAGGTTACACTTGGAGATAACACCACCAGGAAGGTGGTAGGCATAGGTATAATTGGTGATTCAAAGAACTTTATGATTGATAATGTTTTGCTTGTAGATGGACTGAAACACAACCTGCTGAGCATCAGTCAACTCTGCGACAAGGGATACAGCATCAAATTCCTGCCCACTGGCTGCATTTTAAGCTTAAATGATGAAGTTGTTTTGCAGGGGCAAAGGATCAACAACGTCTACAAGCTGGATGTAAGTAGCATTAAATCTGATAATTCAATTTGCTTAAAAACTACTGCTGATGAGTCTTGGTTATGGCATAGGAGATTGTGTCATGCCAGTATGAAAACCCTTAGGAGAGTCAACCAAAAGGACTTAGTTAGAGGTGTGCCCAAGCTTAAGTTCACTAAGGATCACCTGTGTGATGCCTGTCAGTTGGGGAAGCAAGTCCAGTCCTCTTTTCACTCTGTTAAGGACATTAGCACCTCTAGACCTTTAGAAGTTCTTCACATGGACCTCTTTGGACCCATTAGCACTGCCAGCTTAGGGGGGAGAGTCTATGGTTTTGTGATTGTTGATGATTATTCAAGGTTCACTTGGGTTAAGTTTTTGTCACACAAATCTGAGTCATATGATGAGTTTAGATCTTTCTCTACTTAGATTCAGAAGAAGTTAGGATGTGAGATTATTACCATCCATAGTGATCACGGAGGGGAGTTTGAAAATGAAAAATTTGGAAGTTTTTGTGAGGATCATGGGATTAGTCACAATTTTTCAGCTCCTAGGACCCCTCAGCAGAACGGGGTAGCTGAAAGGAAGAACAGGACCTTAGTGGAAGCCGCTAGAGCCATGCTTGCCGAGTATTCACTTCCAAAATACTTTTGGGCTGAAGCGGTGAACACTGCCTGTTATGTGCTGAATAGGGTGAATGTGAGAGTCAAACTGAACAAGACACCTTATGAGATCATTAAGGGTAGAACACCAAATCTGTCCCACCTCCATGTTTTTGGCTGTAAGGTTTTCATTCTGAACAATGGGAAGTCACCCTTAGGAAAATTTGACCCCAAATCTGATGAAGGAGTGTTCTTAGGATATTCAAGTGTGGGGAAATCATTTAGGGTGTTCAATAGGAGGACTTTGGTGGTGGAAGAAACAACCCATGTAGTGTTTGATGAATCTGATCCTAAGGAGTCTAGATCTAAAGTAGAAGATGAAGAGATTGTTGAGGTTACCCAAGGAGTTGGAAATACAAATTTGGAGGAAAGGGTAGAACCTCAAACCCCATTGCCTAGAGATTGGAGATATTCTTCAAGTTATCCTAAAGAACTGATCTTAGGAGACCCTTCTGAAGGTGTTAGGACTAGGCATGGACTTAGAAAGGAAGTAAACCATTCTGCCTTTATCTCAATGACTGAACCCACCAACATCAATCAAGCCCTGTCGGATGAATTTTGGATTTTAGCTATGCAGGAAGAATTGAATCAATTTGTAAGGAATGATGTTTGGGAGTTAGTAGAAAGACCTAAAAATCAAAGTATTGTGGGAACCAAGTGGGTCTTTAAGAATAAGATGAATGATTCTGGTGTGGTGGTGAGAAATAAGGCAAGATTGGTGGCTAAGGGGTATAATCAGATAGAAGGGATAGATTTTGAGGAAACTTTTGCCCCTGTAGCTAGATTGGAAGCCATTAGAGTGCTACTAGCCTTTGCCTGTTATAAGGGATTTATGCTGTTTCAAATGGATGTCAAGAGTGCCTTTTTAAATGGGGTAATTAAAGAAGATGTTTTTGTAGAACAATCCCCAGGTTTTGAGAGTTCCCAATATCCAAGTCATGTCTATAAATTAAAAAAGGCCTTATATGGATTGAAACAGGCACCCAGAGCTTGGTATGAGAGGCTTAGCACATTCCTGTTAGAAAGAGAGTTTGTTAAGGGGAGCGTAGACACCACCCTTTTTCTGAGGAGATTAGGAGATGACTTACTCATTGTCCAGATCTATGTTGATGATATAATTTTTGGATCTTCTGATAAATACTTATGTGAAGAGTTTTCTAAAACAATGAGTAAAGAGTTTGAGATGAGTATGATGGGAGAATTGTCCTACTTTTTGGGGTTTAGCATAAGGCAAACGGATGATGGAACCTTTCTCAATCAATCAAAATACACTAAGGACATTTTGAAGAAATATGAAATGGACAAAGCCAAGCCAATCAATACTCCCATGCCCTCCTCAGTTCAGTTAGATAAGGATTCAAATGGAAAATCTGTTGATCAGAAGAAGTATAGAGGGATAATAGGGTCACTGCTTTACCTGACTGCTAGCCGACCTGATATCATGTTTAGTGTCTGTCTTTGTGCTAGGTTTCAGGCTGATCCTAAAGAGTCCCACCTGACTGTTGTTAAGAGAATTCTTAGATATCTTTTAGGAACCCCAAACCTAGGAATTTGGTACCCTAGGCACAGCACCTCTTTTGAGATCATTGGATATTCTGATTCTGACTTTGCGGGGTGTAGGGTGGATAGGAAGAGTACTTCTGGGACTTGTCAATTTATAGGACAGTCATTAGTCTCCTAGTCCAGTAGAAAACAGAACTCAGTTGCACTTTCCACTACTGAAGCTGAGTACATTGCCTTAGGGAGTTGTGTGGCCCAAGTTCTTTGGTTGAAGCAGCAAGTCTTGGATTTAGGAGTACCTGTTGGCACAATTTCTGTTCTGTGTGATAATACTAGTGCCATCTGTATCTCTAAGAATCCAATCCAACATTCTAGGACCAAACACATTGACATTATGCATCACTTTATTAGGGACCATGTTACAAAAGGGGACATTGAGCTACACCATGTAGCAACTGAAAATCAGCTGGCTGACATATTCACTAAACCACTGGCCTTTGACTCATTCAGCATTTTTAGAACCAGATTAGGAGTGATTGATATAAATGCTTGATTCTGATGACTGCTGATTTATGATTGTTATGATTGGTATTCTGATTTCTGTTAGTTAGTTTTTGTATTGTGATTTTTGATTTCTGTTAGTTAGTTTTGGTTTGATTATTTACTTTCAATTGATTTTATTTCTTCTGCTGATTTCTGTGTTACCCTTTTTGTTAGTTTGATTTGAGTATTTACTTTGCTATGATTTTCTACCTTTTTTTTTATGCTTTTCAAGATCCGATCACTGCTCACTACTTCTGGTGATCTGAATTTTGACTGAGAGTTTTTACCTTGTTTTGGTTTGGAAGCTGATAAGCAGTGATTGACTTCGCTGAATCTGTTAAAGGGAAGAAACATTGATAATTGTTTCTCTTCCTCTAACTCCTTTACTGGTGTGTAGTTTCTTTTGAATAAAAATCCTTTTCAAAATTAAAATGTTAGTTTTTGAAATAGAGATTATTATTTTTTTCTTCCTACAGTAATCTGCCTCATATCAATAGTGTTTTTCAAAGTCTTGAATCATTAGTTTGATTTTCTAAACCAAGTGATTGCATTTATCATATGTTATATGGATTTTGTTTTGTGAATCGTTCTTCCTTACTGCGGAGAGTCATCTCCTATGTCTGGAAGATAATCTCACAGCTGAGACTCTTTAATGATTATGAAAAGGAGAAAGCTTACAAAAGATGCGCAGTGCGCCAGATAATTTGAAAAAGAGGCATAAAATGAGCCCAAAACTGAAAAGATGCGAAATTGCCAAATTGGATACACAAAGTGTATCAAAAATCAAAAGATGCACAAAGCGCCAACCAATTTAAAAAAGAGGCACAAAATGAGCCCAACACAAGCTTTCTTTCCTTTCAGATTATTAAATGCTTAGAAAAATCTGTGCGCCACTTAATATTTTCAAAAGCTTGAGTCTTAAAAATTCTGATTTCTGATTTTTTACTTTGTAACACTATTATATCAGATATTTTTCTGGAACGAGGCTTGAAAGGATTTCTTTTCAAATCTAATGTCTTTTATTCTGAATCGGATTTTTGTTTTGAAAGGGGTTTGCATCGATAAGGTGCCCGGGGTCGGTGCTACGAACGTTGATTATTTCCAACCTTTTCTGGATTTCAGCGCTGTCAATCGTCCTGTCATTGGTTTTCGAATCTAAAGTCAAGGAAAAATTCTGATTTTCTAAGAGCAGTTTAATCAAAAATTTTAAATAAAAAAAAAATATATAAAAAAAATACTTCTATGTGTTTTTTACGTAAGTTTTATTCGTCTTTTTGTGATTTTGATTTCATGGTTGTGTTTTTTGGATCCTGATCGATCATCTTCATCCTCCATTCTTTTCTGCTTTTCTTCACATCGTCCTGGACGATACACCTATCGTCCTGGACGATCCTCTTCGTCCTGGACGATCCAAAAAATCGTCCTGAACGATTCATTCAAAATCATTCCCACTGCTCCTGCTGCTGAAACTACCCCAATTATTGGTGATCGTCCTGGACGCTAATTACATCGGCCTGGACGATATGACCCATATCTTCCTGATACGATCAAACGGCTGACATTGCACCAATTATTGCCCATCGTCCGGGACGATCCACCTCATCGTCCGGGACGATCCACGTGTCAGCCACTGGACGATTGGAATTCGGCCCGTCCGACGTATTTATTGCATATCGTCCTGGACGATCCACCTAATCGTCCTGGATGATACTTTTCGTCAACGGTCGTCCAGCCTGACTCCTCGGGACGATCGCCTGTGTCTAATCGTCCTGGACGATCGGACCGCCTTTTTGACCAATCGTCCAGAACGTCATAAATGACCACATCGTCCCGGACGATCCCGCGATCGTACGGGACGATCCGCCCGTTTTCTATTTAAACAGCGGTTTTCTTCATGTTTTTCACACCGTTTTTCCTCCACTTTCCTTCTCCTTTCCTCCTCTCTGGTTTCCTAATGGCTGGTGGCAAAAGATCTCGTCAAAAGGGGGCCAGTTCGTCCCGGGGACATGTAGATCCTCGCTTCCCGAATGCCGCCGATCAGGCGGCTTTCGAATGCTATCGTAATGTAGGTATCACGCACTCCAAGATTGTCAATCCACGCACTCTCACGTATCCCGTTTTAGACTTATTCGCACACACCTCCCTCACCTTCATTCTGACCTTAGCCTTTCCCTTCAATCTGGAACTCCTTCGCATCTTCTTTGCCAACTTGCGCATTTCCGCGGACTATTCCACTCTTCGCTCCTACGTAAATCAACGCCCCGTGGAACTCACGACCCACGATTTTCATAATATCCTCAACTTGTCTATCACTGGCGACAAGATCCACACGATCATCACTGATCCTGACTATGATTGGAGTGTCGCCAATCACTTCCTTCGCAATACCAACGCACCCTATCACGATAATGCTTGCACTTCCCTTCTCAAGGACGCCCGGACCATTCAGCACGTCCTTCGTTCCTCCGTCATTCCAAAGGCGGGGGATCGGATTCACATTACCCCGCTCCTGTCCTTGACCACCTACTACATCATGGCCCGTCGAGAATTTAATGCCTCTGATTTGATCATCCGATACATAGAACATCTCACCACCATTAGAGATCCGGGCCACAGGCGTCGCCCAAATCTAGCTTTAGGTCATCTTATTCACTATGCCTTAGAGACAAAATATGACCTTCAGTATCCTGTCCCTCCTGATGTCCCTCCTTCCTTCTTCACAAACAACTCATTCCACGTCCTACACAGCACCCGCCTACATCCGGAACCTGCCCCGGATGTTGAGGAAGAAGAGGAAGAGGCTGCTCCAGTTCCTGCTGCACCAGAGGCACCTGCACCCCTTCGCATTGCCTCTCCCCTTGACCACCTGGTGCAGCGCTTCGACCAGTGGGAGGCCCGTTTTGACTCCTACGTGGTTGCCCAGGAGCAGCAGCACAACGAGGACCTCCAACGCTTCGCGGACTATGCTGCGCAGCAGCAGCAGCAGCACGACCAGGACATGGCCTGGTTTGGAGCTCACTTTCAGGCCATTCACCATTACTTCTACCCTCCACCGCCACCTCCTTCTTCCGATCAGGATCCGCCTCAGTTTTAGTTTTCTGTCGTGTTATTGATTCTGTGTATGTTTTCTTTTATGTTTTATTTCCGTGTTTATGTTTTTCCCTCCTCCTTTTTGTGATGTCAAAAGGGGGAGTCAGTTGTAGTCGTGTCGTGTCTATTTCTGTTTTCTGTTTCATGTTTTCTGTATTGTTTGAGCTGTTAAATGAAAATTAAAAAAAAATATTTGTTTTGTTTGATCTGCTAGTTTACCTTTGTTTTCAGACTAATTTACAAATATTTGCCATCATCAAAAAGGGGGAGATTGTTGCAAATCAGATTTTGATGATGACAAACATGTTTCCAGTGTGTTTTGCTTGGCTAATCTGTTTCAGGCACAAAAGACCGCGAGCCACTCAAGCCAACTCAAGATCGGGTCCAAGTGTGTCAAATATATGATTTTTTCTTTTATTGAGTCAATTGTAATGTAACTGATTCCCTAGCTAAGTAACCTTACACACACACACTCAGGGGGAGAGATTGAGTGAATTAGAGTTTCTGTTGCAATTTTGTTCAGATCGTCCTGGACGATATCCACATCGTCCTGGACGATCCAGTTAAAATAGAAACCCTAATTAGGGCGACTAAGTTAAGAAGGTCTGATTGAGCCGATCGTCCTGGACGATCTACGGATCGTACGGGACGATATGCCCAAATCAGAAATTCTCAGCCGCCAGATCAGGTTAGGCAAGTTCTTATTTTTAAATACTTGGTCTGATCGTCCCGGACGATACGTGTATCGTCCCGGACGATCCAGTACAATCATGCCTAAATTAGTCTGGTAGTTAAGGAAAGCAATCAATGTTTAATTGATACGATCACATCGTCCAGGAAGATCGCAGGATCGTCCCGGACGATCGTGATCGTCTTGTGCATTTCAGCTGTACGTCCAGAACTATGTACAGGACGATTTGGGGCCTTTTTGAACTAATCGTACCGGACGATTACCCTATCGTCCGGGACGATCAAGTCATTTTTTGGTCGTCCAGCACAGATTTCTCTGGACGACCCGAACTGTCTTCTGGACGATTTCCTTCAATTTGAACTAATCGTCCCGGACGATCGCAGGATCGTACGGGACGATATGAACAACTTTTTCTACTGATCGTCCAGAAGAGCCAGATCGTCCAGGCTGAAACAGCTGAATTTGAACTGATCGTACAGGACGATCTACAGATCATCCTGGACGATCTTGGCCGACAAGTTGAGATTTAGGGCAAATTCTAAGCCCTCCTTTAAAAGAACTTTTTCCTAGATTTGAAAAAATCTTTTGCTGCCTTCCTTCCCTGAGAAATCCTAGAGAGAGAGAGAGTTGGGAGAGAGAGAAGACATCTTGTGAGGGGGAGTTAGTGAGGGATTCACTAAGGTTGCTCCAAGCACGGATCAGAGTCGTCCTCTCCGCTCGTCGTCTGTCGTCTAGTCGGTGTTCTTCGTGGGAGGATCGTTCGCAAGAAGATCCGGGTTCTCTGCCCGCTTCAGGAGGAAGCGAAAGGAGTTCGTGGGTTCTCTGCCCGCTTCAGGTGGAAGCAAAAGGAGTTCGAAGGTTCTCTGCCTGCTTCAGGAGGAAGCGAAAGGAGGTCAGGTTCTCTGCCTCACCGTGTGGTGAAAAGGAGTTGTTTTGTACAGGCTTCTCCGCCTTGCTGTGGGAGCAAAAGGAGAGTCACTTTCGTTTAGTGCAATACCCGGAGGGGAGGCTCCGGGGAGTGGACGTAGGTCAAGTTGACCGAACCACTATAAAATCTGGTTTGCTTTTCTGATTCAGTTTTGCATTTTACTTTTCAATATAAACTGCTTGGGTGAATATCGTTGGTTGATCTTTTCGTTATTGTTTACGTGTTTCCGCTGCTAAGTATCGAAAAGATTTTCATAGTTATCGTGAAATTTTTAAATAACCAATTCACCCCCCCTCTTGGTTAGCCTCAGGACTAGTTCACTAGGGCTTAACATCCCTTTCGAACTTTCATTTTGGATTTTTGACCAAGACTCAACATGGTTCAATATTTTTAACCTTTGAAACCTCTCTCAATAAATTTCCCAGGATATTTGAGACTCATTGAAACTAAACCCACTCTTTGGTTTGACCTGGTTGACAAAGTTAACTGTGGTTGACCAAATTCACCCTTAACCTAACCATGGTTGTTTTCAGCATTTAAATCCATTTCAAACTAATCTAACACTTCAAAATAATTTGTTTGGACACTCATGACATGTCCAAAGACTTCCAAGTCAATCCTCCCTAGGTTTGACTTGGTCAACCCATTTAGAGGGGTCAAAACCCTCTCCAACTTTATGTATTCACTCAAAGCTTCAACACCATGGCCCCATATTTCTTAAGATTGACTCTTAGAGCACCTTTGACTCCCCCATGCACATCCTAGTCACCATTGATTGGTCAACAAGTCAATGGGTCAAAATTTTGTTGAAATGAGACCAAGTCATGGCCATTTGACCATGCCACATAAGCAAGCTTTTCCCTCTCCCAAAACCTGCCCCAACCTGCTTAAAAGGGATTAATTTCCTTTCCTGAGAGGCCACAAACCAGCCCCCTAAGCCATGCTTAGGCTTGGTTTAGCCAAATGAAGGAAAAGGGGTGTGGTCCCCCCCTCTTGGCTCAAGGCAAGTCTCCCTCAATCCACTAGCCTTCTCCTAGTTTTAGGCTACTCATGGGACACTTGGCAAGCATCCAAGCCCTTCCTAATTGAATCCTAGCCATCCAATTCAAAAACAAGGGGTAAAGTGTAGGGATTTTGCCTTAACCCTTGATCTTGTTCATTTCTCATCCAAGTTTTAAACTCCAGCAGCCTCAAAACCTCTCCAAGAGTTTCCCATACACTCCAGAACTCCTTAAGGCCATTCCAAGCCTTCCCCCACCATTTTCACCACTTAAACCTTCATTTTAGCGGAAAAGGAGAGAGAAAAGAGAGAAACACTATCTCTCTTAGATATCTTCAAATCCAGCCGTCAAAATCTTTTGTGGTCTTCAGTAAACTTGTAGAGGATAGCAGTATGAGCAAAAGGAGCCCAAGTTTGTAAAAATTCACTGAGTAGATTGTAAGTTATCCTCACTTTTAGGTAGAATTTAAATTTGAAACTGTATGAAATCTACAATGCATGGAGCCTCCAAACTCCAGGCATTGCAAGATTATATTGCCCTCTAGCTACAGTTCAAATTTTGTCAAATTTCATTGAGTATTTTGGGAGATATGACCATTTAAAGTTTCCTATTCAAAATGAACTACACAGGATCGGCAGATCTGGACCGTCCGGTCGAAAATTGGATGTGTTGCAAATCTATTTTTGATGATGACAAACATGTTTCCAGTGTGTTTTGCTTGGCTAATCTGTTTCAGGCACAAAAGACCACGAGCCACTCACGCCAAGTCAAGATTGGGTCCAAGTGTGTCCAATGTACTGTTTTTCATTTTATTGAGTCAATTGTAATGTAACTGATCCCCTAGCTAACTAACCTTGCACACACACACTCAGGGGGAGAGCTTGAGTGAATTCGAGTTTCTGTTCATTTTTTGTTCAGATCGTCCTGGACGATATTCACATCGTCCTGGATGATCAGGTAAAAATAGAAACCCTAATTAGGGCGACTAAGTTAAGAGGGTCTGATTAAGCAGATCGTCCTGGACGATCTTTGGATCGTACGGGACGATATGCTCAAATAAAAAATTCTCAGCCGCCAGATCAAGTTAGGCAAGTTTTTATTTTAAGTTATTTGGTCTGATCGTCCCGGACGATATGTGTATCATCCCGGACGATTCAATACAATCTTGCCTAATTTAATCTGGTAATTAAGGAAAGCAATTTATTTTTGGTGGATACGATCATATCGTCTTGGACGATCGCAGGATCGTCCCGGACGATCTTGATCGTTTAGTGCATTTAAGTTGTATGTCCAGAACTATGTACAGGATGATTTAGGGCCTTTTTGGACTAATCGTACAGGACGATGTCCCCATCGTACTGGACGATCAAGTCATTTTTTGGTCGTCCAGCACAGATTTCTTTGGACGACCCGAACTGTCTTCTGGACGATTTTCCTCGATTTGCACTAATCGTCCCGGACGATCGCAGGATCGTACGGGAATATATGAATAATTTTTTCTACTAATCGTCCAGAATAGCCAGATCGTCCAGGCTGAAACAGCTGAATTTGAACTGATCGTACAAGACGATCTACCGATCGTCCTGGACGATCTTGGCCGACCAGTTGAGATTTAGGGCAAATTTTAAGCCCTCCTATAAAAGAACTTTTTCTTAAAACAAGAAAAATCTTTTGCCACCTTCCTTCCCTGAGAAACCCTAGAGAGAGAGAGTTGGGAGAGAGAGAGAAGATCTTGTGAGGGGGAATTAGTGAGGGATTCACTAAGGTTGCTCCAAGCACGGATCAGAGTCGTCTTCTCCGCTCGTCATCTTTTGTCTAGTCGGTGTTCGTCGTGGGAGGATCGTTCGTAAGAAGATTCGAGGTTCTCTGCCCGCTTCAGGTGGAAGCAAAACAAGTTCGAAGGTTCTCTGCCTGCTTCAGGAGGAAGCAAAAGGAGGTCGAGTTCTCTGCCTCACCGTGTGGTGAAAAGGAGGTGTTTGTACAGGCTTCTCCGCCTTGCTGTGGGAGCAAAAGGAGAGACACTTTTTGTTTAGTGCAATATTCGGAGGGGAGGCTCCGGGGAGTGGACGTAGGTCAAGTTGACCGAACCACTATAAAATCTGATTTGCTTTTCTGATTCAGTTTTGCACTTTACTTTTTAATATAAACTGCTTGGGTGAATATCTGTGATTGATCTTTTCATTCTTGTTTACTTGTTTCTGCTGCTAAGTATCGAAAAGATTTTCATTGTTATCGTGAAATTTTTAAATAACCAATTCACCCCCCCTCTTGGTTAGCCTCGGGACAAGTTCACTAGGGCTTAATATTCCTATCGAACTTTCAAGTGGTATCAGAGCGGGATTCAAAATTTAGGTTTAAAAACTTTTGAATTTGATCCATGGCTAACTGTAACAATCGTAATACTGCTGAAGGCTATTCCATTACAAGACCACCGTTGTTTGGCAATATTCCTTTTGATTTTTGGAAAACACGCATGTCTACTTTTCTGCAATCTATTGATTATCGCATGTGGATGTTAGTTAAGCATGGATACGAACCACCTTTTAGATTGATTAACAATATAAAAACTGAACTGCCTTTTGCTGATTGGACGTTTGATGATCGTGATTTAGCACAGTTAAATGCAAAATGCTTGAACTATTTCTTTTGTGCTTTAAAATCTGAAGACTATATGCGTGTTTCTACTTGTACAACGGGAAAGGAAATCTGGGATAGATTATGTATAATATATGAAGGTACAACTGAAGTCAAACAGTCTAGGTTAAACATCTTGTTACATGATTATGAACTTTTTCGCATGAAACCTAGTGAGACTATTTCAAAAATGTACACAAGGTTCACTCAGATTGTTACCTCTTTGCATGCTCTAGGTAGAGAACTTACTAACTACGAAAGAGTGAACAAAATTCTTAGATGTTTGCCTGCTTCTTATGATGCTAAGATTATTGCTATTACTGAATCTAAAGATTTAAATACTTACTCTATTGACAGCTTACTTGGATCACTCATTGCTTACGAGCAAGGGGTGAACCAAAGGCAACTTGATGCTGGTGAACGCAAGAAAGAGAAGACAGTGGCACTAAAGGCCAAAGATTCAGATGCTAGCACTTCCGGGTCTGATAGCGATGATGTTGCCTTAATCACAAGGCAATTCAAAAGCTTTCTAAGGAAGAAACATAAGAACTATCAGAAGTGGAACAAGGGTAAGTCCAATAACAATTTTAAGGGTTCATCTGAATCTGTTTGTTTTGAATGCAGGAAGCCTGGACACATTAAGGCTGATTGTCCTACACTTAAAGCTCACCCAAGCAAGGAGAAGGGTGAGGAGAAACCAAAGTTCAGAAAGGACAAGAAGCGGATTCAGAAGGCATTCTGGGCAGACTCTACATCCGACTCTTCTGAGACTGAAGCTGAAGAGGAGGAAACAAACTTGTGTCTGATGGCTGATGATCACCCTAGTCAGTCGGACCAGGAAGAGGTATGTGAGCTTACTTACGATCAATTATTTGAAGTTTTCAAAAAAATTCATACATCATATAGGAAGCTTAAGAAAACTCATGCTAGTTTGAAATTAGATTACTTGACTTTGCAAAAAGAGCATGATTCTGTAGTTAAAGATCATTCCACACTTGATTCCAATCACATGTCTTTGCTTGATGAATTCGATGATTTGAACAAAAAATATTCTGATTTAATTGTTGAGCATGATTTGTTAAAAACATTGCATGTTGAATTAGAAGTTGCTTTTAAGAAAGTGAATGATATGGCATGTGAGTTAGAAAGTAATGAAAGTGCAAGAACCTTTGAAATTGCAAGTTTAAATAAACATATTGAGTTATTGAAAGTAAAAATCAGTGCTTATGAAAAGAACAAAACACCGCCTACTTTTGAACAGTTTTATGCACCGCCACCTTTTGAAAAATCTGTTGCAAGTTTTTCAAAGCATGTTTCATATACATCTAGGAAGAGGCATTATCACCCACGTAGATTAGTTAACCCTTTTTCTGGTGTTAGATGTTTTTCATGTGGCATGTTAGGACATATTTCCCACACCTGCACTATTCACCGTAGTACACATTGGGTGTGGAAACCCAAACTGCCTATTTCACAGCACAGCACATATGCATTGCATTCTTCTTTTCATAAGAAGGAACCCAAACCTATTTAGGTTCCTAAGACTGACGTTTGATACTTTTGTAGGTATGCTCTCACACAAGACCTCGTGAGAGCATGTGGTACCTGGACAGCGGATGTTCTGGACATATGACTGGAGATGCAAATCAGTTCATTTTGCTGGAGGCCAGAGCTGGAGGCAAGGTTACACTTGGAGATAACACCACCAGGAAGGTGGTAGGCTCAGGTATAATTGGTGATTCAAAGAATTTTATGATTGATAATGTTTTGCTTGTAGATGGACTGAAACACAACTTGCTGAGCATCAGTCAACTCTGTGACAAGGGATACAGCATCAAATTCATGCCCACTGGCTGCATTTTAAGCTTAAATGATGAAGTTGTTTTGCAGGGGTAAAGGATCAACAACGTCTACAAGCTGGATGTAAGTTGCATTAAATCTGATAATTCAATTTGCTTAAAAACTGCTGCTGATGAGTCTTGGTTATGACATAGGAGATTGTGTCATGCCAGTATGAAAACCCTTAGGAGAGTCACCCAAAAGGACTTAGTTAGAGGTGTGCCCAAGCTTAAGTTCACTAAGGATCACCTGTGTGATGCCTGTCAGTTGGGGAAGCAAGTCCAGTCCTCTTTTCACTCTTTTAAGGACATTAGCACCTCTAGACCTTTAGAAGTTCTTCACATGGACCTCTTTGGACCCATCAGCACTGCCAGCTTAGGGGGGAGAGTCTATGGTTTTGTGATTGTAGATGATTATTCGAGGTTCACTTGGGTTAAGTTTTTGTCACATAAATCTGAGTCATTTGATGAGTTTAGATCTTTCTCTACTTAGATTCAGAAGAAGTTAGGATGTGAGATTATTACCATCCATAGTGATCACGGAGGGGAGTTTGAAAATGAAAGATTTGGAAGTTTTTGTGAGAATCATGGGATTAGTCACAATTTTTTAGCTCCTAGGACCCCTCAGCAGAACGGGGTAGCTGAAAGGAAGAATAGGATCTTAGTGGAAGCCGCTAGAGCCATGCTTGCCGAGTATTCACTTCCAAAATACTTTTGGGCTGAAGCGGTGAAGACTGCCTGTTATGTGCTGAATAGGGTGAATGTGAGAGTCAAACTGAACAAGACACCTTATGAGATCATTAAGGGTAGAACTCCAAATCTGTCCCACCTCCATGTCTTTGGCTGTAAGGTTTTCATTCTGAACAACAGGAAATCACCCTTAGGAAAATTTGACCCCAAATCTGATGAAGGAGTGTTCTTAGGATATTCAAGTGTGGGGAAATCCTTTAGGGTGTTCAATAGGAGGACTTTGGTGGTGGAAGAAATAACTCATGTAGTGTTTGATGAATCTGATCCTAAGGAGTCTAGATCTGAAGTAGAAGATGAAGAGATCGTTCAGGTTACCCAAGGAGTTGAAAATAAAAATTTGGAGGAAAGGATAGAACCTCAAACCACGTTGCCTAGAGATTGGAGATATTCTTCGAGTCATCCTAAAGAACTGATCTTAGGAGACCCGTCTGAAGGTGTTAGGACTAGGCATGGACTTAGGAAGGAAGTAAACCATTCTGCCTTTATCTCAATGACTGAACCCACCAACATCAATCAAGCCTTGTCGGATGAGTTTTGGATTTTAGCTATGCAGGAAGAATTGAATCAATTTGTAAGGAATGATGTTTGGGAGTTAGTAGAAAGACCTAAAAATCAAAGTATTGTGAGAACTAAGTGGGTCTTTAAGAATAAGATGAATGATTCTGGTGTGGTGGTGAGAAATAAGGCAAGATTAGTGGCTAAGGGGTATAATCAGATAGAAGGAATTAATTTTGAGGAGACTTTTGCCCCTGTAGCTAGATTGGAAGCCATTAGAGTGCTACTAGCCTTTGCCTGTTACAAGGGATTTAAGCTGTTTCAAATGGATGTCAAGAGTGCCTTTTTAAAGGGGGTAATTAAAGAAGATGTTTTTGTATAACAACCCCCAGAATTTGAGAGTTTCAAATATCCAAGTCATGTCTATAAATTAAAAAAGGCCTTATATGGATTGAAACAGGCACCCAGAGCTTGGTATGAGAGGCTTAGCACATTCTTGTTAGAAAGAGAGTTTGTTAAGGGGAGCATAGACACCACCCTTTTTCTGTGGAGATTAGGGGATGACTTACTCATTGTCCAGATCTATGTTGATGATATAATTTTTGGATCTACTGATAAATATTTATGTGAAGAGTTTTCTAAAACAATGAGTAAGGAGTTTGAGATGAGTATGATGGGAGAATTGTCCTACTTTTTGGGGTTTAGCATAAGGCAAACGGATGATGGAACATTTCTCAATCAATCAAAATATACTAAGGACATTTTGAAGAAATATGAAATAGACAAAGCCAAGCCAATCAATACTCCCATGCCCTCCTCAGTTCAGTTAGATAAGGATTCAGATGGAAAATCTGTTGATCAGAAGAAGTATAGAGGGATAATAGGTTCACTGCTTTACCTGACTGCTAGCCGACCTGATATCATGTTTAGTGTCTGTCTTTGTGCTAGGTTTCAGGCTGATCCTAAAGAGTCCCACCTGACTGCCGTTAAGAGAATTCTTGGATATCTTTTAGGGACCCCCAACCTAGGAATTTGGTACCCTAGGCACAGCACCTCTTTTAAGATCATTGGATATTCTGATTCTGACTTTGCGGGGTGTAGGGTGGATAGGAAGAGTACTTCTGGGACTTGTTAATTCATAGGACAGTCGTTAGTCTCCTGGTCCAGTAGAAAACAGAACTCAATTGCACTTTCCACTGCTGAAGCTGAGTACATTGCCTTAGGAAGTTGTGTGGCCCAAGTTCTTTGGTTGAAGCAACAAGTCTTGGATTTAGGAGTACCTGTTGGCACAATTTCTGTTATGTGTGATAATACTAGTGCCATCTGTATCTCTAAGAATCCAATCCAACATTTTAGGACCAAACACATTGATATTAGGCATCACTTCATTAGGGACCATGTTACAAAAGGGGACATTGAGCTATATCATGTAGCAACTGAAAATCAGCTGGCTGACATATTCACTAAACCACTGGCCTTTGACTCATTCAGCATTTTGAGAACCAGATTAGGAGTGATTGATATAAATGCTTGATTCTGATGACTGCTGATTTATGATTGTTCTGATTGGTATTCTGATTTCTGTTAGTTAGTTTTGGGATTCTGATTTCTGATTTCAGTAGTTAGTTTTGGTATTCTGATTTCTGATTTATATTAGTTAGTTTGGTTTGATTATTTGCTTTCAGTTGATTTTATTTTTTCTGCTGATTTTTGTGTTAGCTTTACTATTAGTTTGATTTGAGTATTTACTTTGCTGTGATTTTCTACCTATTTTTATTTACTGGTTCATATCTTGCACTTACTGTTTTATATTTTTCAAGATCTAATCATCGCTCACTACTTCTGATGATCTGAATTTTTGACTGGGAGTTTTTACCTTGTTTTGGTTTGGAAGCTGGTAAGCAGTGATTGATTCCACTGAATCTGTTAAAGGGAAGAAACATTGATGATTGTTTCTATTCCTCTAACTCCTTTACTGGTGTATAGTTTCTTTTGAATAAAAATCCTCTTCAAAATTAAAATGTTAGTTTTTGAAATAGAGATTATTTTATCTTCCTACAGTAATCTGCCTCATATCAATAGTAGTTTTCAAAGTCTTGAGTCAATAATTTGATTTTCTAAACCAAGTGATTGCATTTATCATATGTTGTATGGCTTTTGTTTTGTGAATCGTTATTCCTTACTGTGGAGAGTCATCTCCTATGTCTGAAAGATAATCTCACAGCTGAGACTCTTTAATGATTATGAAAAGGAGAAAGTTTATAAAAGATGCGCAGTGCGCCAGATAATTTGAAAAAGAGGCATAAAATGAGCCCAAAACTGAAAAGATGCGAAATTACCAAATTAGATATACAAAGTGTATCAAAAATCAAAAGATGCGCAAAGTGCCAACCAATTTGAAAAAGAGGTACAAAATGAGCCTAAATCAAGCTTTCTTCCCTTTCAGATTGTTAAATGTCTTAGAGAAATCTGTGCGCTACTTAATATTTTTAAAAGCTTGAGTTTTGAAAATCCTGATTTCTAATTTTTTTTACTTTGTAACACTATTATATTAGATATTTTTCTGGAACGAGGCTTGAAAGGATTTCTTTTCAAATCTAATGTCTTTTCTTCTTAATCAGATTTTTATTTTGAAAGAGGCTTGCATCGATAAGGTGCCCGGGGTCGGAGTTACGAAAGTTGATTATTTCCAACCTTTTCTGGATTTCAGCGCTGTCAATCGTTCTGTCATTGGTTTTTGAATCTAAAATCAAGGAAAAAATTCTGATTTTCTCGAGCAGCTTGATCAAAAAAAAGCTTTTATGTGTTTTTACGGTAAGTTTTATTCATTTTTGTGTTATTTTGATTTCATGGTTGTGTTTTTGGGATCCTGATCGATCATCTTCATCCTTCATCTTTTTCTGTCCTTCTGATCAGGATCTGCCTCAGTTTTAGTTTCCTGTTTTGTAGTTATTCTCTTTTATGTTTTATTTCTGTGTTCTATTTTTCCCTCCTCCTTTTTGTGATGTCAAAAGGGGGAGTCAGTTATAGTCATGTCTGTTTCTATCTTATGAGTCATGTTTCCTATATTGTTTTAGTTGTTAAATGAAAATTTGAAAAAATATTTGTGTTTTGATCTCCTAGTTTACTTTTATTTTTAAACTACTTTACAAATGTTTACCATCATCAAAAAGGGGGAGATTATTGTAAATCTATTTTTGATGATGACAAACATGTTTCCAGTGTGTTTTGCTTGGCTAATCTGTTTCAGGCACAAAAGACCACGAGCCACTCAAGTCAAGTCAAGATCGGGTCCAAGTGTGTCCAATATACTATTTTTCATTTTATTGAGTCAATTGTAATGTAACTGATCCCCTAGCTAAGTAACCTTGCACACACACACTCAAGGGGAGAGCTTGAGTGAATTAGAGTTTCTGTTCAGTTTTTGTTCAGATCGTCCTGGACGATATTCACATCGTCCTGGACGATTAGGTAAAAACAGAAACCCTAATTAGGGCGACTAAGTTAAGAGGGTCTGATTAAGCAGATCGTCCTGGACGATCTTTGGATCGTACGAGATGATATGCTCAAATAAAAAATTCTCAGCCGCCAGATCAAGTTAGGAAAGTTTTTATTTTAAGTTATTTGGTCTGATCGTCCCGGACGATTCAGTACAATCTTGCCTAATTTAATCTGGTAATTAAGGAAAGCAATTTATTTTTGGTGGATACGATCATATCGTCTTGGACGATCTTGATCGTTTAGTGCATTTAAGCTGTACGTCCAGAACTATGTACAGGACGATTTAGGGCATTTTTGGACTAATCGTACAAGACGATGTCCCCATCGTACTGGACGATCAAGTCATTTTTTGGTCGTCCAGCACAGATTTCTTTGGACGACCCGAACTGTCTTCTGGACGATTTTCCTCGATTTACACTAATCGTCCTGGACGATCGCAGGATCGTACGGGACGATATGAACAATTTTTTCTACTAATCGTCCAGAAGAGCTAGATCGTCCAGGCTGAAATAGCTGAATTTGAACTGATCGTACAGGACGATCTACCGATCATCCTGGACGATCTTGGCCGACCAGTTGAGATTTAGGGCAAATTTTAAGCCCTCCTATAAAAGAACTTTTTCTTAAAACAAGAAAAATCTTTTGCCACCTTCCTTCCCTAAGAAACCCTAGAGAGAGAGAGTTGGGAGAGAGAGAAAAGATCTTGTGAGGGGGAGTTAGTGAGGGATTCACTAAGGTTGCTCCAAGCACGGATCAGAGTCGTCTTCTCCGCTCGTCTTCTTTTGTCTAGTCGGTGTTCGTCGTGGGAGGATCGTTCGCAAGAATATCCGGGGTTCTCTGCCCGCTTCAGGTGGAAGCAAAAGGAGTTCGAAGGTTCTCTGCCTGCTTCAGGAGGAAGCAAAAGGAGGTCGGGTTCTCTGCCTCACCGTGTGGTGAAAAGGAGGTGTTTGTACAGGCTTCTCCGCCTTGCTGTGGGAGCAAAAGGAGAGACACTTTTTGTTTAGTGCAATACCCGGAGGGGAGGCTCCGGGGAGTGGACGTAGGTCAAGTTGACCGAACCACTATAAAATCTGGTTTGCTTTTCTGATTCAGTTTTGCACTTTACTTTTCAATATAAACTGCTTGGGTGAATATCTGTGATTGATCTTTTCGTTCTTGTTTACTTGTTTCTGCTGCTAAGTATCGAAAAGATTTTTATTGTTATCGTGAAATTTTTAAATAACCAATTCACCCCCCCTCTTGGTTAGCCTCGGGACAAGTTCACTAGGGCTTAACATCCCTATCGAACTTTCAGGACGGTCAAGATCAAGGTAGACCGTGCGGTCTACCTGTGGGCTCGAACGCGAGACCTCCCGCGATGAGGACGGGCAACGTGACTACATCCTAGCCGTAGAGCCCGCTGTTTCCTGTTTTGACTGCCGGATCATTTGATCCGACTTGGATAAGTGGCCTGTCTGGCTACGACATGTGTCCCGCCATGTGTCAAATGGCGGAGGCGGCGGCGTAATCATTGCCGCTGCCTTTTTTATTATTATTTTGAATAAAAAATTTGCTTTAAATGTCCAGAATTTTCCAAAATTCATAGAAAATTGAATGTTCCACCAAATTAGATGTTCTTAGGCTCGTTGGAAAGATAATTTAATGTAGTATTTATTAAAATTAAAATTAAGTTGTTTTGAGCTCTGGATTGTGAGAAAATTGCATTTGTTAAATTTTAGTTTTCTTCAATTTTCTTGCAATCCAGGGATCAAATGGATCCCAAATTTTGGTGGAATGTTCCTGAGCATCTTAGACATTTATTGTGATTTTTCTAGGATGAGATGATCTGTAGTTTTCTGTAATGTGAATTTTTAAGATAATAGGTCCATTTTAGACCCAAAACTTTGAAAATTCATAACTCCATTTCTCTATAGAATTAGGCTGTATGATTTTTGTGGTATGATTGCATATGTACCAGGGTTAGTCACACCAAAATTCAAGCCTATTTAAACAGTAGAGACACCTAGGGAAAATAATTATGGAAAAATATAAAAAACTTTGAAAATTCCTATGAGTTTATACACACACCCAATAGGGGTGAAACTTGAACATAGCAAACTTAGTGACACCATATACCTTAGGTTCAAATTTGATTGAATTTGGAGGTCATTAGGTCAGAAAATTAATTATCCAAAGTTTCAACTGTTTTTAGGACCCAAAAATTCAAAAACTGTAATAAATCCAAATTATGTTTGAAAATTATAAATAATATCTCAAATTGACCAGAACATAGTCCTCTATCTAAGAAAAGTTAAAGCCCCTTGACTGGATTACTAATTTAACTTTAATTTAACTTTTAATGAAAATTAATAATTAATTAAATTAATTAATTAAAAATTATTAAAAATCCCAAATAATTTCCAAACACTTGGAAATGCTCCCATGGGTCATCCTCAACCTTTGGGAGTGATTCCATGCTGTTTGGGATGAGTTTGGATCAAAATGATCAAAATCTTCCTAATTAAGCAATTTTTAAAATTCAATAATTAGGGAAACTTTGAAAATGCATAACTAATTATAGAAAACTTCAAATTGAACAAACTTAGTATCATTCAACTCCAATTAAGGTCTAGTTTTTTTCTAAAAATGTCAAACTTTCAAAATTTGGTCAAAGTCAAAAAGTCAACTTTTTGGTCAATCGTAGTTCAAATCTAGGCCTGAACTTCGAAAAATAATAACTTTTCATAGAAAACTCCAAATTGAGTGTGCTAACAGTCTAACAACTCATCATAAGGTCTAATATTTATTAAAAATCTGAAACTTGTAAAATGAGCTTTAAATTAAAAAGTCAATTTTTGGCCCCTTTAATTAACATAATTAAATAATTCCAATAAATTTTAAAATCCAATAATTCATTAAAATTCAAGAAAACTTTAATTTGATTAATAAAACACTCAACCAACACTCAAATACACAACAACCACTCCAAAAACAAAGTTTATTGGATGGACTACTCTGGGCTGCGGGGCTAAGTGTCCTAAGGAGACTTGGTTCCTCGAGCCTGGTGGCACAACATCACGAATGAATTCAATGGAGAGTTAAACATCAAAATTAAGTAATTATTAATTATTCAAACAAATTAAAATCCTTAATTCAACTATATCATTAAGGTTTTTAGGATGGACTACTCCGGGCTGCGGGGCTATGTGTCCTAAGGAGGCATGGTTCCTCGAGCCTGGTGGCACAACGCCATGAACCTACTGATGGAAAACATAAAATAATTTAACTTTTAAAATTAGTAGTTAAATAAATTAATTGATCTTTAATTTCCAACAAATTAAATCAACTTAATTAACCCCGATTGCTACTAGGTAACACAGGCCTACGAGGCTATTAACTTAGCCCCAAGGAAGGTGAAATAAACTTCATGGCCTCAGTGAGCAACAAAGGTAGCAATCATTTAACAACTAAAATGTATTTAAATCAAGCTTTAATATATTAATATTTAAATCCAAACATAAAGTCCTCCCTTAGCCTTTAACAAACTCAAATATTAAACAACTTCAACAAATTACCCAGCTTAGGATCTACCCCAGTCACACGACCTTCTACACACACTTTAGATGGTTTGCTAGGACAACCGACTCTAGATCTAGGCTAGGCCAGTGTTTGCTTTTCTGCTGTGTGCTAGGTTTTCCAAGTTTTCATTGCATATTGTGATTGAAATTGATTGATGTGTTTGTTTACTTTTACTGCACTATGTGAATTAATGTGATGGGCGATTAGTTTACCCTTAGGTTAGGAATGATCTGGATGCTCACTGAATTTTTTGTAGGTGGCCGCGCTCATGTAAGACAATAAAAGGGGTTAAATAAATTATAAATGTAAATGCTACAGGTGCTTCAGCTGCTTAGCCCAAAAAAAAAAGAGCGTGGCCAAGTGTATTTACTTTTCTACGCACATATATAACTGCTTGGGATGTACTATAATATTTAAATACTTAGGATAACCCTACAGCAGAGTCTAGATTTTTTTTATTTATGTTAATGTAATTTGTTAAATGTTAAGAGTTGTGAAAGTTGCATTTTGAGTTTGGGATATATAGGTCCAAAGATTGGATTCCAAAGAGGAAAGAATACTCCTTCGGGGGATAGTCCTTATCCATTTAGAACTCTAAAGTTGAATCACTTTTTACTACCCAAAGTGGAAAAAGTAACATTCCACTCGAGGGGAGAGTTCTCTTTTCCATTTGGATATCCAGTTACGAAGAATCCAAGGGGCTCGAGGAGGAGAAGACCGAGGAGTCAGAGACAAAGAGTATCCCACTCAAAGTCACTTGCATCTTTATTAGGATTAGAATCTTGGTTGTTGTCAGTGGTGCCCGGCCACTTTTAATTTTTGTAAATCTGGGTTGTAATAAGCAAGGCAATTTGCCTATGAACATTTACTTAATTAATTTAATTATTTATTGTGTTTTAATTTGATTAGATTGCGTATATGGTTACCTGCTTTTCTTAGTTTTTTGGCGATTACATGTCGTTCTTTTTGATTTAGCCTGGATTCAATCGGAGGCTCGTGAGGATACGAAAAAATTCTTTTACTTAAACTTTAATAAAAAAATTTTAGGATAACATAGAAACTCTAACGCTTTTAAGAAGTAAGCCCGGGTCCGCCGGGAGTTCTCATAGCATTTTGATGCATCTTCTTTCCATTTATTAGGCACCTCCCCGCTTGCGGGTTCTGGCAGACCACTTGGCCTATGCGGGTACAGATCTATCAAGGGGATTCTATAGACTCTATGATAAAATCTATTTTTAAGACTTTTTAAAACTGCTTCATACCATTTTAAGCATTTAATTGAGTCGATCAGCATGCATTGCATTAGAAATCAATTAAAATGTGTGCCTAAAACTTTAATTGTATTTGCCTTAGCATTTTCACCCAACATAAGTCAAAGGGCCACTTAAGACATTCTCTAGATGTCGGCCCCAACTTTCAAAAACTTTAATAAAAATATCATACCACTCTTACATCAAAAGATCAGACTCATGGATTTTAATCGCCTAGGTGGTTAGCTGGCTCCCCAATCCAGGCTGGGGTTAGTTCATATTTTGCACTGCATTAGTTAGGTTCGGACTACTGTGTTTCAGTGTCCAAATTTAGATTTAGGATCCAGGATAGATTTCTTTTTGAATCATAAGACTCCAACCTCTGGGAATATAATATCAAATTTCTAATAAAATGCTCAACTCAAACTAAATCTTCTTTCAATCCAAAATTTAAAGCCCAACACTTAGCTTAGGTTGGTACACTTCTGAACTGTTTCAGAATACTAAAGTGTCTCCTACTATTCCTCCATTGACTCCAAAATAACTGCTCAAATTTGATCAACTCCCTATTTAAGTTCCAAACTCACCTCCTTGGTATCACTCATAGAAATCTCTAAACAAAATTTTTGCCATTGTTTTAATCGAAAGTTTTTGTAGGAGACTCCGGTCTCCCACGATGTAATTAACTACGAGGGCTTGTGCTCGTAGGAGATTTAGAACCCACATCTGATTTTTCAAAATTAATTTTCAAAACTTAATTAGTCCTCTTTGGGAAAGTTAAATTTTTAATGATCATTATTGTTATGTTCGAATGATTGTTAACGAATGATATCTTCTCCCTTTGGGGAGATATATCTTTTGTAAGATGAATTAGAATATGAAATTAACGATCACTTCCCTTGATTATCGTAGCTTGATATTTGACTGAACTTTATTTTGACCCTTCGGGGCCATATGAAGTTCTCTCTTAAATCCGATTACGATATTCAAGACGGGATTTATAATTCTAAATCTGAACTCCATCCTAGAATTTTATCTCCACCTCCCGAGGTGGTATACTTTATCTGATGGGACGTTCGATTTTAGAATTAAAATTCAATATCAATTTTAAAATTCTCCAAAGAAAACTAAATTTTTCAAAACCCGCTTTGAACACCAACAGTTGACCAAGTCAACTATTGACTGGGCCAAGATGGTTAATCATGTCCAATCCACTAGGAGTGATATTCAAAGGAGTTGGATGAAAATCAATTGTAATTTTGGCTTGAATTGATGTTGATTGGGATTTTTGATCAATTGGGCTAGCTTGAGCTAGCTCAATTAGATCAAATGAGCAAACTATTGGTTTATGGAACCAGTGATGGATGGTTTTATATGTAAAGCTCCTAGTGAAGTTGTTTGAACTATGATTGATATCAAGAAATCAGTGCACTGTACAAGGTAGTACACTGGGCTACCTGATTACAATGCAGGGCTATAATTATCTTGGTAATTATAGGGGTGATTGAGGTGTAGATTGATTGATTATAGATTGACTTATTGAAGTGTAATTAGATATCTAAGGTGATTGTGAATCAACTAGATATAAACTAAGTGATTATAAGTTAAGTGATTATGAATCAATTGATTACAATTCAGTGATTATAGGTTAACTGATTGTGAACCGAGAAGCTGTAAATAAAGTGATTGTAGGCTTGATGATTAATAATTAGATGATTGTTAATCATAGGATTGAAATCAGTGATTCATATATCAAGATGACCTCATACAAAAATGAGGTTAACAAATAGACCCCCAACATGTGTGATGAACTCAAAGAGTAAATCACACATGTTGGTGTTCACTGAAATGATCAACTGAATCCAGAAAGCAATCGAGTATTTGAAATTTAATTTGTGAATTAGAATTGGAGGATGCTCTGCTACATAGTAACTAAGTGAATTAGCACATTCAACAAAGCAACTGTATGGAAAGATAGATAACTATAGATATTTGATTATAATTTTAATTTGAATGGGAGATCAATTCCCAAATAGGAGGATGTAGATGTATACTTGAATGGGAGATTGATTCCCAAACAAGAAAATATAGTTGTATACTTGAATGGGAGATTGATTCCTAAACAAGAAAATGGAAGCTTTAATGGGAAATCGATTCTCAAACAAGTGAAGGTTAAGACTTGATTGAAAGATTAATTTTCAAACAAGCACATGCAAAGCCTAACTGAGAGATCGATTCTTAGAGAGGGAAATTTAAACTTTGAATGGGAGATTGATTCCAAAATTAACGTGGATACCTAAATAGGAGATTGAGTCCCAAACAAGCAAATTTAAGACCTGACCAAGAGATTGATTCTCGAACTGGAAGATTTAAACTTTGAATGAGAGATTAATTCCCAAATAAAGATGGATACTTGAATGGGAGATCAATTCCCAAGCGAGCAAATTTAAGACCTAACTGAGAGATCGATTCTCAGGCAGAAAGATTTAAACTTTGAATGGGAGATCAATTCCCAAACAAAGATGGATACCCGAATAGGAGATCGATTCCCAAATGAGTGAATTTAAAACCTGACAGAGAGATTGATTCTCAGATAGGAAGATTTAAACTTTGAATGAGAGAATGATTCTCAAACAAAGATGGATACCCGAATGGAAGATAAATTCCCAAACGAAAGAATTTAAGACATGACTAAGAGATCAATTCTCAGATAGGGAGATCTAAACTTTGAATGAGAGATTTATTCCAAAATAAGGATGAATACCTAAATGGGAGATCGATTCCAAATGAGTGAATTCAGGACCTGATCGAGAGATCAATTCTAAGAAAGGGAGATTTAAACTTTGAATGGGAGATCGATTCCCAAACAAAGATGAATACCTAAATAGAAGATCGATTACTAAACTGGTGAATTTAAGCAGAAGAATAGTAATCAAAAGACTACATCCATCTTTAAGAGTTGCCAAAATGTCTGAAACCAATTTCACAAAGTTTCACAATTCATAAGTTTTGGTGTAGATCTATGGACCCAGTCTTGTCATTTGGACTTGGTTTACTTATGTATCTTTAATAGCATTGACAATTTTAACTTTGAGATTTATTTCATTATAAATTTCTTGTAATACATCAAGCATTATAATGCTTCTTAAGATATTGTCCATTGATAGATTATATAGGATGATCTCCTTTAAAATCTATCAACTGATAAGAGCCTCCTTGGTAAACTTTCTCCACTATGAACGGACCTTCCCATGTAGGTTCAAAATTGTTGCCTATCCTTCAATGAGCCAAAATGGGTCTTCGTAGAACTAGAACCAAGTCACCTACTTAGATAGTTCTTGGACTAACCAACTTGTCATGAGCCTGGATCATTTTAACTTTATACAACTCGAGGTTCTATTGAGCTTGCAGATGCTTCTCTTCCAAATCTTTGAGCTTTTATAATTAGAGTTTAACATTTTGATCTGAAGTTTTCTTGTAATTTACTGTAACTCTAAGTGAAGGTAACTGCACTTCCAAAGGAATAATAGCTTATGCACCAAAGACTAAAGCATACATCGTAGATTGAGTTGGAGTTCTAAATATGATTTTGTATGCCCACAAAGCTTCAACCAACTTCTTGTGCCATTGACGTTTATAGTTGTTTAAAGTTTTCTTTAATATATGAACCAAAGTTTTATTTAAAGCCTCTGCCAATCTATTTTCCAAGGTAATAGATGATAGAGTGTCTCCAATCGATGTTGTGATACTTAGCAAAATTATTTATCTTAGTACTTCTGAATGAATGACCGTTATCTGAGATAATTCAGCGAGAAACACCGAATCTGTATACGATATTTTCTTTAAAGAATTTTAGAATGTAATAAACTTTAACTTCTCTCAATGGAATTGCTTCTACCCATTTTGAGAAGTAATATGTAGCTGTTAATAAAAATATATGACCTATGGAGGATGGAGGATCTATCGGACCGATAATATTTGACCCCAAATTTCAAAAGGCCATAAAGCAATGATTGGATATATGATATTTGGTGGCTAATGGAAAACTACATAGTGTACCTGACATTGATGATAATGTCGTGTAATATTCATACAGTCATCTATCATCGATGACCAGTAATATCCATTTATTTGATTTTCATCTTCATTTTTTGCCTAGATTAGTGTGCACCACATAATCCAACATGAACTTCCTTTATGATCTTTTGTGTTTCTGATTTATTTAAACACCATAACCATATTGATTGAATGATCTTCTGTTAATATGAGCATAATACAATGATTTTCTTTTGGTTTGATCTAATATTGATTTATCATGAGGGAGCTTATTTTCTCATAAATATTCAATGAGAGACTTTCTCTTTCTCTAATCTACCATTTCATCATCTACTGCTAAAATAATTTTTGCCTCAATTAAAGATTTTATATTTATATGTTCAAAATCAATAAATGATAAGATTTGATAACCTTGTACTTCTACCATAATCGAATCCCATTTTGGGCAAGCTAGAGTTTTGGTTAGCTTTGCTAAGGCATATGCTGTATAATATCATATTTGGATAGCAAATGCATTATATACTGATGATAATGAATCAAAGCTTCTTTAAACACTTTGTAAATTTCAGCTACCTGATTGATTACAAGCTATGAATCTCCAAAGATTTTTGATCTCTTCAATTTTATTTAAGATTGTTAATTTTAAGCTAGTTATTAATGACTCATACTCAGCTTCATTATTTGAACAAGGTTCTGACATATGGTAAGAGTAATACATTAAACCTTTATCTAGAATGATGAATATTATACCAATTCCAGCTTGCCCTGAGAAAATATCATCGGATGCTCTTTGTTATCTGGAAGCAATACCATCCAGATAAAATTCCCATGTAGGCTTTTCATTTGATTCTAATTCCATGATCTGTTAATATGGTAATTCATTATTTATGGGATAATCATCCTGTAGTAGGTGAGCTGCTAAGAAGTTGCAATAACTTGTCCTTTTATTGCTCACAAAAGGAATGAATGTAATATCAAATTGTAATATAATTATCGACTATTGAGCTAATCTTCCAGTAACGTTGGTCGAGTCATTAAATATTGCAGTGGGTTTAATCTTGATATCAAAATTATTTTGTGAGAAAGTATGTAATGACTCAACATTTGAGCAATGAATATCAGGCTAAACAATGCTTCTCAATAGGAGGATAATTTACTTCTGTGGGAAGTAAACATCCACTCAAATAGTTAAGTGCATTTTCTTTTCCATCTTCTCTAGCTTAAGCTAATAAAGTGCCAAGAGATTCACTTAAAGTTGTCGTATATAGGAGTAGTGGCTTTCCCATAATAGGAGCTATAAGTACTGGATAATTTGTCAAATATTTCTTTATACTATCAAATGCTCTCTGACAATTCTCATCCCACTAAAACGGAGCATCTTTCTTGCACAATGCTATAAATGGCTAACTTCTGCCAAAAATATTTGATATGAATCCTCTAAGGTATGCTAATCGACCATGGAAAGATCTCAATTGGGTAAGGTTTTTAGGTAGAGGCATTTTTATTATTGTTTTAATTTTATTCGGATCAATTTTGATTCTGCAGTGTCAAACTACAAAACCCAAAAATTTTCCTAAAGTGACCCCAAAAGCACACTTAAAATGATTAATTTTTAAATTATATTGTTATAATCTTTGGAAAATAATTCTCAGGTCATATAAATGATCATCTCTTTTGAGACTTTTAATGACTAGATCATCGACATAACACTCTACCTGGTGGTGGATGAGTTCATCAAAAATCCTTATCATTGCTCATTGATAAGCTGCTCATGTATTCTTTAATTCAAACATCATAACTTTGTAATAGTTGATCCTCATTAGCATTATGAATGTTATATATTTTTTTCATTTTTAGGATCCATCTTGATCAGATTGTATCCATATGAACCATCCATAAAAGAAATTATCGCATGCAAAGAAGAGATATTTACCATGAGTTCTGGTATAGGAAGCGAAAACTCATCTTTATGATAAGTTTTATTTAAATATCTAAAATCAGTACAGACATATACTTGACCATTCTTT
Organism: Dendrobium chrysotoxum; assembly: GCA_019925795.1. Classification (NCBI taxonomy): domain Eukaryota; kingdom Viridiplantae; phylum Streptophyta; class Magnoliopsida; order Asparagales; family Orchidaceae; genus Dendrobium; species Dendrobium chrysotoxum. The sequence continues at coordinate 41,000,872 of CM034307.1, read as the reverse complement.
TTCTTGACTAGGATGATGCTAGCTAACCAGGTTAGTTATTTCTCCTCCCTAATAAAGCAAGCATCAATTAACTTCTTGACTTTAGCTACGACTTGTTGCTCAATATCGAGTCACATTCATTGAGGCACTTATTTTACTGGAATCATCTCTAGTTGGATCGCCAACTTATGAATTGTTATGTCTAGAGATAATTCAAGCATTTGTTCATAACTCTAAGCGAAGCAGTCTTTAAATTATGATAATAATAATAATTTTATTCGCCTCATCCTCATTCAACTAAGAGCTTATGAAAATTGGACAAGTGTCTTCTTTAGTGCCCAAATTTATTTCTTTTAAATCATTTATTATAGATTTGATCTCCTCTTCTAGTTCAACAGATGCATTTCTAACTTGAGAGTCATCCATATCATCTGAGATATCTAGACAGAGTTTGTTAAAGGGCTTAATGTTCGTTGAAAAGAGATTATCAGACTCTAGATTATTTGATATAATTAAGCAATATTCATCATCATTAAACAAATAACGAGCAGCAAAGCTAACACCTGATCTTCATGCTTAATTTTGATAATTTGTATTCCATAGGTGTTCAAATTGTTGGTCTTCACCTCTAGTCCAATTTGAAGGAGTTAAACCTTGGTGAGAAAATTTATTTACACAATTCAAGTACTGATAAGTATAAATAATATTATATTTTATATGTTAATTTGTCTGTGAAAATATATATTTTTAGTTGTGTTTATATAGAAAAATATAAGAAATTAGCAAAATTTTTAAGTATAGTATAATGTTGTGGCATCGTACACTATACAACTGAGGCGCCATTATTAACACAATTAAAGTGCCCAAATATGAACATGGCGGCACCCAATCTCTGTTTGACTGTGGAAAATCTTCGATGGAGTTAGTCCCGTAAAGCCCAGTCTCTGTTTGTATAACACCGCGACGCTAAATTTCAACACCGCCAAGTCAATGGGAGTGCCATATGGATGCCACAGTGCTTAATTGTCAGCATCATTGCAGTGCTACAATTGTAATCTTTTAGGCCTTGATCTGCCAACAAAGCGACGTGTCTATTCATTAAATAATGGGTCCATGTCAGCAAACACTACAACGGAGGAAATCCTTCAGCACTGTGACGTTAATTCATTTTATGAGAGCTGCAGTGCAAGTGTCTCGAGTGTTACAGTTCCAAAATCTATTTTCTATATTTTTTTATAAATAGTCCATTTATAATATTAGTAGAAGAGTTCAGTCATATGTTTAATTTTAATCTTTATAGTGCTTCTCTGATTTTTTTCTTAGGAGTGACAACTAATGGAATTCAGAGAAGTACTAGATATATTACATTAGAGTGTTTGGCTTGTGTTTGTGGAATCAATTGTGTAAGTTCAAGGAGTGTATAAAATATTATTGAATCCATCCAGCGATATCTTTTCTTCACTTGTTCTTCATATCTGGCTAAATTCTCTAGTTTTGGATTGATGGCATAAATGGAATATGGAGTACTAATGAATTCTCTTCATCAATAATTTTATGATGTTTTCAATATACCAAATCTTCATTTAATGCATATAATGACATATGTGTAGTTAATATGAGGTGTAATATAGATCCTAGGAATAGGAAAGCAGGCACAATTAGATATATTAGATTGGTATGATGCAAGTATAGGCATAATGCTTATCATGCATTAAATTTATAAAGATGAATTGTCAAGAGGGGATTTTAACAATACATGCTTTACTTACTTTTAGAGTGGTATTGAGGTTGGAAGGTTTAATCTGTCCTTTATCGCTTCACGCTTGACTGAATGGTTGTTGATGCATATGTTCTAAATGATATCAATATAAAAAAGAATCATTATGAAACATATTATATTTATCACTATTTTGAAAACTAGACCAGATCGGTTGATTCAACTGGTTCAACTTTGAACCAGTCATGTGGCCGGTCTGATCCAGCTTACAAAATTGGCTCTGCATCTAACCGGATTGAATCGGCGGTTCAATTGGTGAATCGGTCTAGGTTGGAATGAACCAGTTGGTTTATAACAAAATTTTATTTTTGTTTTAATTAAATTTTAAACAATATATTTTATTTTATTAAATTCTTTTAACTTTTTTAAATATTTTTATTAAATATAATGATTAATTACATCATAATATATACATGTTATTTCAAATATCTCACATAATTTATTTAGTAAAAAATATGTACTTCACACTTTATAAAGGGTTAAAGTCAACACCTCAAACTCCTCCTATGATGTGGAACTAAAAAAGCTGCACGAATAGTTTAGAATGTGAATTTGGGCTAGTTGGGCTTCAAATTTAGGCTTAGTTAGGCTACAAATTTGGGCAATATGTATTATAAATTTGTTATAATATATATTATAAGAATTAATAATATAAATTTTTAATATTATAAATTTATAAATTATATTAATTATTATTCTTATAAATATATTTAATTATAAATATATAAATATATTATTCTTAAAAGATATTTATATTTATAATTTTTTATTATATATTTTTAAAATTTTATACATATTATTAAATGCTCATATATTTAATTATTTATATTATATTAATGATCATAAATTTTTAATATTATAAATTTTTATATTATATTTAATATTATTCTTATAACTATATTATGCTTAAATGATATTTATATTTATAAAATTTTATTATATATTTTTTAAAATTTTATAAATATTATTAAATGCTCACATATTTATATTACATTATGTTAATTTTATTAATTTTTAATAATATTATTATTTATTACATCATCCGATTCGACCCTTTTTTGACCGGCCGAACCATGAACATCTCCTTCTTCTGGTTTGTTTTCCGGTCCGATTTTCACATCCTTGGTATTTATATTCTATTAATTCAAAATATTTTATCCATATATTATTTTATTTAATTATTTTTTACTTTAAATTAAGTGATTAAATCTTCAATAAAACTTGTTTTTAATGAGTATGATAATTATTATAGTTGAAGTAAACAGTACTTATATTTATATGTAAATATTCTTTTTCATGAGATTGATACTCTACTCTATCACTATATTACTTGATTCAGTACATATACTTACGTATATAAAGTGGGATTTTTATAATTTTTCTATCCAAAAAAATCTAATTATTATTTAGGGATTAATAAAGCCCTAAATTATTTTCATAATTCTTTAGGTTACTCCACCGCCCCCATCAATTTTTTAGAGTCGTTACCGACGAGGAATTTGTTTTATTTGTAAATTTACTATATTATTGAATCCATTACTTAATTAGTCTTACTATATTCTTTTATTTTAATTTACTGATTACATAACTGTGATTGCATGCTTACAAGATAAAGGGGAGTCACGTTTAAATTTTGATTCTAAAATTGAGAAAACACTTTCCAAAATTAAAACCACCAAAAAATATTTTTAAAATGTTTGAACCTATTCAAAACTTAGATCATTCTAGACCACTTAAGGATTTTGTAAACCTTTAGTAGACGAAATTCACAAAGCATAAATAGACCCGACATCAAAGCAAATAATTTTGAATTAAAACCTGCAATCATTTAGATGGTACAAAATTCTCAATTTGGGGGAACTTCCACTAAAGACCATAACCTATATTTAGCAAGTTTCTTAGAAATTTGTGCAATATTTAAATACAGTGGTGTCAGTGATGATGTCATTAGACTTAGAATGTTCCCATTGTCTCTAAGAGACAACATAAAAAATATGATTAAATTATTTACCCAAAGGCTCTATTACCACATGGAATGAGTTAGCCCAAAAATTTTTAGGAAAGTATTTCCCACCTTTTAATACTGGCAAATTTAGAAATTATATTAGTTCTTTTACTCAGTTAGAAGGAGAATTTATTTATGAGAGTTGTGAGAGATTTAAGGAGATGCTTAGAAAGTGTCCTCACCATAACTGACCTGATTGGTTTATAATTCAAACTTTTTATAATGGATTGGTAGGATCCCTTAGAGCTATAATTGATGTTGCAGCTAGAGGTTCTTTGATGTGAAAGCCTTTTGAAGATGCTTATGAATTAATTGAAGAAATGACAACAAATAATTTTCAGTGGCCTACTAATATGGTGAATCTTAAGAGTGGCCTATTAATATGGTGAATGTTAAGAGAGTGACAGGAGTCCATGAAAATTTTTTTTTATCTATTTTAACTATACAAGTTGCAACAATATCAAAGAAGTTGAGCACTTTAGGCTTAAATTCTTGTTCACCTTTATATTTGGAAAATAAAAGCTTAATGGAAGAAAATGATATCCAAGGGATTGAAAATATAAATTTGATTGGAAGATAAAATAATCCCTATTCAAATACATATAATCCAAGTTGGAGGAATCATCCAAATCTTAATTGGTCAAATAATAATAGTGAAAATTAATAGAATTCTGGTCAAAATAACCAAGGTATAAATTGGAATAATCAAAATCAAGCTAATAATAATCCAAGACCAGCATATCCTCCTAGATTTAATCAAAGCAATCAGTATGGAATTAGAAAGACACCACTAGATGATATGGTCATGCAATTAGGAACTCAATTACAAAACTAAGCTGCTTCAATTAAAAATTTAGAAACTCAACTAAGTTAGCTTGCAATTTCTGTAAGTAGTAGACCATTAGATCTCTTCCTAGTAACACTGAAGTTAATCCTAAAGAGAAGGAAAGAGATACCAATGGGGCCCAATTGAAAAGTAATAATCATCCATCTTAACCAAATGAAAAATTCAGGCAAGTCTAGCTGAAGACTATAAAGTTAGCACTGCTTGGGAGGCAACCCAACCTTAGGTATAGCCAGTTATCCAGTTTGGCTGAAGACTATAAACTTAGTGATTTTAGGGAGGTAACCCTATCTTTTAAGTAAAGTTTTGCTTAATTTACTTCATAAAAAAATCTTTGAGAGAGAAAAAGGGAGTGCCTCGGCGCCAAACCTTTGAACGCTGCAGCACCCTGACAGGCCATAATGATTGAAATTTTTAAATTTTTAAACTTCCCTCCTGTTGAAATCTATGAAACCAATTAGGAGGAAGTTCACTTCGTAGTTCTTACCTACACTTGAGTGAGTATCATAATTTTTTTCTCTTGGAAATCAAAAGTTTAAGTGATGGGTAGAATCAAGCATACAACACCTTCTTCTTCAACAACAACAACAACATCAAGCCTTTATCCCACTATATGGGGTTGACTACATTAATCCTTTTTCTCCATTATACCCCGTTAAAAGTTAAATTCTCATTTAAATCTAATAAAGAAATGTCATTTCTAATATTTTCTAACTAAGTCATTTTAGGTCTACATCTACCCTTCTTAACATAAGTCAAATCTAATACATCTACTTTCCTAATCGGGTCATCGAAAGACTGCCATTTTATGTGACCAAACCATCTAAGGTGACTCTCTCTAATCTTATATTCCACTAGAGCTACTCTAACCTTTTCATGTATATGCTCATTTCGTATCCTATCTCTAAGAGTAAAGCCAATCATCCACTTGAGCATCCTTATCTCTGCAACACTAAACTTAATATTATGCTTTTATTTTAATGGCCAATATTCTGCACCATAAAGCATTACAGGTCTAACCACCATCTTAAAAATTTTTTCCTTAAGTTTGAAGGGGACTTTTCTATCACAAAACAAGCCCGATGCATTCCTCCACTTCAACCATCCAACTTGAATTCTACTAATAATATCCCCATCTATTTCACCATCACTCTGAATAATAGACTAAAGATATCTAAAACATGTACTCTTATTAATAACTTGATCACCCAAAGTCATAATCTCTCCACTAGAACTATTATTACTAAAATTACATTCCATATATTACAGGTTATACATCATCTTCTTCAAAGAATCAAAATGAAAATCACACCAAGAAAGTGGATTCTTTTTCACTTCTCCACATGTAAAGTTCTGTCATTATTGCTAAGTTGAATGAATTCAAAGAGGAGTTGCATGAAGATAAGAAGAAGTATATAGCAAAAATAAGGAAGATGCATGGTGGAAGAGTTTTCTTATATGATTTCTTTCTTAGGCAAGATGTGTTGCTATTTGATTATAAGAAAAAGTATTGTCATGAAAAATCAAATTGGATGGATTGGCCCTTTCACTATCATTAGAATTTTTTTTAATGGTGCCATTAAGATATAAGATAAGAAAACTTTGCAATCCATCAAAGTTAATGGGTATAGATTGAAGCCATGTGATTAGAGGAGTGAAGAATTCTTGAAGATGTGTGTGTTTTTTTATTCTACTTTATTATTTTATAGAAGATAAGGAAGTGATGGGAGATATTGACTTGTGTAATTATATTTAATTAAAAATTTTGACTTTGAGAGTCATTGTTGAATGTTGGGTGCCTTGTGCACTGGTTATCCTGTAACTATGTCATGTTATGTTAATTTTATGTCCTATTTTATTTTCAACACATTTTTTATGCATTTTTTGTCACGCATATGAAAGTATTTGTTTGTAATATTTATTTATGTGTTTACTTACATATTAGTAAATTTTCTTAATGCTTAATTTATTATTGTACTTCAATTACTTTTATATTCTGATTATTTAATTAACCCATATAAAAATGAAAATAAAAATTATAAAAAATTAGGATAATAATAAAACCCTAGATTCTAGCTTGAATGAACTCTATTTATAGTTCATAGGTTGGAAAAACTAATACTTAACTTATTCAACCATTTGAGCTATTATCCTAATTTAAATTTATAAGTTATACCTTTATGAAATTAATTTTTAAATTATAAGATGAATAATTAGTATTAAAAATTAGATATATACAGATTAAAATATGAAATCATAGCTAATTTGAAGATGAAATTTGTAATCTCATCAAATCCGTGCATTAAAATTATTAAGATTATATGAGAATTCTAAAGCAGAAGTTGATATTCAAAATTATTAATTATGTACTCCACAAAAGAAAAAGAAAAAGAACTACAAATAGTTCTTAAAAAGAAAAAAAAATGAAAAGTATCAAAATAAAAAAAGATGAGTATATTCAAAAATTGGTGCCAATGAAAGCTTAAGATTTGAAATATAATTTTATACAAAAACTATAAAGGATAAGATGAGAGAGTTAGTACAAGGGATGGTGAACTAATGAAAGTAGAATTTTAACTACAACTATATCCAATTATTAAAACTACTTAATTCACTTAAACAATCAAAAGTTAATGATTAAACATATAACCTATAATTTTAAATTAGGTAAAAACAGAATTGATGGATTAAGTTTAACAATTGGTATTTTTCCAAACTAGAAGTATACATTTAATTCATTTTTATTAATTCTAGACAGTGATGTATTATCCTATATTTTAGTAATTTTATATTATCATTTTTATTTTGGTTAATCACTTAATCAAAATTATAAAATTTTATTTGCTTGAGGACAAGCAAGAATTTAAGCTGGGAGATATTTGATAAGTATAAATAATGTTATATTTTGTGTGTTAATTTGTTAGTGAAAACATGATATTTTAGTTGTATTTGTGCAAGAAAATATACGAAATGGTCAAAAATTTTAAGTATGGTACAATGCCATGTCTCACAACACTATACCACCCCAACACCATCATTAATACCACCAGAGCACCAAAATATGGACTTCACAGTGCTTGATCTTTATTTGACAGCGTCGTAGTGTTGGAGGAGTTAGCACCCCAAAGCCTAGTCTCTATCTGTATAACACTGCGGCGTCAAATTCCAGTGTTGCTAAGCCAAGGGGAGTGCCACGTGGACGCCGTAGTGTTTAGCTATCAGCAATGTTGTGACACTACAGTGTCACCATTCAGGCCACAATCTGCCAACGAAGCGACATATTGATTCATTAAACAATGGGTCCATGTCAGCAAGCACTGTAGCGGAGGAAACCCTTCAGCGCTATAGCGTTAGTTCATTTTATGGGTGCCACAGTATAAGTGTCTTGAGCGCCATGACACCAAAATCTATTTTCTATATTTTTTTATAAATGGTCTATTTATAATATTAATGGAGGAGTTCAGTCATTTATTTAATTTCAATCTTTATAGTACTTCTCTGATTTTTTCTTAGGAGTGACAACTAAGGGAATTCAGAGAAGTATGAGATACATTCCATTATAGAGTTTGGATTATATTTATGGAAGTGTTGCTGTTGAAAGCGGGGTTTTAAAAAGATTAATTTTCTTTAGAAATTGAAATTGACTTTGAATTTTAATTCTAAATTCAAACATCTCATCGAAAAAAGTATACCACCTCGAGAAGTGAAAACAAAATTTCATAATGGGGTTCCGATTTAGAATTTCAAATTTTGTCTTGAATATTATAACTAGATTTAAGAAGGAACTTCATATGGCCTTGAAGGGTCAAAATGAAGTTCAATCGAACATCTAGCTGTGATAATCCAGAAGAATTATTGTTAAGTTCATGTCCAAAGTTTTATTAACAAATGATATATCTCCCCAAAGGGAGAAAACATCATTTGATGTCAGCCTTTCAGATATGATGATAACGATCATCAATGATTTTGACTTTTCCAAAGAGAGCTAATTAAGTTTTAAAAATTAATTTTTTTAAAAAATTTATTTGGGTTCTAAATCCCCTACGAGTGCAAGCCCTCGTAGTTAATTACATCGTAGGGAGATTAAATTTCTTAGAAAAGTTCTCGATTAAAATAACGATAGAAATTTTGTTTGGAGATTTTTTAAGAGTGATATCAAAAGAGGGAAGATTCTAGAGTTAGAACTAGGAATGGATCAAATCAGAACAGTTATTTTTGGAGTCGACGGAGAAGAAGTAGGAGGCACTTTAAGATTCTGGAAATGATTCAGAAGTGCCTCGACCTAAACTAAGTGTTGGGCTTTAAGTTTTGGATCGAGAAGATCATTAATTTTAGTTGTTCAATTTATTAGAAATTCGGGATTATTTCCCGGAGGTTGGGGTCTTATAATTTTAAATTTGCCCTGCCCCGGACCTAACTAATATAGTGCAAAATATGGACTTACCCTGGCCTGGATTAGGGAGCTAGCTAACCACCTAATCGATTTAAAATCCATGAGTCCGATCTTTTATGAAAGAGTGGTAGGGATGTTGTTATTAAAGTTTTGAGGAGTTGGGGTTGACATCTAGAGATTATCCTAAGTGGACTCTTGGCTTATGTTTGGTGAAAATGCTAAAAGTAAATGCAATTAAAATTTAGACTCTTTTAAATATATTTCTAATGTAATACATGATGATCGACTCGATAAATGCTTGAAATGGAATGAAACAGATTTAAAAAGGCTTAAAAAAAGATTTTATCCTAGAGATTATACAGATTCTCCTTCCTCATAGGCCAGGTGGTCTACCAAAACCCACAAGCGGGGAGGTGCCTAACAAAAGAAAAAGAAGAGTGCAGTAAATATATTTATGCGAACTCCCGGCGCTCCCAAGCTTACTTCTTAGATCATTAGAATTTCTATGTTATCTCAATTTTTTTTTTAATTTGAGTAGAAAAATTTTTAGCGTACCCTCTTGAGCCTCTACGTATCCAGGCTAAAATAAAACAAGGCATGCAATTGCCAAAAAATAACAAAAATAAGTAATCCTATATGCAATCAAATTAAATCAGATATATTAATTAATTAAATTAATTAAGTAAATATTCATAGGCAAATTGCCTTTTATTACAACTTAGAATTACATAAATTTAAAGTGGTCGGGCACCACTAACCATAACCTGAATTCTAATCCTAAGACAGACACAAGTAGAGTTTGAGTGGGATATTCTTCTGTCTTCAACTCCTCGGTCTTCTCCTCCTCAGACTCCTTAGATTCATTGTGCTTGAATACCCAAATGGGAAAGAAAACTCTACCCTCGAGGGGGAGGTTATTCTTCCCACTTTGGGTAGTAGAAATCCAAAATTGAGCTTCCAAATGAAAATGGACTATTCTCGTAAGGGGTATCCTTTCCTCTTTGGAATTCAATTTTGGGTCTAAGTATCCCAAACTCAAAGACTCTTTCACAACTCTTAACCTTAAATGAATTATATTGACATAAAAATAAAAAAAATCTAGACACTTATGCAGGGTTATCCTAAGCATTTAATAATCAAATCAATTCCCAAGCAATTATATATATATATATTGAAAAGTAAACACACTTGGTCATGCTCCTTTTTTAATTTGGGGGCTAAGAAGCTGAAGCACCTATAGTAGCTATATTTATTATTTATTTAGCCCCTTTTATTACCCTATATGAGCATGGCCACCTGTAGAAAACTCTGTGAGCATCCAGATAATTCTCAATCTCAGGGTAATCTAATCACCCATCACATCAATCCATAGAGTACAGTAAAAGTAAACAAACACACCAATCAATTTCAATCACAACATGCAATGAAATCTCAGAAAACTCGGCATATAGTAGAAAAGTAAACATCAGCCTAGCCTAAATCTAGAGTCGGTTGCCCTAACAAACCATATAAAGTATGTGTAGAAGGCTGTGTGGCTGGGGTAGGTCCTAAAATGGGGGACTTGTTAGAGTTATCTAATGTTTGAGTTTGTTAAAGGTTGAATGAAAGATTTATGTTTGAGTTTGAATGTTAATGTGTTAAGGCTTAATTAAGGTATGCTTTAATTGTTAAAGGATTACTATCTTTGTTACTCACCGAGGCCATGAAGTTTATTTCACATTCCTTGGGGCTAAGTTAATAGCCTCATAGGCCTAGGTTACCCAATATAAATCGGGGTTGATTAAATTTATTTAGTTGGTTAGAAATTAAGGGTTGATTAATCTTAATTAATTTGATTGATTATTGATTTTAAAAGTTAAATTAATTTATATTTTTCATTAACAGGTTCGTTGGCGTTGTGCCACCAGGCTCGAGGAACTCCTTAGAACACGTAGCCTCATAGCAGGGAGTAGTCCATCCTAAAAATCTTGTTGATGTAGTTAAATTAAAGATTTTAATTTAGTTAAATAATTAAAAGTAATTTAATTTTGAGATTTTACACTCCATTGAATCCATTCGTGGCGTTGTGCCACCAGGCTCGAGGAACAAGGCCTCCTTAGGACACGTAGCCCCGCAGCCGGGAGTAGTCCATCCTAAAAACTTTATCTTTGGAGTGATTATTAAGTATTTGAATGTTGGTTAAGGATCTTATTAATCAAATTGAAGTTTTTTAGAATTTTTATTAATTATTGGATTTTTAAAATTATTAGAATTATTTTAATTACATTAATTAAAGGTCTAAAAGTTAACTTTTTAAATTAGAGTGGATTTTGAAATTTTCAAATTTTTAATAAATATTAGACCTTATAATAAGTAGTTAGACTATTAATATTCTCAATTTAGAGTTTCCTATAAAAAGTTATGATTTTTTGAAGTTTAGCTCTAGATTTGAACTACGATTAACCGGAAAGTTCACTTTTTGACTTTGACTTAATTTTAGAGGTTTGAAATTTTTAGAAAATATTAGGTTTTAATTAAAGTTGAATGGCTTCAAGTTTGATTGAATTGGATTTTTTTGGAATTGATTATTATTTTTCAAAGTTTAAGTATTTTTGTAGTTTTTGAAATTGCCTTAATTAGGGGGTTCTTTGGCTTTTGATCCAAATCATCCCCAAATCACTTGGAATCATGCCCAAAGGGTAAGAATGACCTAAGGGGTTGTTTCCAAGCATTTGAAGAAAATTTTGGAATTTTTAAATATTTTTAACCAATTATTTGAATTAATTATTAATTTTCCTTAAATTTTGAATTAAGATGAAATTAGGGTCAACTAATTCGAGTTTTATTTTTCTTGGATTAAGGGTTGAAATAAGGTCAATTAGAATCCTTAACTACATTTTTTAGATTTAATATGAATTTTTAGGGAATTACTTAAAGTTTTAAGTCAAATCTAGGGGGATTTTTGGGTTCCTAGTTGGACCAAATGAATCCCAAAACCAGTGAATTTTAGATCATGAGATCACCTAATTTCAAGATCCAAGTTCATTAAATTTGAGCTCAAGTGGACCTAGCTAAAGTGGCTAACCAAGCCACCCAAGGTAACCTTTAAGTTGCCTTAAAAAATTCTTAGTTTCCTACCCTAGGCTTGGATGGGGGTAAAATCAGTGGCTCCAAACTCCTCAAACTAAGCATAATCAACACACCAAATCATAAATCCTAATTTTCATTGGATAGATCATAATTCCAATTTGAATTTAAGGGTAAAACCATGACCCTTGAACCCAAATTGGCATGAACTTGCCCTTAGACATTTCAAACAGAGGGGAGAAATTTTGGACATGTCAGAGACATGCCCAAATCCATTCCCCATAATCCCAAGACATGATGACACTTAATTTACACATAAATGCATAAATAGCCCATACATTCAAGTGGAAATTGAAATTAATACAAATGTAATTAGGGCTTGGGACCATAGGGCTTTTGAAGATCTCTCTGAGATGTTTCCAATGAGCCTAAGAACACCTAATTTGACCAAGTGGATTGAGAGATCTGATTTCCACGTGACGCCCTCCGATTGGCAGGGAAATGATTGGTGACTGACTGGATAACACAGATTAAGCTTTAACTGTCAGATGAAAGATCAAACGGTCGAGATCAAATGGCTTCTGGAAATGCGGGATATAATCCGAGCCATTGATTGAAATCAAAGGCTAGGATTGTGTCTTTAACCTCCCACACGAACCCGAAGCCGTAGACATTCTCTAGCATGATACGAGCAATCCCACCGGTGAACTCTTACAAAATTTCACAGGAAGGATCATGATAGTAAGGGCTTTCAATCTAACGATGGGATTATGTTGGAATGAAAGTTTCCTTCACACTTGACCACTACCCTCTAACTAGGAGCTCGAGAAAGAGATCACACCATGGAGAAAGCCCCAATGAATGGGTTTTTCTCTCAGGAAGCTTCAGGGGATGAGTGCAAAGACTTCTCTTTCAGACACTGAGGCCAGAGGATTACCGGAGGTAGGAGTTCAAGCGGAGTGCAGAGTCCTTTCACTGGAGTTCGCTCAAGATGATGGATGGGAGTAGCGAGGGAGCTAGGAAAATAGAGAGAAAGACTCAGAGAGATCTGGGGAGTAATTTTGAAAGCTTGGGGTCGAATGGGGGTGTCTAGATTGAGCTACCCTATTCAACTCATTCCCGCAGCCATGGAAGGTCGAGATTGATTAGACAAGCTGTTGGATGGCCTCTTGGTGGAAGGATACATCCTCCCAGAGGTCCGTGAGCTCGAAGCCGGCGAGCCCAAGCTTTGGGAGCCTTTGGATGAGGCCTGAGATGGGGGGACCACCGGAGCTCATTCTCCATTGGTTTTGGCTGCCGCCGGCAAGGCCTGGTTCAGCCTGATCTAGAAAGATCGTTAGGGATGTGGTGAGCTCAACTGGGTCTGGGAGAGTTCAGTTTACTGGGATGGCTCGGGTTAACCCAAACATGTACGATTTGGGTCGGTTTGGGCTCAACCCAGGTCAAGCCAGACCATGGGTTGGATGTGGAAGGTGGGCCAAGTCCTGGTGCACCCAATGTAAGTGGAAATTGGGTTTGAATTGCCCTGAGGTGAGGGATGGCTCGGGTCAATGTGATTTTGACTACTTTGGGCTAGCTTAGAGGTTGACCCAAGTCAACCCATGGGCTGGGCTGACTAAGGCAGGTGTATTGGATCTAGGGCTATCCAATGGGGGTGTTGATTGAGTTTGGTGAAGCCTAGGTTGGGAAATGACTCAACCTAAGATGGTTTTGACCATATTGGGTCAGCCTAATTCCCAACCCAAGTTGACCCAAGGGCTGGGCCAACTAGGGGAGGTGTATTGGGTCAAGAGGAACCCAATACCACCATTGGTTTGATTCAATTGGACTTGGATTAGAAGTTGGCTCAAGGGAGACCCCTCTTTGGATACTTGGGTCAAGCCAAATGACTAACCCAAGTGGGCCCAAGGCTTGGGTCTCTAAGGAAGGTCTCTTAGGAACCCAATAGGTTTGGGTAGGCTTGGCAATGCCTTGGTTAAGGGATTTGAATAGGTAAAAGTGTATGGGAAGTTTGGTCAAACTTGGTTGACTTAATCAACCAAGTTGACCTAGAGTCAAGTGTTGGGTCCATTGAGTTCAAATTGATCATATGAACTCAATGGAGGTGGTTTCAAATCAAGAGGAGTCTATTTGGTTGGAAATTACTATTTAAGCCCTTAAGGGTCACCTTGGTCAACCAGGTTAAACCCAAGTATGGGTTTGGGTCCAATGTGTTCCTAATGATGTTTAGGATCTATTGGGGTAAGTTTTGAGGGTTGAAATAGGAAGGCTAAATTGGATCTAGGGAAAAAGGCCAAAAAATCTTATGAAGTGTATTTTGGTCATTTTGACCCTTAACCAATCCTAGGTCAAACTAGTTATAGGAAAATATAGGTTTGTAATTAAAAGGCCTTGAAAAAGGTCATGGAAGTGGTTGGGAGGTTTAGAATGGGTCCTTAGGTCAAATTTCACTGGATGGCAAGTCCAGTGGTATAGCCTGTAAATATTTAAAGGTTTTGCAGCCTTCAAAAATTAACCTGGTTTCTGGGGTTAGAGTCCCCCAAATGAGCTCAAATTTAAAGGGTTGGCACTAGAGATATTTCATATCAATATGAAATTGATATACTTTGAATCATATGCCTATTGACTGGGTTTCAAGGTGATAGAAAAATCACCTAGAAGGGGTTTCAGGACCTAGGCCCCTTAACTCTGAGGTTTGGTTTGAGATGTTGGATTTGGATTGGGTCTAGGGGTCAAATGGCTGGACTTGGCTCATCCACATCAGTGGAAGTTAATTAGATGATTGAAATTGATTAGATGTGAGGGTGGGGTTGAATTCGATTGAGGCTAAATTGGGCCTCACCTAGGACCTATATGATTAGGAAGTAGAGACTCCCCAATCACTGAGTCACCAAAACGAAACCCAAGTGGGTCGTAGTGACCTCATGCAAAAATGAGGTCAACATGAAGTAATTTTATAAGTTTAAGGAGGAGTGTATAGGAGATCATTGAACCCATCCGGTGATACTTTTCTTCTGTACTTTCTTTCTTTTGTATAATTAATGAAAATTAATTAGCTTCACTTGTTCTTTATATCTGGCTAAATTCTCTAGTTTTGGATTAATGGAATAAATAGAATTGGAGTACTAATAAATTCTCTTCATCAATAATTTTATGATGCTTTCAATATACCAGATCTTCATTTAATGCACATAGTGATCATATGTGTAATTAATATCAGGTGTACTGTGGAGCCTATGAATAGGAAAGCAGGCATAACTAGGTATGTTGGATTGGTATGATATAAGTATAGGCATATTGCTTGTCATGTATCAAATTTATAGAGATAAATTATCATGAGGGGGTTTTAACAGTATATACTTTACTTACTCTTCTAATATTCTCATAGGTGACATATTATGGGAGTTTAGAGTGCTATTGAGGTTACAAGGTTTAATCTGCCCTTTATCTCTTCATACTTGACTGAGTGGTCGGTGATGCATATGCTCTAAATAGCATCAATATAAAAGAGAATTATTAGGAAATCTATTATATTTACATTCCATCAATTCAAATTATTTAATCTAAATAGTATTTTATTTAATTTTTTATTTTAAATTAAGTGATTGAATCTCCACTAAAATATATTTTTATTAAGGTAGATAATTATTGTAGTTGAAGTAGATAGTACTAGTATTTGTAAGTAAACATTCTTCCTCGTGGGATCGATCCTCTATTCTATCACTGTATGGCTTGATTCAGCATGTATATTTACATATATTAAGTGAGATTTTTATAATTTTTATATCAAAGAAAATCTAAGCATTGTTTAGGGATTGATAGAGGCCTAAATCATATTCATAATTCTATAAGTTACTCCACCGCCCCCATCAAGTACCAATAAAAAAACTTCTATTATCTCATCCATAAATAAATTATCAAGGGTTACATCAATTTTTGAGGTTTTACTAGTGAAAGGTATAAAGGTATTGGGTTTGTAATTTGGATCAAAAGGAGGCAAAACTTTCACCTCCAACCTCTTTACATCATTTTGGGATAGTGGGGTTAAGATAATAATTTTCACAAACTTTTTAAACCTCTCTATGGTATATAAGTTTGAATTATCTTCCCTAGTGACTTAGACCTTATCCTTATCGCTATTAATTTTTATAGAAGTCTCAAACTTTAGCAAATTAATAAATTTTATATATTCTACAGCTTGTGGGTCTTTCTCAAACACATAAGACTCTTTCAGAAGAACTGGATTCCAAATTAATATGTATTACAGGCTCACTTACTTGCATATATTGCTCATTATTTTCTTATATTAGTTGGTTTTGTCATTCTTGACCTCTTCCTCTAGATCATTGTGCCATTCAACCACCTCTTTATGAGGCAGGGGCAGGTTACTGGTGAACATCGTGTTTGAGATTAAATTGTTATTCTTTTTTTCTTTTCTTCTTTTTTAGAGAAAATAGCCTACTTTTTAAGCAGATAGTATGAAGCATCTTTATATATACCAACTTTATGAATTAAAAAATAATTGCAAGTTACCCTTAATACAATACTCTACTCCCACACGAGAGTATTTGATGCATTGATGAAGGGTGAAAGGCATCATTCTATATTCATGGAGCCAGGGTCTACCTAGAAGGGCATTTGAAATCTATTATATGAATTTTGGCTTCAGCTTTCAAGGTTTCTACTCCTAAAAGTAAGGTTATTGAACCCAAAGCTCTCTCACCTTTCTCGTTAAATCCTTGTAACATCATTTTATCCGAACTAAGTTTGTGAGTATCCATTTTCAAATATGTGAGAGTTCTAAGAGTCATAATGTTGATCAATGTTCCTGGATCAATAAGAACACGAGATAACTCAAAATTATCTATATTTACTGAGATGTACAATAGACAATTATGATCTGCATTCCCTAGTAGCAAATCTTCATCTAAAAGTGTAACTCTTGGGACTTCTTTAAAGTATAACGCTTCTTCTAACTATGTTGATGCTAGTTGAGCCATACAGATATCTGAATTGAGTAATGCTTTGATTAAAGCCTCCCTCATTTCTATAGAAAGAACCAAGGTATCATAAATACTCAGTTTTGCATGCAGTTTTCTAAGGTGAGCTAACACATTGTACTCCATTTTAGGAATTTCTATATTCTTCACATTTGGTTATTAAGCTTATTGAGGTTGATTGGGAACTTCTAGATTGTCTACAACTTGTTTTTGTTTATCAGTAGCTATAGTTCATGGAGGTAAAATTTTATAATTATGAAGATTGACTTGCACTACTTCTTCAGGAGAAGGATCTTCACTGAGTTTTGATTATTGATTATCGATCGTCATTTGATTATCTTCTGATGGACTATCTAAATCAAAATTTTCCAATTCGATATTGATAGGATCACCTTACACATCAAGTATAGGGGAATCACTATTCTTTTGAATGGATAAATTTTATTCTTAAAGTAGTCAAATTTTTCCTTTCTCTGCTCTAGAGTTAGATAAGGTCGGGGTCTAGACTGCTGATCACTCTGGGATTTATTATACTATTGATATTAAGGAGGTCAACTCAAATTCTCTTCTTGAATTTGCATCAGTTGTTTTCCCTTATCAACTATAGACATTGTTCCTTATTTCCTCTCTAAAACCTTCTAAGGTTTTATTTTCTTTATTTCTAAAGAGGATTGGTCTTTTAAGATTATTAGTTAAGAATCTTCCTCTTGAAGATTAGAGGACTTACTCAACAACTTCTCAAAAGTATTGATTTTGAATCCTTTGAGTAGAAAGGAAACTGGACCATGAATATTTTTCAGAAGGATCTCTATAGCATGTTGTTCTTGCAGCTGTGGCTCATACCTCATGCTAAGGTTCCTCCATCTCAAGATAAAATCTACCAAACTTTCACCTGGCTTTTGTTTCTTAACTAACAGATCACCAACTGTAATGTGATTCTTTGCACCAGTAATTCTCTTCATAAATATAGTTTCTAGCTCATTGAAGGTATGGATCGACCCATTGTACAGTTCAGCATACCAATCGAATGTAATACCTTATAAGCTACTAATGAAATTACCGGAATAGAAGGGCATTGTTTCCACCAACATTGCAGCAACTAGCTTTGAAGTGTGCGAGATGTTGCTTAGGATTACTTGTACCATCAAACTTCTTGAATGAAGGTGGTACGAACCCTTTAGGATATGGAACTAGATCATATTCTTTAGGATATGGCCTACCCTTCGATATAGATGAAGTTCCTTGATATTTAGCTAATGCTTCTTTGACTTGTTGCTCCACTACTTGCTTCATATCTATAGATTATACTGATGGTTGTTCTACTTTTATAGGCTTATTTATTGATTTCTTTGGTTCTTCTATCCTGATCCCTTTATTCTTATTATTAAATTGTATAGATTCATTTGGAGAAGATTTGACTTGAGTATCTAGAATAGGAAGCCCTTTACCTTGCATGATGGAAATTATTGCCATCATCTCTTCTAACTTTTTCTCCATCCTCAATATTTGTTTATCTTTTTTACTCAGTGGTTCTAATAGTTATTGAGTTCAATCTACTATATCATCCTCATCATCATCATTGTTAGTAGCTCCTGCTTCACCCTTACCCTTTTCTTTCTCTCTTTGTAGAGATAAATGAGTCTCTACCATGTTTACACTACCAGACATCTCTTCATTCTGCAAATTTATTTCTATATTTTCTGTAGCTTCTTGGTTATTGATGTGATGAATAGTCTCTTTTAGATGATCTATCATTTCTTCTATTAATTTTTCTTCCACACCATGCAGATATATTGGAGTGTACTCTCTAGCAAGAGATAACTCAATTACAAACTTCCCTTTACTTATCTTTTCCTCCCCTGCATTACTTCTTATGAGAATTAAATGCAGTTGGAGTGGCTACCATCTTAGGCTGCCAAACCTTCTTCCCATCAGATAATGAAGTCGGCTAATTTGTTAACTTCATCCTTCCTGTATCAAAATGAGATGACAATTAACTACCTTGAAAGTGGTGTCTATCAACTCTAGGTGAGTGATGACCCCAAGGGTGACGAGGAGTTTTGCTTTGATAATCTCTATGATGATTTAATATAGGTGGAGACACTGGATTGTAACCTTTCTGAGTTAATGCTCCATATCCCAAAGACCTTCTATGGTTTTAATGATTGTAATAGCTACTAGATGTTGATCTGCCACTAGCTTTTGGAGACTTCTTCAATCCTCGGGAGCATTCTACATTCACAACTAACTTATGGTTCTCAAAAGTTACTCTTCATCTCATTGGAGGTGGAGCTACCCTTTCTCCACATTGTTGAGGTTCAGCTTGATTGTCTATCACATCTTTAACATCTTATAAAATTTTATCTTAGATTGTCCATAACTTGCTGCATAATCACGAACTAACCCATCTAGCAATGATTTAAACTTCCTTTTCTTCTCAAATAAGGAGGGTAGAACTGGTTATTTGTACAGTGCAGGAGGTGGAGAATTTGTAATATGAGTCACCTTGTCTTCTCTAGTAGTTGTTGATAGTGGGTGAAATCTACTACGTGCTAGTTGTGGAGAGTTAACATATACTTCAAGAACTTCAAAATTTGCTTTCTTTGCTACTTTAGTTACAGTAGTAATTATATTATTTTCTTCTAACATCATGGATTTTTAAGCTCTCCACCTCATTCGGTGATTCATATTTTGACGTTGAGATTTAGTCATCTCACTGATTCTAGAAGATGACCGCATCTCACAATTTTTGAACACATGTGCTTCAAAAATGATTACAGACTTTCCCTTATCATCGAAAGTTTATCATGGGAAAGTCGAGTGAGAAAAGATTGAAGGTTTAACAGTTACAGGGGTAGCTACAGACCCACCCTCAATATTGATCTGCGTTGGAACTGATATTATAGAAACTCCTATAGATTTGACCACTTCAGCTTGTGGTCCAGAGAAAGTGAACTTTAAATTGTCAAAACTTGATTCAAACTGAATTTGGGAGCCCTCTATAGAATGGGCTGAGGTTAGGGGTGTAAGTGAGTTGAGCCTGCTCGAGCTCAACTCATTAATAAACTTGTGAGTCAAGCTTATCGAGCCATGAGTTTGAGCTCGAGCCTATACTCAAGCTCGTATAATAAATGAGCTCGCGCTCGAGCTCAAGCCTGGCTAGGCTCGAAAGCTCGTTGAGCCACTCGATTAAATTAAAATTTATTTAATAATTAATTTAAATTAGTATTAAATGAAAATTTTGATGATGGACCTAGAATAAAGAAGAACCAGACTGTGAAGGGTGGATTTAGAATGGGGATTGATTGAGAATTGAACTTGAACTTGATGATTAAAGGAATGATTAAAATAGAATTTTGAATATAATGATTGAAATCAAATTTTGATTTTAATGATTGAAAATAGGCAACTCACTCACATAAATGATTGTATTATGAATTTAGAGTCTAATCTCCACTACAGATGGAAAGTAAACTCAATCCCCAACGAAGTCGCTAGAAAAATTTGTGGATGAATTAAATGATTGACCACTGATTTGGGACTTAGTATTTCTTTAGACAATTCTGCTTAATTAGCATTAATTACCTCAAAAGATAAACTAACACTACATTATCAACTTAAGAAAAGAAATAATTTATTTTCATATTCGAATTTGGCATAGGAGATATGACATTTATTCCAGAGGAAAGTATTCACATACACCTATCATTTTAAATATGAAACTAACCCAGGATTAGCTTTAGTCAACGTCCATAAGATTTTACCCCTATCTTAATGAACTAAGATAGGGTTTATTTTATATTAGGATCTTGGGTTCCTAGAGAGGCAAGCTCCTACAATCAATTATATCTCTGAAAAGAAAACTTTCGATTAAAGTGGAGACTAGGCTCATTCTAGATTTAAAACAAATGATAGTTGCCTTATATATTTTGAAAATATTAATCACTTATTAAAAATATCTTTAAATTTTATAAAATATTCTTCCTGAATTTCCTGTAGTGTTGAATTTTTTATACTTTTTTTTAAAAGGAGTTTGAGGTGTGCAAATACATCTTAACCAACGCTCGCTTGGAATGTGCTGTCAGCTAACAACCTAATACACAAGCAATAGCCTTAGATATAATGTATGGCAAGATCAACTCTATCTTAAGAGATCAAATGATGAATCAAACTCTAACTTCGTGACTCGAGATGAAAAATTTTAACTTTACATTAAAATGATACCAACGAGATGACTCACTAAGAACTCTACAATTTATTTTAATTAATTTACCTAACTAATTTTTTTAACTCCCAAAATTTCTTGGAAATTTTGACAGCATAATAGCCTTATACTAATAGGAATAGCTAAGCATCCTCCGAGTGTAAGAGTACCCCGCTACATTATCGTAGGCTTGTGCACTTAGTCTGTACATGCTACGTAAATAAAATGTATGCATGCATGCATGATTGTTAAAAGGTGTTCATTTATACAGTATCCAATATCATATCATCTTAGAACTAGCATATATGTTCCTACAAAGTCCAGAACATGTACACCGAGGAAAACTTAAAAAGACTACTACCTATTAAAGCAACCTACCACCCATATGAATACAATGCATGATGCAATGTAATAAAGAGAAGATTGTGTATGAAAGAAATTTCTTTATTGATTTATTTGATAATATACAACAGGTTCAGACTTCACAGAAAAGAAAGGTGGCAAAGCTCCACCACAACAAACTTG
Source organism: Dendrobium chrysotoxum (assembly GCA_019925795.1). Classification (NCBI taxonomy): domain Eukaryota; kingdom Viridiplantae; phylum Streptophyta; class Magnoliopsida; order Asparagales; family Orchidaceae; genus Dendrobium; species Dendrobium chrysotoxum. The sequence goes on along the minus strand of CM034307.1, from coordinate 40,979,079 downwards.
AATTTTTAAGCCTATCGTATATATATATATATATATATATATATATATATATATATATATATATATATATACTTGCTTATGGTCTTTTAGTTCTGAATCTTCTATGGAATTCCAAAAGGGAGCATCCTCAAAGGGAAAGGATATCATCTTTTTGGAGCCCCATTTACATATAAATAAGCAGGCATATTTGAATCTTTTACAACTCAAGATGTTGTACAAATCGATCTAGGAACATTCTACCATTTACAAAGACTTTTACAACCCTATGACCTTTGTTGCCTGCTGACTGAGGTCTCTCTGACCACCATCACCTGCCGACTTCAGTCCTCTAGAGCACCGTCTCTCACAGCCTATGGACCCTCCACCACTGTCATCCAGCTACAGTCCTTTTAACTTTCGTCGCCTGTCGACTACGGTCCCTTCGACCACCGCCACCCAATTATGATCATTTCAACCACTATCATCGACTATGATCCTTTTGACCTTCATCACTCGCCAACTGTGATTCCTCTAACATCTATCACCTAAATATAATCCTACCGACTAATTAAATAGGCAAAACACTCTCTTAAAAATAGCTATCACATCATTGGATTCTTCCAACTCATATCGTGTAATATATTTTATATGATGTATATTTGCTATATTGAGCCAAGTCCTTCTCTCGAGGAAAGATATCATCTATAATTGACTTCAAACACTAGTAGAATCATTTTAATTGGGCTAGACCCTATGGGTTTTTCACATTTTAGAAATTTTTACGTAAAAATTTTGGTGTCTTTTATGACTGTTGCACCTGTCTCTTTTATCTCTGTATGTGCTAGATTTTTGTGCAAAGCTAGAATACTAAATCCTATATCTCTCTACCACCTCGAATATTCTGATGCACAATAAGACTCAAAAGTTTGAAAATTTTTTGAGAATTAATAGATAACCAAGCAAACTACCAACAAATCAAGCAATTTTTTTTTTTAAATTTTGACCCATGTTCTTTTACATTCCTTAGAATGAGGTTAGCTGGAAGGTTTTAAAAATAGGATTGGACCGGCCGGTCCGACCGATTCAACCATGAATTGGTCTGAAGCCCAGTTCGATTCATCCTAAAAATTATTTCTGCATCAAACTAGATTGAACCGGCCAGAACTATTGGTTCAATTAGCAAACTAGTTCTGTTCCATTAAACCGGTCGGTTCAATTTCTAAATTATTTAAATAATTAAATAAGTTAATTTAATATATTAAAAATAAAATATTAAGTAATATTTATAATTTAATAAATTAATTTAGATTTAAAATATTTTATTTTTTAATAAAGAAATTCAAACTAAATATTTTACATAGCTCCATCACTCTATTTGAGTTCTTATCTTATTTAAACTCAAAAAGTAATATAACATTACCAAGAGGAAGTTATAAAGTGATGTGTTACTAAATAAGTTGAAATTTTTTACTTCGTAAGCTTATAACATACACTATATATTTTAAAATAGATTTTTTAAATAAAATTTTTATAATATAAATAGCATTTATTTTTAATTAATAATATTAAATAAATTATATACTTTATTTATTATTTATGTACTATAAAAATTAATGAATTAATTATTAATTATTAATTATCTAATCTTAATAATTTATGAATATAAATTTATCAGAGTTTAATATATAATTTATAGGCATAAATTATATCTAAATATATAGTATAAATTAATAATAATTTATATTAGATGTATAATTTAAATACAAGCTAAATGTTTATTAAATTTGAATTAAGTTTAAAGATTGATATGTTTAGATTTTAAATTATATAAGATTTTATTAATATGTGAATTAAATTTATTTTTTAATAAAAAATTTATATTATTATATGATTATTTAATCATTTAAATATTATTTAAATAAATTTCATATTATATTATCTAGTTAAGCTCCGATTCAACCGAGATGAAATCATTAAACTTTTAATTTCTACTTCTTTGAGTTCAATTTTTGTTGCTAATTGTCTTTACCTTCACCGCGGCGCAACGTATACCACAGTTCCCAATGTTGTTATTCCAGAGGGAGGGAGAGAGGGAGAGAATACGATGATGGATCTCCATGAAGAGAGCCACTACAGCTTCGAGCCTCCGTCACCGAGGGAGGAGATGGAGACCCTCCAACTAGCTGACGGACCTATCGCGGCCGTCCCTGTAGACGGAAGCGGCGGCGGTGACCCCCTCCTACATCCCCTCCAATTCGACTCACCCTTCTCCTTCTCCTCCTCCTCCCCTACCCGTACATCCTCTTTTGCTGAACCCCCTTCTTATGCCAAGGGCGTCTCGTTGCAAGCCACAGAGTCTCCCAAAGGCTCAATCTATGCGTCTCCTCGGCGAAAGTCCGGCGAGGACTCGGATTACCTCAAGATCACCGTTTCCGATCCCCAAAAGGAGTCGGAGTCAACCGTCTCCCTTGTCCCTGGTGCAGGCACCTTCGTGTCCTATCTCATCACTACCCGCACTCGCGCCTCGGATCTCTCTGGCTCCTCTCAGGAGTTCTCCGTTCGTCGCCGCTTTCGCGATGTTGTCACCCTTGCCGACCGCATCGCCGAGTCCTACCGTGGCTTCGTCATTCCGCCACGCCCCGACAAGAGCGTAGTAGAGAGTCAGGTTATGCAAAAGCAAGAGTTCGTCGAACAACGACGTTCAGCCCTGGAGAAGTACCTTTACAAGCTTGCTGAACATCCTGTCATCGGGAAGAGCGATGAGTTGCGAGTGTTTCTCCAGGCGGCCGGGAAGTTCCCGTTGCCAGCAACGACGGACATGGCTTCAAGGGTTTTGGATGGGGCCGTGAGACTGCCGAAGCAGTTTTTTAGTTCTGGAGAAGCAGGGAGTGGATACGTAGCAGCCCCGCAGGATGTGGTACAGCCGGCAAAGGGAGGAAGGGATTTGCTACGGATGTTTAAGGAGTTGAAGCAATCGGTGGCTAATGACTGGGGAGGAGCGAAGCCCTCCGTGGTGGAAGAGGACAAAACATTTTTGGAGAGGAAGGAGAGAGTGCTGGAGCTGGAGCAGCAGCTCTCTACTGCTTCTCAGCAGGTATTGCTTTCCTTGTGGTAACCATATTACCGCTCCATCCTTTAAACTTTCTGCTGCATTTTATCAAAGCTGAGTCTGCCTGTTCACGCCGTGATTGTTTCTATTGGAATTTGTGGGCTCTGATTTTGAGTCGAGAGAGGGTGCGAGTTTAAAACCTATGGATTTGTATCGTGCGGGGATTATGAAGGAATAGGATTTGGTTACATAAAATAGGGTCAGAGTATGAGTAATTTTGTGCAATAATAGGACCAGTAATTTTTAATTTTAGCTTTCAGATGAAGGGTATTGTCTCTATGTTTTGGAGGTTTGAGTTGGGCACAAATTTGGAAGAAAAGATTGTTTGTAAGTGTTACTTCGTTAATTTATGGTTTGATGCAAGATCCCATTGGTTTTGTGCTATTTGGCCTTTGACGTGGAGAAATAATCTAGTGCAGACTACGGATGTAATTCTATGTGCGGAAGCCATTCTCATTGTGATACGTGTAAATGTTTATATAAATATTGAAGCATTCCTTGTGAGCAGATCTCTTGGTGAATTTTGGTGATTCTAAATCTTTGATACTCTGTTTTGTAATAAATTTATCTTTTCTTTGCATTTATGCTTCTTCTCCCTGATCTATTGGTTTTAGCACTCTCCAACCACCCTAGCTTCCATCTCCCTTAACCCTTAAAACATCCTCCACAACTTGCTCTCAACCTCCTTCTCCATGCCAAAACCATAAACTGGCTCTCTCTGGTTTGACCCATCCCACACCAACCTAAACTCACTCCAAAACCTCCACCCATCTACCATCTTCCCTCCAAGCCCTAAACCCTGCACCACCCTTCAGACCCTCGGCCACACCCTAAAACCACCCTACACAAGCCTCTTTAAACCACAAGCACCATAAAAAATTCTCTCTTCAATCTCACCTCGCAGTCAACCCTTTAAACCTTTATATCCCAACCCTTATTCACTTTAAATCCTTTCATATTAATTATTAGACCTCCACCATAGTAGTAGAACTTGAGCTCACACACTGCTTGCTTCAGTCCTGTAAGCGGCTATGTTGCTCGCCCTTGCTGCATCTTTCCATAACCCTATGCTCTTAGAGGCGAACTTGCAGGTCAGCACTGTGATCTCGTGTCATCCCGCTAGTGTGCTTGCCTGGCTTTGCTCATGCGAGCGACTCTACTGCTCACCTTCACTGCCTTGCCTAAGTGATTGCATGCATGGGGCTTTTGGCTCGTGCCTCTGGGCTAGATTTTCTAGAGCTAGTGCCACCCTCTATGGCTATTGTCAACTCTTCTAGGGCTACAGCTCAGTCTCCTTTTCACTCACCAATGCTCTTTCCTTCTAACAGTGTTCACTTTTCCTCTTTCTAAATTTGTTTCACTTTTTCCCTCACCTCTTTTGGGTTGGTCGTCTTGGCTTTCTCTTAGCTGCCAATTGCTCAATTGTCTACCTCCTTGGTTGTCCTAGTGTTATGACTATTCCCACTGCACCACCATTGTTGCCCCTATTATGATTGATCTGGTCATTTCAAAGGCTACTTTGAATATTGCTCTCACCCCTGTTCTTTTGCAAATGTGGTGGGTGGTTTGCCAATTTCAGGTTCCCTTCCATCATTTTCCACATAATCCTTTCTATTTTTTTTTTTCAAGTTTCAGTTTCACCTTTTCATAAGCAAGCTTCTACTTTTTAAGATAAACATGCACTCATTTTCATCAATGATGTGATCTTTGAACTTTGCTCAACCATCTTTTTTCGCAATTGTTGGCAAATGTTTGTGTGGTTGTCCCAACTTGAATGTCATTTGCAATTTCACGTCAGATCTTCATTTGGTTTGTAAATATTCAATTAGACTAATTGATTATCATCATGTCATCATCAGACTTGCTTTAGAATCAGATTACATCGGACTCTTCTCTCATTGTACCTACTTTATTAGTGGCTTTTTAATGCAAAAGCTAAAGTGGTCACCCCATTTTGATGCTTTTGAGGAATCACTTATCACCCTTGTATGAGTGTCTTTTCCCATTTTGTGTTTACATTACTTTAAGCAATCAATTCTATGCTCTTTGGATCTATTTTTGGTATGCCTTACAAGTTAATGTTGCTGCTGTTTCTCTTTCACGACAATCATTGTCTAGGGTCTAGGTAGAAATGGAAGTTAATTCTCCAATTCAAAAGGATGTGTGGATAGGTACATTGTATTGTGGTTATTGGCAAAAGATTAAATTTGAAGGCATCCCCCAAATTTACTAGTTTTGCAAGATTTTTATCCACAATTATAATGGTTGCTTCAAGGCCATCCAGGTTTAAGAAAAGCAAACATTTAGGATTAAGAGGTACACTCAAATTGTCAAATTTGTTTCTACTACCATAGTGAATGTTTCTCTTTCAGCAGTTGAGATTTGCACTGAGAATGATAGTACAATTAATATTCCTCTAGAAGCTGAAACAGTTATGTCTGCCCATCTTAATCCTACACTTATATTACCTACAACACTTACAAATAATACTGTGCACATTGATCATCCTAATTTTGAAGTTCAATATCTTCTTCATATTGGTGAAATCTCAGATAATTATGATTTACAACATTCTCTAAATCCTAATGGGAGCTTATTGAATGATAACACATTGTTAGATATATAGTTTCATATCTTATAAACAAGAAAAAAAATCTATTGTTACTCATTTTTGCCGGGCTTCAAGCTATGTGATTCAACTACGGGATTTTCAGACTTCGATGGTTACTTATGCAACATGCTATCTTTATTTTATCTTATAATTTTTTTTTCTCTGGAAATTATTGTTAATTGCCCTTGTTTACTTATTTCACCATCTAGTTGTAAAATTATGGCTTTAAAAAAACATCCTAAAAACATAAAAATTAATTAAAAAAATCCTCTCTCACATTGACCTTTAGATTACTACCAAGAGAGTGCATTCATATCAAAATCCTCCCCACAACATGTAAAATTACTTAGATTCAAGATTTTTGAACTTTGTGTTTTTTCTTGATATCCCATATTTAGCACCATCTTTAAGTGGCTTTAATGGATTTTTTTTTCTAGCATACCTAATATAAGTTTTCTTTTTGTCTATATTGTGTTTTATGATATAAGAGCTCCAATTTCACATTATGCCCCATAAAGACATGTTTGTATTTGTTTTGTGCATTAGCTTGGCAGCATCTTTATAAGAAATATTATTTGAATCTTATCTATTTTGTTGATTAGAGAATATTTGGAGGAAGAGGGAGGGCTTGGAGCACTGGTTTTGTTACATCTATTGTAGTTTGTAGGTCTCAAGTTTGAGTGATGGAAACAGTTTATCTGCAAATGCAGTGGCACGGCTGTGTACATAAACTCTTCCCCTGTCCTTGCATCGGTAGGAGCTCAATACAATTTTTACACACTTGTTTTGCTTTATGGTGCTGAATGTTGGCCATTAAAAGAGAAGCATAATTCTAAGTTAAGTGTTGCAGAGATGAGGATGCTCAGGTGGATGAGTGGCTTTACCCTTAGAGATAGGATACGAAATGAGCATATTCGTGAAAAGGTTGGAGTAGCTCCAGTGGAAGATAAGATTAGAGAGAGTCGCCTTAGATGGTTTGGTCACGTAAAACGACGGCCTCCCGATGACCCGGTTAGGAAAGTAGAGGTCTTAGATTTGACTTATGTTAAGAAAGGTAGAGGTAGACCTAAAAAGACTTGGTTAGAAAATATTAGAAAGGATCTTTCTTTATTAGATTTAAACGAGAATTTGACTTTTAATAGGACACAATGGAGAAAAAGGATTTATGTAGCCGACCCCACGTAGTGGGATAAAGGCTTGATGTTGTTGTTGTTGTTGTTGTTGTTTTAGAATATTTGAAGATGAATTTTGTAACAGCTTAATTGGATTAGTAATGCCTAGGCGTTGAGGTCACTTAATATGTTGAGTATGGCGGGATTGAGAATTTTAAGATGAATATGGATAAAACTACAAAATATATACGAAGAAGTGATGATATGGACAAGCTATAAGACTATCACATGTTGTGAATAATGTAACAAAAATTGACTTAGATGGTTTGGTTATGTGATACAAAGATTGGGATGCACATATAAGATGGGAGATGAAATTAATATGAAAAGAATTGCATTTAAAAAAAAAATGCTAGACCAGAGGTAATATAGCTAGAATTTGTGAAGACATACTTAAATTAGAAGTTAACACTGTATCAGTCCTGAAAAGGAATGGATGGAGGATTTATAAACTTGGTCTATTTTCTGAAAGTAAGAACTTCTATGCAGGCTGAAGCCCTTGTCAAAGCTCAGCAGGATATGTCAGAAACAATGGGTGAGTTGGGATTGGCATTTTTAAAACTCGGAAAGTTTGAATCAGAGGAGGCTGTATGTGATTCTCAAAGAATACGAGCTGCTGATTATAAACATTTAGCTACTGCTGCTGTTAGAGCAAGCAGAGCTTATCGAGAATCAAATTCACTGGCAATGAAGCATCTGGTAAGGCTGTAAACCCATCAATTTATGTTACTTTATGGTTACTTTAGTTGCTTCTGAAATCATTATTTCTGCAGGATAAATTGCATGAATATTATGGGTTGATGTTAGCTGTACATCATGCATTCTCTGATCGCGCAAGTGCATTGGTGACCTTTCAAACACTTCTATCAGACTTGTCTTCTTTGCGTTTGAGAGAAGAAAAACTTGAAGCAGCCTCTTCAAAGATATTTGGCAGTGAGAGGACTAGGTCTCGGAAGTTGGAGGAACTGAAAGAAACAATCATAGTTACAGAAGATGCCAAAAGGATTGCCTTTAGAGAATACGAGCGAATTAAGGTAATTTTGCTCATATACTGATTCGCTGACCCATTTAGTGGGACAAAGGCGTGTTGTTGTTTTTGCTCATGTACTGATTCCTATAACTGATTAATATGTAATTTCACGAAAATTATCACTTGCATGTTATTTTAGTTATCATACTGGCAATTTTATCCATGTAGTAGTGAAACTTCATATAGAAAACCAAGAATAAATTAAAATCCAAATAATTGGGATATATTAATGGTGATGATTATGGGAAAATGATAATTTTCGTGTGGAATGCTCTTCACTCTATGCTATTACTTCTAGTTCCCAAGTGACAATGAAATAAGTACTCACAAAAAAAATAAAAAATAAAAAAATAAAATAAAAATTAAAAAAAAAAATACTTACATGTCAGAAGTGCTGTTAAATACTTCATGGCTGCAACGTGTCTTTGAGCTGTATCTTAATTAACTGGTTATATCTAAAATTGGTACTTTAGTACCTACTCAAGTTTAGTGGGAGAATTATTTGATTTTCAAATTTTTGTGGCCATTTCTTTGCATCATCATCTTTTGGGAGTCAGTCCTGCTGTTTATAGAGACTTGAGACTTTTTTCTTGTCATCTATAGTGTTCATGGCCATGCGTACTCCTGAAGACTCAAGCAGAAGATATGTCCTTTGTCAACATTGAACCTCAGAATTCTCAACTTTGCTTCCACCCTCTATTATGGCTGATTTAGTTGTACTATGCTTGCCTATGGTGGCATCTCTCCATTATCATTTTATGGGATCTAGTTTCTTTTTTTCTCAAACCACGAATTTGTGCACTGCAACATCTTTATTGGTTTATGAATTTTTTAATGTACTTTCCGAACTAATTTTTTATTGGCATCTCACCATCTTTATTGGTTTTCGCTTGAGTAGATCTAAAACGGAATATATGGAGTGTAATTTTAGTAATAATAGACCTAGTGAGGGGATTGTGACTTTGGGCGATTAAGTCATTAATAAGAGTACACGTTTTAGATATCTTGGATCTATTGTTCAGAGTGATGGTGAAATAGATGGGGGTATTATTAGTAGAATCCAAATTGGATGGTTAAAGTGGAGGAATGCATCGGGCTTATTTTGTGATAGAAAAGTACCCATCAAACTTAAGAGAAAATTCTATAAATGGTGGTGAGACCTGCAATGCTTTATGGTGCCGAATGTTGGCCATTAAAAGAGAAGCATAATTCTAAGTTAAGTGTTGCAGAGATGAGGATGCTCAGGTGGATGAGTGGCTTTACGCTTAGAGATAGGATACGAAATGAGCATATTCGTGAAAAGGTTGGAGCAGCTCCAGTGGAAGATAAGATTAGAGAGAGTCGCCTTAGATGATTTGGTCACATAAAACGGCGGCCTCTCGATGACCCAGTTAGGAAAGTAGAGGTCTTAGATTTGACTTATGTTAAGAAAGGTAGAGGTAGACCTAAAAAGACTTGGTTAGAAAATATTAGAAATGATCTTTCTTTATTAGATTTTAAATGAGAATTTGATTTTTAACAGGACCCAATGGAGAAAAAGGATTCATGTAGCCGACCCCATGTAGTGGGATAAAGGCTTGATGTTATTGTTGTTGTTGTACTTTCCGAACTAGTTTCATGACTCCTCACAAGGCAGCATTGCTTGTTAAATGAAGAAGTCATATTCTCTTTTTTTCATCTAGATGACAGCCAAGGCATATAGTAAGCATCACCAAATTGACTCATATATGCTGTTTCTCATTTGTTCTTTTGAATGAAATATTTTTTGGAATATTTAGCTAAAGCTTGCTACCCTTATACAACTTTCGTTCTTAAGCAAGTTCTTGGTTTAGCACTATCAAACATGATCTTTTATTTGACAATGGGGTTTTTGGTGAATTTAATAGAATATTTATTTTATTTTTATCGGTCAATTATACTCTATTTATATAAGTTGCTGGGTCCCACACTCAACAGACAAAACTATTACCATTTTTTATTTATATTTATTTATCAAAATTCTGATGTTGCTGTCAATTCTTGTTATGGTGTTTCAAAAATATATGATATGTCCTATGTCGAAAGAAAATTTCCTTAGTTCTATTTCTGGCCCTGAAATGGTGGTTTAACTTCATGAATTTTGTGATATTTGTATTTAATCCAACAATAACCAAACTGCAGGAAAATAACAAGAGTGAACTTGATAGACTAGACAAAGAACGGCATGAAGATTTTCTTGCCATGATCAAAGGCTATATAGTTAATCAGGTAATATACAACACCCTCTTTGTTATTTTGTAATGTATTGTTTGATTTAACATAAATAAAACTTCCCTCCATCAATCAATTTCCTTCAATAAAGTAGTAAGCATTGTAAGTTGGTTATGCTTTTATCTTTTTCTCTTTGTAAATTGAGCAAAGGTTTTCATGTTTTAGAAATTAAGGGGTTTGAAATGCGTTGCTTCCTAAGGATCTCTATTTTATGTGTAGATTTCTCTCACCAGATCTTTAGGTGTGAAGCACCTAAAGGTTTCTTACCATTGTCATCCCATGAATATTTTGATACATATCTCACTCTTAAGGATGATTTAACTATCTTAATGTCACTTGATTGGGCACACCTTTTATGGATATGTAAATATCTTGTCTATTGGCTCAAGACTTGAAGATTGAGAACTCTTTGTTCTTGTTGGAATATGTGAAACCCGAAAATGTCAATCATATGCGTTGCACGCATGCCGATGCGCCGTGATGAATTTAAGCGAATTTTTCAAAATTGTCAGAACGCGACGAAATAAATTTTATTAAATTCTACGTGAAATTTTGATCGAAACGGTATAAAGAACATATACCTAATTTCACACGATTTTAAAACTAAAATTCGTTGAAGTTCATTTAAGTAAACTTTTAGCCTTTTTCCCAAACACCCCCTCATGAATCTTAAGGGCATTAATGCATGCAAGGGCATATTAGACCTTTTTCTTCTCATAACCACCCAAAGGAGATAAAGGGACCGAATCCCTTCAGTCCCTCTTCGTTTCTTGCGACCGAACACGCGGATGGAAGGAGGGGGCGGCAGGAGCAAGGGGAAATCCGGCGGCCGGCGGTGGTTTCCGGCGATTTCTTTGGGAAAATCGTAGAGGAAGACTAAGGGAGAGCTAAGGTATGTTTTAATTTAAGAAAATCCCTCTCATTATCTAGATTTTTGGAAGAGAAGATTTCTAGGGTTTTTCAAAAATTGAGGTTTTGTTTAGAAAACGATAGGGAAGGTTTAGGAAGGGATTTGAACCATGAAATTGAAGTTTCTCCAAATTATAGTGACTTTCTAAAAATTAGGGTTTTGCAAATTTTTAACTTCTATGGAAATTTCTTAATGAATATTATTTCTAGTGATCTTAGGGAAGTTTTTAAGGGTAGAAATTAAAGTTTTTCATAAAATATTATTTTTTCTAATTTTTAATTTAATTAATCCGAAAATATATTAACCTAATTATTAATTAGGTGAAAGGGAAATTTCGGCATCTTATATGATGGAATTAATGAAATTATAATTTCCAAAAATATGATTTTTAAGTAAAACCGAAAATAGAAATCATTTTAAATTAATTTAGATTTTGGTGAATGTTTAGTTTGGATGGGTTATGGATTTAGACAATTTAAAATTAACATATTTTTTTTAGTTATTGAAATTAGAAAGAGAGAGCCTATGGTAATTTTATAAGAGAAGAAGAATTAGGTTTGAGATTTATTAGCTATAGCTTATGAACGAGAAATGATTTTCCTATAGGTGTTAATCTTGTGACCTCGAAGGAAGGAGTACGAGCGAAGAAATCAAATCCCTCGAATCAAGTGAGTAAACATGTTTCTAAGTTACGGTAATTATATCGTTTCAAATTTTCATTTGATTGTAATTGCAAGTTATTTATGTTACTACATTTTAATTGTTTCAATATTTCATCGTTCGCATATGATGTGATTCACTATATTACTGCATAAAGTATGTGATAAAGCATAGTATTATGATATATGAATATGATATGATTGATATATTGAATGACTGCATGTGCATGTTGAAATGATGGAGCTCACCCCCTTATGGTCTGGCTGGGGACGCTGTACTCATGCACGTTAACGGAAAAGAAAATGGTAAAGGAAATGGAAATGGGAAAATGGGTACCTTCATTGGTATCGATTTAGACGGTGGCTCCTGTGACGGTTGTACTATATATGAAATGAGAAAGTTACGAATACTGATATGATGAATGTAAACTGAATATGAAATGTTATGGATTTATGATTTATGCACATGTTTAAATGATATGTAGTGCCATCTAGCATATTACTTCTCCTGCCTTGAATTACGGTAGTTTAGAGGCATGTGTTACTCGTTGAGCTTTGGCTTATTGTTGTTGCTCTAACTTTTATTTCAGGTAAGTTTAAGATAATCTAATGAGTAGAAGAAATGAAAACGTGTACCGTAGGAGAGGCGTGCCGGAAGAAAGGTAACTAAATGAGTCTTAATGATTTTATGTTTATGTGCTTTCGAATTTGATGCTTTAGTGGCTCTTTCAAATATTATGGTGATAGATTTAGATATTGGATATTTTAGTCTACCGTTCGACTTCCGTTCCCGCCTCGTTTATTCGAGCCCCCGGGTCGTGACAGAATATGTTCTCCATTCCAATATAGTTGCAGGCACTGGAGTCGATACATTTTAGCCATCATGACCCCAGTAGCATAGAGGCGGTTTGCATATTGAAAATGGGATATATTGGTTTCCAATATGTGATATGATGGGAGTTGGGGAGTAGAGAGGATGTCATCTTTATACCAGTCACTATTTGAAGTCCTAAATTTCATTGTACAAATTTTTTTGATCTCGTAGAACTTTTGATGTTTGATCTTTATGATAAGTTAGTCAAAATCGTGTCTAGGTGTTCGAAAAAAAAAAAAACATGAGTGAAATCAATGACCGAATAAACAAGCTGAAAATTTAGAGGGCATTTCTGCTCTAACAATTCTAGGGTCATGTAGCTTTTTAGGCTTGAGACTGAAGCTAGTTCACATTCATGCTTAGAAGAGAAAGAATGCGATTTCCTGGTTTATTAGCCAGAAATTATAATCCCACTCATCAAAATTGCATTCAGCAAAAAATAATAATTATAATAATAAAGAAAAAAATTTCAAACCAAACATGTCGTTCCCACGTTCTCACGTCGTCTTTGTGCTATAATTGGGACATTTGCTATTCGGTTTATATGAAATTAAATAGAAATGAATAGGGGATTTTACGCAATTGGAATTTTGAGCTCTTGCTTTTGGCGATCCTGGACACAGACCTCTCTCTTTCCTGTTCATGGCACCTTTCAAACCAATATTCGCTCTCAATCGTAGCACTTGCCCGAGGCTGCAACAACAGAACCTCCCGCACAGGATATGTCGCACCTCCCGTCCTTGGACTTGTCGTTTGTTTCTCCTTCACGAACGACCCGGCATTCGTTCCTCCTGTGCGAAGGAGCCCGTTGTCCGACTCTCGTGCACGAACACCCAAGGCCGAACCTCCCTGCTCCATTCGACTCTTTTGCCTTTGTGCCCTGTGCTCGACTCGCAATCGACCAGGCACGTACGCTTGCTCTAACTCGCGATCCACCTATGGCTGGTACCAATTCACACGACACCTCCACCCGACCTTCTTTGATTTCACGCAAACAGCCCGCACGCCTCAGCCTCCTTCCCATTCGCGACTCAAGCCCTAGCCTACTATGCTGCACGGAAGAATCACCCGCCGACTCCCTCTACGAATCCGGACCCGAGCTGCACCACCTGCTTGATTCCCGATCACCGGTTTTAATTCTGCCTGTCTTCCACTTGCTCTCTTGTTTTCAAACAGTGAGTGAAAAGAGGAAGGAAGAAATTATTTATATGTTTATTAATAAATAATATAGAAAATAAAAAAGGGAAGAGAAGAGGAAAGAAAATCAGAGGGTCTCGCAGTCACCTAATAAGAGAAATCCCGGGATCGATTTGTTCTCCTGAAGCTCTCGGTCGTCGATTTGATCCATCCGAGTGGATAGAAAACTCGGAGACCAATTCCAGGGTCGATTTGCTATTCCGAAGTCCTTGTCATTGATTTAATCCGCCTGAGTCGATCCAAAAGGGCAAGTGCCTCCCTACCTCCCCTCACGAGAGGGGGGGGGACGGGGACGCCGGGAGGCTGTCGAAATACTTGAAAATTTTCCTTGGAAGATTGTGGAACTTCTAAAAAATTAATGGACAGCTTATTAATTTTAAAATATATTTAAAAATGATTAATCTAAAATTAAAATTAAACTCTCATTCAATTAATTATTTAATCAATCTCAAAGATAAAACAACTCAAATGGATGTTTTCTGTCTTACAGGAGTATAAATTACCTCTTGTATTACAGGATGATATGTCATGTGCCCCCTGCATTGTAAGAGATCATGTAAATTTACATTCTGCATTGTAGTAATATATGTAGGTTGTCTCCTGTTATTATAGGAGAGATTAAATATTATTTCCTGCATTGCAGGAAGATGTATAAATTGCCTCCTGTATTACAGGAGGAATTTCCAACATAACATCTTTCCCATTAGGCGATTATTATGATATTTCTTCAGGTATTGGCCATTAATTGGTGACATAAGCCTTTGACCGTCTATATCTATAAGTTGATAGGCTCCTCTTTCATATACCTTTTCGATAATGAAGGGTCCTTCTCATATTTGGTCGAATTTACCGCCGATGCGATGGTGGAGAATTATAGGTCTTTTGCGAACTGGTACAAGTTCACCTTCCTTAAAGCTCTTAAGACGGACCATTTGATCATGCATCCGTCTTTTATAGATTTCCAGATTTTGTTGGGCTTGAAGTCTAATCATCTAGAGCTTCGAGTTCTTCTAATCGCAGAAGATTATTTTCTTCTTTAGTTAGTTCATATTGTATAGCAATACAAAGTGACAGTAATTCTACTTCAAGAGGTAATATCCCATTTGTACCGAAGATTAGAGAATATGGAGTAGCCTGTGCTGCAGACTTATAGGTTGTGTGATTACCCACAAGGCTTCTGTTAATTTATCGTGCCATTCTCTCTTATTCTTATAGAGAATTTTCTTGAGCAATTTAACCAAAGTTCGCTAAATGCTTCGGCCAAATCATTAGTTCTTGGATTGTATATCGAAGAATAACGCCAATCTATCTTATGACGTTCGATAAATCGATAGATTTTAGCACTTTTAAAGGTGGTATCGTTGTCTGATATGATTCAACGTGGCACCCCGAAACGATAGACAATATCATCTCGGAAGAATTTCATCATATTGTTCGCTTTAACTTCCTCTTAGGGGAATTGCTTCAGCCTATTTTGAGAAGTAATCGGTGTTAGCGAGGATGAACCGATGTCATAAAGAAGTGGGTGATTCTATAGGACCAATTATATCGGTACCCCAACTTTCAAATAGCCATGATGCTACTGTAGGGTGTAGCAGGTTAGGTGGTCGATGTATCACATCAGCGTGTATCTGACATTGATGGCACTTCTTAGCATAATCAAGATAATTTTTAACCATGCTAAGCCAATAATATCCCATGGGTTTAATTTTAATTTTCATTTTTGGTCCGGATTGGTGCGCACCGTACAATCCTTCGTGGACTTTAGTTATGACTTTTTGGGATTCATCAGGACCCAGATATCGCAACCACATTTGGTCAAATGATTTACGATATAGTGTATCATTTACAAATGCATATCTTAATGCTTTTTTTTAAATATTTGTGAGGCAGTTGATTTATTCTCCGGTAATCTACCCTCTTTGAAATATGTAATGAATGGCTCTTTCCAATCACTCTCATTCGATATGTGCAAGCTCTCGGTTGTTTCTTTTCCTTCATCATCTTGTAAGGAGGCTGGAGCTAATGCATGTCTATTCTGGATGGGTATGATGATTGGATCATCTTGAGGATTTGCCATTTTTTTAGCTAGCTTTACCAGCTCATCGACCTTGCCATTTCACCACGTATAATCCTAGTTAGAGTTATCGTGGGTATTTGTTGTTGGAGTTTTAAAGCATACTTATGATAAGAGATTAGTTCGAGCTTATTAATTTTAATAGCATATGCTATTTGCTTAATTATAAGTTGAGAATCTCCATATATATGGAGTTTCTAGATTTGCATATTAATTGCAAGCTTAAGACCCGCTATTAGAGCTTCATATTCAGCTTCATTGTTAGTACGGGGTTCTGTTAAGTTGTAGGAGTATCGAAGTATACCGCTTTGCGGTGTTATGAATATAAGATCGATGCCAACCTAAACTACTGAGAGTTTAGGTGGTTTGGCAGGTCTTATTAATGAGGCTCCATCAAATAGAGCTCCCATTCCTGCAGACGCATTGTTTCCTCCGCTTCAAGTATATGCTTATCTAGCAGCTCGTCACTAAGTGGAGAGTCTGTAGGTAAAGGATGGGCAGCTAGGAAATTAGCTAATGGTTGTCCTTTTACAGCCTTTTGTGGCATATAAGTTATGTCAAATTGCATTAGTAATACCACCCATCTAATTAAACAACTAGTGAGAGTGGGTCTAGTCATTAGAAATTTTAGGGTGTCTACTTTAGATATCAAAGTGACTTTGTGCGATAGCATATAATGTTGTAATTTTTGTGTAGCAAAAATTAAAGATAAACATTGCTTTTCAATTGGCAAATACTTCGATTCAAACCTTATTAGTCGACGACTAATGTAATAAAGGACATTTTCTTTTTCATTTATATTATTTTGTGCCAGCAATGCTCCAAGAGATTCCTCCAAAGCTATTGTATATAAAATTAGGAGTTTACCCGGGACAGGAGCAACAAGAATTGGAGGATGCAGCAGATATTGCTTTATGCTATCAAATGCCTCTTGACAAGCATCATCCCACATGAAAGGAGTATTTTTCTTTGTTAATCGTGCGAAGGGTTGGCATCTACCCAAAAAATTAGATATAAATCTTCGAATATATGCCAATATTTCCTGTAATGCACGAAGCTGTCATAGGGTTTTTGGAGGTGGCATTTTCACTATCGCTTGAATTTGAGTGGGATTAATTTCGATCCCTTTATGACATGTGATAAATTCGAGAAATTTTTCGGATGACACACCAAAAGCACATTTTAGTGGATTTATTTTTAAATTGAATTTTTGAATTCTTTCAAATACAATTTTGAGATCATTTATATGTTCACGTTGAACTTTGCTTTTTATAACTAAATCATTAACATAGCACTCAACATGCTTATGTATAAGATCATCAAAGATTCGGGTCAACGTCCTTTGATAAGTGGCCCCATCATTATTCAATTCAAATGGCATAACCTTGTAACAGTATATACCGATAGGGGCTCGAAAGGCAGTGTTATTTTCGTCATCTGAGTCCATTTTAATCTGGTTATAACCCGACGATCCATCCATGAATGAGAATATATCGTGGTTCGACGTATTATTGACCATAAGTTTTGTATTAGAAAGTAGAAAATCATCCTTCGAACATGACTTATTCAGGTCCCAATAATCAATGTAAACACGAATTTGACCATTTTTCTTCTTTACTGGGACGATGTTGGCAATCAAGTCAGCATATTTTTCTTCCCAGATAAAGCCAGCTTCAATGAGCTTTTTTTCTTCAGCGACGACTTGCTCTTCAATCTCAAGTTTTATTCGCCTGGGTGCTTGTTTGACAGTCTGCATTTTGGCATTGATAGAGAGCTTATGCACTCCCACTCTGGTGATAAACCAGGCATTTCAGTATAATTCCACGCGAAATAATCTTTGTACTTGAGAAGAAGCAGTTTTAGTTCTTCTGCTTTATCATCCAAGAGATTTGCACTATAAATATTGGCTTTGGATATTCTTCGGTACCCAAATTTATCTCTTTGAGCTCATCTATGCTAGCTTGACCACCTTCTTCGAACTCTTTTGGAGCCTCTTTTAGATCTACTATTAGATTTTCAGCTTGTTTTTTGGGTTCTGGTGAGCTTTCCTCCTTGTATGTAATTTTGTAAGAGGTTGCGTATATGAGATGCGGATGTTGGGGGTACTCAAGATAATGATAGGATGTTGCTTGTGTGAGACATGAATGTCGAGCATATTCAAGACCCCATGTTGTAGACAAACCATCGCTAATGGGCTTTTGTGCATGCTCGTTATGTCAGAGTTCTCTATCAAGCGTAGCGACTTGAATTCTCGGAGGATCGACATTTTTTGGCCTTTGTGCTATAAAATATTTGGCATCATCGTAGATCTTGACCTTGTGCACCAATAATGATTGTTCATCATCATTAATGCGATATTCCTCATTGTCTCGACTGTATTTCATGCATTGATGAAGTGTTGAAGGCACTATATCATACTTATGGAGTTATGGTCTTCCGAGAAGTGCCTTGTATGATGTGTTTGAATCAATTATGTGAAATCTCGCCTCTGTATTGAGTTCCCAAAAGTTTAGAGGCAAGACCAAGGATCCCAAGGTTCTTTGCCCTTGCTCGTTAAATCCTTGCTGAAACATAGTGCTTCTGTTCAGATTCTGGATGTCCAGGGCCAATCCTTTGAGTGTTCTGAGGCTCATTAGATTAACAGAGGAACCTGAGTCGATCAAAATTCTATTTATTTTGACATTGTTACTCTCCGCAGTAATATATAATGACCGATTATGATCTGCAGTTCGCAGGAGCAGAGCACTATTACCGAAAGTGAATGTAGCAGTATTCTACATATATAAAGCTTCTTTCATGCTTTGCTCGGCAAAGAATGCCTCGTACTGTTCAGGATCCTACAAAGCCTTGATGAGTGTTTCCGTAAGGTCCTTGGACATGATAAGGGCATCATATATACTCAACAGTGCAAGCAACTTGTGGAGATGAGACAAGATATTGTAATCCATATTTGCATTGGTATTCTTAGGCTTTGGTGGATCTTGTGGCATAGCTGCTTGGTTGAGCTGGATATTCTTATCCTGCTGCTTTGCCTTGTTCTGAGGTGTAGGAAGAATTTGCTTCCCACTTCTCAGCTGAATTTGCGTCACTTCTTCAAACGAATTATCTTCAGCGTAGGAGTCTTTCGTATTTGCCACCTTTTTAGCTTCTTCAGAATCCGAGCTTCTTCTGAGCTTTTGGACATTTACTCTCAAGAGTTGTTTTACTCTTGTTTTCATTGTCTGGAAAATATAGCTCTTCATTTGAGTGAGTAAACGGCGATGTCGTACGACACGTTAAACCTGGCTTTTAGATTGGCCTAATGAGAATTAAGAGGTCTACCTCATCCTCTTGCAGTTCTCCCACTTCTTTGGTTTATAATTCGGCAAGTTTTCGTTGGAATACTTGTTTCTTCTTTAGATTTTGAGTCGAAGTGTAAATCAGCTATATATTCTTCCTGCCTGATAGGTCGTCTGGGAGGTTGCTAGTATTCATCGATAGAATCGATATACCGTTGGATTTCGGTCTTCTGCTCCCATGATCTCTTATTTTTTCTCCTCTGAGATTTGAACGCAGATCTTCGCTTTCATCCCTGGTCTTTATAGTATTAAAAAAAAAGATTAAAATTAATGGATTGTGGAACTTCTTAAAAAAAAAAAATTTCTTTGCTGCATTATCCGCTTGGAAATAAGAAAATTAAAACTAAAATTTTCTATCATAGGCTAGGAAATAAGTTTTTTAACACTAGGAGATAAGAAAATTAAGTACTAAAATTGTGCATTTTGTGTGGACGAGGATAGAGCCATAATTTAATGACTTTTTCTCTCATCCTTGAATGGACCTGACCCAATGTTCTGAAAATCTAACTGTTTAATGAAGTAATTTGATCAATTGGTCATATGTCAACTAGTTCAACCTTGTGGCTTCAAACTGACATCATAGCTATTGATTAATTAATCAGAAAATGCTGAAATTTTGTGAAAGGTTTGGGGGGGGGGGGGAACTGTAGAGCAGAAGTCATCGGATCATAAGCTTTGCAAAAAAGATGTATGCAATGTTAGCTCTTGTGGGACACTCAATAGAAAAGAATGGAGAGTAAAGTTGTGCAAAAAAAATTCATGTTAAATAAAGTTATTATTTAACGCAGTTTAATGGAAATGAATGAAGCATGATAATTAATAAAGAGAACTCAATTTTTGTAAAGCTAATAATGATAATGATCACGGACCTCTTTCTTGGCAAGATTCTTCCCATTGGCTCATGCTGTGCTTCATGATAAGGATAAATACTTTTTATATAGGTCCATTTGAGATGACATTTCTTTTCCTTTTGAGAAGCTGATACAATTTTATTTAGCTACAACTTTTTTTGTTGCTTTTCATAAATTTTTTATAGTGAGAAGTAACTTTTTATAGCGTTGACCTACGTACCTCATACGAGCTGACATCCCGCCGAACTCATGCGCAAATCCCGCTCAAATCCCTCAAAAATACCTGAATATGGTGCCTTTTACGTCGTCGCTGCAAATCCTGTTCAAATGCCTGTATATTCGGCTGAAATTCCTACAGATCGACATCAAAACGATCTCCTCCCAAAATTCCTGCGTAAAGCCCGCAATGGCAGCATCAATCGCGCTCCTACTCGCGGATTTAAAATGAGAACGAAGTCAAGTTTCGTTCATTTGCTGTTCCCGCACACGAGCATCCGACCTCCTGATTTCCCTCCTCTCAGCCGATCGAAACCCCAATCGACCGCAAAACCCAGCCTCTCTGTCCGACTCGGGACTTCCCTCAACCCACACCTATCAGCCATCCGACTCCCACACCTCCCTTTCGCCTCTGTTTGCACGAAGTCGAAGCCAATCCACGATCCCGCTCCGAGCCCTACTAGCAATTTCGTCACTCACACCTAGTCGTCTTCCCTCCACTCAACCCGACGCCAGCCTCAGCCTTCCGATTTTTCTTGCTGCGCTTTTGTAATGGCTTTTAGGATTGAGGTGTTGTTTATTTATAATTTTAAATTATCTTATTTTTATCGTTTTGAGGCTTACTACTGAGGGGTACCGAATAGAAGTTGCCCCTCACAATAAAAATTATTCTTACAATAAAAATTTGTTCTGGGGGCGCTGCCCCCGGAAACCCCCCCAGGGGCGCTACCCCAGGTCGAACCCCGCCAGGGGGCAGCGCCCCCTTGGACCCCCGGCTGCCTGACATATTGTTGTATTCATCATCTTTAGAATAAGTGAAGCATTATTTGTAGCGATTTGATATATTGCACTAATATATTCTTCTCATAAAGAATACTGTGATATGGGAAAGATAGAATTTGAGTTGAACTATATTTCATGTTTTCTTATTATTAGGATATTTTAATTTCACTTCATATCTTGTGTCTTTTTATGTTTTATATTATTTACTCATTAGTATATAAAAAAATTATCATTTTATGTTTACACAATTTTTTGATTTTGAGGCTTACGCCTCAAAACGCTTTGAGGCTAACGCCTCGCCTCACGAACGAAAAACGCCTCAATACCCGATTACGCAATTTTAAACATTGATTATAATTATGATAATAATTATTATCATTATTTATATTAAAAAAAAGAGAGATTTGCATTTTCATCACCGTCGCTGCCGTCGACATCCCTTGCAAAGGTATAATACTGTAAAAATCCTCCAAAGTCCCATTCTCGACGCTTGTGACGCTTCGGGGGACCCCCTATGCACGCTTTTCTTAGCGTGGTGGGAGGGAACCCGATGCAGTGCTTGCAGCGAGGCAGATGAGCATTGTGCACGCTTTTATTAGCGTGGCGGGGTAAAAAAAATTAAGTACCCATGTGTGCCTCAGTGCCTGCGGGAAAAAATTGCGTTTTCACACAGGTATCCCCTGAAGACCTATGCACGCCTTTTTTGGCGTGGTAGGATTGAAGACTACGGCCGACCGTGCACGTCTTTTTTGACGTGGCAAGCAGGCTAAGACTCCTGAAATTTCCTCTAAACGCGAAAGACGTCGGGTGGCTGCCGGATTTTTCAATGAACAAGGGACTTAAATGAACAACATGGGACCTAACTTGAACTACAAGGAACATAACTAAAAAATAGTGAATCGAACTTTTAATAAATGTACAACCATGATTAAAATGCAAATGCCAAATAATGACCCGAGTCATCTAAATAAACAATCAATATATGAACACATGATTCATGATGGGCATAATTCCAAGAAAATAAAACTCCTAATGTGTGACATAATTCATACACATACAACAAATTTGCAAAGTGGGCATGAGGGAATACAACAACGACTCTATCAATAGCAACAATTCAACTTCAAAACAATACACCAACCAAAGTGATACATGCATGGAAGGCATGCTAACTTTTTTGTGGACAACGATGCTGATAAATATCCTACAAACATACCTAAGGAGCCCCTACGAATATACCTAAGAAGATTGTGATGAATGCAATGACTTGATCCACAAGCAAGTGTCAGAGACATATGACAGATAAAACAACCTCCCTATCACATTAATTTGCAAATAGATGTATCATTCTCCTATAAATACAAAGTTAGTATGCAACGAATATACAAATTATTGATTAGTGTGCGTAGAGAAGTCAGCAATGGACATAATTCGTCGACAATCTACATTGATACGTAGATGAATACGCCGAATGTGCCTGCAAATGGTGGTGACCCTTGCAAATACACAACACAACATATGAGAAATGCTAACATCTGTTGGCGACGACAGGAGATGTGTCGTATATATAATGGTACACCTACGAGTGACGATTAGCAATAAGTAATGAATGTTGTGGCAACCTGCAATCAAAATCAGTGTGCGTTCAAATGAACACGACCATTCCTTGTAAGTGATGACGGTTGATATAATCTATTTGTGGATAACAATAGCGGATATGCCGTGAGTATGGTGGATGCCCTGTGGACACAAATGCACACAATAATGCCTCCTACATGCATACATAAAAGGGTTGCAAATAAATGCACAACAGCGTTTTAACATATGCCGCAAACATGATAAATTTTCTTGTGCATATGGATACTCATGCGAGGTGTCACTTGCAAGAAAAGATTAAAAAATATGATGCATACGAGTACCTATGAATAAATGTGGAAGATTTGCCATATATATACCATAACCCACTTATGGAAGATGACGAGCAAAATGCCAAACGACTTCAGTAGAGCAAGCTTCTACGAGTTGTTGTAGCCTGTAGGAGACCTGATCGATGCACAGCTTGCCCACAAATGACAGTGGAGAGCCCATAATGCATATGGTGATCCAATCTACAAGCAAACACAATGAATTTGCAAGCATAAGTAAAAAGATTGCGGCGGGCGCCAAGTATTACCTGCAAACATAAGCATCAGGCTTGTGATGAATGCAAACATCAACAAGCAATAGCAGGAGACTCATTAGTGCATGAAAGTCTACCTGTATGAACCAAGCAGCAAACAACCATAGTGCAACACCACACTATCGGATCCGCAACATCTATGCAAGCGTACAAAATGCGTTTACAAATTCCCACTGAAACACAACACCACGCCACCGGATCCACAACATCCATGCAGACGAACAAAAGGCATTTACGGGCTTCTACATAGAGCGTTGTGCACACCAAATGCTGATCATTCGCACAACTGATCAGCACCAAATATTTCAAATTATCCTCACACATACACTGCAACATGCATACATACAAATCCCGAAGTGCAAATGCAAGCACATTAATATACAAATGAAAGTATAAATGTACGTGCAAATATGCAAATATAACACAAAGAAATGCATATGCAAGCATATACCCGCATGAGCCATGTCGAGTGTGTATATTTATACGTGACGTCTGAGTATACTACGCGGGTCAAAAAATAATAAATTCAAGTTCGAGCCTAATCCTTCTATGCGAGTAGATAGGAGTCGACATGGCTCAAACTACCAAATAAATATACGGTCACGACGTCGACCGAGGTATTTTTTTTATACGTTCTTATTAGGCCTTCAAGGTCTATGACAAGAAAATCTACTAGTAAAGGTACAAAGCTGGCAACGAACCCGATCTTCTGTCAGCTATTGGACATAGTTGACAATGTTCAATAGATAATTACAAAATGCCTCCTAAATACCCACATGGGTCCTGACAAGCGTGTTGTATTTACATACGTGACATCTGAGGATGTTGCGCGGGTCAAATAATAAACTCAAGTTCGAGCCAAATACTTCTATGCGAGTAGATAGGAGTAGACATGGTTTGAACTGTCAAACAAATATACGGTCGTGACGTCGACTGAGATATTTATTTTAATACGTTCATATTAGGCCTTCAAGGCCTATAACCAGGAAAATTCACCAATAAAGGTATAAAACCTACGAAGAACCTGTTCAAATAGAAATATTAATGAAAAAAAAATGAAAAATGAACAACCATATTGCCTACGCGTATTGCTGTTGACCTATAAAAAAAAATCAGCAAGATCCTACATACCTCTCCTCCGCAAATCCTACCGAAGACCCGCCGCATCTACAGTGCTCGTACACTGTGTTCGGCGTCGTTGGCGTCGCTTCCCACGATCCTTTTTCCCGCAAATCCTGCGAGCTCGCCTCGGTCGAACGTCCGCTTCTGTCGTTAAATACCGACCCCGATCTCCCCTGTTCGCCAGACACACAACACTTCTCCTCTCCGATCTCCAAGCCCTCTCCATCACCGAACATCTCCCTGCTCCTTGCGACTGATCTCCCTGTCCCGAGCCTCCTTCCGCCTCCGTCAGCGGCGTTCCCTCTCTGTGAGATCGAAAGTTCCGACATTTTGATCCAAAGCAACGATCGGAGCTCACTCGCTACGACCGAACTCCCCTCTCCATTCGCGAACGTCGACTGACCCTTACCTCCTCAGCTCCTCTTCCCTTCCCAACCACCAATCAAAGCACTAGTCTAGCCGCCACAGACCCGTCGACCTCCCTGTCCCGTCGAGTGAGAGAGAGAGAGAGAGAGAAAGAGAGAAAGGGAGAGGGAGACCACCTACCTCCTTCCCTCAAGCCGCCGCCTCCTCTCCGTTTCCCCTTGCCAGATCGGGAGTCACGACATTTTGATCCGAAAGCAACAATAGGAGCTCGCTGTGAAGGTAACTTATTCCCCTACACATGCTTCTTCGGCCAAATCCCTTGAAACCGCCGAACTTTAGAGAAAGGGGAAGGAGAGGGTTTAAAGATTTTAATTAAAATTAATATCAATTAATTTTAATTAGAATTAATATTAAAATAACTTTAATTAAAGCTAATATTAATTAGTTTTAATTGTAATTATTTTAACTAATTAGTATTATTATAATTCATTATAATTAATTTTAGTTAAATTATTATAATTAATTTTAATTAATTATAAGTAATTTAATTAAAGTTAATTTTAATTAATTATATATATATATATATTTTTAATTACAATTAATTACTATTAGTTAATTTGTAAAAAAATTAATTAATATTAATTAATTGTAATTATTAAATTTAAATATAATTAATTATCATAATTATAATTAATTTTTTTTAATTGATTATAATTAACTATAATTAATTATTTAAAAAAAAAGAAAAGAGAGAGAATGATTCTCTCCTCTTCCCTTGATCTTCGTGCCAACCCCGCCGACTACTCGCAAAGGTATAACGCTTCTAAACTTAAAACTCCGAGAACTCGTTCTCGTCGTTGGCGGCGGACCGGAAAACCGCATATACACGCTTTCTTAAGCGTGGTGGGATGGGACCCCGGTGCGGCGCCTACAACGAGGCGGGTAATCACCTCAAAATCCTATCCTCGGCGTTCGTGTCGAGCCGGCAAACCGCCTATACACGCTTTCATAAGCGTGGTGGGAAGGGAACCCGGTGCGACACCTACGACGAGGCGGGTAGGCCCTATACACGCTTTTCTTAGCGTGGTGGGGACAATTTTAAGTACCCGTATGCGGCTCTGTACCTGTGGGGAAACAAATGCTTTTCAGGTACGTCGAAGACCCATACACGCTTTCTTAAGCGTGGTGGGGGATTGAAGACTTTACACGGCCGCGGTGTCCTCGAAAGAGGGCACCTACCATACACGCTTTCTTAAGCGTGGTGGGAAAGGCCCAGTTTTCCGTTATTTCCCCTAAACGGGGGAGATGCCGGAATGCTGCCGAAATTTCGGGTGAACTTAAGACTGTACCTGGACTTATTTGAGCTCAAAGGAAAAGGACCAGAACTAAATAAAGAACTTGAACTCAAACAAACCTTCATATTAAACTCAAGTTGAGTTAAGACTCAAATGCAAACAATGACACTGAAATTAAGTGAAGCTTGAACTTGACTACAAAGGACTCTGATTGAATCGAGTTCGAGCTCATGAACTCGAACTTAAAATATGCACTTGTGGCCATTGAACTCAAACCATACAACATCAAGTGAGATTTGAATCAATCTCAGGACCATAAGGAACTTCATTTGAATGATTCTGAATTCAAACTCAAGTCAAGCAAACTCAGATTGAACTCAATTTGGAACAAAATTCGAACTGCAGGAAACTCGTACAGTGGATAGAGACAAATTGAACTCAAATGAGTTACAATATGAATCCAATTCAAACTGGAATATAGGTAAGATGAGTGAGCAATGAGGAATTTCATTCGAACAATAACATAACATTTCCAATGGAATGTTGATCATTTCAATCGGGATGAAGATGCTGATGACATCAAGTTCGTTGCGAATCACAAAGAACTTACAAATTGGTATGCCGAACTCTTGTAAATTCATTCACAAAAATACAGTTTTTGGTGACTCAAGGCGATCGCA
The DNA here is from genome assembly GCA_019925795.1 of Dendrobium chrysotoxum. Classification (NCBI taxonomy): domain Eukaryota; kingdom Viridiplantae; phylum Streptophyta; class Magnoliopsida; order Asparagales; family Orchidaceae; genus Dendrobium; species Dendrobium chrysotoxum. The sequence continues at coordinate 40,952,381 of CM034307.1, read as the reverse complement.
AATGCCAAGTATTCGAACAAAAGTCAAATGAAAGGCTTGTTATGTACAAAAGCATCTCAACAACTAGTGCAAATCATATACAAATGATGAATGATAGATCGAATTACCTAACTAGATATCAATGAAAGAACAAAAGTCTACAAAGGAGGTCCAAGGGTCCACAACAAACAAAGATTCTTATGACTGCATATAAAAGACATGTAGTGAAAGAGATAGTTGGCTTACAAGCATGCAACCAAGGATGAAGATCTGCAATACATACAGTCTCTCTACGAATATAGATATATGTTCAATATATCACCTATGGGTAGATACATAAAGACTCCAGTAAATGCAGTATCCTGAAGTCAACCCCAATATATCAATGAAAATATCTACCTGCCTACCAGCAACAGTTGTGGAGATCGTACGACGCAACGCCACCGGATCTACAACATCCATACAAGCAGACAGGAGGCGTTTACAAATATTCTAAAAAGTACCCCCGCATATGTGCACTTTAATTTGTATACACATAAGTACACTAAAAGGGGAAAATATAATCTTAAACCCGCATGGGCCCCGGCGAGCGTGTTATTGGTACACACGTAACGTCTAGGGATGTTGCGCGGGTCAACGAATGAATTCAGGTTCGAACCCGATCCTTCTATAAAGGTCAATAGGAGTCGACAGGGTTCGAACCATCAAACAAATATACAGTGGTGACAACCTATATATTTGTTTTAATGTGTTAATATTAGGCCTTCAAGGCCTATAATTATGAAAATTCACTAACAAAGGCATAAAACCTACGAAATCCGATCCTCTGTCAATCACTAGACAGAGTCGACAAGGTTCAACTCAATAAAATATAAATGACCCCATACACCCCGATGATGGCCGTGTTGAATGCAAGCCTCAACCGGAGGGGTCCACACAGATCGTTTCGAAATACTATCTTGAATTTCACAAAATCCAAAACTCCACAAAACTCCCAAAATCCCAAATTCCCTACAAAATCCAATCTTCTGAAAAATCCCAAAATCAAAAAATCTTTTCAACTCCAGATATTTAAAAATTGAAATCCAACTATCAAACCACTTAAAGCAAAATTCATCCATCCTCCGCAACAGTTTGCCGAGGTGGACAAATCAAAATATACTTCAGCTCACATAGAGCTAGTGCCTAGTCGAAAATATCACTAGGATCCATTCTCAAACAATCTCCTGCCAGCAAGGACGTGGTACGAGTCCTCTAACCGGCAGTTTCGCCGCCAAATGGCACTGCAGGATAAACGGTTATGATTCGGGGCCCTCTGAACCAGGTGGTCGCCGCCAAATGGCACCATTATATTATGGTTATGGCCAGAGCCCGTATGCTCCCCAATGGCATCAAATCCTTGAGATATGAATCAATAGGATATAATCGATAGGGTATAAAGCCCTCTGTTAGCTAAGGTGGATTCAAATTTGTCCCCTTAGACAAATACCCATCCCAGGTCTACAAGGTCCCCTTGGACGAAGCAACCCATGGCTGCCGACAAGGATCCTTCTGTCAGGTTGGGTCGACTACCTCCTCTGACTAAGTAGACCAGGGACCACGATGGCCCGGGACGACGGAACCATGAGATCTTGATCGGGTCCATCATCCATTCCCCCACCATCCGCTTTAAGTGCAAGATGGTGAAATTTCTAATTTTAAATACCAAATCTCCAATCTTTTAAATTCCCAAATTCTCTAAACTTCAAAAAACCCATCGCTGCTACTATATGCCAGATGCAAGTATCTATACGTATCTGATTGACGACTAGCCTTAATCGAAAGTTCTCTCTCGTTACCGGGAGGGGTAATTAACTATAGGGGCTTGCGCCTATAGGAAACCAGAACTCAGATCATAAAGTCCTCACAAAATGAGGGCGAAATCTCTGGGTAGTGTCTTATCTACAAACCCATCTGCCTTCCAAAATTTACCCCGGAACTTAGTTCGTTAAAACTCCCCCCTCGAAAAACAAAAAAAGTCGGGCGGAGGCCGGGGCCGAATTTTCGGAGCCCACAGATTTCTGGCGACTCCGCTGGGGATTGGTTTCTCTTTCCATCTCTGGCTAGTCATCTCAGTACTATCGTAGCAGTCAAATCAACGCAGATTTAAAATTTTGAATCTCTCAAAATGATCATTCAATGAATCAAAATTTTGAATCTCTCAAAATGATCATTCAACAAATTCATCGAGATAACATGTTTAGCAGGATTTATATATTTATTTTATTTGCTTGCTAACGTTATCTGTTTTATTTTTATCTTCTGTTCTGTGCAAGTCTCTGCATTTTGAAAGTGTGGGGTGATGTATCAAATTTTGATCACTAACCCTTACCTTTCATTTATGCAGATGGATCTACAGAACACACCAATGACTGTCCAGCTGGGACAAGGAGCCAGGATCCAACTGGCGAACGCTATCATTGAGACAGAGAATGCTGGAGCTACCATCCAGTTTGGTAGCATTGACTTCCCTGCTGTTGTTGAAAGGGCCACCGCCATTCCTACGAATGGCAGAAATACTGAAGGACCTGCTAGGAGGCCACACTCTGCTGGAACTACCACTCGTCGTGTGCACCTGCCAGCACAACGACATGCTGCTGCTGAAAATCCTCGTGAGAGGATTTCTGTCTTTGAACGGCTGTCACAGCCAGAAATCCCGGCCACCAAGAGGGTTGTAGCCGGAGGAAGGATCTCCGTGGTGACGACAAACACCACGCATCTGCCAACCGGGTTACCTGCACCCTTGAAGAACACTTCTGAAGCTTCCTCATCTGGAGGAAAACTGACCAGGAGACAGAGGAGGAAACTGAATGCTGAGCTCCGGGCTCAGCAACAATTCTCAACTCACCCCTCAAATCTGTCGGCCCAAGAGCTAGAAGCGAACATTCCTACCCGGAATGGGTTCACAAATTTGAAGTGGGTTAAGAGGAACAGCTCAACTGGGGAGCTGAAGAAGTCATTCTGGGACCGACAGCCTGAAGCCCCACCTCCTCAAAAGAAGAAGGAGCCTGAAACTCTCTCAGCTCGAGTCTACAGAGTCCTGAAGACCGCGAAAGAGAGAGGACTGAAAAAGAGAAGGTACCAGCGGCCACTGAGGGTTGAAGCCAGGAGAACTCCACCAAGAGAGCGCCTGTCTCTTACTGTGGAGAGAAAGGAAAGAAAATACACCCCGCACGGTGAACATCGGGGCGTGACACCTGAACCTCGAATTCGGGGATCCGCCGCCGAAAGGTCCCGGCGGAAAGGAAACGAAATCTGGAGGCCAAGGCCTCGCAGAGAAGAAAAGAACGAAAGAAAGACTGATCTGGGTGTGACATCCGGTACTGCTTCCCGGAGATCCGCCCCCAGTTACAAACAACATCAAAAGTGGGTCCAAAAGAAGGCCCACGATGATGCTCCTCCCGACGGTAGACAGCTTGGAGAATCCTCCAAGGGATCCCGTCGCTCACCAACTCTTTCCAAGGAAGAGACGACCAACTTCGACCGTAGCCCACGGGTTGAAGAGATCTTCCTGCCTAACCAAGAACCGGAGATCCAGTGGCGCCGCCGCTCGGAGATTCGAGTACTAAAAGAAGGAGAAGAAGATATAGGAGAAGAAAATATTGAAGAATACATGGAAGAAAATCTAGAAGAAAATATGGAATACATAGAAGAAGACTTGGAAGAGGTAAATAACACCTTGGACATGGAGGTGGTCTACATGGTGAGACACATCAATGTCGAAGAGGAGGCCTACTACGACGATGATGAAGATGACGATCGTTGGCAACCACCGCCTAGACAAGTATATCGGCGACGCCATGAAGCCGGGTCCACCACTGGCAGAGGTGTCCATTCCCAAGAAGAGCGAGAAGAGGCTGAGGATAATCCCTTTGCTGACGAGAACGTCACGCTCGCAGAAATGCAGAGACAAATGAAACGTCAAATGAGGGCCAAGGATAGGGAAATCTCTCAGTTGCATGAGAAAATGACAGAGATGATGACCCAAATGACGGCAATGATGCAGATCATGCAGAGAAATGCTGCAGTTGGTTCTATGCCCAATCCTCCCCCTGATCCTCCAAACTTCCAAGTGCCGCAAGTCTCAGGAGTACGGGACACTCCTGAAGGTGGCCATGAGGCTCAGAATACCACTCGTCAGCCTACTCCGCAGAATATCGCAAGTACCTCCGAGCCTGTGACTGCTGCACAGCTTGAAGGGATCATTACAGAAAGGATCAGGGCTATTATAGCTATTGATCAGGCAGAGAAGCTAGTGGGTAAAGGTCGCCCGTACCCGGCAGAGTATGATCAGGTGCCATACCCGAAGGGATATTCTGTGCCAAAATTCAATACTTTTGATGGCAACAAAAATCCCCGACAGCACCTGGCACAGTTCAAAGCCACCTGCGGGAATACTGGAGGGAATGATGCTCTACTCTTCCGACAATTCGTTAGCAGTTTGACAGCAGCTGCTTTCGAATGGTACGCCGAACTACCAAATGACTCTGTAAAGACATTTGCAGAGTTAGAGAATATGTTCGTGAAGAGATTTGCCAGTGCGACCGAGAAGATAACAATCGCTGATCTTGCTCTGAATAAGAGAAAGAAGGAAGAATCAGTGACCAAATACATCACTCGCTGGCGTAACTTGAGTATGAAATGTGAACAACAGCTTGAGGAGGAGCATGCCGTACAGTTGCTAATGGGAAACATTGATGACAAAATGCAACCATTCCTGTGCATGGCTACTATCACCACATTTTGAGGACCTGCTGGACAGAGTGGCCAAGTTTGAGAAATTGAACTTGTCAAAATCAGAAAATTATTCTGATAAGCCTAAGAAGACTAAAGCCTCAGGTGCTAGAAGAGGTGAGGCTGACTCCATATTTTTCTCCAGAGCTGATAAGGAGAAGCAGATGACGTATAACGTAGACAAAGGCAAGCAGCCGATGCTATATCAAGAAAAGCCTAAGCAAGTCTACAACCCTAACCCCCAGCCGAAGCTGATACTCGGGGGTAATGATAAACCACGAAATTATCAGGGCGGTGGAGAACGCCCGAGGCAAACAACGGGAACTGGTGACCGAACGTTCCCCTCCCTCAAAGATAAAATGAACAAGGAATATTCATTCAAGAGGGAAAGTGTCGCCAAATTATTTCGACAAGCATTGAAAGCGGGTTTAGAACTGCCAGAGTGCAAGAGACCCGAGGAGTCAAAACATAGTGGCGACCCAAACTACTGCCCATATCATCGGGTGATGAGTCATCCAATCGAAGATTGCTATGTCTTTAAAGATTGGCTTGAAAGAAAATATCAAAGAGGAGAGCTCACATTGTCCGATAATGTGCTGACTCACCCCAGAAAAGAGTCAACTCGGGTCGTTACGACTTCTTCCGTACCCCCGATTGAAGAAAGGAGAAAAGGGAAGAAGCCTATTCCAGAAGAACAGTGGGAGACTGTGGTCTCTAAGAAAACTGTGAAAATGTTGAAACAGCTTGAAGAAGTTCCATGTGTAAAATGGAAATCTCCCACTGAGCCAGTGTTAAATCTGAAGGCACTACCTGTGGCACAAGCGTCTGCTTCTAAACAGTTTCCTAACCAAGCGGGCCCTCCAAAGTCTGGAAAGAAAAAGTCCTCCAAGAAGAAGACAAAACTGAAGAAGCCCAAGGAAAAGAAAACAGCAACCCAAAGGGTTATAGATAGTCTGGATGAATACTACCAGACCGCAAGGCGTCCTATTAAGCTTGTTGACTTTATGTCAGAGCTCAAGATTGACGAAGCAGAAGAGGCTGATGAGGATCCTCTTCCCACAGAAGTCTGTCGGGTCATTTCAGCAACGCCAATAACTCTGATAAAAGAAAAATATGTCAGAGAGATGATCGCTGAAACTTGTCTGGCAACATCGTCAATGGACTACAGCTCAGAGGAGGATCTGCATTTTCCAAAGACAGATGAATCTGATCCCGATATAGCGTCGCAGATAGGACATGTAAATCTGGGAGGTGATTCTGAGTCAACGAATGAATCCCTAGACGCGGCGATGGCAGACTCTGAAGAAAATGCACCGTCAAATGAGTCTGATCCAGAAGAGATCGCTCAAGTGCAGCTGAGAAGTGGCAAGATACTGCCACCTCCGCCAAAGAAAGGAATATCCAATAAGGATAAGGGAAAAGAGATAGTTATCAACGAAGACATTACCTCCGAGGATCCCAAGAAGAAAGATACTCCAGTCAGGGGAATAGATTATAATATCTTATCCCATCTGAGGAAGATTCCTGCCCAGCTCAGCATATACGACGCTCTGGTAATGTCTAAGGATCTTCGGGAGACTTTGATTCAGGCTCTCAAAGACCCCGAAAGATACGAGGCGTATTTTGCTGAACGCAACCTGACTGAGGTCCTACAAGCTCGTAACGAGCCGTTCATCACTTTCACCGAGGACGACATGATGCTCGGGACTGCAGACCACAATCGACCTCTGTATGTTACTGCAGAGAGTGATGATTTAGTAATCAGTCGAATTTTGATCGACCCTGGGTCCTCCATCAACCTTATGAGTTTAAAAGCACTAAGGTCGTTGTGCCTCAACGTGGAGCACCTCGGGCCAGATAAGCTTATGGTACATGGTTTTAACGAAAAAGGGCAGAAAACCCTTGGATCGTTTATGCTACCTCTTGTATTTGGAGAATTCCATACAGAAGCTAAATTTCATGTGATTGATGCGGACACTTCATTCAAGGCGCTCCTGGGTCGCCCCTGGTTGCATGAGTATGGCATCGTCCCATCAACACTACACCAGTGCATGAAGTACCTTAGGGATGGGGAAGAATTCAGGATCTCTGGTGATATTCAGCCCTTTGCAGTCCATGAAGCGACAGTCTATGAAGATGCGCAGTATTTCATGCCTAAAAAGCCGAGGCTGTCAAACTCTCTAAAGGCTCAAGCATCTAACCCAAAGAGTGCAAAGCAACCTGAACAGAAAGGTGAGAGGAAGCAGGTGGGGAGAAAGAAGGCAACGCCGACTCTTCCCAAAGAAGCTACCACTGCCACTTCTAAAGAAAGGAAACGCGTACCTCACCTTGGGAGTGACACAGATGAAGATAATGTCACCCCTGCAAAATCCCAGAGGGTATGTCGTTCGATGGACGAATGGAGTAGGGAGGTCGCATATTCAAATGATGACTATGACTACGACTCTATCTATATGAACACGGTACAAGAGGTATTCTCTAGAAGAATAGATAGCCTATCAATCTCAGATAGCGTGCTCGTAGTCACTCATATTCCCCTACAGTATTTTAAAGAAATAATTCAACGAGATGTGCATAAAGTTGAAGAACTTGTAACCCTTTATCTACCTCCAATCAGAAAGGGGATCGAGTCAGGGAATATATTCTACTCCGTAGGAAAGGATGAAGAAGTGAATTGTGATTGGGACCATGTCTTCATTGATTCTGAAGAATTACTACCTACGAGACTACCTAAGTTTAATACCAAAGGCATTCAAAGAATGTTGCGAAAGTGGATCAATGTTCCCACCCCCAAACGACAACTTCGTATGTGCCTAAGTCTCTAGTATGGAAGGAATCCGCGTCCAATGCGGCGGAAGGAAATGAATGCATATAAAGGTATCGGATTCGTCATGCGAAAATACATCCGGAAGGAGACTTGCCGAGCCATCACTTGCAGGGAAGTTGAACCCAATGACGAGTCTGATGAAGAGGTCTATGAAGTTGATGATTACGATGATCAGCCTCTAGAGGCCAAGCCTGCACCAGAAGAGCTTGAAGATGGTGGACAGGCAACCACTATGGACGAACTAAAAGAAGTCAACTTGGGAACCGAGGATGACCCTCGCCCAACCTTCATTAGTTCCCTTCTGCCGGAAGATCAAGTGGAAGAGATAAAAGAACTCCTCTGTGAATTCAGGGATTGCTTTGCCTGGACATATGCCGAGATGCCCGGCTTATCCCCTGACGTAGCAGTTCACAGGTTGGCAATCAAACCGGATGTCGCACCCGTCAAACAAGCTCCAAGGAGAATGAGATTGGAGATTGAAGAACAGGTGATTGCTGAAACCAAAAAGCTCATAGAAGCGGACTTCATCCGCGAAGAGAAATACGCCGACTGGATTGCCAATATCGTCCCGGTGAAGAAGAAGAACGGTCAGATACGCATCTGTATCGACTTTCGGGACCTCAACAAGGCGTGTCCAAAAGATGATTTTCCGCTGCCTGTATCCGAACTCCTAGTAGACAACACGTCAAATTATGACATGTTCTCGTTTATGGATGGATTGTCAGGATACAACCAGATCAAGATGGCTCCTGAGGATGAAAGGCATACGTCATTCAGAACGCCCATCGGCATTTTCTGCTATACGGTCATGCCCTTCGGATTGAAGAACGCTGGTGCCACCTACCAACGGGCGATGACCCGTATTTTTGATGAATTAATACATCAAAAGGTCGAGTGCTATGTGGATGACCTTGTCGTTAAGAGCATAGACCGAAAAGAGCATCTAAATGACCTGAGGGTTGTATTTGAAAGAATCAGGAAGTTCGATCTAAAGATGAATCCCCTTAAGTGTGCTTTCGGGGTCTCCTCCGGTAAATTTCTTGGCTATGTCGTTCGTCATCGAGGCATAGAAGTCGATCCCAACAAAATCAAGGCGATCATTGAGATGCCACCGCCAAGAAGCCTCCGTCAACTCCGTTCCTTGCAAGGGCAACTGGCTTTCATTCGACGATTCATATCGAATCTGTCGGGTAGGTGCCAGCCATTTTCAAAACTGATGAAGAAAGATGTTCGTTTCAAGTGGGATGAAGAATGTCAGGAAGCATTTGACAGTATCAAGAGATACTTGTTGAATCCACCCATTCTCGCAGCGCCAATTCCGGGGAAGCCTCTTATACTGTATACGGCAGCACTAGAAGAGTCCCTCGGAGCGTTACTGGCTCAGCACAATGAGGAAGGAAAAGAAAATGCACTCTACTACATCAGTCGGAGATTAATCGGAGCAGAAGTACGATATTCTCCAATTGAGAAACATTGTCTGGCGTTGATCTTTGCAGTCCAGAAGCTCCGCCACTATATGCTCTCCCACAAAATCACCTTGATATCAAGGATCGATCCGCTGAAGTTCTTGATGACAAGACCAGCGTTGACAGGTCGTTTGGCAAGGTGGGCAGTGCTATTACTGCAATTTGATATAGTGTACATGCCACAGAAAGCAGTAAAGGGGCAAGCTTTGGCAGATTTCCTCGCCGCACATCCAATCCCAGCTGACTCTCCGCTCAATGATGATTTGCCAGATGAACAAATCATGCAAGTTGATGAAGAAGAAAAGGTACCGTTTTGGGAGATGTACTTTGATGGGGCATCGTCTATAAAGTCTCCCAAACCTCCAAATCTTGCAAAGGCCCAAGCTGGCATCGGTCTAGTCTTTATAGAACCCGAGGGAGGCATAATGAGATTCTCGTTCAGTCTAACTGAACCTCGGACCAATAATGAAGCCGAATACGAAGCTCTAATAGCAGGGCTGGAGATTGCAATTGATATTCAAATCACAGATCTTCAAAATTTTGGCGATTCTCAACTTGTGATAAATCAAGTTCTGGGCATTTACAAAATCTGCAAACTTGAATTGGCTCACTATCACCGACGAGCTCTCGAGCTTCTAAAACAAATATCAAATGTCAAGATAACTCAAGTTCCTCGAGGACAGAATGCAAAAGCAGATTGTCTAGCTAAACTGGCCAATGAGCTTGCATATGAAGATAAGAGGCCACCTATATTCATTGCGGTTGAAAATCGCCGGGTCTTAGAGCCAGCAACCCTACAATTCCCGCAGGCAGAGGGAATACCAGGTTCAAGCCAACAGGATGCAGCCCCGGTTGATCCTCAACCTCCCCAACAAATCACTGTTAAAAATCAACCAGGGGAACGTCCAGCAGTAAAAAGACGAAGAACTGGTAGATTCTTAGAGTCGTGGTTGGATTGCCTAGATGTTGAAGTCGAAGACGATTGGAGGCAACCATTCGTCGACTACTTCAAAGAAGGCAAACTTCCAACAGATAAATCTCTGGCTGCACAAATTAGAAAAAGAGCATTACGATACGCGTTTGTCAATGACACGTTGTACCGACGAGCTTTTGATCAAATGTGGCTAAGGTGCCTAGGGACCGAGGAAGCTGATAAAGTGGTAGCAGAAGTTCATGAAGGACTCTGTGGAGCGCATCAGTCAGGTCCCAAGATGGCTACTAAAATCAAAAGAATGGGTTATTACTGGCCTACGATGGTGAGAGATTGTATCAACCACGCTAAGAAGTGCCACGAATGTCAGATTCACGGTGATGTTATTCATCAACCGCCAAATCCGCTGCATCCAACAATTGCATCCTGGCCATTTGAATGTTGGGGCACTGACATAATTGGGCCAATAGATCCGCCGTCATCGGCAGGGCACCGCTTTATTCTGGCAGCAACAGACTATTTTTCTAAATGGGCGGAAGCAGCTCCATTCAGGGGAGTCACGTCCGAGCACGTGATCAATTTCTTCACCCACAATGTCGTCTACAGATTCGGTGTACCACGCTGCGTGATCTCAGACAATGGCACAGCATTCAAGAGTACAAAAATCTACAAGTTTGTAGATCGTCACAAGATTGACTGGCGTTACTCGTCTATATATAACCCAAGAGCCAATGGTTTGGCTGAGGCCTTCAACAAGACGCTGGTAAAATTGTTGAAGAAGATCCTCACCAAGAATAAAAGAGAATGGCATACAAAGATGGCAGAAGCATTGTGGGCGTATCGTACGACCTACAAAACACCAACCAAAGCCACTCCATACTCATTAGTGTTTGGGGCTGAAGCCGTCTTGCCACTAGAAGTTGAACTACCGTCTCTTCGGGTCGCTATCCAGAATGAGCTCACTCAAGAGCAGAATGCTCGCCTAAGAATGGAGGAGCTCGATGCACTCGACGAAGTTAGATTGCAAACCCAGCAAAACCTAGAAATTTACCGAGGAAGAATGGCAAAGTCATTTGATCGGATGGTACGCCCTCGGTCCTTTCAAGAAGGGGAATTGGTCTTGGTGCTGAGAAGGCCAATCATCCCTCACCGAAAAATTGGTGGCAAGTTCGTATCCAACTGGGAAGGCCCATTCGTCATCGAGAAGGTGTATCAAGGGGGAGCCTACCAGCTTATCGATCTGCACGGTCAGAGGCCTATGCCGCCGATCAACGGTCGACATCTGAAGAAGTATCATGCGTAAAATTGCTTAAAGAAATATTACGTTTTATGTATTGTGTATTCCATGCATGTTTATTAACATATACACTCTATATTTTTGAAATTCTCTTGTGTTGCAAGAATGCATTTCAAAATCACCCTACGAGACAGGGGGCATTTTAAATACTTATTCGGGTCGACATCGTGCTACGCGCCGAGATCCCCAAATAAATATTTAAAATCACAAAATTTCAAATTTACTCCATTATGAAATGTCCCTGCGATACAGGGGGCATTTTAAATATTTATTCGGGTCGACATCGCGCTGCATGCCGAGATCCCCGAATAAATATTTAAAATCACCAACACAAATATTCTTTTATACTGAAGAATACAACAAATTCTTTTCAAAGTATGTGCAGGTGGTCTTTCAAAAGATCGAGACACCACCTTCTCCAACGTACCAAGATTTCAAAGGTCAGAAAGAGACTTTTACAACTACACACTCTAACAAATTGGGCCAGAACAACCTGAAGTCTTTCAGCAGCCTGAAGCTTAAGGTTCGGATGGGTGTAAAACGCCGGATCCAACACGCCCAAATATGGTCGGATCGCTGGCAACTCCGTCTACTCAACACGCCAGAAGAAAGGCCGTAGTAGCGGAACCCCCACTTCGTCAACCCGTCAGTAGGGACTGTAGGAAGTACGAAGGCAAATTTGACTCGATAAGTTCAAGTGATCGTAGTCTACAAAATTCTCCTAATTGACCGGAGAATCAAAGTTCCAGTGGGAAGGAGAAATCTCGAGCAACTACCAAATTCGCGTAGGCTCTAAATCTTCAACCACGAAGGAAGACTCCAAATCTATCAGCTTCAGCAAAATCAGCATTGGGAAGCACATTTCCCCTAGCTCAAGTCTGAAGCCTGAATGGGTGTAAGAGGTCGGATCCAACAAGCCCAAATATGGCCGGATCGCTGGCAGCTCCATCTACTCAACACGCCATAAGAAAGGCCGTAGTAGAGGAACCCCCATCTCAGCAACCAGAGGACGAAGAGCTATCAAATCTCAGCTCTCCCGATCTGATGAACTCAAGTGACTCAGATTAAAGTCTCCTCAAGTGATTAAGGATCAAGATACTACCCAAAGTTGGTACTATCAACTGAATCCAAAACCTGCAAATCCTTCAACAAATCCGCTAAGCACAAAGCTAGGATCGAAGGAATTTTTCTTCAACAAGTCCACCAAAGCACAATGCAGAGGACCAAGAAAAAATTATCCCAAAGTTCATGAAAAGCTCAAAGCTGAACTAAGAGGATTCCGTCATCAACAAGTCCGCTATGCACAAAGCTCTGGACCGATGACTTTTCGCCTACGACCTATTACAAACCTAAAAGGTTTAGGTCACCGGCATCTACTCCTTCATCAAGCCCGTCAAAGCAAGAAGCATAGGGCAGAAGGCACAAACCACCTGACAAGTCAGTGAAGACAAATCAGGTAATTCTCCATCAATGTCCGCCGCACAAAGCACAGGACAGAAGGAACCAAAATCCCAGGGAAACTAAAGCCACAAGAAAGAGGTATCCCGAACGACATCTACAAGTGTCCCTAAAGGCTGGGGGCATTTTAAATATTTATTTGGGTCGACATCGCGCCGCTGCCGAGATCCCCAAATAAATATTTAAAATTATTTACAATACCATCAACACAACTCGAAGTACAACCACAGAAATCACAGGAGCAGTAAAAAGAAAGCTCGTCAACAACTGAATTCACAAAAAAAAATGCTTCATTTTATTAATTCAGAATCCATATACAAGTTTTCAGTTCTCTTTTACAAGTTTACATCAACAAAAAAAAGAGAGAAAAGTACAATGTCCTTCGCAGAGGACTACAAATTTGTCTCCTAAACTATACCTGAAGAAGAAGTCAACAGCTTTGCTCTACTTCTTCCAAAGACCAGGCACCCTGCACTTCTGGAGCCTGCACGAAGCAACAGAGGTATCAACAAAAATCAAAGACTACGCAAGTGCATGAAAATGCTACTAAAAAGAAAAGTGTACCTGAAGCCAAGGTCTCCTGTAGTAGCTCACGAACTGGTGTCTCGCTCCTCCGGGAACCTGCACAAGGCAACAAGGGTCAGTAAGCAGCCAAAGAAAGAAGAGAAAGAGAACAAACAAACTAAAAAACATACCAGAACCAAATCCCCAGGGGTAGCTGACTGACTGGATTCTATCTCTGTAGTGACCTGCTCAAGAAACAAAAAATTGTCAGCACAGTTATAAAATCAGAATTGAAAACTAAGAAAACAGTAGTGTCAAAAGAAGAACAGAAAGTGACATTACTACATACTATCATCAATCTACGAAGTGACACTCTAAGGAGCTAGGTCTAAAGTACTATATCAGTATCTTTTGGAGCTCTACCTAACTAAAGTCAGCATGTCAATCCTCTTACTGATTACAAGTACATCTAGAGATCTACGAAGACACCGAGACAGACTCTTGAAGATCTACAGGATGGTAATCTTAGTGTGACATCCAAGCAAACTTTTGGAGATCCACTAAATGAAAATTTGTGTGACATCCAGAGAAAATTTTTGGAGATCCACAAAGTCAATCAACATACAACAAACGTGATTCACTCTAGAAGTGAACCACATTTGTTGGGGGGCATTTGTTGACCTATAAAAAAAAATCAGCAAGATCCTACATACCTCTCCTCCGCAAATCCTGCCGAAGACCCGCCGCATCTACAGTGCTCGTACACTGTGTTCGGCGCCGTTGGCGTCGCTTCCCACGATCCTTTTTCCCGCAAATCCTGCGAGCTCGCCTCGGTCGAACGTCCGCTTCTGTCGTTAAATACCGACCCCGATCTCCCCTGTTCGCCAGACACACAACACTTCTCCTCTCCGATCTCCAAGCCCTCTCCATCACCGAACATCTCCCTGCTCCTTGCGACTGATCTCCCTGTCCCGAGCCTCCTTCCGCCTCCGTCAGCGGCGTTCCCTCTCTGTGAGATCGAAAGTTCCGACATTTTGATCCAAAGCAACGATCGGAGCTCACTCGCTACGACCGAACTCCCCTCTCCATTCGCGAACGTCGACTGACCCTTACCTCCTCAGCTCCTCTTCCCTTCCCAACCACCAATCAAAGCACTAGTCTAGCCGCCACAGACCCGTCGACCTCCCTGTCCCGTCGAGTGAGAGAGAGAGAGAGAGAGAAAGAGAGAAAGGGAGAGGGAGACCACCTACCTCCTTCCCTCAAGCCGCCGCCTCCTCTCCGTTTCCCCTTGCCAGATCGGGAGTCACGACATTTTGATCCGAAAGCAACAATAGGAGCTCGCTGTGAAGGTAACTTATTCCCCTACACATGCTTCTTCGGCCAAATCCCTTGAAACCGCCGAACTTTAGAGAAAGGGGAAGGAGAGGGTTTAAAGATTTTAATTAAAATTAATATCAATTAATTTTAATTAGAATTAATATTAAAATAACTTTAATTAAAGCTAATATTAATTAGTTTTAATTGTAATTATTTTAACTAATTAGTATTATTATAATTCATTATAATTAATTTTAGTTAAATTATTATAATTAATTTTAATTAATTATAAGTAATTTAATTAAAGTTAATTTTAATTAATTATATATATATATATATTTTTAATTACAATTAATTACTATTAGTTAATTTGTAAAAAAATTAATTAATATTAATTAATTGTAATTATTAAATTTAAATATAATTAATTATCATAATTATAATTAATTTTTTTAATTGATTATAATTAACTATAATTAATTATTTAAAAAAAAAAGAAAAGAGAGAGAATGATTCTCTCCTCTTCCCTTGATCTTCGTGCCAACCCCGCCGACTACTCGCAAAGGTATAACGCTTCTAAACTTAAAACTCCGAGAACTCGTTCTCGTCGTTGGCGGCGGACCGGAAAACCGCCTATACACGCTTTCTTAAGCGTGGTGGGATGGGACCCCGGTGCGGCGCCTACAACGAGGCGGGTAATCACCTCAAAATCCTATCCTCGGCGTTCGTGTCGAGCCGGCAAACCGCCTATACACGCTTTCATAAGCGTGGTGGGAAGGGAACCCGGTGCGACACCTACGACGAGGCGGGTAGGCCCTATACACGCTTTTCTTAGCGTGGTGGGGACAATTTTAAGTACCCGTATGCGGCTCTGTACCTGTGGGGAAACAAATGCTTTTCAGGTACGTCGAAGACCCATACACGCTTTTTTAAGCGTGGTGGGGGATTGAAGACTTTACACGGCCGCGGTGTCCTCGAAAGAGGGCACCTACCATACACGCTTTCTTAAGCGTGGTGGGAAAGGCCCAGTTTTCCGTTATTTCCCCTAAACGGGGGAGATGCCGGAATGCTGCCGAAATTTCGGGTGAACTTAAGACTGTACCTGGACTTATTTGAGCTCAAAGGAAAAGGACCAGAACTAAATAAAGAACTTGAACTCAAACAAACCTTCATATTAAACTCAAGTTGAGTTAAGACTCAAATGCAAACAATGACACTGAAATTAAGTGAAGCTTGAACTTGACTACAAAGGACTCTGATTGAATCGAGTTCGAGCTCATGAACTCGAACTTAAAATATGCACTTGTGGCCATTGAACTCAAACCATACAACATCAAGTGAGATTTGAATCAATCTCAGGACCATAAGGAACTTCATTTGAATGATTCTGAATTCAAACTCAAGTCAAGCAAACTCAGATTGAACTCAATTTGGAACAAAATTCGAACTGCAGGAAACTCGTACAGTGGATAGAGACAAATTGAACTCAAATGAGTTACAATATGAATCCAATTCAAACTGGAATATAGGTAAGATGAGTGAGCAATGAGGAATTTCATTCGAACAATAACATAACATTTCCAATGGAATGTTGATCATTTCAATCGGGATGAAGATGCTGATGACATCAAGTTCGTTGCGAATCACAAAGAACTTACAAATTGGTATGCCGAACTCTTGTAAATTCATTCACAAAAATACAGTTTTTGGTGACTCAAGGCGATCGCAAATGCCAAGTATTCGAACAAAAGTCAAATGAAAGGCTTGTTATGTACAAAAGCATCTCAACAACTAGTGCAAATCATATACAAATGATGAATGATAGATCGAATTACCTAACTAGATATCAATGAAAGAACAAAAGTCTACAAAGGAGGTCCAAGGGTCCACAACAAACAAAGATTCTTATGACTGCATATAAAAGACATGTAGTGAAAGAGATAGTTGGCTTACAAGCATGCAACCAAGGATGAAGATCTGCAATACATACAGTCTCTCTACGAATATAGATATATGTTCAATATATCACCTATGGGTAGATACATAAAGACTCCAGTAAATGCAGTATCCTGAAGTCAACCCCAATATATCAATGAAAATATCTACCTGCCTACCAGCAACAGTTGTGGAGATCGTACGACGCAACGCCACCGGATCTACAACATCCATACAAGCAGACAGAAGGCGTTTACAAATATTCTAAAAAGTACCCCCGCATATGTGCACTTTAATTTGTATACACATAGGTACACTAAAAGGGAAAAATATAATCTTAAACCCGCATGGGCCCCGGCGAGCGTGTTATTGGTACACACGTAACGTCTAGGGATGTTGCGCGGGTCAACGAATGAATTCAGGTTCGAACCCGATCCTTCTATAAAGGTCAATAGGAGTCGACAGGGTTTGAACCATCAAACAAATATACAGTGGTGACAACCTATATATTTGTTTTAATGTGTTAATATTAGGCCTTCAAGGCCTATAATTATGAAAATTCACTAACAAAGGCATAAAACCTACGAAACCCGATCCTCTGTCAATCACTAGACAGAGTCGACAAGGTTCAACTCAATAAAATATAAATGACCCCATACACCCCGATGATGGCCGTGTTGAATGCAAGCCTCAACCGGAGGGGTCCACACAGATCGTTTCGAAATACTATCTTGAATTTCACAAAATCCAAAACTCCACAAAACTCCCAAAATCCCAAATTCCCTACAAAATCCAATCTTCTGAAAAATCCCAAAATCAAAAAATCTTTTCAACTCCAGATATTTAAAAATTGAAATCCAACTATCAAACCACTTAAAGCAAAATTCATCCATCCTCCGCAACAGTTTGCCGAGGTGGACAAATCAAAATATACTTCAGCTCACATAGAGCTAGTGCCTAGTCGAAAATATCACTAGGATCCATTCTCAAACAATCTCCTGCCAGCAAGGACGTGGTACGAGTCCTCTAACCGGCAGTTTCGCCGCCAAATGGCACTGCAGGATAAACGGTTATGATTCGGGGCCCTCTGGACCAGGTGGTCGCCGCCAAATGGCACCATTATATTATGGTTATGGCCAGAGCCCGTATGCTCCCCAATGGCATCAAATCCTTGAGATATGAATCAATAGGATATAATCGATAGGGTATAAAGCCCTCTGTTAGCTAAGGTGGATTCAAATTTGTCCCCTTAGACAAATACCCATCCCAGGTCTACAAGGTCCCCTTGGACGAAGCAACCCATGGCTGCCGATAAGGATCCTTCTGTCAGGTTGGGTCGACTACCTCCTCTGACTAAGTAGACCAGGGACCACGATGGCCCGGGACGACGGAACCATGGGATCTTGATCGGGTCCATCATCCATTCCCCCACCATCCGCTTTAAGTGCAAGATGGTGAAATTTCTAATTTTAAATACCAAATCTCCAATCTTTTAAATTCCCAAATTCTCTAAACTTCAAAAAACCCATCGCTGCTACTATATGCCAGATGCAAGTATCTATACGTATCTGATTGACGACTAGCCTTAATCGAAAGTTCTCTCTCGTTACCGGGAGGGGTAATTAACTATAGGGGCTTGCGCCTATAGGAAACCAGAACTCAGATCATAAAGTCCTCACAAAATGAGGGCGAAATCTCTGGGTAGTGTCTTATCTACAAACCCATCTGCCTTCCAAAATTTACCCCGGAACTTAGTTCGTTAAAACTCCCCCCTCGAAAAACAAAAAAAGTCGGGCGGAGGCCGGGGCCGAATTTTCGGAGCCCACAATTGCATAATGCAAATGAACTATTTGTGAATTGACTCGTTGCCGCAATTGATCTTAATCGACAAATTGTATCAGAATCAAGGGCAACTATTTCTGTTCGTCTCTTTTGAACAACCAAATTGAAAGGGCAATCAAAATCTAATGTTCATTTTTATGGAATAAATACATAGTTGCCTAAAAATCCCTACTAACCTTATATCCAATGAAATTATGCATAATATTAGCAATAGTGTTCATAATTTCTGAAATAATGTTTAACAATCAAGCTAAAGTTGTTCAAACAGAAGAAATGGACAAGAATCACCAATAACATTGCAAGAGTTAAAGTCAATTAATTCTTTTTCTATTGAATTCTAACAGATGGCTTCTAATGCGGAAATGATTGGAGAAATAACCATATCGCTAACACGGAACGGAAAAGATTCTCTGGCTTTCTTCGACTTCTACCAAGCAAAACTGCCTCCGACTACTGCTCCTGCTTGCGATTTCTGCACCCTGTTCTCTGCCGAATCAAAGCCCGATGCCTCCAACCTTCCTCTCGATGAGCCCTCACGTGAAAGAGAACTTGTTCTCTGTCCGACCTCCTCACGCGAGAGACCAACCAAAAATCCCGCCTCCAGTTCTCGCCGTGAGCAAGCCCACGTTAAAACAAATTCTGGATTTTTCTGTTTCGTCCAAACAAACTCCTGATTTTTTGTTTCTTGAAACAGTAAGGAGTAGGTGGCTATTACAATTATAATTAAGTAATAATAATTGACATTCATTATTATTATTTAATTCTCCTCATTATTATTATTATTACTGTCTTAAATAATAATAATAATAATAAGTAACATATACATATACACACACACACAGACATATGCAAGGAACATCGCGATCGCTGAGTGTAAGAAATGAAGGAAGTCCCGGGGTTGATTCGATCTCCCGAAGCCCTCAACTGTTTATCTGATCCGGTCGAGTGGATTGAAGACCTGAAGACTATTTTTCTTGGGGTCGATTCGCTCACGGGGAGGGGACGTCGGGAGGCTGTCGAAATTTCACCAGGAAATTTTTAGAATTATAAATTTGAGAACTTCAAATTAAAACTCAATTAAAATTCAAATCCACTAATCAATAAGTTTAAAATAAAATTGAAATCCTAAAATAACTAACCCAACATAATATGATTTAATTCAGTTAACCAAATTAAAATTTGCGTTAATGGAATAATTAATGGAATAGCTAACTAATTAGCAGAAAAAAAACAAAACAGAACTTAAATGAGAAAACTCAAAGCATAAATTTAATTAAAGCTTTAGTTAAATTTGAAACCTTAAATTGATTAACTAACTAACCTAATAATTTTATATCAAAATTTAATGAATCAATTAAAATCTAAATAAATAATAACTGATTAAATAGCCTAAAATTTAAATTATCTAAAACTTAAATCAGAAAATTTTAATTAACTAATCTAACATAAAATATAATTAAAAAAGTTAATCTACTAGAGTAAATAAGTAATGAATAACTGGATAATTATATTAAACTATAACTAAACAAGTCAATTAGCTAACTTAAACTCCTTAACTAAAATTTAATATATTTCTTTAACAGAAATGTAAATGAGTAATTAAAGTGGAAGTTCAAGATCTAATTAAAGGATAATATGGATACTAATCAACTCACTTAAATAGATTAACTAACTTAAGTTAAGTTGATTAAACCAAAATAAAATCAATGAGATAATTAATCAGAACCAAGTAAATCAGTTAACTGAATGGTCTAAACAATTGATTAATTTGAAATATGGTTAAGATCTTAACCTTAAATTAAAATTAAAACTTCAAAGTTTGAACTAAAACTCAATTTAGAATTTATATCATAAAACAATTGATTAATAATCAAATCAAATTTAATACAATTAATAAAGCCGAGCAATTAATTTTAATTTAAAACTTAATTTCAATTTAAAATTCACTTAATTGATTAACATAATTAATTAATGCATTTAAAATCAAATAAAATGTAAAAATGAAATGTTTACAATAGTCTGGTCTATGTACAAGCTTTCCAACAGCTCTCCAACACTAGCAACAAAACTCTCCAACAAACAAGCTCAAACACTCTCAAACTCTCAACAATAACTCCTGCAGCTACCTGAGAGCTCTCTAATCTACTGGCTACAAGCACTTGCAAATAATCAGATAAGAATAAGTGCATCATAAATAAAATTAAATTAATGCTGAAAATAGTAAATTTAGCTACTGCAAATAAAACAAAGTGCTGAAAAAATAAGTAGAGCAATAAACTATTGTAATAGAAACAAACTACGAGCACAAAACAAAACAACAAACACACTATTGAAAGCTAGGGTAGAAAACAACTGCTCGCAAGTGTCAAAATCACAGTCTAGTGTTAAACTAGCAAACAACTACCAATTCCTGGGCTACTTCTAACCGAAGTAGTAAGACCCGCGTGTTAGGAAACTTCTAAGTGAACGTCCCTAGATCCAAAACTCAAACCCTTATGAGCAGCCTTGTTTATAAGAACTAGGTTGTAAGACCCACCATCCGACAACTTCTAATAGAAGTCGTAAGTCTGACCTCTGAGGAAAATGTTTAGGTAATAACATAACCCTAGACCCCTCACTCAGGCATCCTGGTCTATAAGGGCTAGGTTGTAAGATCCATCATACAGGCTACTTAGCTTACAGGGCTAGGTAGGGGTTTCAATATTGGACACGGCCCAAAAACCCTACCCAAACACGACACGGAAATTTCGGGTTCAGGTTGACCCAAACCCGAACCTAGTCGAGTTAGAGTTTTTGACCCGTTTCAAAAATCGGGTCTGGTTCGGGTTGACCCAAAAACTCGAAAATGACTCGGATTGACCCGCTGACCGAGCTGCCCGCGTGACTGCCGCTGCTCGAGGTCAATCATGTGTTGCCCCTGCTTGCCCTCGTTAGGTTGCCCGCCGGGTGACCGGACCTGCCTGCCCTTGCCCATCTTGCCCGCATTGCCGCGTGTCGCCGCATGCCGCGTCTGGCGTCCAGGTCCCGAGGTCTGCGTCTCGTCGTCCAGGTCGTGTCGCGTCCAAGCCCGCTTGCGGGCGTGCCCAGCTGGCCAGCTTGCCGCAGACCAGCGTGCCCGAGTCCAGGTCCAGTTGTCCCGGCTTCCGCGAATGTCTGGCCGCCGGAGCGTCCTGCCGCCCACTTCCGGCATCCCGCTTTCAGGTTGTGTCAGGTTAACCCGAACCTGAAGCGGGTCGGGTTCGGGTTTGAAAAATCGACCCATTTATAAAAATGGGTCGGGTTCAGGTTGACCTGAACAGTGCCGGGTCAATTTCGAGTTCAACCCGAACCCGACCTGTGACCCAAAATTGACACCCCTTGGGCTAGGTCATAAGACCCGTCATCTTGCAACTTCTAAGGAAGCCATAAGACCTATTCAACCAAAAAATCTTCGGGCCACCTCTAATAGAGGCCATAAGCTCCTACTCAAATCCAATTATACGGGCCATTCTTAAATAGAGCCATAAGTTCCAACCCAAATTAAATTAAACTAAAATCCACACATCTCCACTTTAGTCTACTCGGAATCCCTGAGAGGAGGCAACCCATGACTGCTAATCAGATTCCCTGGACACTATTATCAATGGTTGTTAGTGTTGGTAGATTGAACCCATGGTATACACGGGACCACGGAACCATAGGATCTTGATCGGATGTACCTTCATCCTCCCATAATTAAGTCTAAAACTCTATTGCACATTCTCACACTCCTTGCATGAAGCTAAGTGTATTTCATCATTAATCGAGAGTACTCTTTTAATACGTTATGAGGGGTAATTAACTATGTGGGCTTGTGCTCATAGGAAGTAGAACTCAGATCTAAATAAACCCTGACACTACTCTCAGGAAAAATCTTGTTAAATATTAAACTCAATCTACCTCTGAAAAAATTAAAGGGAATCGTAAATTCGTGAGAGAGAGGTTCACACTTGTTAAAAAGATTTTTCCATAGGGATCAAAACTCGATCCTCTGTCAGCACGTAGACAGAGTCGATAAGGTTCAATCCGTAAATGAAATTACCCATGAGTGCACCTCGATGATGGCCGCGTTGAACGTAAACCTCAACCGAAGGGGTTAATTCCAAACATTCAGAATGCCTCCTAAATGCCAATTAAAATTCAAAACTCCAAAAATATCAAAATCCAAAATATTTAAAATTGAAATAAATCATCAAACGCTTAAAACAAAACCCATCCACCCTCCGCAACAGTTTGCCGAGGTGGATAAATATGAAAACTACTTCAACTCATAAAGAGCTAATGGTTGGTCGAGAATATCACTAGGATTCATTCTTAAATAGTCTCCTGCCGGTAAGGATGTGACATTGGTCTTCTAATCGGCGATCTGGTCGGATGGCTTCACAAATAACTCGTGGTTTGGCCAGATGGCTCCATGTGGTTAGCGATTATGACGGTGACCCTCTGACCTAGTAGCTTGGTCCAATGACTATTGTATTATGGTTACGGTCATAACCCGTATGCTTTCAATGACGTTAAATCCTTAAGATATAAATCAATATAATATGATCGTTGACCTCTGTGTAATATCCAAAGGAAGAGAGAGAGAGAGAGAGAGAGAGAGAGAGAGCTTAAATCATCACCTGTAGAACCGGCAACATATCCCCATATCCTGTCGAAATCCTGTCGTATCGTGTCGCATCTACAGTACTCATTACCTGCAAATGGCGTCGAAAGCAAGCTCATTCCTTGCCTCAGTCGAGTGCCCACGCATGTCGTTAAAACGAAGGCAATCGAAGCCTTCGGTTTCTTCTCTCCCATGCACGAAGCCTCGCATTCGAACACACGCAAAAGCCCCGATCCCTCTATCTCTGCTAAAACCCCAGCACACGAGCAACTCTTCTATATCCTTCCTTCTCTGCTCCAATCCGTCGCCAACTCCAACCAGTCACTCACCCGATCTTCAAACCACTATGTCGCCAAGCCCCGCAGCCGTCCATCCTAGTTGTGCCGCAAAACCCAATGCCTCCAGCTCTAGTCATGCCCAACCAAGCCCTCCTCCACCTCACGCGAAATCCTCCTTCCAACTGACCTTCCTCCCGTTGCCTCACGACCGATTCCTCCCTCATTTCCAGCCGCAAATCCAGCAAACTAGCCTCCACAATTTCCGATTTCGCAAACCCTAGCCGACTTAGACCGACATCCAGAACTTCACAACCTTCCGATTTACACTTCCTGTATCCATACCCGCCGATTGTCACCTCCCTATTGAAGCCGAAATCCTCCAGCTAGCCGCAGACCTCTCACACTTCTAGCCGAATCCTTCACATACAGGTAACTTAGGTTAGAGCTTTATTAATAATGTTCATTAATATCTAATAATATTATTATTGATATTAGTATATAATTACTATTTACTAATATATATATATATATATATATATATATATATATATATATATATATATATATATGATTAAAAAAAGAGAAAAAAGGAAATTTACTCAAAAGAAAAAAGAAAAGAAAGAAAAAAAAGAGAAAAAAAGGAAAAGAAAATGAGTCTTTTGGTGCACATTTTTGTCGCCATCACACCATCGTCATCGCCTCTCCGCAAAGGTATATCAAAACTTAAACCCCGCATTCGACGTTCACGGTGCACCGGAAAATCGCTTATACACGCTTTTCTTAGCGTGGTGAGAAGGGAACCCGGTGTGACGCCGTCGCCTACGGCAATGTAGGTAGGCCCTATACATGCTCTCGTAGTGTGGTGAGGACATTTCTCTAAGTACCCTTAAGCGCTCGCGTAGCATGGCGGGGGAAATGACTGCATTTTCAAACAAGTACCTTCGAAGACTACGGCTGTGGTGTCACTCGACACCGACCGTACACGTCTTTTTTGATGTGGTGGGTAGGCTATGACTCCTGTAGTTTCCCCTAAATAGGGGAGACATCTGGAGGCTGCCAAAATTCAGAGCAAACAGAGGACCTGAACTTTAATAAAATACAGGGGACTTGAACTCAAACAAACAACAGGGAACTTACACATTGAATGAAGACGAATTGAACTCAAATAATGTAAACAGAACCCGAACAATTGACAGAGAACTTGAACCAAACAGAACTACAAGGCACCGAATTGAACTTTAAACTAATAAAAGCACAATGAAATCAAAAATAAAAATGCTACACAACAGTTTGAAGTGCTCAAATAAAGATAAGTGAATAAACAAAGAACTTATGATCTCCGACATGATTCGCCTACAAGCATGGTTAAGTCATGAATATGATTTCCCTATGAGCATGAATAAAGGATTTACAGTGCAACGATCTATCCAATGCTATAGCAAAGGACCTTCAACCTACACATGAGCAACATAAGGCCTGTAGTGTCCATATCAGTGGGTCTACAAGTTCATGCAAAGAAGCTGGATAGCACCAATGAAAGAAGTCCCCAATGAATATGATAATTCGATGCTTACAGAATGCATGCAGCATATCATCTACAATCCATGACAATAGATTGCAATGAGTGTAGATATTTATAAGCAAGAGCCTGAACCTATGGAAAACACAACAATCCATTTACAAGCACTTATGGGTAATTTGCGAGTGTTGTGTAAATGAATATACTAGCATTGAATATTCCATATGATAACCATTTGCAAATGATGAACAATGAAATTTAGCTGATGCTCCTATTAATCAGTCTACAAATAAAATGAGTTAACGTCAGCTACTTCACAAGATGAATACATTATTCCCTATAAACAATGACTTGTGGTGGACAATGAAGTTGCAAACACAACTCGCTCACCAGCAATACGAAAGTTATAAAGGATGCAACCTAATTTCATGATAAGATATGATGCCTATAATGGATAACAAAACTTGCATACGGATGATAGCAACTGATTCACAATGTTCATCTCAATCATGCAATCGGTTGATTTGAAACGATTGTGATGGGCATAGGGATGTGTGATGAATGCAACGATATCCTTACAACATATAGATAAGTGCATCGAATTTCGCAAGCAATGTAAATAATAATAAAAAAGAATGTGCACTTTGATCGCTAGCAAAAAAAAAGCGAGATCTTTAGCAAATATTTCACATATGAATCGTGGTAGATGACATGCAACACTCATGCCATTCATGCTTGTAAAATGGATTAGACGGTTGCAATAAGCATGGCAATATGCTCATGGGTAGAGTGTAAAGGAGTTGCAACATCTGTGACTACATTCCTACAGTCGAGGCCAAACAACTTGCAAACAACACTGATGTGCTACTTGCAAGCAAGGATGAAGACCTACAACGCATATAGATACCTACGAATCACTATAGGAGATCAGCTACACATGCGACATCTAGCCTACAAGCAGTAGGGAAGGTTTGTAGTAGTCACAAGGAATGTGCAATGAGCATGGTGGTGCCCCTTTGGCCCATAACAAGCTAGTTTGTAGATAAATGCATTAGTTCTCTACAAATATCGAAAGACTATAATAAGCATAGTAAGTTGTTGATAGACGTGTACGGAGAAAATCAGTAATGAATACAGTCCACTCAACACTCAATATCGATCAACAGATAAACACATCGATCTTTCATAAATAATGACAATTGAGGCAATGCATACACAAGCAACGAAGACAAGTATGATGTAGATATTGATTTGGGGGGGGGGGGGGGGGGGGGGGGGGGCGCACAACAAACATATATAAAGACATTACCATTTAACTGCAAATAAATACATCATGCTTCCACAAACAAGGGAGGACGATGTGCAATAAATACAAATACCTATGGGCCCTTGCAGAAGACCCGTCCTAGGAGACCTATCACGTACACAAGATGCCATCCATGAACAAAAATAGAAGACCTTCAGTAAATGCAAGCTCCTACGAGCCGTTGTAGGGGGCTCATCATGAGTACAATATACTGTCTACAAGCTATTGTAGGAGACTCGTCATACACGTAATGTGCTACTTACAAGCAAGGGCGATAGCTGACAAGCACGTGATGAATACAAGAACCTACAAGCTATGTAGCAAGAGGCGATGAATATTGCAATACCCTTGTAGTCAACCATCACCCATCATCAAGCAAATACATCGATCCTCTGCGGGCACAAGCATATATTCAGCACGTCATCTATGGGTCAATATAGAAGGGCTACAACAAACACAAGCTTCTACGAGCCTCCATAAATGACTTGTCAAATATTTCAAAAATGCCCTCACACATACACCATCATATGTATACATACAAACACGAAGAAATGCATGTGCAATCGTAAACCCGCATGGGCCCCGGTGAGCGTGTTGTATTTACATACGTGACGTCTGAGGATATTGTACGGGTTAAGAAATGAACTGAAGCTCAAGTCCAATTCTCTTCCTTGATAGGACGGGAGTCGACATGACTTGAACCAAGGAACAAATATACGGTCGCGGTGTCAACCGGGATATTTATTCTATACTTTCATGTTAGGTCTTCAAGGCCTATAACCAAAAAAATTCATTAACAAAACCACAAAACCGGCAACAAACTTGATCCTTTGTTGGCAAGCAAACAGAGTCGACAGGGTTCAGTCAATAAAATACAATTGCCCATTAATACGTACCCTGATGATGGCCATGTTAAACGTAGATCTCAATCGGATGGGTTAATTCCAAATACTCTATACTTTTAAAATGCCATCCAAATACCCATGAAGATTCGAAACCCCTCCTAAAATCCAAAAATATTTAAAATTAAAATCAATTATCAATCACTTAAAGCAAAACTCATCCATACTCCGCAATAATTTGCTGATGTGGATAAATTCAAATATCACTTCAGCTCACAAAGAGCTAATGTCCGGTCGAGAATATCACTAGGATTCATTCTCAAACAGTTTCATGCCAGCGGGGACGTGACACGTGTCCTCTAATTGATGGTTTTGCCACCAAATAACACCGTAGATAAACGGTTATGGTCGGGGCCCTCTGAATCGAGTGGTTTGCCACCAAATGACACTACTAAATTATGATGATGGTCAAAGCCTGTATGCTTCCCAATGGCATTAAATCCTTGAGACATGAATCAATAGGACACAAAGCCCTCTGTCAGCTAAGGTTGATTCAAATTTGTCCCTTAGACAAACATTCACCCTAGGTCTACAAGGTACCCTTGTACGACGCAACCCATGACTGCCGACAAGGATCCTTCTGTCAGGTTGGGTGGACTACCTTCTTTGACTAAGTAGACCAGGAACCACAATGGCCCGGGACGACAGAACCATGAGAACTTGATCGGGCCTATTATCCATTCCCCCAACATCTGCTTTAAGTGCAAGATGGTGAAGTTTCTCATTTTAAATATGAAATTTCCACATCCAAACCCATGGTGCTACTATATGCCAAATAAACGTATCGTTGCGTATCTATTTGACGACTAGCCTTAATCGAAAGTTCTCTCTTTATCGGCAAGGGTAATTAATTATAGGGGCTTGCGCCTATAGGAAACCAGAACTCGGATCTAAAGTTCTTGTAAAATGAGGATGAAATCTCTAGGTAGTGTCTTATCTTCAAACCTAATCTGCCTTCTGAAAATTTACCCTAGAACGTAAAGCGTTAAAACTCCCCCGAAAGCAGGGGAGGCTAGGGCGCGAATTTTCGGAGCCCACACATCTTAAACAAGAAAAATGTTTGAAGGCTTTTTACTTCTCTCTCTGTGTTTTAAGGTCATGTTGATTTAGTGCATGAAGCTTACTTCTAGCTATCAATATGGATTTATTGGTGTCAGTGTGTTGACTAAATAATAATAATAAAAAAAAAGAGAGAAGAGATGCATCGTTTGAAGGCTTCCGATCTGACCCCACCTCAGCGAGTTGATTCCGAAACAAAGGAACGTTTCGTTCCCGTAACTTCTCTTCGACATTCCAAACAAATAAAAAGACAGAAACCAAATGAAAAAAAAACTGACACTCGATTCACCATTGCTTCTTCCGCTCCTTCGACTTCGACATTGCTGTTCGACTTTGTTGTTGCGCGGGAGGCGTCTAAGGTTCGCTTTTCATCTTCTCTTTTTGTCGGTGCTGTTCGGCTTTGTCGCTTCGCAGGAGAGCAGAGATCGCACGCATCACTTCTTTGACTCCCTCGTTGCTTTTCGACGACGTTGCTTCGCAGGAGAGAAGAGATTGCACGGTCGCTTCTTTGGCTCCTTTGTCGCTATTCGGCTTCGTCACTTCGTAGGAGGGAAGAGATTGCACGGGTCGCTCTTCGACTGCTTGTTGCTCTTTGATTTCGTTGCTTTGCAGGAAGTAGAGATTGCACGTGTCACTTCTCCGATTCCTTCGTTGCTGTCAAACTTCACTTCGCAGGAGGGGAGGGATCGCACGAATCGCTTCTTCGGCTCCTTCATTGCTGTCCGACTTCGTTGCTTCGCAGAGGTATAAAGACTACACGAGTCGTTTCTGCGGCTTCTTTGTTACTGTTCGACTTGGATCCTTCGACGACTACCCTAGCCGAACTTGACCGTGCCCAAGCCGATTCCACACAAACCCTTTTTTTATGTATATTTTATGTATATTATAATATATAATATTATATATAAAAATATATATTATGATATATCTATATCATAATATATTGTTTTATTATTTATATAATATTATATATCTAAAAAAAGAAAAAGAGAAAAAGAAAGAAAGAAAAAAGAAATTGAAAAAAAAAACAAAGAAAAAAAAGACTTGCAAGCAAGTGTCGAAGACCCGCGACATTGATCTTAGATCTGAGCGGATAGTTTTAAAATTCAAGACTCGCGCCGTGGTCTTTGATCCGGGCGGATGATTTTAAAATTGAAGACCCGCGCCATCGATCTTAGATTTAGGCGAATGGTTTTAAAATTTGAAGACCCTGAACCGTTGTATCTTAGATCCGATCGGGATGGTTTTAATTCGAAGACCCTTCGTCGTCGACCTTAGGTCCGGGTAGGAAGAAATTACGGCAAATGCCATCCCGATTTCTCCCTCAGTGGGGAGGGGACGTCGAGAGGCTGTCGAAATTTTCTGGAAAA
Source organism: Dendrobium chrysotoxum (assembly GCA_019925795.1). NCBI lineage: Eukaryota > Viridiplantae > Streptophyta > Magnoliopsida > Asparagales > Orchidaceae > Dendrobium > Dendrobium chrysotoxum. The sequence goes on along the minus strand of CM034307.1, from coordinate 40,922,994 downwards.
TTATTGTACTTCCTTTTTGGAGCAATTTGAGAGCAATTCAATTTAAATTTTTAGTAATCAATTGATTTAAAAAAATTATTAATTGATTAAAACTAATTAATTGAAATTAATTGATTGCTTAATTATGTAAAATCCGTGAGTTGTTTAAAATACGAGAGCAAAAATTTAAATTCAGAAGTTGTCATTTAAAATTTCGAGAGCTTTGGAATTTAATGATTAATTAGAACAATTATAAAACAAATGCAATAAAAGAAAGAAGGAAAGTTTCACTAATTAATATATACAACAATGCTTTGTAAACCCTCCAATTCTCAACCTCTCCAACAAACTTTTAACTCAAGCACAACTCTCAAAACAATACAGCTCTCAACAACTCAAACAAATAATTCAAGACAACTCTCAAATTCTCTAAAATCTTGTACAAAACTCTCCACAATATTGCTCTCCAATACAACCCAATAATTCGTGAAACTCCCCAAACAAAACAAAACACTCTGCAAGCTCTCTAAAGTCTCTTATGTACGAGTTCCTGCAATAAATAAAAGAAAGAAATTTATTAAGCATCGCAACTAAATCAATATCAAATTAAATGCTAAAACAGGAAAATGAGCAAGCTACCGGTAAAAAACTACTAGTACACAGGTACTAAAGAGAAGCTATCAAACAGTAAGAAGAAAAAGCACTATAGTAAAAACACTGGTGTAGCAAAGTACTCTAACAAAACACTAAGTGTCAAACAACTAGTGTCAACTCAACAAACACATAATCTAACGCAAAACAAAATCTCTGGGCAGCCTTGTTTATAAGAACTTGATTGTAAGACCCACTGTCCGGCCACTTCTAATAGAAGCCGTAAGTCCGACCTTTGAGGGAAATATTTAGGTAATAACATAACCCTAGACCCCTCACCCAGGCATCCTAGTCTATAGGGCTAGGTTATAAGACCCATCACCTAGGCCACTTAGCTTATAGAGCTAGGTCGTCAAACCCATCTTTAGGCAAATTCTAGGGAAGTCATAAGACCTACCCCAAATCCAAATAAAACCTTCGGGCAGCCTTGCTGTAGAGTTAGGTTGTAAGACCCATCTTTGGACAACTCATAAATAGAGCAGTAAGCCTCATTCTAAATTAAATACCTGGGCTATTTTCTACGAAAACAATAAGTCCCAACCTAAATTTAACTCCCCGGGCTACTTTCTACGAAAACCGTAAGTCCCAATCTAAATCTAAATACCTGGGCTATTTCCAAAAGAAGTCGTAAGACCCGCTTCAATTCAAACTTCTTTGTAACTACTAAACGAAGTTATAAATTCCCAAACCAAATTAACATATGGGTATTCTAATAGATGTAAACCCCAAAACTTCTAATAAAATTAAAACTTAAATCTAACCACTTCAGTCTACTCGGGATCCCTGAGAGGAGGCAACCCATGGCTGCTAATCAGATTCCCTGGACACTATGGTCAATGATTGTTAGTGTTGGTAGATTGAGACTACGATATACCCGGGACGACGGAACCATGGGATTTTGATCGGTTTTACCTCCCTTTTCCCCATAATTGAGACTAAAATCACCTAAAATTTATTCATCCTTAATCGAGAGTTCTCTCTTACGTGTTAAGAGGGGTATTTAGCTATGAGTGCTTGCGCTCATGGGAAGTAAGAACCCCAGATCTAATTAAACCCTAACACTATCCTCAGGGGAAATCTGGTTAATTCTAATCTGACTTAAGGGAGATGGAATCCTACAGCTGCAAAGAGGGATTCGTGCATTCGTGCCGTTTTTCTTGAGCCAACACAGTGTATCATATTTAGGTTTATCCATGTTTTTAACCAATCAAAGCGGTTAATACATGTAATTTATTATCATACATCCTCGTTTTTCATTCTAACTATTTGAAAGTCTCCATATGCTTCTTTCAAATAAGTGTTACAGTACTGAGCTCTATATTTATCAAATTGAATCTTCTCCCGACATTTGGTTTTGGGTTTGAAGAACTAGTATCATGCAGTAACTTGATTTTCTAGACTAATAAATTGTATATCTTGTCACGTATCAGTTCATTTTAAATCAATTTTTAGTATTCATATGGATACTAAAGCAAGTATGATGAGGGAAAACTTATGCAAGCTAAAAAAATCAATTGGGCATCACTTTAATGTCGGGAATGCTGGTGTTTCTTGGTTTGTTAAACTTTAGAATTTACCTTGTCTGTTTTTTGCATAATTTGAAAATACGACAATCAGACAATATATAGAAGTCCTTTTAAAATTAGTTTTATCCATTCATTTTACCAATCAAGACAGCCCAATGCATATAAGATAACATCAATCATCCATGTATTTGATTTATTTTACTTTTTGAATTCATAATTATCTTCACAATGTAATTGGAGTTATCCTTTATGAAAATTTGATGCGTTCAATTGATGCTCAAATGATTATAAAAATTGTTGAATCTATTCATATCACTAGTTATAATGATGTTAAAGAGTGAATCTTGTGATCTTATGACCTTTGAATGCAAGATTGAACTCATTCACTCTATTTAACATTATGATAATTAGTTGTGCATGATTTAACTAATTTTTAAATTAAATGTATCAAAATTTTCACAACTATGACTTTAATTTTATGAGAAGATCATTGTGATTTCAAAATGTGCAGACTTTCAAATAGCTTAGATTCAAATACATGGGTTGCTTGATGATATCTTGAATGTATTGAACTATTTAGATAGATGAAACACAGAGATAAATTTAGAATTTAAAATTGGCAAACATCGCTATATTTTTCCACATATTTGATGAATGATTAAATTATCATAGAAATTGATGAAATTTGATCTAAGATCATTGTATTGGAAATTATTCAATCTTAATGATTCGTCTGAATGCTTTGTCACATCGAAATATGAAAGCTAGACAGACCAGCAAAAAGAAAACATCTTTCAGGCATATCTTGCATCTTTTAAATGTATATTGTGCTACTGAAAATAGTCTTATTCACTTACTAGGATCGTTGCATTGAAAACAATTCAATCTTAATGATTGATCTGGTAAATGCAATTTGTTTTTATTTTGATAAAGTTGAGAAACTAGCTGGTTACCTTACCTTTCATGATGTTATGGCTCGCATAAGTAGTATGATATTCTTGTTACAAGCACCACCTTTGTTCTTTTCAATCTTGAATATTATACTCTATCTCCGGCAATTAAATTTATAAGCTGGTCATACTTGTTTGTGATGAGCAGGCTGGATATGCAGAGAAGATTGCAGGCATATGGACACAAGTAGCAGGAGAAACAAATAGATATGCCAACGGAACAGATTAAGCTAGATTCAGCTGTAACTTGGAGAGGTTTTTATCCGTTCTCTCCACACACACCCATGTATACTAAGTTTGTAGGACTTAACGAATCTGTATCAAGGTTTCGTGGATCTTCTTTCTTATCTTTTTGTTTATCACTTGAAATGCTATTTGAGATGTTCATTTGAATTGCTTTGAATAATATTCTCACTAACTTCCTTGTGAGATCTTGCGGTGTGCATTTTCTCACTTAGTTTAGGAACAATTTGGTTAATTTTGTGAGATTTTGTTTCAATATATTTCTGTATATTAAAATATGAAATGGTTTTCCTGATTGTCTAGCGAGCATTCTGTCGTATATTAATGGGATTGGACAAATTTATTTCTTAATTTTTGTTAATAGATTTTTTATTTATTAAAATTTTGGAAAGAGAATGATGGAATAAATTCTAACCTTTGATTCCAACGATTTTGGTTGGAATTGATTCAGGCTTTGTTTGTGATAATTTTTTTACTGCTTTTTGAAGTAATTTTTTAGTTTAAGAAATATTTTAACTAAAAAATAGTTTTAGAAAGCTGTAAAAAAGTAATATCAAATGAAACCTCAATGTTGCATTAATATATTTCTTGCATCTTGCATCCAATTATTCATCTATTATAGACAATATCAAGATTTATTGAATCACTATAGATTTAGAAATAAAATAAGACTTATGTGTTTGAATGGAAAACTAGAGAATTGAGGCAATCATCAAGGTAAGTTATGCCGAATTTATTAAAGTTTTATATGATGGAGTGTTAAATAGTATTAGAATTAGTTTGAGTGGGCAAAAAGTTTTCAATTATAGTGATATTACATTATGGATTAATGTTGAGTATATATGTTTTTGCCCTTGTTATGAAGATTTTTATTAAGAATTTTCAAATTGAGGTATTGTTGCTTATATATTTAATAGATAATATAGTTCTAATTTGATAGATATATGTTGATATCTTGAAATAAGTAGACATTTCGAGAAATAGACTAAATTTTCGTTTGTGATAATTTTTTTACTGCTTAAAATAATTTTTTAGTACAAATATTTCTTGAATAAAAAATTTTTGTACTAAAAAGTTAGTTCAAAAATTAGTAAGAAAGCTGTCCCAAACGAAATCTAAAAATATTTAGAATTTAGAGGGTTTAGAATTAGCAAAGCAAAGATCGAGTATTTGATATATAATTTTATTGGGTGTATTATTTAATATCACCAATTAATATTATTAGATGATAAAGTGATAAATAGGTGTGATAGGTTAATTGATTTAGATATATTATTTTGGCATTTTAGATAGAAGTTTGCAGTATGAATGAAGATTGATGGGAAAAATACTTAGAAGAGATAAAATTAAGAGAGGAAGGCTAGAGTTGGGATGCTTATGGCTTTTAGAAATGCTTTTCTAACAGACGAAGAGCACTAGTTTCTCATTAGGATTTTCATGATGTTAGAAGCTGGATCTATTGTTCTATTACTTGTTCTATTTATAAGAACTTCTTGGGCTCATCCTTCCCTTGTAAGTCCTTGAATTAGTTATGGATATTTCAAGTAGTTCCAATATAATTGGACGTGTGTCAACTCTTACTTCATGAGCTCTTTTATCTTCACGGTGTCTCAATCTGTCTTACAAACACATTCTACTATCTTCTTTAAGACGAGTCGGGCTTCCTAGTTGAGCTGGGTAGGGCAATTTATGGTTGTGGAATTTACTTATTGTCTCATCTTATATCCTCCTGCGATTTAGTTTGTGCACTACTAAGCTGAGTAGTAATCCATTTGAGCCATAAGAATACTTATTGTAGAGTGAATCATGGTTCAAAATGGATTTTGAGAGATTTGTCTTGCAATTTCATTCCATCTCGTTGAACTAAGTTAACCTCTAATGAGATTCAAGTGTTGTTTTGTAACAATGTAACCACAATGCATGATCTTGATTGTATTTTAGAAAGGGGGAGTATCTACGGGCCAAATCAGTTCTGCTTATTTCAAGGATTGTTTGGGCTGTTTGGTTGGAAGTAAAGTGGGTGTAAAGTATTTTTTTTGTAGAGGTTTTGAAAATATTGTTGTTTGGTTGGATGAAAAAGGAATAGAATGCAAAGTATTCTAACTGTAAGGGATAGTATTCTACTTTATTTTTTAGATAAACTAAACTCACCTAATTTTGAGTGAAAATTATTTTCACTGTAACTAAGCTACCTTGTCACCACCACCAACTGCCAGTCATTCTCGACCGCGGCCATAGTCACCAGCCACCCTTCATCGCTAGCAGACTACCATCATTTTAAACTTTACACTACATTCATTTTATTTTATGCCAAATAATAAAATAATAATCCCATGCATTTCTTTTACTTTCATGAAAATAATTTCAAAATTTTCAAATACGTTGCTTTTTTTTTTTACACTGCATTTTTTTATTCTGCCCTCCTTTTTCAGCAAAACCAAATTTGCCCCAATCAAGAATAATATTTGGAACAACTATTCACCGTGTTATTCTTCATGATTTTATAATTGGTGCAGCTTGTTCATATCCTCTGCCATGATGAGCAGTTCCAGCTCTCCTCCATCACTAGTGAACCTCTCAGGAGCACACAATAGGAGCTAGCTTGGTGAAGCATCCTCCGCACCACTTCCTTACTCCATGGCATTATCCTCTGCTCCACCATCTTCTACAATGGCGCCATCAACCATATCAGCGTCTATTAGATGAGCTTGGAAAGGCTGTGAAGGCTCTGCCACTATTTGTAATCCTTGAATTACTAAGTTATCAAATGACTACATGGCGCCATCATAGAGCATTGAAAAAAAAAATTTCAGCCAATATATTTCATTTCCTTTTGAAAAGTTGGGAGCTTTCAGAATGCATAATTCTCTCAGGAATGGAGAGTCTCTATGAAAACTGGAATGTACCTCAATCATCGAAGTTCTCTTAGAAGGATCTCAACCATCAATGTTTCAAATTGTATAATTACGATAGTTGTGATAAGAGGTGTGTAAACTCAGCATAATGAAGGCTTGACGAGAACAGCTGGTAAATCATCTGAGAAAACTATTTTAAATGACAATTTACCTCTCAAGATTTTAAATGACAATTCATCTCTCAAGATGAGATTAAGGTTTTATTTGGGACGGTTTTCTTATTGCTTCTTAAAGCAATTTTTTAATATAAAAATTAAAATTTTTATACTAAAAAGTTACTTTAAGAAACAGTAAGAAAGCGTCCCAAATGAGCCTAAGGCTTCATTTGAGACAGCCTTTGTACTGCTTTCTAAAATAATTTTTTAGTACAAAGCATGACATATTAACAGCAATTTCTACATTGGTGTACACTTGTATTGAGAGATATGATGGATTTTTTAGGCTTTTGGATTAATTTATTTTGTTCTATTAAGAATCTTCTCATTCCTCTACAGTATAAGTAGGTCTGTATGATTGAACCTTATACTTTTGAATCTCTATGTGTTGTGTGTTTTAACTCCATTTCTTATTTAATATTTTGCCCTGACCAGCTTGAAGGGTGAATTGGGGGCCACATTTTTTTCTCATTCCTTCATCATTATCTGAACCCTTATAGATAGTAAAGTTTCTCTCATCTTGAGTGAGGTGAATTTTCATCAGTAACATTCTTTACATCATTTTTGGGAGTGATCAATTATGTTCTGAAAGAATAAGGATTATGTCTAATAATAATTAGGTTTGTAAATGAATCGAGCGTTCGACGAGCTACTTGTGGCTCGGCTTGATAAGAGCTCGTTCATCGAGCTTGAACAATTTTAATAAAAACACGATAGCTAAATAAACGAGTTTGAATGGCTTAGTGTTTGATTCGTTTATGTTCACGAACAAGATCATTTAACACTCGTGAATAAGCTTGGTAAGAAGCTCGATTAGAACTATATTAGAGTTTTAAAAATAAATATTGTTAAATTTAATAATTTACTTTTAACTAATCCCGCATAAAATCATTTAATAATTTATTTTTACTGCCCGCTTTCACCTAAAGTTGCGAACCGTCCTTATTTTTACTTCTCCACTCCCGCTCACGCAATAGAAACAACAACAACAATAAGCCTTTATCCCACTATGTGGAGTTGGCTATATGGATCCTTTTTCCATTGTTGTCTAGTCCTGTTAGGATATCTGGCTTTCACATAATATAAAAAAAATGAAAAAAATAAATAAAATTTTCCCGCACCCGCGCCCGCTCTCCACTTTCCACACGCAGTAGTCCCACACCATGTAGGTGATTTGCATTTTTCTCTATGAAAGAAAAAAATTGGGAGTATGTTTGTGAACTTTAGAAGCAGGAAGATGGAGGCGCAAGCAAGAGGTGCTAGCTATTCGCGCGAACTTATTTTGGTTTTGTTTAAGATGGCTTGAATGACTTATAAACGAGTGGCTTGTTAAGAGATAAACAAGCCTGCTTGATAAGCTTAAATAAACGAGATCAAGCAAAGTTTATCTAAACGAGCTCAAGCTCAAACAGATTTAAAAAAAAATACTCGTATCTAAATGAGTCGAGCTCGAACAGGGTCTTGGCAGACAAGTTTGAGCTCGAACATGCTAAAGCTCAACTCGGCTCTGTTCGTTTGGATCCCTAATAATAATCATAAAAAAGGATGACTTATATATGAATCACTCAAAATATAAAGATTTACATATTTAACATGTAAGCTTTACTCTCCATATACATATCATTCAAAACATTAATATAAAATAAAAATTATCATCTCCAGTTACAATCATGTCACCCTGTCATAGTGCCACCGGTCCTCTCACCCTCCACATGCCATCAATCATCATCGAATCCATCGCCCTTTACACATTATCAGTCATGACTTCCTCGCCCTTCGCTAGCACCATATCAGAACTTTCTTACCTTTCACGAGCATCCCTATCATGACTTCCTCTTCCGACTTTCTAACGAGATGCAATCACGACTTTCCAATGAGGGCTCTCCCTTCACCAGCACTCTTGTTGTGGTTTCCTCTTCCAACATCTCGATGAGATGCTTTTGTGACTTCTTAGCAATGGTTTCATCAAATCCATTAATAAAAATTAACAAAATATTATATTGTATATATATTTAAATTTATATGTTAAATATATAATGGAATAATTTTGAATACTATGTATGCAAATCCACCCAAAAATAATAATATCACTTCTAGAATATTTAAAATTTACATACAAAATAATATTGTTCATTCTAAACATCAAGTTGATGAGCCATCTAAAAACAATCACAATGTTACTCATGAGCAAATGAAAGTGAGCTCCAAAAATTCGCACTCCGGCCTCTATATGCTTCTTTATTGACAAGGAGAATTTTAACGAATTTAGGTTCCATGGTTAATTTTCAGAAGACATATTAGATTTTAGATAAGACATTACCAAGAGATTTCATCCTCATTTTGTGAAGACTTTATTATATGAGTTTTGGTTTCCCAGAGGCATAAAAACCTATGATTAATTACCCATCCCGATAACAAGAGAGAACTTTCGATTAAGGTGTGGGCTCCGAAAATTTAGCCCCGGCCTCCCCCGCTGCTTTTCAGGGGAGTTTTAACGGAATTAAGTTCTGAGGTAAATTTTGGAAGGCAGATGGATTTATAGATAAGACACTACCCAGAGATTTCGCCCTCATTTTGCGAGGACTTTATGATCTGAGTTCTGGTTTCCTATAGGCGCAAGCCCCTATAGTTAATTACCCCTCCCAATAACGAGAGAGAACTTTCGATTAGGCTAGTCGTCAATCAAATACGTAAAGATGCGTTCATCTGGCATATAGTAGTAGCATGGACATTGGAATTGGAGGTTTGAAGATTTGATATTTAAAATTGGAAGTTTCACCATCTTGCACTTAAAGCAGAAGGTGGGGGAATGGATGATGGACCCAATCAAGATCCCTTGGTTTCGTCATCCCGGGCCATCGTGGTCCCTAGTCTACTTAGTCAAAGGAGGTAGTCGACTCAACCTGACAGAAGGATCTTTGTCGGCAGCCATAGGTTGCCATCATGGTCCCTGGTCTTTTTGGGTTAAACAAGTTATGTTGATCTAAAAATATTACATGATCCATATAATAAACGGACTAAATGGGTCGAATTCGAGTTAGGCAGATTCAAGCCGAGTAAGATTCAGATCCAATATTTTGACTAATATAATAAAATTGTTGAGTCAAGTATATTTATGTAGGGGCATACTCTAATCCTAACCGCTGACGTGAATTGACACCCCCTATCCAAAAGAATAGGGGACTTATTGCATGGAGTGACAAAATATATTATTGCTAAAAAAATTATTTTGGAATCCGATTATCCCGCGAAGTTGTATCATATTTCCTTCTAAGAGACAAGGAAATGTGGTCTATTTTCTTCTCTACCTAAGAAGGAACTTCAAGGAATGAACTTGGTTAAGATAGAAATGCCAAGGGAGAATATCTCTCATTGCCTCCAATAAGATAAGAAGACATTCAATTTCTACCTCTTAATCAGCCATTATACACCATTATGGCTGCTACTCAGTATAGAGAGACAATTATGTAGAGAATATATTTATCTAATATTTTTTAAGGTTGAGATGCTACACTAATCTAACCCATAAGTCTTCCACAAAATGCTCCAATGCAATCCCACCATTTATAACGGTAAGAACCACCCATTTTTTGCTTTTAGCAAGTGATCAGATATCAGCATCTTAGCTAACATATGAGTCCAAACTAATTGAACTAAACTAATTTAAAGAATTAATGTTTATATGTTATTTGCAAGAAGAGATATGGATGATAACATCTAATTTTGTGATTGACTTTCATGCTGAAATTAAAATAGAACTTTAAATATATGGAGCAAAGATTTTGAAGTAAGCTCATCACAAAAACTTCTAATCTATTAAGGCTATCTCCAACCCAAAAACTCATTTTTTACTCCAAAATACAGTAATACTCCAAAATGCAGCAATTCATCTCCAACCAAACTCCATTTTCTGAAACCAAAAAAAAAAAATTATGTGTATATTATTTCTAGTATTTTATTTTATATTTATTTTTAATCATATATTTATATTTATCAATTTTTTGTTGAGGTATTATATTAATTGATATTCTTTAAATTTATATGAAAATTTTATCTTAATTTATATATTAATGTTGTATCTTAAATAAATTAATTATATAAAAATTATTTTAAATTTTAAAAAATAATGTGTTTATGAATTATTAATTCTGACTTATTAATAATAAAAATCTATACTTAAAAAATTAAAATTAATAACTTAATTTTCAAATTTAATATATATATATATATATATATATATATATATATATATATATATATATATATATAAAATAGAGTTGGTGAACAGTGTAACGTCAATATTGGCGTCGCACTGTTCACTCCCAGAATTTAGTGAGATTTTTGGCGTTTGGTTGAAGCGTTTGGCGGATGGCATACATTGGTTTGGCGTCCCGTTGCAAATGGTCTAATGTGGTTGCTAATTTTCTTTGCTCTTACATCAACTATTAATCATATTTATCTTATTTTGAGATAAATGTATTAAAAGAACTAACACAATATATTAACGGATGCATATCATAATTATTCGACAAGTTTTATGCTAGCTGTTAACTAACTAACATAAATTTTATGCTAAATGTAATACATAATAGTTAATTAAGATTCATATTATTCTCATCTAATAAGATGATCTTGGGACTCATTTGGACTTTTATATATATATATATATGCCTCAACCTTAATATCTTGAGATTACCAAACTGGCAAAAGAGAATAAACAACATGATCTATTATACAATCAAACAGTTCAACAGTAAGAGATACAAACCAGATCTCTAATGTCAACAATCATACAAACATGTACCAGCTAAGAATACAAACGCTCCTACCCCTATAGAGAGGAAGGCAGGGGCCTTGGGTACGCCATCTTCCCACTGCCACTCTCTTCCAAGCTTCTCATTCTGGACTTTTGAGATCCACTTCCAGAGCTCTGAGCGTTTATCTTTGGCTCTTGTTGAGATCTCTTCTCTGTATCATTTGTCTTCTGAAGCTGCTCGAGAACAGCCACTACATTTTCCATGCTTGGTCTCAACCTCCCTTCTGAGGACAGGCACCGGAAGGCGAGTGAGGCAACTTTCTGAGCTCCTTCAAATGAATGCTGGCCTTCGAGCCTTTTGTCCAAGATGCGAAAAACTTTGCGCTTGTTGGTAAGGTAAGGCCTTGCCCACTCGACCAGATTGTGCTCCCCAAGTGGGCGGTTCTTGTCCACAGCACGCCGACCAGATAACATCTCAAGAAGGACCACACCGAAGCTATACACGTCACTTTTTTCAGTTAAGTGACCTGCCAGAATGAAACATCTGGTTAAAATGAGAATGTTATACTACACACTATTTGTGTGTGGAGAATAATTTCCAGTTCTGAAACAAAATAGCTTCTTTCAGCTAATTGGAAAAATTTTCAGAGCTAAAACTTGGCCATTTGGTATTTTGATGACTGAAATCCTAACAACCAGCAAATTATGCATAGGCCATTGTCGAAACTCTGCAGAAGATATGAATGGCAGATGGCCTTGAACAGATAGCGCTTGCTAAGTTATGAATGAATTCTTTGCATTCTAAGTATTAAGATTAAATGGGCATCTGATGAGCTAGTAAAGCAGCTTAAGAGTCGTTGAAGTGACAAGCCTGGAAACAATGCTGCATATGATGAGCGTGTTTGTGCAAGTTTTAATTAGTGAAGACTAACTTGTTTCAGATGGGTTTAGAAGGTCTTCAATGATAAAGATGCAGAACGGGGGAAGACACAATTTTAGGTATCAACAATTTCGACTTATTTAAAAAAGAGTTCATTTACCTACCTAGGTTCCCAGAAGAATGCAGTCAGAATTTTGAAATTTTGTTCAATAAACCGCACATGTTAACATATTGTGCTAAAAGATTGGATGGAAAACAGATAAATAAGAATCATAAGGTCGCTGCAAATCAATAACACTAATGTGCAACATGAATGAGGAGACAGGGCGAGAAGAAAACAAAAAATAGTAACACTGGTCATCAACTTACCTGTAGCAAGATACTCAGGAGCTGCGTATCCATATGTTCCCATGACCCTAGTAGAGACATGACTCTTTTCTCCAGAAGGTCCATCTTTTGCCAATCCAAAGTCAGAAAGTTTTGCACAGTAGTTCTGTAAATAAATATAGAAGAACATTATGGAATGTGAATAAAATATAAGTATGTGCATGAACAAATAATAGGAAAATACATGTCACGCTGGTTAGAATTTTACATACTGCATCCAGAAGGATATTAGAAGTTTTAAAATCACGATAAATGACTTTTGTATCAGCACCGTGCAGAAAAGCCAGTCCTCTAGCAGCCCCAAGTGCAACCTTCATGCGCAGGCTCCAGGAAAGTGGTTGAAAATGTGAGCCTCCTGCAGAAAAATTGTTGTATATTGACTTGGTCTTATGAATCATTTCAGAGCACTCTTAGAATCTTACAATTTCCTAATTTGACAAAGGAAATAATGCTATCATAAGGCCTAAAACCTTCCCTCACACATATCTTCATCATAATCACATCATTATTGCCCTTCTCCCAACTATTTAGGATCAAACTTATAATCCTAATTTTATATTTGTTCCTGCTGACTGTTGTGTGAGGATATAACATACAGTTTACAAATCATTTTAAATAATTTTTATCCATATAACTTTAGGTCTATTAATGCGGAAAATAAAAATTCAACCCTCTAAAGATCATCATCAGTGAAATATTTTTAATTACAAAAAATAACTAAAAAAATAAAGTTATGCTCAAATCATTGTTTAATGAAATATGCTTCCAACGAGTATAAACAAGAAGATTTTCATCGAATATCATGTTAGTACAAATTTGACGTCCACAAATTTAGCATATAATATTCATCAGCCAAATCAAAGCATAAACTATGTGCATCCACAAAGTAATCCATAAATCTTCACAGGTATTTCCCATCAGTAAATAAAATATCTTTGGACTTCACAATCACTAGTGGACATAATCTCATCATCCAAAATAGCTTCAACAATAGCATTTATAGAAATATCTAGCATATGAGTAGATATGGACTCACAAGAAAGAGTTGGCAAGATGAATTCAAGGAATTAATAATAGGCATATGAAATAAGGTAAAATCATACAAATTTAAAATTTGTTTAAAATAAGAATTTCCTATAATTTTTATTTTGTAGGCATTAGTTTCTATGTGATAGAAAATTTAAATGACCAGGCCTTCTTTGCATTTAATTTCATAGAAGTCCCTAATGGAACCCTTTTTGGATTTGTTGACCCCTGTGTAATACCCGAAAGAAACAAAAGAAAAGTCATACCTCTGCCGAAAGCAAGCTCAAATCCCGCTAGAATACTGTTCCTTCGGCGCCGCTCCAGGATTTCTGCGCAAACTGGCCTCGATCGCTGCTCTCCAGCGTCGTTAAAAGCAGACCGGATGGCTCCCACTTCATTCGCCCCTCCACACTTCGACTCCCTGCTCCTATTCGCAAACCAAAGCCGTAGCCATCTCCGATCCCGACTCCTCTTCCCGCAAACCTCCTGCTCCATCTCGCGACGTTGCCTCCTTTCCCCTCAATCCGAAGCCCAACCGAACTCCACTAGGCCGATCTACCTCTCAGGACCGACTCGACCTTACCTTAGCTGAATCCCGTCGGAGCCTCTGTAGTCGAAACCTCTTCAACCGAGCGAACTCCCTGCATACAGATCAGATCTGGTTGAAACCACCAACCTACCTCCATTTCTCTGAAGCCGATACATTGCAGCTTGTCCGACTCCTATCCCGCCGGCCTCAAACCTCATCTGAATGCATGTAGCTAGCCCGACCCCATCTCTTCCCTAAGCTAGAGCCGATCGACCTCTCCTGCCCTGACCGACCGCAAGCATCCACCTAGAGTCGCAGGACCCGAAGCTCATTACTCTAATCCCCCTCAAGAACTCTGATCTAGTGAAACACTTGCCCAGATCCCCTCTCATAGCCGAACCACCTCTTCAAGCTGAGATTTCCACTTGGCCGAACCCCCCTAGCTACCCAATCAAATATACAGGTATAATATCCCACATTTCCACTACTATTAGTTAACCCTATTGCAATTATTATTAATAGTAGTTTTAATTATAATTATATTCTGAATATATTTATAATTACATTATGAGCATAATTATGATTATAACCTTATTTTGATTATAATTATGATTATAATCATAATTATGATGATTCAAGTGTAGAAAAGCAAAAAAAAAGAGCATAAAAAAAAGGGGGAAGAGGAAGGAGGAAGGTTTTTAAAAAAATAAGAACAAAAAAAGAAGAAGAAAACAAAAGAAAGAAAGAAAAGAAAATAAAAAAAAAAGAAGAGGTGGAGAGAAAAAGAGAAAGTGGAGATTTTGTATTTGTGCATTTTTGTAAGAATCCCGACGCTTGCCAAGGTATAACCTTTCTGAACTTAAAACTCCGAGAGCCTACTTCGTTGTCTGCGGCGGACCGGAAAACCGCCTATACACGCTTTCTTAAGCGTGGTGGGATGGGACCCCGGTGCGGCGCGTACAACGAGACGGGTAATCACCTAAAAATCCTATCCTCGGCGTTCGTGTCGAGCCGGCAAACCGCCTATACACGCTTTCTTAAGCGTGGTGGGAAGGGAACCCGGTGCGACACCTACGGCGAGGCGGGTAGGCCCTATACACGCTTTTCTTAGCGTGGTAGGGACAATTTTAAGTACCCGTACGCGGCTCTGTACCTGCGGGGAAACAACTGCTCATCTTTTTTAGGTACATTTGAAGACCCATACACGCTTTCTTAAGCGTGGTGGGGGATTGAAGACTTTACACGGCCGCGGTGTCCTCGAAAGAGGATATCTACCATATACGCTTTCTTAAGCGTGGTGGGAAAGGCCCAGTTTTCTGTAGTTTCCCCTAAACGGGGGAGATACCGGAATGCTGCCGAAATTTCGGGTGAATTTGAAATCATACTTGGACCTGATTTGGGCTCAAGTGAACTCAAACGAACAAGAGCTGGATTGAATAGAATTCGAACTTAAGTGAACAACAAAAATTTTGAAATGAACAATGAAATGGACTTAAATGAATTTGAATCCAAATAAGTGACAATGGACAGCAGGGGACACAGAACTTGAGCTGAACTTGTGCACGATTTGAACATTTAAACTCAAGTAAAGACTTGAGCTTGGACAGCAGGGGACCATTTCTTGAACTCAAATGACTTTGAGCTTGACTTGAATACAATGATGGGGACTTGAACTCAAACAAATGAAGAAAACTTTGGCTTGGACTTGATCTGAGCTTGAAAGAACAATGACTCAAAATTATAACTTGGAGACGATCACAATGAACTTGGTGCAAGAAGTTTTTTTGACATGAACTTGAACAATGCAAAGGACTTGGTTTGGGACTCAAGAGAATTAGCACGAATTGAACTCAAATGGAATAGAATTGAACATTGACTCAAGCTTAATTCGAACAATAAAGAACTTGTGGTTGAATAAGAGAGTTTGGTTTGAGTAATGGCATCAAAACCCCATTGGAATGATAAGGAATTGTCTCTTTAATTTAAATACAAGGTACTAGTTCAAATCTCATGCGAATCCTGAGACAAGACACCAACCATTCAGATGAGCACTGAGAAATGTTCAGAAGACTGGTATTAAGCAAAGAAATTTGAACACCACTCACTTAGAATCGGTGTCAATTAAGTTGCAAATAAACATATCAATCCACTCATGAGTAATGGCAGTAAGAGGTGTGTAAAAAATGTAGTGACCTCTTCACTACATCAATTTGCAACACCACAAAGGAGGAATTTTTGGCAAAGGCACTAATTCATCAAAGAAATACTGAGTTGAAATTTGAAATGTGGCCCCCTTACAGTCAATGCAAGTTGATGTGTGAATACAATGCCTTGCCAACATACATATGACCAATGGCAGTTGTCCTAGGGATACATACAATAGTCCCCACAAGCGCTAAAAGACATGCACAGTGAATGAAGCAACTTCTCTACCACTTACAATCATGCAATGTCAAGCCAAATAAAAGACTACAGTCTCTTACCAGTCCTGAAGATTGATGTGCTATGAGCATAGCAAATCTCTAACTAATATGCATGGAGAAATTGGTGATGGGTATAACTCAGTCAAAAATCAGCATCAAGATACAAACAAGCATACTAATCTGCATGGCAATCAAGGGTGAAGATCTGCAACACATACAATTTCTCCGCAAATACAGATGTATGTACAGCACGTCATCTATTAGTGGATACAGAAAGACTTCAGTAAATGCAGTATCCTGAAGTCAATTTCAGTCCGTGAACGAATACGTCTACCTGCAACAGTGGCGGGTGTACTCCGTGAGTCAAAGACCATAACAAAATGCATAAAGATTACAACAAATGCAAGTTCCTACGAGCTTCTGTAGGAAACCCGTCATACACTTAGCATGCCGTCTACAAGAATGATGCAAGGGAACTACAGTAGATGTCAAAATCTACTAGTAAAGCAGGAGATTAGTTAGTGCACCATGATCCGCCTGCAAAAAATAAGTAGTGCACGACAATCTACCTGTATAAAGCAGCGAACAACTCAGTCTAGAAGCTGCTACAATACGCCACCGGATCTGCAATACTCGTACAAGCAGACAGAAGGCGTCTACGAGCTTCTAAAACAGAATGCTGCATTCAAATGATAATCCCCCGCACATGCACCATAATATGTATACATATAGGTACACATAAGGGGATATACTGAATACCCGCATGGGCCCCGGCGAGCGTGTTATTGGTACACACGTGACGTCTAGGGATGCTGCGCGGGTCAATAAGTGAATTCCAGTTTGAGCCCGATCCTCCTATACGGGTAGATATACGAGTAGATAGGAGTCGACACGGCTCGAACCATTAAATAAATATGCGGTCGTGAGATCGACCGGGATATTTATTTTATAGTTCATATTAGGCCTTCAAGGCCTATAATCAAGAAAATTCACTTATAAAGGCTCAAAGCCTACGAAACCCGATCCTCTATCGACCAGTAGATAGACTTGACAGGGTCCAATCAATAAAATATAAATGACCCCATACACCCCAATGATGGCCGTATTGAATGCAAATCTCAACCGGAGGGGTCCACACAGATCATTTCAAATACCACCCAAATACCCAAAACTCCACAAAAATTCCAAAAAACCCCATACTCCAAAATATTTAAAATTAAAATTCAACTATCAAAACACTTAAAGCAGAATTCATCCGCTCTCCGCAACAGTTTGCCAAGGTGGACAAATCTGAAAATAACTGCAGCTCACAAAGAGCTAATGCCTGGTCGAAAATATCACTAGGATCCATTCTCAAACAATATCCTGCCAGCAAGGACGTGGTACGAGTCCTCTAACCGGCAGTTTCGCCGCCAAATGGCACTGCAGGATAAACGGTTATGACTCGGGGCCCTCTGAACCAGGTGGTCGCCGCCAAATGGCACCATTATATTATGGTTATGGCCAGAGCCCGTATACTCCCCAATGGCATCAAGTCCTTGAGATATGAATCAATAGGATATGATCGATAGGGCACTAAGCCCTCTGTTAGCTAAGGTGGATTCAAATTTGTCCCCTAAGACAAACACCCATCCCAGGTCTACAAGGTCCCCTTGGACGAAGCAACCCATGGCTGCCGACAAGGATCCTTCTGTCAGGTTGGGTCGACTACCTCCTCTGACTAAGTAGACCAGGGATTACGATGGCCCGGGACGACGGAACCATGGGATCTTGATCGGGTCTATCATCCATTCCCCCACCATCCGCTTTAAGCGTAAGATGGTGAAATTTCTATTTTAAATATCAAATTCTCCAACACTTTCAATGTTTCAAATACCTATTGCTGATACTATATGTCAGATGCACGTATCTATACGTATCTGATTGATGACTAGCCTTAATCGAAAGTTCTCTCTCGTTACCGGGAGGGGTAATTAACTATAGGGGCTTGCGCCTATAGGAAACCAGAACTCAGATCATAAAGTCCTCGCAAAATGAGGGCGAAATCTCTGGGTAGTGTCTTATCTACTATCTCATCTGCCTTCCAAAATTTACCTCGGAACTTAGCTCGTTAAAACTCCCCCCTCAAAAAGCAAAAAAGTCGGGCGGAGGCCGGGGCAGAATTTTCGGAGCCCACAGATTTCTGGCGACTCCGCTGGGGATTGGTTTCTCTTTTCATCTTTGGCTAGTCGTCTCAGTGCCATAGTAGCAGCTATTTCAACCTGCATTTAAAATTTTGAATTTCTCAAGATGATCATTCAGCAGATCAAAATTTTGAATATTATAAAAATGAGCATTCAACAAATTTATCAAGATAACGTATTTAGCAGTATTTTAAATTTGTATTATTTGAATTTGCTCGCTAATGTTATCTATTTTTGTTTTCTATTCTGTGCAAGTCTCAGCATTTTTGAAAGTGTGGGGTGATGTATCAAATTTTGATCACTAACCCTTACCTTTCATTTATGCAGATGGATCTACAGAATACGCCGATGACTGTCCAGCTGGGACAAGGAGTCAGGATCCAACTGACGAATGCTATCATCGAGACAGGAAATGCTGGAGCTACCATCCAGTTTGGTAGCGTTGACTTCCCTGCCGTTGTTGAAAGGACTACCGACATTCCCACGAATGGCAGAAATGCTGATAGGTCTACCAGGAGGCCCCACCCTACTGAAACTGTTACCCGTCGTGTGCATCTGCCAGTACAACGACTAACTGCCGAGAATCCTCGTGGGAGGATTTCTGTCTTTGAACAGCTGTCACAGCCAGAAGCCCCGGCCACCAAGAGGGTTATAGCCGGAGGAAGGATCTCCGTGGTGACTGCAAACACCACACCTCTGCCAACCGGGTTACCTGCATTCGTGAAGAACACTTCTGAGGCTTCCTCATCTGGAGGAAATTTGACAAGAAGGCAGAGGAGGAAACTGAATGCTGAACTTCGAGCTCAGCAACAATTCTCAACCAACCCCTCTAACCTGCCGGCCCAGGAGCCTGAAGTAACCATTCCGACCCAAAATGGGTTCACAAATCTGAAGTGGGTAAAGAGAAACAGCTCAACTAGGGAGCTAAAGAAGTCTTTCTGGGATCAACGGCTTGAAGTCCCACCTCCTCAAAAGAAGAAGGAGCCTGAAACTCTTTCAGCCCGGGTATATCGAGTCCTGAAGACCATGAAGGAGAGATGACTGAAAAAGAGAAGATATCAGCAACCGCTGATGGTCAAAGCCAGAAGAATTCCACCAAGAGAACGTCTGTCTCTTGCTATGGAGAGAAGAGAAAGAAGATCTGCCCCACGCGGTGAACATCGGGGCGTGACACCTGAACCTCGAGTTCAGGGATCCGCCGCCGAAAGGTCCCGGCGGAAAGGAAAGGAAATCTGGAGGCCAAAACATCGCAGAGAAGAAAAGAATGAAGGAAAGATTGACCTGGGTGTGACATCCGATACAGCCTCCCGGAGATCCGCCCCCGTCAATAAACAATATCAGAAATGGGTCCAAAAGAAGACCCATGATGATGTCAATCCCGACGGTAGACACCTTGGAGAATCCTCCAGGGGATCCCGTCGCTCACCAATTCCTCCCAAGGAAGAGTCCAACTTCGATTGCAGCCCACGGATCGAAGAAATCTTCATGCCGAATCAAGAACCGGAGATCCAGTGGCGCCGCCGCTCGGAGATCCGGCTACTAGAAGAAGAAGAGGAAGAAGATAGGGGAGAAGAAAATATTGAAGAATATATGGAAGAAAATATGGTAGAAGAAAATTTAGCAGAATATATTGAAGAAAATTTAAAAGATGTAAACAACATCTTGGACATGGAAGTGGTCTATATGGTGAGGCACATCAACGTTGAGGATGAAGCTTACTACGACGAAGGTGAAGATGATGATGACCGCTGGCAACCGCCGCCTAGACAAGTATATTGGCGCCGCCATGAAGCTGGCTCCACCACTGGCGGAGGTGGTCATTCCCAAGGAGAAGATGAAGTTGAGGAGGTAGAAGGAAATCTCCCTGATGCGAAAACATCACACTCACTGATATGCGACGACAGATGAGACGGCAAATGAGAGCCAAAGACAGAAAAATCTCTCAGTTGAATGAAAAGATGACGGAGATGATGACTCAAATGACAATGATGATGCAGATAATGCAAAGAAATGTTGCAGTTGGTTCTATGCCCAATCCTCCCCCTGATCCTCTAAACTTCCAAGCGCCACAAATGTCAGGAGTACATGGAGCTCCCGAAGGTGGTCGTGAAGCCCATAACACCGTTCGTCAGCCCACTCTGCAAAATATCGCAAATACCTCCGAGCCTGTGACTGCTGCGTAGCTTGAAGGGATTATCACTGAGAAGATTAAGGCTATTATAGCCATTGATCAGGCAGAAAAATTGGTGGGTAAAGGTCGCCCGTACCCGGCAGAGTATGATCAGGTGCCATACCCGAAGGGATATTCTGTGCCAAAGTTTAATACTTTTGATGGCAATAAAAATCCTAGACAGCACCTGGCACAATTCAAGGCCTCCTGCGGGAACACTGGAGGAAATGATGCTCTACTCTTCCGACAATTCGTTAGCAGTTTGACGGCAGCTGCTTTCGAATGGTACGCTGAACTACCAAATGACTCTGTAAAGACATTTGCAGAGTTAGAAAATATGTTTATGAAGAGGTTCGCCAGTGCGACCGAGAAAATAACGATCATTGACCTTGCTCTGAATAAGAGAAAGAAGGAAGAATCAGTGACTAAATACATCACTCGCTGGCACAATCTAAGCATGAAATGTTAGCAGCAGCTCGAAGAAGAGCATGCCGTACAGTTGTTAATGGGAAATATTGACGATAAAATGCAACCATTCCTGTGCATGGCTACGATCACCACATTTCAGGACCTACTGGATAGGGTGGCGAAGTTTGAGAAATTGAATTTATCAAAATCAGAGAATTATTTTGATAAGCCTAAGAAAACTAAAGCCTCAGGTGCTAGAAGAGGTGAGGCTGACTCCATATTTTTCTCCAGAGCTGATAAGGAGAAACAGGTGGCGTATAATGTAGACAAAGGCAAGCAGCCGATGCAATATCAAGAAAAGCCTAAGCAAGTCTACAACCCTAACCCCCAGCCGAAGCTGATACTCGGGGGTAATGATAAACCACGAACTTATCAGGGTGGTGGAGAACGTCCGCGACAAACAGCGGGAACTGGTGATCGAACGTTCCCCTCCCTCAAAGATAAAATGAATAAAGAATATTTATTTAAAAGGGAAAGTGTTGCCAAGCTGTTTCGACAGGCGTTGAAAGCGGGTTTAGAACTGCCAGAGTGCAAGAGACCCGAGGAGTCAAAACATAGTGGCGACCCAAACTACTGCCCGTATCATCGGGTGATGAGTCACCCAATTGAAGATTGCTATGTCTTCAAGGATTGGCTTGAAAGAAAATATCGAAGGGGAGAGCTCACATTGTCCGACAATGTGCTGACTCATCTCAGAAAAGAATTAACTCGGGTAGTTACAACTTCTTCCGTACCCCGATTGAAGAAAAAAAAATGAAAAGAAGCCAGCTCAAGAAGAGCAGTGGGAGACTGCGGTCTCCAAGAAAACTGTGAAAATGCTGAAACAGCTTGAAGGAGTTCCGGGTGTAAAATGAAAATCTCCTACGGAGCCAGTGTTAAATATGAACGCATTGCCTGTGGTACAAGCATCTACTTCTAAACAGTTTCCCAACCGAGCTGGAACTTCAAAATCTGGAAAGGTGAAGCCCTCCAAGAGGAAGACCAAACTGAAGAAACCCAAGGAGAAGAAGACTACAACTCAAAGGGTCATTGACAGTTTGGATGAGTATTATCAGACTGCGAGACGCCCTATTAAGCTTGTTGATTTCATGTCAGAGCTTAAAATAGAGGAAGCTGAAAAAGAAGAAGAAGACTCTCTTCTAATGGAGATATGTCGGGTCATCTCGGTGGCTCCAAATACGTTGACAGGAGAAGAACTTACTGAAGAAGTACCCTCTGAATCCTGTATGATGGTGTCACCAATGGACTACAGTTCAGAGGAGGATCTATATTTTCCAAAGACAGATGGGTCAGACCCTGACATAGCGTCGCAGATGGGACATGTAAATTTGGGAGGTGACTCTGAATCAACAGATGAATCCCTAGACGCGACAATGGCCGACTCAGAAGAAAATGCACCGTCAAGCGAGTCTGAACAGGAGGAGATCGCTCAGGTACAGTTGAGAAGCGGCAAGATACTACCACCTCCGCCAAAGAAAGGAATATCCAATAAAGATAAGGGAAAAGAGATAGTTGTCAACGAAGACATTATCTCCGAGGATCCCAAGAAGAAACATACTCCAGTGAAGGGAATAGATTATAATATCTTATCCCATCTGAGGAAGATCCCTGCCCAGCTCAGCATATACGACGCTCTGGTGATGTCTAAGGATCTTCGGGAGACTTTGATTCAGGCTCTCAAAGACCCCGAAAGATACGAGGCGTATTTTGCTGAACGCAACCTGACTGAGGTTCTGCAAGCTCGAAACGAACCGTTCATCACTTTCACCGAAGATGATATGATGCTCGGGACTGCATACCACAACCGACCTCTGTATGTTACTGCAGAGAGTGATGATTTGGTAATCAGTCGAATTCTGATCGACCCTGGGTCCTCCATTAACCTTATGAGCTTAAAAGCACTAAGGTCGTTGTGTCTTAACATGGAGCACCTTGGGCCAGATAAGCTTATGGTACATGGCTTTAACGAGAAAGGGCAGAAAACCCTTGGATCGTTTATGCTCCCTCTTGTCTTTAGAGAATTTCACACAGAAGTCAAGTTCCATGTAATTGACGCGGACACTTCATTCAAGGCGCTACTAGGTCGCCCTGGCTGCATGAATATGGCGTTGTCCCGTCAACACTACATCACTGCATGAAGTATCTCAGAGACGGGGAAGAATTCAGGATCTCTGGTGATATCCAGCCCTTTACAGTCCATGAAGCAACAGTCTATGAAGATGCGCAGTATTTCATGCCAAAAAAGTCGAGGCTGTCAAGCTCTCTAAAGGCTCAAGCATCAAATCCAAAAAATGCAAAACGTCCTAAGCAAGAAGGTGAGAGGAAGCAGGTGGGGAGAAAGAAGGCGACGCCGACTCTTCCCAAGGAAGCTACCACTTCCGCTTCTAAAGAAAGAAAATGTGTACCTCACCTTGGAAGCGACACAGATGAAGATGATGTCACCCCTACAAAATCCCAGAGGGTATGCCATTCGATGGACGAATGGAGTAGGGAGGTTGCATATTCAAATGATGATTATGACTACGACTCTATCTACATGAACACGGTGCAGGATGTATTCTCTAGAAGAATAGATAGCCTGTCAATCTCAGACAGTGTGCTCGTAGTCACTCGTATTCTCCTACAGTATTTTAAAGAAATAATTCAACGAGACGTGCATAAGGTTGAGGAACTTGTGGCCCGTTATCTACCTCCAATCAGAAAGGGGATTGAGTCAGGGAATATATTCTATTCCGTAGGAAAGGATGAAGAAGTGAATCGTGATTGGGATCATGTCTTCATCGATTCTGAAGAATTACTACCTACGAGGCTACCTAGGTTTAATACCAAAGGTATTCAAAGAATGTTGCGAAAGTGGATCAATATTCCCACCCCCAAACGACAACTTCGTATGTGTCTAAGTCTCTGGTATGGAAGGAATCCGCGTCCAATGCGGCGGAAGGAAATGAATGCATGTAAAGGTATTGGGTTCGTCAGGAGAAAATGCATCCGGAAGGAGACTTGCCGAACCATCACTTGCAGGGAAGTTGAATCCAATGATGGTTTTGATGAAGAGGTCTATGAAGCTAATGATCGCGACGATCAGCCTGTAGAGGCCAAGCCAGCGCCCGAAGAGCTTGAAGATGGTGGACAGGCGGCCACCATGGACGAGCTAAAAGAAGTCAACTTGGGAATCGAGGATGACCCTCGCCCAACCTTCATTAGTTTCCTTCTGCCAGAAGACCAAGTGGAAGAAATTAAAGAACTTCTCTGTGAATTCAGGGATTGCTTTGCTTGGACATATGCTGAAATGCCCGGCCTATCCCCTGAGGTAGCAGTTCACAAATTAGCCATCAAGCCTGACGTGGCGCCTATTAAACAAGCTTCAAGGAGAATGAGGTTGGAGATCGAAGAGCAGGTGATTGCAGAGACGAAAAAGCTCATAGAATCAGGCTTCATTCGAGAAGAAAAGTATGCCGACTGGATTGCCAATATTGTCCCTGTCAAGAAGAAGAATAGACAGATTCGTATCTGTATTGACTTTCGGGACATCAACAAGGCGTGTCCGAAAGATGACTTTCCACTTCCTGTATCCGAACTCCTAGTAGACAACACGTCAAACTATGACATGTTCTCGTTTATGGATGGATCGTCAGGATACAACCAGATCAAGATGGCTCCTGAGGATGAAAGGCATACATCATTCAGAACGCCCATCGACATTTTATGTTACACGGTCATGCCCTTCGGCTTGAAGAACGCCGGTGCCACCTACCAACGAGCGATGACGCATATTTTTGATGAGCTAATTCATCAGAAGGTCGAGTGCTATGTAGATGACTTGGTCGTTAAGAGCATGGACTGGAAAGATCATTTAAACGACCTGAGAATTATATTCGAGAGAATCAGAAAGTTCGACTTGAAGATGAATCCCCTTAAGTGTGCTTTCGGGGTCTCCTCCGATAAATTTCTTGGCTATGTCGTTCGTCATCGAGGCATAGAAGTTGATCCCAATAAAATCAAGGCGATCATTGAGATGCCACCGCCAAGAAGTCTCCGTCAACTCCGCTCCTTGCAAGGGCAACTGTTTTCATTCGACTATTCATATCGAATCTATCGGGTAGGTGCCAGCCATTTTCAAAATTGATGAAGAAGGATGTCCGCTTCAAATGGGATGAAGAATGTCAAGAAGTTTTTGATAGCATCAAAAGATATCTGTTAAACCCGCCCATTCTCGCAGCGCCAATTCCGGGGAAGCCTCTTATACTGTATACAGCTGCATTAGAAGAGTCCCTCGGAGCGTTGCTGGCCCAGCACAATGAAGAAGGAAAAGAAAATGCACTCTACTACATCAGTCGGAGATTAATCGGGGCAGAAGTGCGATATTCTCCAATTGAGAAACATTGTCTGGCGTTGATCTTTGCAGTCCAGAAACTTCGCCACTACATGTTATCTCACAAAATCACATTGATATCAAAGATCGATCCGCTGAAATTCTTGATGACAAGACCAGCGTTGACAGGTCGCTTAGCAAGGTGGGCAGTGCTATTACTGCAATTCGATATCGTGTGCATGCCACAGAAAGCGGTAAAGGGACAAGCTTTGGCAGACTTCCTCGCCGCACATCCAATCCCAGCTGACTCTCCACTCAATGATGATTTGCCCGATGAACAAATCATGCAGGTTGATGAAGAAGAAAAGTTACCATTTTGGGAGATGTATTTTGATGGGGCATCGTCTATCAAGTCTCCCAAACCTCCAAATCTTGCAAAGGCCCAAGTCGGCATCGGTCTCGTCTTCATAGAACCCGAGGGAGGTATAATGAGATTCACGTTCAGTCTAACTGAACCTCGGACTAATAATGAAGCCGAATACGAAGCTCTAATAGCGGGACTGGAAATCGCAATTGATGTGCAAATCACAGATCTCTAAATTTTTGGTGATTCTCAACTCGTGATAAATCAAGTCCTGGGCATTTACAAGATCTGCAAACTTGAATTGACCCACTACCACCGACGAGCTCTTGAGCTTCTAAAACAAATACCGAACGTCAAGATAACTCAAGTTCCTCGAGGACAGAATGCAAAAGCAGATTGTCTAGCCAAACTGGCCAATGAGCTTGCAAATGAAGACAAAATGCCAACTATATTCATTGCGGTTGAAAATCGTCGGGTCTTAGAGCCAGCAACCCTACGATTCCCGCAGGCAGAGGAAATACCAGGTTCAAGCCAGCAGGATACAACCCCGGTCGATCCTCAACATCCCCAACAAATCATTACTAAAAATCAACCAGGGGAACGTCAGGTAGTAAAGAGACGAAGAACTGGTAGATTCTCAGAGTCGTGGTTGGATTGCTTAGATGTTGAAGTCGAAGACGATTGGAGGCAATCATTCGTCGACTACTTCAAAGAAAGCAAACTCCCAACAGATAAATCTCTGGCTGCACAAATTAGAAAAAGAGCATTGCGATACGCATTTGTCAATGATACGCTATACCGGCGGGCTTTTGACCAAATGTGGCTACGATGCCTAGGGACTTAGGAAGCTGATAAAGTGGTAGCAGAAGTTCATGAAGGACTCTGCGGAGCACACCAGTCAAGTCCCAAGATGGCTACCAAAATCAAGAGGATGGGTTATTACTGGCCTACGATGGTGAGAGATTGTATCAACCATGCTAAGAAGTGCCACGAGTGTCAGATTCACGGTGATGTTATTCATCAACCACCAAATCCACTGCATCCAATGATAGCGTCTTGGCCATTTGAATGTTGGGGCACAGATATAATTGGGCAAATAGATCTGCCGTCTTCGGCAGGACATCGCTTTATACTGGCAGCAACAGACTATTTTTCTAAGTGGGCAGAAGCGGCACCATTCAGGGAAGTTACGTCCGAGCACGTGATCAATTTCTTCACCCACAATGTCGTCTACAGATTCGGTGTACCACGCCGCGTGATCTCAGACAATGGCACAGCATTCAAGAGTACGAAAATCTACAAGTTTGTATATCATCATAAGATCGACTGGCGGTACTCGTCTATATACAACCCAAGAGCTAACGGCTTGGCAGAAGCTTTCAATAAAACACTGGTGAAATTGTTGAAAAAGATCCTCACCAAGAATAAAAGAGAATGGCATACAAAGATGGCAGAAGCGTTGTGGGCGTATCGTACAACCTACAAAACACCAACCAAAGCCACTCCCTACTCACTAGTGTTCGGGGCTGAAGTCGTCTTGCCACTAGAAGTTGAACTACCGTCTCTTCGGGTCGCTATCCAGAATGATCTAACTCAAGAGCAGAATGCTCGCCTGAGAATGGAGGAGCTCGATGCACTCGATGAAGTTAGACTGCAAGCCCAACAAAACCTTGAAATTTACCGAGGAAGAATGGCGAAATCATTTGATCGGATGGTGCGTCCTCGATCATTTCAAGAAGGGGAATTGGTCCTGGTGCTGAGAAGACCAATCATCCCTCACCGAAAAATTGGTGATAAATTTGTATCCAAATGGGAGGGCCCCTTCGTCATCGAGAAGGTGTATCAAGGAGGAGCCTACCAGCTTATCGATCTACACGGTCAGAGGCCCATGCCGCCGATCAACGGTCGACACCTAAAGAAGTATCATGCATAAAATTGCTCAAAGAAATGTTATGTTTAATGTGATGTGTATTTCATGCATATTTATATACACTTTATATTTTACAATTTTGAAATTCTTTTGTGTTGCAAGAATGCATTTCAAAATTACCCTGCAGGACAAGGGGCATTTTAAATATTTATTTGGGTTGATATCATGCTCCGCGCTGAGATCCCCAAATAAATATTTAAAATATCAAAATTTCAAATTTACTCCATTATGAAATGTCCCTGTGAGACAGGGGGCATTTTAAATATTTATTCGGGTCGACATCGCGCTGCATGCCGAGATCCCTGAATAAATATTTAAAAATCACCAACGCAAATATTCTTTTATACTGAAGAATACAACGAATTCTTTTCAAAGTATATGCAGGTGAGCTTCAAAAGATTGAAACACCACCTCCTCCAACAAACCAAGATTTTAAAGGTCAGAAAGAGACTTTTGCAACTACACACTCTAACAAATTGAGCCAGAACAACCTGAAGTCTTTCAGCAGCCTGAAGCTTAAGGTTCAAGTGGGTGTAAGAGGTCGGATCCAACACGCCCAAATATGACTGGATCGCTGGCAGCTCCGTCTACTCAACATGCCATAAGAAAGGCCGTAGTAACGGAACCCCCACTTCGTCAAACCCGTCAGTAGGGACTGTAGGAAGCACGAAGGCAAATTTGACTCGATAAGTTCAAGTGATCGTAGTCTACAAAATTCTCCTAATTGGCCGGAGAATCAAAGTTCCAGTAGGAAGAAGGAATCTCGAGCAACTATCAAATTCACGTAGGCTCTAAATCTTCAACCACAAAGGAAGATTCAAAATCTATCAAGTTCAGCAAAATCAGCATTGGGAAGCACAATTCTCATAGCTCAATTCTGAAGCCTGAATGGGTGTAAAAGGTCGGATCCAACAAGCCCAAATATGGCCGGATCGCTGGCAGCTCTATCTACTCAACACGCCATAAGAAAGGCCGCAGTAGAGGAACCCCCATTTCAGCAACTAAAGGACGAAGAGCTGTCAAATCCTAGCTCGCCCAATCTGATGAACTCAAGTGACTTAGATTAAAGTCTCCTCAAGTGGTTAAGGATTAAGATACTACCTACATTTGGTACTATCAATCAAATCCAAAACCTGCAAATTCTTCAACAAATCCGTAAAGCATCAAGCAAGGATCGAAGGAACTTTTCTTCAACAAGTCCACCAAAGCACAAAGCAAAGGACCGAAGAAATTATCCCAAAGTTCATGAAAAGCTTAAAGCTGAACTAAGAGGATTCTGTCATCAACAAGTCCGTTATGCACAAAGCTCTAGACCAATGACTTTTCGCCACCGACCTAATATAAGCCTAAAGGGTTTAGGTCACCGGCATCTACCCCTTCATCAAGCCCGCCAAAGCTATAAGCAAAGGGCCGAAGGTACAAACCACCTGACAAGTCAGTAGAGACAAATCAGGTAATTCTCCATCAATGTCCGCAGCACAAAGCACAGGACAGAGGGAACCAAAATCTTAGAGAAGCTAAAGCTACAAAAAGAAGTATCCTGAATGACTTCTACAAATGTCCCTAAAGACTGGAGGCATTTTAAATATTTATTTGGGTCGACATCGCGCCGCATGCCGAGATCCCCAAATAAATATTTAAAATTTCTTGCCGAAATACAGTTAAAGGAGGGAAGAATAGAAGATCCTCCATAAACTGAATATGTCATCAGCAAAAAGTATAATCTGAGCAAGATACAATCAGTATTAGAGACAGCAAAGTCCCGCTAGTTGATAAATCTGCAAAGTTCAGACAAATTCCAGATAATACATGTAACTACATAGTAGAAGTTCTACGTCTATGCATGATTGTGGCAAAGAAGCATGTTGAGCGCATACAAAAATGACAAAAAAATTAAGAAAATAGTGGTGCCAGAAAGCAGAAAGTGGCATTACTATATACTATCATCAACCTACAAAGTACTCTAGGGATCTGAGTATAAAGTACTCTATCAGTATCTTTTGGATCTCTACCTAACTAAAGCCAGCATGTCAATCCTCTTACTGATAACAAGCGCATCTAAAGAGCTATAAAGACAACGAGACAAATTCTTCAAGATCCACTAAATGACAATCTTAGTGTGACATCCAAGCAAACTTTTGGAGATCCACTAAATGACAATCTTAGTGTGACATCCAAGCAAACTTTTGAAGATCCACTAAATGACAATCTTCGTGTGACATCCAAGCAATTTTTTTGAAATCCACTAAATGAAAATCTTTGTGTGACATCCAAGCAAATTTTTGGAGATCCACTAGATGAAGACTTTTATGTGACATCTAGAGCAAATACCTAGAGATCCATAGGGTCGATCAACATACAACAAACGTGGTTTGCTCTAGACGCGTACCACATTTGTTGGGGGCATTTGTTGACCCCTGTGTAATACCCGAAAGAAACAAAAGAAAAGCCATACCTCTGCCGAAAGCCAGCTCAAATCCCGCTAGAATACTGTTCCTTCGGCGCCGCTCCAGGATTTCTGCACAAACTGGCCTCGATCGCTGCTCTCCAGCGTCGTTAAAAGCAGACCGGATGGCTCCCACTTCATTCGCCCCTCCACACTTCGACTCCCTGCTCCTATTCGCAAACCAAAGCCGTAGCCATCTCCGATCCCGACTCCTCTTCCCGCAAACCTCCTGCTCCATCTCGCGACGTTGCCTCCTTTCCCCTCAATCCGAAGCCCAACCGAACTCCACTAGGCCGATCTACCTCTCAGGACCGACTCGACCTTACCTTAGCTGAATCCCGTTGGAGCCTCTGTAGTCGAAACCTCTTCAACCGAGCGAACTCCCTGCATACAGATCAGATCTGGTTGAAACCACCAACCTACCTCCATTTCTCTGAAGCCGATACATTGCAGCTTGTCCGACTCCTATCCCGCCGGCCTCAAACCTCATCTGAATGCATGTAGCTAGCCCGACCCCATCTCTTCCCTAAGCTAGAGCCGATCGACCTCTCCTGCCCTGACCGACCGCAAGCATCCACCTAGAGTCGCAGGACCCGAAGCTCATTACTCTAACCCCCCTCAAGAACTCTGATCTAGTGAAACACTTGCCCAGATCCCCTCTCATAGCCGAACCACCTCTTCAAGCTGAGATTTCCACTTGGCCGAACCCCCCTAGCTACCCAATCAAATATACAGGTATAATATCCCACATTTCCACTACTATTAGTTAACCCTATTGCAATTATTATTAATAGTAGTTTTAATTATAATTATATTCTGAATATATTTATAATTACATTATGAGCATAATTATGATTATAACCTTATTTTGATTATAATTATGATTATAATCATAATTATGATGATTCAAGTGTAGAAAAGCAAAAAAAAAGAGCATAAAAAAAGGGGGAAGAGGAAGGAGGAAGGTTTTTAAAAAAATAAGAACAAAAAAAGAAGAAGAAAACAAAAGAAAGAAAGAAAAGAAAATAAAAAAAAAGAAGAGGAGGAGAGAAAAAGAGAAAGTGGAGATTTTGTATTTGTGCATTTTTGTAAGAATCCCGACGCTTGCTAAGGTATAACCTTTCTGAACTTAAAACTCCGAGAGCCTACTTCGTTGTCTGCGGCGGACCGGAAAACCGCCTATACACGCTTTCTTAAGCGTGGTGGGATGGGACCCCGGTGCGGCGCGTACAACGAGGCGGGTAATCACCTAAAAATCCTATCCTCGGCGTTCGTGTCGAGCCGGCAAACCGCCTATACACGCTTTCTTAAGCGTGGTGGGAAGGGAACCCGGTGCGACACCTATGGCGAGGCGGGTAGGCCCTATACACGCTTTTCTTAGCGTGGTAGGGACAATTTTAAGTACCCGTACGCGGCTCTGTACCTGCGGGGAAACAACTGCTCGTCTTTTTTAGGTACATTTGAAGACCCATACACGCTTTCTTAAGCGTGGTGGGGGATTGAAGACTTTACACGGCCACGGTGTCCTCGAAAGAGGACATCTACCATACACGCTTTCTTAAGCGTGGTGGGAAAGGCCCAGTTTTCCGTAGTTTCCCCTAAACGGGGGAGATACCGAAATGCTGCCGAAATTTCTGGTGAATTTGAAACCATACTTGGACCTGATTTGGGCTCAAGTGAACTCAAACGAACAAGAGCTGGATTGAATAGAATTCGAACTTAAGTGAACAACAAAAATTTTGAAATGAACAATGAAATGGACTTAAATGAATTTGAATCCAAATAAGTGACAATGGACAGCAGGGGACACAGAACTTGAGCTGAACTTGTGCACGATTTGAACATTTAAACTCAAGTAAAGACTTGAGCTTGGACAGCATGGGACCATTTCTTGAACTCAAATGACTTTGAGCTTGACTTGAATACAATGATGGGGACTTGAACTCAAACAAATGAAGAAAACTTTGGCTTGGACTTGTCTGAGCTTGAAAGAACAATGACTCAAAATTATAACTTGGAGACGATCACAATGAACTTGGTGCAAGAAGTTTTTTTGACATGAACTTGAACAATGCAAAGGACTTGGTTTGGGACTCAAGAGAATTTGCACGAATTGAACTCAAATGGAATAGAATTGAACATTGACTCAAGCTTAATTCGAACAATAAAGAACTTGTGGTTGAATAAGAGAGTTTGGTTTGAGTAATGGCATCAAAACCCCATTGGAATGATAAGGAATTGTCTCTTTAATTTAAATACAAGGTACTAGTTCAAATCTCATGCAAATCCTGAGACAAGACACCAACCATTCAGATGAGCACTGAGAAATGTTCAGAAGACTGGTATCAAGCAAAGAAATTTGAACACCACTCACTTAGAATCGGTGTCAATTAAGTTGCAAATAAACATATCAATCCACTCATGAGTAATGGCAGTAAGAGGTGTGCAACAAATGTAGTGACATCTTCACTACGTCAATTTGCAACACCACAAAGGAGGAATTTTTGGCAAAGGCACTAATTCATCAAAGAAATACTGAGTTGAAATTTGAAATGTGGCCCCCTTACAGTCAATGCAAGTTGATGTGTGAATACAATGCCTTGCCAACATACATATGACCAATGGCAGTTGTCCTAGGGATACATACAATAGTCCCCACAAGCGCTAAAAGACATGCACAGTGAATGAAGCAACTTCTCTACCACTTACAATCATGCAATGTCAAGCCAAATAAAAGACTACAGTCTCTTACCAGTCCTGAAGATTGATGTGCTATGAGCATAGCAAATCTCTAACTAATATGCATTGAGAAATTGGTGATGGGTATAAGTCAGTCAAAAATCAGCATCAAGATACAAACAAGCATACATTCTGCATGGCAATCAAGGGTGAAGATCTGCAACACATACAATTTCTCCGCAAATACAGATGTATGTACAGCACGTCATCTATTAGTGGATACAGAAAGACTTCAGTAAATGCAGTATCCTGAAGTCAATTTCAGTCCGTGAACGAATACGTCTACCTGCAACAGTGGCGGGTGTACTCCGTGAGTCAAAGACCATAACAAAATGCATAAAGATTACAACAAATGCAAGTTCCTACGAGCTTCTGTAGGAAACCCGTCATACACTTAGCATGTCGTCTACAAGAATGATGCAAGGAAACTACAGTAGATGTCAAAATCTACTAGTAAAGCAGGAGATTAGTTCGTGCACCATGATCCGCCTGCAGAAAATAAGTAGTGCACGACAATCTACCTGTATAAAGCAGCGAATAACTCAGTCTAGAAGCTGGTACAATACGCCACCGGATCTGCAATACTCGTACAAGCAGACAGAAGGCGTCTACGAGCTTCTAAAACAGAATGCTGCATTCAAATGATAATCCCCCACACATGCACCATAATATGTATACACATAGGTACACATAAGGGGATATACTGAATACCCGCATGGGCCCAGGCGAGCGTGTTATTGGTACACACGTGACGTCTAGGGATGCTGCGCGGGTCAATAAGTGAATTCCAGTTCGAGCCTGATCCTCCTATACGGGTAGATATACGAGTAGATAGGAGTCGACACGGCTCGAACCATTAAATAAATATGCGGTCGCGAGATCGACCGGGATATTTATTTTATAGTTCATATTAGGCCTTCAAGGCCTATAATCAAGAAAATTCACTTATAAAGGCTCAAAGCCTACGAAACCCGATCCTCTATCGACCAGTAGATAGACTTGACAGGGTCCAATCAATAAAATATAAATGACCCCATACACCCCAATGATGGCCGTATTGAATGCAAATCTCAACCGGAGGGGTCCACACAGATCATTTCAAATACCACCCAAATACCCAAAACTCCACAAAAATTCCAAAAAACCCCATACTCCAAAATATTTAAAATTAAAATTCAACTATCAAAACACTTAAAGCAGAATTCATCCGCTCTCCGCAACAGTTTGCCGAGGTGGACAAATCTGAAAATAACTGCAGCTCACAAAGAGCTAATGCCTGGTCGAAAATATCACTAGGGTCCATTCTCAAACAATCTCCTGCCAGCAAGGACGTGGTACGAGTCCTCTAACCGGAAGTTTCGCCGTCAAATGGCACTGCAGGATAAACGGTTATGACTCGGGGCCCTCTGAACCAGGTGGTCGCCGCCAAATGGCACCATTATATTATGGTTATGACCAGAGCCCGTATGCTCCCCAATGGCATCAAATCCTTGAGATATGAATCAATAGGATATAATCGATAGGGCACTAAGCCCTCTGTTAGCTAAGGTGGATTCAAATTTGTCCTCTTAGACAAACACCCATCCCAGGTCTACAAGATCCCCTTGGACGAAGCAACCCATGGCTGCCGACAAGGATCCTTATATCAGGTTGGGTCGACTACCTCCTCTGACTAAGTAGACTAGGGATCACGATGGCCCGGGACGACGGAACCATGGGATCTTGATCGGGTCTATCATCCATTCCCCCACCATCCGCTTTAAGTGCAAGATGGTGAAATTTCTATTTTAAATATCAAATTCTCCAACACTTTCAATGTTTCAAATACCTATTGCTGATATTATATGCCAGATGCACGTATCTATACGTATCTGATTGATGACTAGCCTTAATCGAAAGTTCTCTCTCGTTACCGGGAGGGGTGATTAACTATAGGGGCTTGCGCCTATAGGAAACCAGAACTCAGATCATAAAGTCCTCGCAAAATGAGGGCGAAATCTCTGGGTAGTGTCTTATCTACTATCTCATCTGCCTTCCAAAATTTACCTCGGAACTTAGCTCGTTAAAACTCCCCCCTCAAAAAGCAAAAAAGTCGGGCGAAGGCCGGGGCCGAATTTTCGGAGCCCACAGGATTTAAACACATTATCACTTTATCATGAGATTTAAATTACATATCATCCTGTTCACATCAGTATACAACTTGTCATTACCATATTTAGTAGCAAATTTTTTTGTAAATATCGTCATGCAAATCATGTATATATTGTGCAAATACACTACATTTAAACTCTATAGAAGGTAAACAAGATTTGTGGACTTCCTAAGTTGATAAACTATGATAATTGCAAATGAATTCATGTTAATAGTCCTATTAGCAGATGAATTGAATATAAATCCAGTCATAAATAATATCAAATTCCCAACCCAAATGCATGTGTTTTTATGAAACAACATAACAAATCCCCCAACTCCTAGTTGCTCTTTTAGTTTGTCCATTAGTTTGTGGAAAAAAAAACAGATGAAAATTTAGGTTTATTCTCATTTTCACCCAAAGAGTTTCAAGAAATAACTAAAGAAGTTTACATCTTGATTAAAAATAATTGTTTCATGTAAGTCATGTGGTTTATTAACTTCATTAAAACATATTTTAGCATTATGGCTACATATGAGATGTTGTCACATTGTTGCATTATGAATGGTCCAGCGTGTTGTCACATTGTAGTAGATAAGTTACCATTCTGACTTGTCATATTGATCAATCAAAAGGAGTCAAGGGTACAAGTAGTCCAAACAAATGGTTTTATAGTCTCAGACCTGAGTGGATTTCCTAGAGAGGAGGAACGATTTAGACTAGTTGGCTATGTAAATCAACCCAGTCGGAAATGTGCCACTTTAGGTGGATTTGTAACCAATTCGCATGGGGTTGGCCTAGATGATTATTTTGAATGGGTCGTTCCTCATGAAATGTCTGATCGATCCTGACAAGACAATCAAATGGATGCCTATTGACATGATCAAACCACCCTTAAGCTTGTTGAAAGTTATTCAAATGGTCCATGTAGGAGTTCTGTGCCAGTAGATCAAACTTTATGGATCTTGTTGCAGTCTGTTTGTCACAATTATATGATTAGGTGGAAGTATCTTAGAAAAGGCAAGCATGACATCCACGGAGTTGTATCAAGTCCGATTAGTCGCATCTGATGCCAGCTGGAGTAACCTTAATTGGTTGCTTCAAATGTCATTGTAGTAGTAAATGGAGCTCTCCGCCTTCATGTCAATTCAAATTATGATCCCCCTGAGTTGGGTTATTGCCTAACGAATAATCTGTGGCAATAACCTTATGGCTCATAAACAGTGAGCCGATGACTCATTGTGGAGGCTTCGGGCTACTTGGCATGCTAAAGGAGTTCAGGTAGGCGGCCCTCCTGAATTTTGCACAAAGGGACCTCTTCCCACGAGCTGCAGAGCTCGTGGATGCATCAGCAATGTGGGATGAGGTCTGAAGCTTCCCAGTCTCAGGAAGCTCATGTTATCTGCCGTGGAGTCGGCTAGAGGCAGAAGAGATGATACAGGAGAGCTTAGTCATTCCCTGATGTACAGCTCAACCGCTCGTAGGTCCACGTAACAAATGTATTGGAGAACTCCGAGGGATATCACCAAATTCAAGGGTCCGAGAGTGATAAGGAAGAAATGTGTTGCAGAGAAAGACTAGTGTGGTGCTAGTTCTGAAAGGCCTTAGGGATTTTTCGTCGACATGTTCATTAGCTATGGGAATTACTCAGGCTTCGTTTGGTTATTTGGTACTTTTGTAAAAGGTAGTTTTAAGAAATATCGGTTCAGAAAAATGAGTTTTCTAATGGAGAAGCATATATAAAAAGCTTTTTCAAAACAGCAGAAAAATGAAAAGAATGGTGTTATTGGGAACGAGATTTGACGAACCAAACAGTAAAGAAAAATAAAATTTACTGCTTTAAAAAGGAATAAGCACAAAAAACGCCGAACCAAACTAGGCCTCATACTGCTATGGAAATGGAGTTTGAGACATCCCTATGTGTAAAATGTATAATTTTTTCCTTTTGGTTGAACAAAATTTTGTAATCATGTAAACCGACTGGTTAATTGCATTGCAAGCTTATTAAATATTGATGAAGCTTTACTTTATCGTCTCACACTTCTTGTTTGAAGCTTTTGCATGATTGTATTTATTTTTGGCGACAACTTTAAGGTCGATATGTGAATGATCATGCTACTATCATGATAGGGTGTCGACAACTCTCCCATTAGTTGGGTGGGTCCCCTTTTTAGTTCATTAGAGCAGTTGACTCGTTACACGAAGTTGTCTTACTATGTTGATTTGTCTACGTAGTACGAGCAATTGAAGGGATATCGTCGGATTGCGATGGCTATTTTAAGGTAGGCCATGGTAGCTTGTCATGTTGTCATGACAATGTGTAGATGGCTCTTGATGAGGACATCCACACTTGGAAAGTTTATTGTAGACGTGGCCGTCGATCTACGGCTACGATCGAGTCTTTGTATTTCTGAGTTTATTATGTTATTTGTTTCTTTTATTTTAGTTTACTGTTTTACCCTTACATAAGGGCGGAGTGTTTGTAAGCCCAATGTGGGCATTTGAGTCTTTTCTATTATTTCTCTTATTGAGGCTATTTATAGGCCACTATTGTATCGTTTGAAGTTAATGAATGAATGAATTACACAAAAAAAATTTCCTGCACTTTGTTTGAGAGTTGAGAGCTAAAGAGCTTGAAGAGAGATCCCTTGGAGAGGGAATTGGATCACCCACTAATCTTGGAAGAGACCGGATTCGTGGTTAGTTTCGTGGTGTTATCTTCCTTCCCCCTCCCTTCTCCTTTACCCGACCACCTCCCCTTCCCCCACCAAATCGACTCCCAAAACCCCCTCCACCACCTCACGTCCCCTCCTCCAACTCCCCTACCCGCCGGCCACCCAAACCGACCCCCACCCCAAGCATGCCGCCGGCCACATCCCTCCTCCCTCCCCCCTTGATGTAGTTTCCTAAATTAAGTTGGGATTGTTTGGAAAGAATTCAAAGTTCAAATTTAAATTGAATTTGAAGTAAAACATTCCTAATTGA
Source organism: Dendrobium chrysotoxum (assembly GCA_019925795.1). Lineage (NCBI taxonomy): Eukaryota > Viridiplantae > Streptophyta > Magnoliopsida > Asparagales > Orchidaceae > Dendrobium > Dendrobium chrysotoxum. The sequence goes on along the minus strand of CM034307.1, from coordinate 40,884,846 downwards.
CTCAATCTACTTTAGGAAAGTTTCCTAATCGAGTCCTATTGGAATTTTTAAATAAATGGGATTGAATTAAATCTTTCCTAATTCCTAAATCTAATTTTAGAAACCCAAATCAATCCCCAAATCCTCTCCCTATCCCCCTCATAGCCGCCGGCCCCTATCCCTATTCCGCCCCCTCTCTCTCTCCAATTCCCCCCTCTCTCTCCCCAATCCCCCTCTCTCACATTAATTCCTACCTTTTGGAAATAAAACCTAGTTTCCTTACCTACCTCCCTCCAAATTCAAAATCTAAAAATAATTTCAAATTTTGGACACAAATCCCTACCTTAGCCCTAACCCTAACTCTCCAAAATCTGAACGAACTTCCCCCATCATCTCTACCTTAGCCGGCCCCTCCCACAACCCCTTTCCCACTTGATTCTCCAAGAAAATCTTCAACCTTTCGAAGAGAAACTTCAAGGAAAGCAAAGTATCGTCGTCTACATCTTCTCTTGTCTCCACCAACATGAATGGAAGTCCCCGAATGGGACTACGGTTTGGTACTTGACGAACACGACAACATCGACATCCTCCGTTCCCCGTTCTTCGACGTCGGATTCGACTTCGGCAACACCGTCGAAGAATACTTTGAACGGATCCACATCACTTTGGTGGATACGATCGACGATCAAAAGAAGAAAGGACGGTGGACCATCTTTGGCCGAGCCAAGACCGTTTCTCCTCCGGCTACTTCCACATTCAAAGACTACTTCACTCATTTACTACGGTTCCTCACCCACACCATCGGTATTCAAGTGGATACCATCCGGAGACGATTCCTTTCCGATTAAGGTTAACTTTCCTCCCTCGTCAATTACTTCTTCTTTCTCCTAACCCTGTAGGTGGTTACGGATTCGTACAAGGTCAAAGCCGCTTAATTTGCTAAAAAGCTTAGTAAACGTAGGGTTATTTTGAGTGCTCCTTTATGTTGTTTATCTTATTGTTAATTGAGGGATTATGAATGAGCATCTCCTACGTTAGCCTTACTTTGATTGTCTAATCTATTTGTTTGTTCAAGCACTTTATATGTGGTTTGGCCTAAACGCAAGCATCCCTCCCTTGTTTTACTTTATCGTTCCAATTACTAGTAGTTTAATCAATTAATTGCTCTTCTAATTAATCGTGCAAAATCCTAAAAGCATCCTAGTCCTGCATCAGCTCTCCTATTGATTGGGACGATTCCATTTTTGGGTAATTTTGAGCAGTTGACCTATTTCAAGACATTGTCCAACTGTGCGTTGATTTGTCCAGGTAGTATGAGCCATTGAAGGATTATCCTGTCGAGTTACATTGCTAGTTTTAGGTTCAATCTGTATAGGCTTTTTTTGTCCACATGATAAGGTGTAGTCCACTCTTACATTAGCTGGGATGGTCCCGCCCTTGTGTCATTTCAAATAGTTGACTTATTTCAAGATGTTGCTCTACTGTTTTAATGGTTTAATCAACTTGGAATTAACTTTGTCATTTTGACTCTCTTTTGGGTGTTCTACTATCATTGAGCTCGATCTTATCATTTTAGTTTAGAAAACATGCCGAGATAACGTGTTGGAATAGCAATATGATTTGGCATGTTTAAAAGATTTGATATGTAGAATATGACAATAAGACAATAAGAAAAAAAGAACGCTTCTACTTGATAGATAAATATGCAACCAAGGAAGTGGCAAAATCTAGATTCCAACAAGTTAAAATATGAACAGCATCACTCTATTCTCTTGTTTAGATCGCCTTATTGTCCTCTTCAATCAACATCAGGTAGCCAAGCAGTCCAGCTTGGAATTTTCCTTAATGCTCTATCTCGAAAGGTTTTCCAACAAAAAAGGCTTGTTTGTAGGAATACTCATGCATCCTTACATCACCTTATGTCAAATATGCTTTCATGTCGGTGGCATTTCAAGTCACTAATAGCTCTAGGCCCTCGCTATCTTGCAAACGCTAGGCCCATGGGCCTTTGATGTCCTGATCAATTACTTGTGAACTTTTTGGGAGTCTCACATCCTTTGGCCTCTTCTAACACCAAGTTATTCGTCTGAAAACATCTAGGTTGGAAGTATTTATTCACGAATAGGGTGGCAGTGTCTTTTGAAAAGTGATTCGAGTGTTAGTATCCTATCATTTCTCTAACAAGTTGCAAGAGAACCATTCATCAGATTCCACAAAGCAAGATGCTTATTCGAGCATTTCCTCCAGGGTGGTCAAATTCTTCTTGGCCAGAGTATTTGAAAAGAGATTCATGAATGCCTAAAATAAAAACCATCTTGGCCACCCCAACTCCGAGTAGGTGACCTCTTAAGAGGCCTAGGTGAATTGACAGACATTATCTCATGACATCATCAAAATTTCCCGGATGTTTTATAGGGCCATCATATCCTTATGATGGTCCAATGATAATTTCCGCTTAACCAGTGAGACTTTTCATAAAACTAAAGATGAAGTGTATGCTTCGTATTCTATATGATTTTTGAGGGAGACAATCACAACATGCTTTTGTCGAGGGCAAGCTACTAGGACTAACGGTGTTGGGAAGCAATGATTCTAGTGTCCCAAAATTGGTAGGAGAGCCTATTTGTGTGGCTGCCTCGATGTTATATTCATAAGAGCATCTAACATGCCTGATATGTCCTTGAATTAGGCTAGGAGTACCATCAAGTTCGGTTGGGGGCAAAGTGCCCTCTACACCATTTCTAAAGCTAAATGAGATTGTGCCAACAATAGGCAGTGGATCATCATGATCAGGCCAATCATTCATTGAACTATTTTGACTATCTAGAACGTTCTCAACAGGAGCATCAAAAGATGTTAACAAGAGATAGTGGTTAATACGAGCTTGACTTGAGTCCGAACTCAAGTCCTCATCATGACTCGAGGAGAAAGGGCAATTAAAGAGAAAAATGGGAGTCTCCAAACTAGCTTACTTGGGTTGATGAGAAGAAAAAATTAGAGAATGAGAGAGAGTGATCACATAAAATAACAACACTATATAAGTACTTTGGTGGTCTTTGCCTACGTCTATTGTGAGAACTTGCTGGTCCTTTTATTATAATAGCAGTTAAGACAGACAATAGTAGAAATAGAAGGTAAGGAAAGAAAGAATCGCTAGCTCAAGGTTTGTATCACAAAACTTGTCATATCTACCATATCATTAAAAAATCATCCTAAAAAATCAATACTCAAAAATATCCCAAAACTTATCATATTTAGCATATCATTCAAACAAGATTAATATATATATATATATATATAATCCAACAATCATCTTTTTTAGTCATAAGCAAAACAAGTACAATGCAAGGACTCTGTGTTTTCCCTAATAAATTTCCTCAAGTAATTAATTAACATATTTCTTAAGTTCAACATGTTATGTTTGATTCATCCAATAATAAGCAAATTATGCAATGATGATGCCAACACTCAATCAATTGCATGTTGTTTATACCTTTGAGGTGGTAATTTAACTAGACAATTATCTTTAAAATCAATCAATACTTGATTAACTTAATCAAACAAAGTCAAAAGTTTAAGAAGTACACTATGTAACTCCATATATACGGAGGGAGAAAATGATCAAAATGGTCCACTGACTTTTTATGAAAGATCAAAATAGTCCCCAACTATCTTAAAATGATCATTTGGGTCCCTCAACTCCTTAAAGATGAACTAAAATAGTCCTATAGATTTGAGAGATGAAATAGTCTTTTAATATTATTGATGACTATTTTAATCCTTCATAAAGAGTCAATGGGTCATTTTGATTATTTTCTCTATCCTGAGGATCACACCCACTTGCCTCACAACTTTAAGTATTACACTATGCATTCCACATATATAGAGGTATAAATCACATACTCCTGCCCACTATCTATTGCAAATGAATGTTTACATAAAATATGCAAATGCTTTTCATTCCATTGAACGCACATGATTCTTTTGCATATTCAGAATCACTCTTAGATTTTATTGGTTTTAAAACTGCTATTCTTCCATGATTCTCGAAAGCATAAACATTAAACATTCCAAAATGAATAACATCTATATCATAAAATTAAAGTCCACCAAAAATAACACAAGCATTGTCCATGAGAAAAACATCACACCATATTCTACTAATATAGGTAACCAACTAAATTGGAACTAAACATCTCTGAGACAAAAAAAAACAAACTTATCTACTCATACTACCTTATATATTTATGGATCTAGATTAGGTTTCATATTTATACGATCTAAAACAAACTTAGATACAACAATCATGCAAATCCAACCATCAATTATGAGTTTAAATAGCTTCTTCCAATGTTTAAAATAGGCTTGAAAAATTGTAGACCTCTTCCAATCAGATTTAACCTCAAGAATAACTTATGATGCAACACATGACATTCACTGAATTATCAACTAAAGCATCCTCATAATCACTAATATCTTCATCAAATTAAAGAACATCAAAATTGTTGATCTTATTTATTTTTTCCTCAACATTTAAGTGCATGTTATTATTGGGACACTCACTTGCATAATGATAAGTTCGATGATACTTTAAACATCTTTTAGTATAAAACCTAGACCCAAATAAAAACGCATCTGATTTCCCCTTAGTGTCCTTATTAATTGTAGTGTTACTTAACTTAGATGCAAGTGCAGTAGATTGAACATGCTTATTTTGATGAAATGACATACTTCCAAAATATGTAGTAATTAGGGTTGCAAATGAATCATACGACAAGCTACTTAGCTACTCGTGGTTCGGCTCGATTGTAGCTCATTCATGATTGTTTGTTTAACAAATCAAACAAGTTTAAATAATTTTTAAAATACTCGATTGTTAAATTTAAAGCTTGTGAACATGCTCGATAAAAAGTACGTTAATGTGGAGCCCAAGAACTTTACAGCAGATCAAGAACCTTTTTAGCTCCCTTGTGGGCCTAGGACCTCCTTTATCGTCTATAGGAGAAGAGTCTTGGGGGGTGGGGGGTGGGGGGTGGGGGGTGGGGGAATTGTGGAGGGTTAGGGTTATGTTGGATTTGTTTCTACAATAGTTTTTGTTGGGGTTTTAAGTTTCTAGTGGCTGCTAAGAATTGTGGGAGAGATGATTCACCTCTCGAACAGTGAATCAACTTGCATCTTATTTTTCTTTGCTTGGAGATTAGTTACAGCCCCTTTAATGTTATATTTGGATCCATTTGGAGTAAGTTTATATTGTTGTGTATTGTTTTGGTCGTCAAATCCTATCAAATTGATATCAGAGCACAATTCGGGACCTATGGTGCCAAAGAAAGTGGATGCTTTCGAAGAGAAACTAAAAGGAAAAGTTAGTCAATTCAAATCTGAAGTTGAGAAATAGATTTCATCCATGGAAGGATGGTTTTCTAAACAAGAGGACATGATGAAGAAAATATTGGAGCTTCACACCCAACCGGTAACATCGGAGACGAGGGCACCGGTGGGTGGCCAAGGAAATGGGGGAAAACCCAATATCGACACAATAAGGGATGATCGAGAGGTAGAAATCTTGGGCTAAATGAAAAATATGCCACCTTTTGAACCAATAACCAAAAGGGAAATGGGTGAAGGATATAGCATGAGGAGAAATTGGGAGAAGGAAATAAGGAGGGCTGATTTTGAGGAAGAGGATATCTATGAAAGGAGGAGAGGTGGGAAAGAACAATGAAGAGATCACAACAATCGCTACATGGGAAGAGCCGGAGATGAAAGAGGAAGTTGGGGCGGACGGGATCCGAGGGTGCGGAAGCTGAAGATGCCCGTTTTTTAGGGGGAAATGCTCATGAGCAGATCTATACGATGGAGAGATGCTTTACAGTGAATGGGCTAACGAATGAGGAGAAACTCACAGCGGCGGCTTTATGCTTGGAGGGAAAGGCCTTATCTTAGTATTAGTGGAGAGACATGAGAGATCCAATCCAATTGTGGAGGGAGTTCAAAGATAGTTTATTAAAACATTTTCAAACCAGTCGGGAAGGAGACTTCTACGAGCAGTTCTTTGCTCTAGTCTAGGAAGGGAAGGTGATGAATTATCGGGAGTGATTTGAGTACCTTTCTAGCTGATTGGGGAGGCTATTTGAGATAGTGTTAGAGGAGAATTTCATAAAGGGACTCAAGCTAGAGATCAGGGCTGTTGTCCGGTTATTGAGGCCATGAGAGTTGGGGGAGGTTATAGAGCTTGCCTAGTTGGTGAAGGACAAAAACTCACTTAAGAGAAGTAGTAAGTGCAGCTATTTGGGAGCTTCATATCGGATGACGACTATCTTTTTGACACCAAAGTTACAGCTTGTGCCTATTCAGAGAGAAGTACCCAAGGATAGGGGAAAGGGAGCACAGCTAGGGGGAAATTTCAAGCGGCTGATTGAGACAGAAGTTTAGGAGAAGCAGGCTAGGAGATTGTGTTTCTATTGTGATGAGAAGTTTGCACTAGGCCACTGCTGCAAGGACCATTCGTTGCAGGTACTTATAGTCTGTGATGAGGAGGAACTCTAGAGGAAGAAGTGGTTGAGGAGGAGCATTTGCACCTAGATGTGGCGGAGGTCTCCCTAAACTCAGTGATGGGGTTTACCTCAAATCACATCATGAATGTGTGAGGACATATAGGAGGAGAATCAGTGGTAGTTCTGGTGGACAGTGGGGCAACCCACAACTTCATCTACAACCAAGTGGTGGACCGATTGGGGCTGAAGCTAGTTGACACAGGCTATTTTGGGGAGATGATGAAAACGGGGAAGGTGGAGAAGAGTGGAGGCATCTGCCCAGGTTTGATGGTGACACTGCAGGAGATCCATACAAAGGAGGATTTTCTTCCCTTGTAGTTAGGGAGCACAAATGTAATTTTGGACATGAAGTGGTTGCAGATATTGGGGGAAAACAAGGTGGACTGGAAGGCATTGACTATGAAATTCATGGTGGGAGGGAGGAAGGTGAAAATAGGAGGATCCTAGTTTGTCAAAAACCAGGGTTTCTTTTAAGACCATGGTGAGGGCAATCCAAGGAGCAGGGATGAGATTCTTGATTGAGCTCCAGTGCCTCGAGGGTGGGGGAAGCATGGAGAGAGAGAGAGAGAGGAAAGTTCCAGAGATTTCCTGCAATAATTCAATGAGGTGTTCTAGTTGCTTCAGGGCCTACTTCCCCCAAGGGAGCATGACCATGCCACCATCTTGAAGGAGGGGGTATCCCTTATCAATGTTCGACCCTACCGATACCCACAGATTCATAAGGATAAAATTTAGCGAATGATTAAGGAGATGTTGGAGGCTTAAATCATTCATCTCAGTGTTAGTCCCTTCTCCAGTCCTATGTTATTAGTGAAGAAGGATGATAATTGAGATTTTGTGTAGATTATCGGGCTCTGAATAAGAAAACAGTGTTGGATAAATTTCCTATATCAGTCATTGATGAGTTGTTGGTTGAGTTAATGGAGCGATGATGTTCTCCCAGATTGATTTGAAATTATGATACCATCAGATCAGAATGTGGCCCGCTGATATCCACAAGATTGCTTTCAGGACTCATGAAGGCCACCATGAGTTTTTAGTGATGCCTTTTGGACTTACCAACGTCCAGCTACCTTCAGTTGCTTATGAACAAGGTATTTCAGCCCTACCTCTGAGGCAGAACATGCGAAACATTTGAGGGTCGTGTTAGTAACATTGAAGGAGTGTCAGCTATACGCCAATTTGAAGAAATGTTCCTTTGTACAATAGAGGGTGGAGTATTTGGGACATGTGGTATCCAAATTAGGAGTAGCTGCAGATCTTTCCAAGATAAAGGTTGTGTTGGAGTAGCCCTCTACCCAAAACCCTGAAGGAGTTGAAGGGGTTCTTGGGACTTACAGGGCATTACAGAAAGCTTGTGAAGGGATAAAACTCTATAACATGGCCATTGACAGAGCAATTAAAGAATCATAGTTTCAAATAAGGGGAGTTCTCATGCAGAGTCAGAGACCCATAGCTTATTTCAGCTAGGTGTTGACTGCTAGGGCCAGGCTGAAATCAGTGTATGAAAGGGAGTTGATGGCGATAGTGTTGGCAATATAGAAGTGGAGACCTTATCTGTTTGGGCAACACTCCATAGTTAGGACCTACTAGAGGAGTTTGAAGTTCATGTTAAACAGAAAATGGTGACAAAGGAGCATCAACGGTGGCTTTCCAAGTTATTGGGTTGTGAATTCAAGATCCAGTACAAGCCCGAGCTAAAAAATAAAGCTGTAGATGCTCTCTCCAGGTGTAGTGAAGACCCTCAAGTTATGGCTCTATCTGTTCCCATGGTGCTGGATTGGGAGCCCTTGAAGTGGGAGATCGCAAGATGAGGAGCTAAGTAAGATTAGAGGAGACTTATTGCTGGATAAGGATAGCCATCCTGATTACTCTTTGATAGGTCAGAAACTGCTATGCCTCTGATGGTCTGTGCTATCGAGGACATCACCACACATCCCTCACTTGTTACAGGAGTTTCATGGCACAACTATTGGGGGGATTCAAGAGTTCAGAAGACATATCATAGACTGGCAGTGGAGCTATATTAGGTGGGCATGCGAAAGGATGTAGAGTTGCGGCCAGTTGTGATGTGTACCAAAGACACAAATACCTGGCTATGGCTCCAACTGGTCTTCTAAAGCCTTTAGCATTACCCGAGAAGTTGTGGAAAGAGGTGACTATGGACTTTATTGAGAGACTACCTAGATCAGAAGGGTTCACTGTGATTCTAGTGGTGGTGATAGATTGAGAAAATATGCCCATTTCATTCCATTATGCCACCCATACACTGCGATGTCAGTGGAAGCCGCATTCATTAAAGAGGTGGTCCGTTTGCATGGCATACCCGAGACCATTTTGTCCAATAGGGACAAGATCTTTCTAAGCCACTTCTGGAGAGAGTTATTCAAGATGCAAAGGACTATCCTGAAGCGAAGTACAGATTACCACCCCAAACGAATGGCCAAAATGGAGGTGTTGAATTACAGTGTGGAGACTTATCTTCGTTGCTTTGTATCAGATACACAAAAGATGTGAGCCAAGTGGTTAGCCTTGGCAGAATATTGATATAACACTTCATATCATACAACAGCCCAGACAATGCCATTTAAAATCCTATATGCGAGGGATCCACTCATCTGATACATTGGTCATGGCAACACATCAGTGTCAGCAGTGGAGCAGTACTTGGGAGAAAGAGAATGAATTTTGGTATAATTGAATGAACATCTATGGAGAGCACAACAAATCATGAAAAAGCAGGCGGATAGACATAAGAGAGACATATAGTTTGAGGTTGGGGACAGGTTTATCTGAAATTCCAACCTTACAGACAAAGGACTTTGACTCGATGAAGGAATGAGAAGCTCTACCCAGTTTTTTTTTAGCGGGCCCTACAAGGTAGTGGAGTGCATTGGTGTAGTAGCATATCGCCTACGGTTTCCAATGACATCAGCCATCCATCCCGTATTTCATGTATTATAATTGAGACGAGCCATTGGAGCTAACACACCCTCGTCTGCACTACCAGTCACACTGTCAGAGGATATGGAGTTAATATTAGAATCATTGAAGGTGAAAGGGGTGTGCCAAGGAGACAATGGGATCAAGGAGGTGTTGATTAAGTGGATGGATTTACCAGAGTATGAGATGACATGGGAGCCGTACAATACCATCCAGAAGCAATTTTCTCTTTCACCTTGAGGATAAGGTGACTTTTTGAGAGGAGAGTATTGATGTGGGGCCCAAGAACTTTATAGTAGATCAAGAATCTTTCAGCTCCCCTGTGGGGCCCAGGACCTCATTTATCACCTATAAGAGAAGAAGCTTTGGGGAGCTTTTTGGAAATGATGTAAGGGGCATTTATTAGGGATGTAAGGGGCTTTTATTAGGGATGTAAGGGGCATTTATTAGGGGATTTGGCTGTTTAAGGGAGAAAATCTATAGAGGGTTATGGTTATGTTGAATTTGTTTCTACAACAATTTTTGTTAGGGTTTTGGGTTCCTAGTGGCTGCTAGGAATTGTGGGAGAGACGAATCGCCTCTCGAATAGTGAATCAACTTGTATCATCTTTCTTTGCTTGGAGATTAGTAATTACAACACCTTGGTATTATAAGTGGATCCATTTGGAGTAAGTTTGTTGTTTTTTACATTGTTGTGTGTTGTTTTTATCATCAAATCATATCACACGTTAAGAAGCTCAATTAATATTTATTATAGAGCTCATGAAGAAGCTCATTAAAAGACTCAATTAATGTTCAATAAAAAACTCTTGAACAATGTCATTAAGAAACTTGATTAAGTCTTATTATAAAAATAATGAATAACTTAATTTAACTATTTTATATTTATTATAAAATAATATCATAACTAATCATTAATAAATAAATTTTAAAACTTATTAAACATTATAACATCTATTAATTAGACCAAATTATAAATATCTATTAAATTAATTTTATCTATAAAGAGCCTATTAAGCTGCTCATTTTTTAGCTTAAAAAATACTCAATAGGCTGACTAATTTATGGGCTCAATAAGGATGATAAGTATGTTCATTAACGGGCTAGATATAATTGTTTATGAATAGACTCAATAAGGCTCATTTCTTATTTTATATGAGCCACTTGTTTAAAGTTCGATATGTACAATACTAATCAAATATGAGCCAAACACAAATCAATCTTGAAAATCTTCTATTTTAAGTGAACCAAGTTTGAACGCAAATAGAAGAGCTCGAATCGAGCTCAAAGCGAGCTCGAACAAGGTGCTAATAAACAAGCTCAAATATGAACAAGCACCTGCTCGGCCCAACTCTGTTTGTTTGAATCCCTAGTAATAATCTTCTTAAACATGTGAAACTCTAATATTTTCTCAATTTAATGCAAGTTGAAAAGCATGATCAAATGATAGAAAGAAATGAGGTGTCATCTCTTTTAATATCAACTCTCAAACAAGACATAAACCAAAGGAGTGTCATTTTAGGATATTCAATGATCTCAAAAGACAACAATAAAAAAAAAAGTTCAAATTTACTCATATATTTAGCAGCAATTTTAGTTCCTATCTTAAATGAATTAATTTCATCAAATAAATGATCTTGATCTAAAAAAGGAAAATATTTTTCTTACCTTAATCTAAAAAAGGTAAATATTTTTCTTAGAAAAATCCTCTCATTTCAACCAAGGTTGAAGTAGGTTCCCTTCCAAATATTTCTCTTTGGCATTCCACTCTTATCAAATAGAACTTCTATAACAATCCTCTTAATGTAACTTAGCCATATTATCTTACATTAAATTTAGTTCAAACATCAGCAACCATATTTATAATTTCCCAACGACTAAATTCCACCACCTTCATATCAACAGAATATTTCAATTTACAACTTGGACAAAAGAACTAATGCTACAATATGGCATAAAGCCTCTCCTCCTCATCAAATATAATCGAACGAAAGTAAAAACATTAGGATATGAAATATCAAAAAGCAAGTACGTAAAAGATAAGAAGCTTACTTCTAAATAGATGGTTTTCAAGGCTCCCTCGAGGCATGAATTCATAGACCAGCAAGCGATGTTCATCCTCTAAACAGTATCCAATCAGCTTTACTAGATTTGGGTGATGTAGCTGGCCCAGATAATTGACTTCTGCCTATAAGTTTTGAGAAACAAATTGATTCACATTGAAGAAATGCAAGTTCTGATATGTTTTGGGTTGAAATTATTAGTTATTTGCACATTATAGTTTGTAAGAAACACCAATAACTACAGCATACTCACCAACCATTCCCTATGACCCTGGAAACTATTCTGGTTGAGCCTTTTCACAGCAATAATCATTCCAGACCCTGGTTTCACCGCTGTGAGTGTGTGCTCATCAATCCAACCCTTAAAAACAGAACCAAAACCTCCCTCCCCCAACACACTATCAGAGCGGAAATTTCTGGTGGCAGATTTGAGCTCAATGAAGGAAAAACTCTTCACATTTGTTGATTGCAAAATCTCTCCCTCACTACGAGGTGTAGGAGGCACAGAGGATGACGAAGTGCGGCCGCTGCTGCTGTATAATCCACTTCCAAACTTGCTGCTTTCCTTTAAGTTGGTTCCTAAAAGAATAAAATACAATTTACATGATGCATGAATGAATCGGAAAATTGAGATGTTTTTATTGAACATACAATAATCAAATGAATGAATATATTTCGCGTAAGTAATTGAAAAAATATACATTATCAAATTAAAAAAAAAAACAAAATTCAATCTAGAAACAATTCAACAGTCCAACATTCAAGGAAATTGAATTGCAACACATTCAAAGTTATAGATCAAAGGAGTAGAGCTGGGATTTTAACTCAAAGATCAAAGATCGCTTGAAGATTCGATTTTTGTCTCATATTGAGCCAAACTTTGAATGTGTGACTCAGAAAATTGAAAATTAATCAATATCAGATCATTTTTTTTTGCTTGAATCAAAGTTAAGGAGCCATGTCTAAACTGAATTGAGATTGAATGGAGCCAAATTATAACCAAACTTGGCTTGACACGATATGGACTGCATGAATTTGAGTAGACCTTTTGTCGGGGCCAGATAAATTGAATCAATAACAACCATACAAAGAAGAGATGGTAAAAATCCACTGTATTGATTCAAAAAACGTCTCAGTGAAAATAATAATAGCATTCAGCTAACAGAGATAAAATACAAGAACAGCCACACCACGGAAAATTGGTAAACCCAAATGCAGTAACAAGAACTATCAATCTGTAACAAAAATCCAAGTTACATAAATCTTATTCAATTTATACCTCGTTATAAAGACCCATACTTAAAATCAATTCGGAACACATAAGACTCGGTGCATTCAAGAATAGGAGAAAGATAAAAACTGGCATTTCTCCCTCAAAACTAGTGATCTATGCGTAAAGCCTTCTACCGCTTGCTCTCAGGATTGAGAAAAGCCGGTTTTCAAATTTTCAAATTTTCAAAATCTAAAATTCAATACCTACTACAATTTAGTCGTCAAATGTACTCTACAAAATAAAAATCTAAGAAGAATAAACGGACCACCTGAGCTTGTGGCTAAGGTAGAGGCGCTGTATGAAGGGCTGACAGTCTTGATCCTCGCGCTCCAGCAGCTTCCCATCTCAACGCCAACAAAACTCCAACCTTTGGTCCTCCTTCCCAACCCCCGTCCCCTGATTCGGAAGAAGAATAAAGAGCAGGGATTTAATGACGGGCATACAGTTGACCAGACGCAACCGCGAGAAATCCAGCTGAACTCCTCTCCCGCCCCTCGAACCTCGGCGCCTCACTTCAAAAAAGAGGAATTCACCCCTCGCTGGCCAATACAAAACCGAGAAACGACTCCCACAGCCATATTAACCGCAATTGCGCCTAGTAATCGCTGAGAAAAAAAAAATGAATTGATAGAAGAAGAACAACAACATAACTTGCTAGGGTTTGTCTCATCCTCACCTGTCCTCTTCGCTCTTTCGCCAACGTTGACGCTTCTCTCCACTTTTAGCTATCCCGCTGTGGCTCCAGAGCAAGAGCAAGACAACAGGAAGGGGAAGAAATAGCATTAATGGCGGGTAGCTACCGGGGACTTCGTCCATGTGGCCTGCTGTAAGACCTCAGAACAAATACTCCTTTTTTTAAAAAAGGAGATTTACGTAAACATCCTCAAATTAATCATTATTACATATTAACCATTAAAATCACTTTATTTGCATTACTCCTCATTAATATTTTTTCCTAAGTTTGTTTGAACTTGTCTTATGAATGCTTTGTGAGATAAAGTTGACGTTGTGAGTCAATTTATTTAAAAATATATTAATATAAAAGATATTTAAAATATATTAATGTTTGATAATCCTCGCAATATACTATTCATGTTCTGAATTTTCTAAAGTCTCATTTCATATTACCTTTGGCAAACATATTCACATATTAATTTATTGCTCATTCTAGAGTTTCTTTCTTTATTAATTTATGAATGGTCTATGCTCATTTCCAAGGTTAATAGTGTTTTAGGTTTGATACATTATCAGTCAAATTGAATGTCTCAATGAAATGAATCCAACGACACCAAAAGTGTTACAATATTACTTCAAATGAGTCCGAGCCGAACCCTTGAAATATAGTTGAAAATTTTTTGATATTGTTTGAAGGACCGAACAATCTTCAATTTTTGCTTGCTAATAATGAAAAAGGAAGTCAGTAAAAGAGGAATCCAATGCGTCAAAGATTACTCAATTCTGAGATCATTAAAGTACACAAACGTTAAAAAAATGATATATTATCAAATCAATCCACATTACTAGTCCAATGGGGTGTTTTCGAATTTTGATTAAAATTATAAAAATATCACTAAAAAATTTATAAATAAACCATCATTTCCATATGAAGAGAGACATAGATGTAAATTTGGAGAGAGCATAGAGATTTGATGAACTCTAGAGCTTTGTCTGATGTTCGATGCTGACGAATACCACCAATAAATATTATTGTCTAACTATAGCTGTATGATCGTCATTGCCTATCTATCATCATTCGACCATAATCGAAGTCAACTATTACCCATCCGTAGCTTTTAATTGTCGATGCTCGACCATCCTCACTTATCCACCTTCATCCAATAACAATCGTCCCAACGATGTTGCTCATCGACCTCCATCACCGAACCATTGTAATCATATGTCAAGCATAGTATATGATTGGCATATCACCTATCAATACTTCTCTTAGATTATCAACTATAGCCACCAGGAGATCAATCTAGCATTATATTATCTAATCTCATTTTCATTTAAGGGAAATAGTGAACCTTTGTAATATCTAATTACATAGTGAATCATCTCATTTGGATTAGACCCCATCATTGATGAAATGTTATTTATATATTAAAAAAATTCACTGATAACTAACATGTGATATATGATGTTTTAAGTATGAATATAATTGAAAAAATAGGTCTTTAATTATATATAGGAGATAGAGTTATATTTTGGTGTGATGTAAATTCTTCTAAAAATCCTAATGATAAAATGAATGAGTAAGATGATTAATAACCCAATTTCTTTGGGTTTCTTTGGTGATGCTATCTAATTGGATATGTTCTATGAGTGAGCTAATAATTGATCTCCCCTTATATCATGCCTCATAATCTAAATTGGAAATCAGAGCTATCTAATTTTTTAATAATAAAATATCAATGAAAATGAATTTATTAATCAGAACATCAATATGCATGTATGTTTAATACTAAAAAATTATATACAAAAGTTAGGAGTCATACCAATACAATATACTCTCTGTCCACTCCTAACTACAAAAAAAAAATAAAAAGACAGAATAACAGAAAACCTAAAGAACCATGTATCTTGTCAATCTCATACTCCTGACCATCTTTTCTGACTTGAAATTATTAAACCACATATATCGAGCTTAAAAAGCCCAGCAGGTCACTAACACCCTATTGTTGAACTCAAAGCATAAAAAAGAAGAAGTATTCATGTAATCATTCAGTTTATAATAACAGTAATTAATATGATCATGAATATATGCAGAAATAGTAAAACACATGTTGTAGCAGGAAAATCTGTAAAACATTAAAGCATGTAAAGTAGTACAGTATGGATGTCGAAATGATAAGACGGTAAACAATCATTCTTATATGAGGAGTTGTAGTAATACTATCCAAACAATAAAAAAATTGTATATATCAGTAAAGCGGAGGAATTTTTAGAAGGAATCGGTTTCACGTAGGATTTAGGAGAAGGAACCTATTATAAATTTAATTTAAAAACAATAAAAAATGTACTGTCGGATTGTGTTTTGTCTGAAAACGCAAAAAAAAAGCGTTTTAATAGAAAATGTGAACAGTAATTTCGTTTTCTGTTAAAATGCAATTTATTTTTTTGCGTTTTCCATTCATTTTTGCTGTGTCAACATTTATTTAAATTGTTTTTACAAATATTATTATAATAACATTAGTTTATATATAAGTAAAAATTGTTTTTACAAATAATAATAATATTATAATAACGTTATATTTATTTAAACTAATAATAACGTTACTAAAACTTAAAATTAATTTACATTTTCTGTGAAAATGCAAATAAGTTGTTTTTTCAGTAAAAGAAAAATGTACAGCGATTTGCATTAGCAATGTTTTCTTAGCATCAAATAACATTTTTACTCTATCAGTTATATTTTTTTAATTTCTTTTTGATTTGTTTATATTTTAGTTAGATGATTTAGTTTAATTTATTGTGTTAATATTATATTCGAGAAAATTAAATTATTTTTTCTTATTTATCTTAATCAAATTAAAAAAAAATAAATTGTTAATTTCAAATTTTATTTTAATTAAATTTCTTTTGGTCAAATTTGACATCTATTATGTTAATTAATTTTCATTAACAGTAATATTAGTTTGACATTAGAAAAAAAAAACTATTAGCCAATAAATATTTCAAATTTATAAACACATCATAAAGAAGAAAAAAAACAGTTTAGTTTTTAGAGTATACGATTATTACAACAAATTTAACGAAATCATCTAATTAAAATTTCAACAAATCCAAAAGAAATTAAAATATATATAACAAAAAACAGATAATAGTAATATTGAATTTAATTTTATTTAAATATATGATGTTTGAGTTTATTAGTTTATATATAAATATATGATAAACTTTTATAAAATTTTTTATATATTAAGTAAATATACAAATTTTTATAACGCTACATTATATTTATAGAATAATAATTTGAAAAATAATATATTATATTTAAAATAAAAATAATCAAATATCTAATATTAAATTTATTTAATAATATATCTAAGACAATATTTAAGACAATTTAATTATAAAAATTCTATATTTATAAAGTTATTATAAAAATGTAAATAAATATAACCCAATTTAAAATAATATAATGTTATTATAACGTTATTATTATTTGTAAAACAATTTTTACTTATATATAAACTAACACTATTTTAATGATATTTATTAAAACAATTTAAATAAATAGCACAGAAAAAAAGAATGGAAAACGTAAAAAAAAATTACGTTTTAATAGAAAACGTAATTATTGTTCACATTTTTCTTTAAAACGCTTTTTTTTTTCAGGCAAAATGCAATCCTACAGTATATTTTTTATTCTTTTTAAATTAAATTTATAATAAGTTATTTCTCCTAAATCCTACGTAAAGCCGATTACTTATAAAATTTCCTCCTCAATAAAGCATGAAAGCTATCATAAATGAATAACAATACAGAAAGTACACATAATCAGGTTCAGTCATGTGGTATCAATTTGATAAGACGTCACGGTGATTGTCTTCATTATTATGAACTAGAAGTCACGAATTAGAATCATGGAAATATTTTATAATGCAAGTGAGAATGCACATATAGATTTCTCCCAAGACCAGATCTGCAGGAGCCTCTCGCCACCATCCTTCTGTTATAAAGTTGCTTTCAGCACTTCAACGTTAGCATTATTATAATACACAATCATAATATCATTGAAATTTCTGCATAGCAACCGACAAATAAGATTTAATCAAATATTTGCATAGCAACCGACAAATAAGATTCATTAAATCCATATGAAATATTGTATGCAATGGGAAGAGCGGCAAGCTCTCCTTTCTCTTGGCCGAAGTGGTTGGAACAGCTAAAGGAGGTGGCTCGATCGGCTGGATTGGGACACGGCGGCAGAAGGTCGATGGCTCTGATGGCTGCTACGGGAAGATATCGACCTTAGGTAGGTCGGTCGAGCAGGGGTGTTTGCACGCAGGAGTCGAATGGGAGTTTGGTTGGCTGGACTGACACACGATGGTAGTAGGTGAAGACATGATAGGTGAGGTTGGGTTGGACAAAGCTCGGGCTGGCGTCGATCAGTGTGAAGGGGAATGGCTGGTCGGGATGGTTCGTGATGGCAGCAGCCAGCAGGTGGGTTGGTTGTAGGTTTAGCCTGAGTTAGGCTTGGAGGCAGCAGCGGCGACAGATTGGAGCTCAACTCGATGTGAGGTGGAGTCAGGTTTGAAGCATGTGGCCTGTGGCATCGAAAGTCGGAGAGAGGCAGCTACTTGTGTCACATGAACGCTAAGGGAGGGACCGGATTAGATGGCTGGAGGTCGAATGCAGAGGCATGAACTGCGCTTTATGTGAGAGAGCTTGTTCAAGAGCTGCTTGCGGCTGGGAGTGTGAGAGATATCCTGGCGTGAGTGAATCGGCCCCTCTATATCCCTAGCCACCTCCTCTTCAAATAGAGAGATTATTACATGCGGAGTCTGGACCTAAGCTGCGTCGGATTTTTATGAGTGTGCACAACAAAAAATAGTAAAAGCACAGTGGTGAACAGTAAATACGCTTTTGCTATACACACATAAAAATCGGACGGCTCTCCAGTCCAGACTCTGCAAGTAATAATCTCCTTTAAATAACCTCATGAGAGATAAGTTCAAGACCAATAAAGCCTTGGAAACCCTCAATCATGGAGTCTAGGTTGAGTATGCCGTGGAACCCCTCGATCAAATGGCTATAAATGAGTTTGCTATATTTGCCATTGTTGACCTCATTTTTGTATGAGGTCATTAGGACTCAATCTAGACTCCAGATCAAATTTGACCCTAGGATCAATCTGATCTTAACTCAATTCAGATTCAAATCAATCTTAATCCCATATTAATTTTAAACTCAACTCAATCAAACTCCAGGTTAATCTAGACTCTAGGATCCTCCTAGACTCCAGACCCTAGGATCTACTCTAGACCCTAGGATTCTACCAGACTCTAGATCATATGATCTTCTTAGACCATAGGATTCCTCCAGATCCATTTAGATCTTAGGAACTAACTAGACCCTGGGATTTTCCTAGAATTCAGATTTTAGGATCTACTCTAGATCCTAAGATTCCTCTAGATCCTAGGATTTCTAGATCTTAGGGTTATTCTAGACCCCAGACCCTAGGAATTTTAGACTCTAGGATCTTCCCAGACTTCAGTCCCTAGGATACCTTAAGCTGATCTAGACCCTAGGACCTACTCTAAACCCTAGGATTCCTCTAGATCAATCTAAGTTTCAATTCAATCTAGACTTAATTCAAATCCAAAAATTCAAACCTAAAATCCAGATCAAAACCAGAAATCCAGATCAAAATCCAAGGCTAAAGGTCTAAGTCCTGAAATCTTTTCCAGCAAACCTTTGAATACTTCAAAACCTAGTCAAGTGACCCCTGATTCAGGGTCTGTCAGTAGCATATTGATATGACATGTCTCTAGAAGAAACCCTCCAAATTTGAGATCATTCTGAGGTCTCTAACAACAGAAACTGAATTGAAATCCAAAGGCTATAAAACCTTCAAATATTTATGGCCTATGCCACTGGACCTGCCACCCAGTGGATCCTGACCTTGGAGCCTTCTCCAAACCCTCAAATCACTTCTAGACCCTTGATTATGACCCATTGAGCATTAAAGTGCATTTTGTTAGACTCACTTTGACCCCTAATTGACCAGGGATCAAAATGACTAAAATACCCCTTAGAGGTATGAATGGTCTCCTTTGATCAAATGAGTTCCAAATCAAATGCAATAACTTTCAGCAAATTTCAAATATCAAACATAATATTTTGGACCCACTTCTAGCTCCTGGGTCAACCTGGTTGACCCAATGACCTATTAAGGGCCCAAATATGTCATTTGACCCAAATGACCTATTTGACCACTCAAACCACCTCCACCAGACTTGAAACATCGATTCAAACCTGTCCAGCTCAAACCCTAGCCCTGGGTCAACTTGGTTGACCAAATCAACCCAGGTTGACCAGATCAACCCTTAAACTATTTTAACTTTAAATCAAAATGCAAATGCATTCAAAACCCAATCAAACCTCCAAATCAATCTCAATATTTGATTTCAAGACCTTTTAGTTAATGGTAAGTCAAGTAATTTTGATTTGACTTGGTCAAACATTGGCCTATGGTCAAAGCCATGTATCCTATATGCCTTTGCACTCAAATGCTAGACCTCATTAATTTGAGAACCCTTGAATTCATTTCACTCAACATTTTGATTACCCCTGGATTTGACATGAGTCAAAGCATGGTCAAATTGACCAAGTCAAACCATTAGAAAAATTGGTCAAATTTGAGATAACTTTGCTTTGATTACTCAAACCTCCAATGGGTTGCATTAAACCCCATATAATACAACCCATCAATCCTCCTTACTGCCACCTCAGCACCCATTGGCCCATTGACTGGTCAAACAGTCAATGGGTGGTCAACTAATACCTTAAGGTGGTCAAATCACTTAGCTTGAATTAATCCCTCCATCCTTAAGCACTCCAGTAGATCTTGAACCATCTCTAGAAGGTTCTTAAGCAGATCTTAATCCCTAATTTAATCTTTAGCTCAATCCCATGGTCCCAAGTGGTTAGGCAAGGACAAGTCCCCTTTCCACCTCATGTCTTTTATTCCCCTACTGCTAACAAACTCCAGGGACAAATGGCAGCATCCTAGCAGCTCCCCAAAGCTATCCTAGCCGTCTATTCAAGCAGAGGACAATTGAATAGGGCAAGACTTCTCTATAGGGCTTATTCTAACCTCTAATCCTCTCTCTCCACTCTAGTCTCCTCAAGCCTGGATTCCAGCTCGTATGAGCTTCCCAGGCATCTTTAAGCTTTTCCTGACTAAAATCCACCACTTAAACCTTGCCGACGGCGAGCTTTCCGGCGAGCTAAGCTATATTCTATCCAAAGTCAATAGCTGGAGATCGAGAGCTCTTCAAACTTTGGCTTCAACAGAGAAAATAAGCCTGGACAGTCAACAAGCTCAGAGAATCCAAAATCTCTCAAATCGAATGGTTAGATTTTCCTAAAACTCAAACCCTAGATACAACACTTAAAGTTAATTAGCATTTTATAGAATGCATCTTAGGCCATGAGAATTAATCCCCATTAATTCTCTTCATATTCAATATCTATGTTTAAAATTTGTTTAAGTTTCATTAACTGGATTGATAGAACGAGACAAAATAGTACTTTAGGGCATTTTCTGTAGCCTCGTTCTATTGTGCGAAATCTCAGTCGTTGATTCATCAATCAACGGCTGTGATTTCGCTGTTCCGCCTTTTCTTCTAACCGCACGCTAGCGGGTTGACAGACCATCTCTCATCCGCCTTAATCAAGACCGTTGAATCTATACCACGCTGAATCAATGGACCTGATTAACGCTTACGTGGATTAGTGAAATACGGAGCGTGTTCTGCGGGTGACGCGTGGCTGACCGCCGCCGCAATGATTGGCCGCCGTCATCCAATGATTCCAATCATTAACGCGATTTGCTCCAGCCAACCTGGAAGCTCCACGTAGCCTCCCGTCATCGGATTAATAGTTAATTAAGATTTAATTAATTTTAAATCTATTTTAAACTCAGAAACTTTAAAAATTTATTAAAAATTTGATTTTAATCTAAAAATTTAGTATAATATATCAAACTGCTTGGATTTTTAAATTCTTTATTTTAAAATTAAAATCAAGTTGAAATAATTAATATATTTTAATTAATTTCAAATATTTAATATTTAAATTTTTTTAATTAATGTTTGATTAAAAATAATCTAAAAATCTTTGAAATCACTCAAAATTTATTTTAAATATCTTCCTGATGTTTGCGTAGCATTTTGGAGCTATTTCATCATTATTTAAATTGTTTTATATTGATTAATTTTAACTATTTTAAACATATTTAATTATTAAAATCTTCAAAATATTATTAATAATTCAAATTTAATCAAATTAATTCATTATTTTATATCAAATTATTAAGAATTTAATATGTTTCAATTCAAAATAAAAAATAGATTTAAAATATTCAATCTATTTTAAATATTTTAACTATTTGATTACTTAATTGTTTAAGTACTATTCAATTAGATATTAATATTATGTACATATATATATATATATATATATATATTAAATTATCTTGAATGATTAGAGGATCTCTCAAATTGTTTTAAATAATTTTGATTATATTTTAAATTAATTTATTTTAAAATTTGCATTTATATGTATAAGATTATATATATACATATGCTTTAAAACTTATTTTAAAATTATAAATACTTAAATCTTTAATTTGAGAGATCTGTTAAAATTTTAAACCTAGATTGAGCATGATTGAATAGAATTTGTGGGGAGTGATGATTAACCAATGAATAATTACTTTGTTAATTATTCATTGATTAATCCTTCATTTAATTAAGCTTTATATTGATTTACATGTGTAAGTACACACATCACCTAACTTTAGGGCTCTCCTAGATCTAGAATTGATTGTTTGATGTGTATATTTGTATATGTTAAGTCAAGGGTCTAGAAACTTTGATTAAAACCTATTAACCTAGTAACATCATTAAGGACAATAATTAAGGACTTGTTTAGAGTACATAGAATATTTCAAATAATTAGAATTCACCTCATATTGACTTGAAATTCAAAACACTTGAACTTAGTGACACTCTCAACCCTAGGAAAATTTTTCACTTAATTTTGAAGTCATTAAGCCCCTTAATTAACTTAATCAAAATTAAAGCTTAATTAAGCCCTTAAACCTTCTAGAAATTATAATAAATCAAGATTAAGTCTAAAAATTACATAAAATACCTTTAACTGAATAGAATTAAACTCTTAATCAATGAAAAATAAAATCCCCTTGACTGGACTTCAAAATCAAGCTTAATTTAATTTTAATTGAAATTTAATATTTAATTAATTTAATTAATTAAAAAATAATTAAAAATTCAAAAACTCTCTCAAACACTTAGGAATCTCTTCTTAGGTCATTCTTGATCTTTGGAGTTGATTCCAAGAAGTTTGGAGGTCATTTGGACTCAAACTAATAAAAGAGCCTCAATTAAGCAATTTTTGAAAATTCAATAAATACTCAAAATTTAAAAAATTCATAACTAATTCAAATGAACTCCAAATTGAGCAAACTCAAAGGCATTCAGCTCATAATAAGTTCTAATATTTATCAAAGTTATTAAGTTTCTAGAAATCAATCAAATTTGAATAATTCAATTTTTTGTCAAATTTAGTTCAAAATCAAGTCAAAACTTCAAACCTTCATAATAAAATTTTGAAAAATCCAATTTCAGCGTACTTACTGTCTAACTGATTTTATTAAGGTCTAGTATTTTAATAAAATATTATTTTTTTAGAAAACACTTTAAATCAAAAAGTTAACTTTTTATCCCTTAATTAAATGATTAAAATAATCCCGAAAATTCCAAGATTCAATAAATCTTATAAAATTCTAGAAAATATTAATTTAACATCAAAACTAGCAATCAATTAACCTTAATTAAAATTTAATTAACTTTTAAATTTAATCAAATTTAAAACACTTAATTATACCGGGTACCACTAGGTAACTCAGGCCTACGAGGCTATTAAATTAGCCCTAAGGAAGGTGAAATAAACTTCACGGCCTCGGTGTGCAACAAAGGTGTTATCCAACAAATAATTAAAATTAAATTTAAAATCAAATTTAAATCATTAATACTTTAACTTCAATTAAAATATCCCTTAAACCTTTCAACCAACGAGAACATTAAATAACTTTAACCAATTGCCCTATTTAGGACATATCCAGACCATACAGCCTACCTCACACACGTTAGATGGTTTGCTAGGACAACCAACTCTAGTCTTAAGCTAGGCTGGTGTTTACTTTTCTATTGTGTGCCGAATTTTCGAGCTTTCACTACATGTTGTTTGCTAGTAGTAGAATTGCTATATTTGTCTATTTATTTACTGCATTCGGTGATGTGATTGATTGTGTGTTAGATCTACCCCTAGGTTAGAGATGATTTGTACTAATTCAATCTTATGCAGGTGGCCATGCTCACACAGGATAATTAAATTAAAGGGGGCAATTAATAAAGCTTTAAAAATTAATAATATTTTCTACAGGCGTTTCAGAAAGCTAAGTCCCCCTTTAAATCAAAAAGAGCATGGCCAAGCGTGGCTGTGATTGAGCTTTATTTACATTTAAAATATTAACTACTTGAGATTGATTATAATTGCTTGGGATGTCATGTATAATTGCTGATTATTAGGATAACCTTGTAGGATCGAGTCTAGATTTTTTTTTAAAATTTAAATGTAATTTGATTTGAGAATTGAGTTGTATTTAAAGTACTTTGAGATGGGATATAAATCCAATCTAAAATTCAAAGAGAAGGGTGACATCCTTCAGGGGAGAGTCCCTCTTCATTTGTAGATTCAGATTCGGATATTTTTTTAAATATCTAAAGAGAAAGGATAACACCCCTATTCAGGGGGAGTTTCTTTTCATTTGGATACCCGGACCTGACGATCCAAGGAGTTCCAAGAAGATGAAGAAGTGAAGAACGTGAAGACTCATTCTCAAAGTCACTTGAGTCTTTTAGGAGTAGAATCCAGGGTTTTAGTCAATGGTACCCGGCCACTTTACTTTTCCTGCAGACCCTAGGTTGTACAATTAAGTGGCACTTGCCACATGGACTTTCAATTTAAATTTTAATTTAATTAATTGAATTATTTAATTAATTTAATTAATGTGTTGATTGCGATTAAGGACTTGCATGCTTTTAGTATTTTTTTACGCTTATTGCATGTTGATTTTGATTTAGCCTGGAACTCGATCGGAGGCTCGTGAGGGTACGGTCAAACTATTTCTACTTTAATTAAAATTAAAAACTTTAGGCTCAGATAGAAACTCTAACGCTTTTAAGAAGTAAGCCCGGACTTGCCGGGGTTTTTTCATGCATCATATTGAATCTTCTCTACAATGTTAGTCACCTCCCCGTCTGCGGGTTTTGATAGACCACCTGACTTATTAGGGTGCAGTTCTGTCCAAGGGGATGTTGTGCAATCTCTAGGATAAAACATATTTTTAAGCCAAATTTTAAAATTGCTTCATTTTGATTTCTAGCATTTAATTGAGTCAACTAGCATGCATTGCATTATATACAAATTTAAAATTGAGTCTAAATCTTTAATTGCATTTCTAGCTTAAGCATTTCACCTAACATAAATTAAGGGGTCAATTAGGATCTGCTCTAGATGTCGACCCCAATTCTTTAAACCAATCTTAGTCAATGTTCTTACCACTCTTACATAATTGACTTGACTCATGGTTTTGAGGCACTTAGGTGGTTTAGTTGGCTCCCCAATCCAGGTTGGGGTAAGTCCAGACTTTGTATTGCATTAGTTAGGTTCTAAGTCACTGATTTTTAGTACCCACTTTAGACTTAGGTTCTGAGGCAGATTTTCAATCTTAAGACCTCAACCTCCAGGAATCTAATTCCCATTTTCTAATTAAATTGATCACTTAAACATAAATCTCTTTCCATCAAATTCAAGCCCAACACTTAGGATAGGTTGGGGTGTTTCTGAAGTAATTCAGAATCTCAAGACACCTCCTACTCTTCTTCCTTTGACTCCAGAAATAAGTATTCAACCTTGAACCAATCCCTGTTGAAATTCCAGTCCCTACCTCCCTTGATATCAAGCTTTGAATTTTTAAATGAAATTCATATCATTATTTTAATCGAGAGTATTCGTAGGAAATTTTTGATTTCCTACGATGTAATTAATTACGAGGGCTTGCGCTCATAGGAGATTTAGAAACCCAGACCAGATTTTCAAAATCAATTTTTCAAAACCCTTAATTAATTATCTTTAAAAAATCAAAATAAAAAATGGTGATCGTTATTGTCATATTTAAACTATCGATAATGATTGATATCTTCTTTCTTCAGATATATATATCAATTATAATCGTACCATTGATTATGAAATTAATGATCTCTATCTAGATTATTGTAGTCAAACATTAGATTAAATATCATTTTAATCTTTTGGGATTATACGTTGTTTCTCCTTGAGTTTGATTACAATAATTAAGATAAATCTCAAGTTTTGAAATCCGAACCTATTAAGGAATGATATGTTCACCTTTCGAGGTGATATATCATTCATAATAAGCGTTCGATTTCAAATATTAAAATTCCAGAAATCTAATATTTCTTAAAGAAAATTAAACCTTTTTAAAATTATATTTTTAATTACATCAAAAATGGCGACTCCGTTAGGAAAAATCTCTCTCTCCATCTTTAATAGCGCTATAAATTTTGTTGTATCGATAGTTTTGACTGTCTTTCTTCCGTTGGTCCCTCTACCCATTTCTCCATTGGGTGTGTGTAGCCAGCTCAATTAAGACATGTGAAAAGATAGGCGAGTGTAGGAAACCTCCCTCCAAGCCAGGCTTTGATATTTTGCCTCCAAGTTCATTGGTAGAGTAAAAGAGTTAAGCCAAGCTTTTCAAAATCTTCCTGTATATGTTACAAACTCGCATACAAATAAATCACAGCGTGCTAAATTTCACAATTTACAGAAGATCCTTCAATCTTAAAATCAAAGTTTCAAGCCTTCAATAATGAATTATATATATATTTTTAAATTCAGTTCAAAACTTCAACCCTTCTGGTATAGTCGGTCTTTGACATTTCACTCCTAAAAAGTTCTTTTAGATGAGAGAGTCGGGTCGACTTTTAAGAATTTCCTCCAAAATTTGTAAACCTTTATGTTGAATGCGAATTCAACACATTGAGTTTCAAAATAAGGGGATATTCTGCCGGATTTTCAAATTGTTCTTAAATCCCTTTTAAGGTTTCTCAAATCAATTTCAATCGTCATTGCCATGTGTCTCTTATAACATTCTATTGTAGTTGAACATATGTAATGCAAATTCAAAATTCCTGTCAAATCTGAACTTTGACATTTCGCCCCTAGATTGCTTGGTGGGGTGCAAAGAGTCAAGCCTTAGGATCTTCAGGATGATTTAGTAAACTTACATATTTGAACAAAATTCAATATGCTGAGTTCCAAATTTTGAAGAAGATCCATTCAGTTCCAACATTGAGTTTAAATCCAGTTTTAAATTCAAAGTCAATCTTAATTGAAATTCAATTTCAACCTTGAATTCGAATTCAATCTTAACCTCAAAATTCAACCTTAAGCCCAAATTCAACTTTCACCTTGAATTTAAGTTTGATCTTAATTCCATATTTAACTTTAAATGTGATTTCAAAATCAAATTCGGGCTTTGACATTTCGACCCAAGTCAATTGGTGAAACAAAAAGAGTCAAGCCCGATCCCCAGATCTTTCATATCAATTTTATGCACCTACATGATTGAGTGAGACTCATCCTATTGAGTCATAAAATTTGAAGAAAGATCCATTTGACTTGAGCCTCAAGTTCAAATTCAAACTTTCAGTCCAAATATAATTTCAACCTGAAATTTGAATTTGATTTCCACTTTAAAGTCAATTCAATTTTGATCGGGCTTTGACATTTCAACCCAAGTTAATTGGTGAAATGAAAAGAGTCGAGTACGATCCCTGGATTTTTCATATCAATTTTATGCACCTACATGATTGAGTGAAACTCGATCTGTTGAGTCACGAAATTTGAAGAAAGGTCAATTTGACTTCAACATTAAGTTCAGATTTAAATCCAACTTTAATTCAAAATGCAATCTCAATCTTAAGTTCGAATTTGATTGTTACCTTAAATTTTAAATTCAATTTTGAACTCAAGTTCGAGTTTGAACTTTGATATTTTGCCCCAAGTTAATTGGTGTAGCGAAAGAGTCGGGTTCAACCCTTAAGTCCTCCTTGTCAATTCTACGAACCACTATTTTGAATTTAAACTCAATATGATTGAATTATCAAATTTTGAATAACATTAATCAAGTTAAAACTCAAATTCAATTTCAAGATCAAACTAATTCAAATCATTTTTCATTAATTTCAGGAATTAAACACTTAAATGGCTGAGAAACTCATCTTCTCTATGGATAGAAACTTGATAGTAGAAGGAACCGCTTCTGGTAATTTCATCAAGTTTGAAATACAATTCTAAGACTTTAAGTTATCAGTCGACGGAGAAGAAATAATTGATCTGTCTATCGAAATACAAAGAGATGTCCCCTTGGTTGAGATTACTTTAGGGTCAGGAGTTGACTCCCCATCTCCGAGATGGAGGTCACTATCACCCATTTACCCATTGTATCTTCTACTGAGGAGGATAACAACCAGAAGTCAATAATGACGGGAGAGCTACCATCTCAATCTGAGATTAGGTCAAGTTCTAGCATCCCTGTCGCCAGCAAGAATAAAATGAAGAACTACCTTCGTAGAGTCAGAAAGAAGGCTGTTAAGGCCAGAAAGACTGCTGAGGCGAAAGCCTTAAAGCACGTCAAGTCTAAGGCTACTAAAAAGTTCGTTGCTCCTTCTACGTACCCATTTTCTGGTGGAAATCATTTTCACCCTTCTCCTATTGCTCAAAGGAGAGAGGTTGTAGAGACGAGAGCGCAATCTTCAATACATCTTCTTGACTACTATATGGTGAGAATCAATCAAGCCAAAACTGAACAAACACCAGCACCAGGCCCTAGGCCTCCAGTAGAGAGTTATGACCCATCCACTTTACTAGGAGATGTTAGGTCACATTTTTATACGTGTCCCACTACATCACCTATAGAGGAGGAGGTGTAGAAACTACTTAGGATGCCACTCTCCTAATTACTTGACCACTAGTAATAAGAGAGGGGAAATAATCTAAGATTATATCAGATAGTGATACCGTCAAAATTTAACTTTTTAACGGGATCCTATCGTGATAAATCTTTTGATTGAAATGATGCCATTAGGATAGTGCAGACCCAATAACAGTCTCTCCCTCCAAGGAGATCATAGGAATCTAATTCCATACTGTTAAGATCTTGCCACCTAGATTTGCATCTTTTTAAGAAAAAAATTTCAATTTCTCAAGTGTACTGATTTCAGATTTTCAAGGTAGTTGATTAACCTTTTTATTGAAAATTAACCTCTATTTTAAGTCTTAAACAAGAGAAAGTTGTAGTTGACTCCATCAAATATTTAAATGTACCTCCCTCCCACCTCTTTTGTGGGATTGATTTAATTATGGAATTGAAATCATTGTCAAACTTAAGTTGACCCTCAAAATAAAAATCCTTTCAACCTTCTCGCAATTTTCTATCTCAATAGATGTCTCTTGCGTGCTTAAAATCTGTTCAATGATTTTTAAAAGTTACGTCGATACTCTTTTCAAAAAGATTGGGTCCGCCTTGAGGATTATTCTTCATTGTATGAGAGAGTGAGTTTTCTTCTCTTGTACTTAAGATATAATCCCGACATTGAATTTAAAGGTGTAGCCTCTTCTTAAAATTAAAATAAACTCAAAAAGATGCACAAAGTGCGCCAAGAATCAAGAAATGCACGAAGTGCAGCATAAGTTAAAAGATGCGCGAATGCGTCGAAATTAAAAAAAAAAGTGCAAAATGCACTATAAATCAAAAGATGCGCAATGTGCACCACAAGCAAAAGAAAGAGGCTCCTTTTTTTTCTAAATTCTTAAATTTTGAAAGACCCAGTCAAGTTCAAATTGCTTGACTTTAAAAATCTTGAATCTAGAATTTTCATCGTGCATCGATAATCTATCAAGATACAAAAATCTCTTATGCAAGAGAATTGAAAAGATCAAATTTCTTCACTCAACTTAAACCCCTTTGGAATTGATTTTAATTCAAAATATTTAAGGGAGTCCCTAGTTTAGTTTCTACGTAACTTGGTCTGGGTCAACAAAACCTAAGTTCTTAAACCTTTTCAGGTTAGTTGGAGTCACTTAACTTTTCACTATACTTCTGAATTTATTCCCGCTTGTCATTTTAATAGGGTCCAAATAACTAGAGAAAATTTTCTAATAAGAAGAATGAGTCTTCTACTCTTGATGAAAATTCAAATTTTATCCTTGAGGAGTATGTGTAAGCCTTTCCACATAGGCATCTTTTTCTACAAGGCTTTCTTTATAAAATTACACTCTATGCTAGGTCCAAGATAAATCCCACTAGAGGAGTATTTTCTAATGTTGGAAATTATCGTTCAAAATCAACCACACCCTATGGTGGGTCCTAGATCTTTCTAATCTAAGAGCGTAGTTTCCTTAGCTGAGACTTGCTGTTCAAAATCAAACTCTAATTAAGCAGAGTGCCCGACTCCAATTCAAGGAGCTCGAGGGCCTCAAATAAAAAATCAAATACGTGCTCAATAAAGTTTGAAAGTTTATAAGTCACATTTGATTCGAGATATTGATAAGTTGTGTCACTTTATAACTCCACAAGTAGGAGACTTGGTCGTAGTCTTTTGGAGACCACTTCTAATCCATTATAAAAGCAATGGAAAGCTTGAATCAATATTGACTGGATCATTCACTATAACGATGATATTTTAAAGAATTTCCAATCAACTGATCAACCCTGAAGAATGCCACCAGATATTTTTAAACATCGGGGAGGCTCTTCAGGAAATACCATGCCAGATGAGTGTCAAACTTAAAATTAAATTCAAAAAAAATTTAAAATTCAAAATCAAATTCAAACAAATCAAAATCAAATCAAACACAATCAAAATTAAAATTCAAAATCAAATTCAAAACCCTTTAAAGTCAAATTTAAGAACAAATTTCAAAATTTTGAAAGTCAAATAAAATCAAGTTTAAAATCTTCAAAATTCAAAATCAAATTCAACATCAATCAAAATCAAATCAAATTTTAAAATCAACTTCTTCAAATTCAAAACTAAATCAATTCAAATTCAAAAATCACTCAAATCTCAAATTCCAGAATTCAATTTCGATCCTTTATGTGAAGCAAGTTTCCTTCACATATGATAATTCCAGACCCGATCATCTGTATAGAGCAAGTTTCCTCTATACATGATCATTCCAGACTCGATCCTCTATGTAGAGCAAGTTTCCTCTACACATGATCATTCAGACCCGATCCTCTATGTAGAGCAAGCTCCCTCTAATTTTCTTTGGGATAGGATTTTTCCTTTTCTTAGGATTAGACGTGTTAGTGGTGGAGTACGCCCTTCATGGCACCATCCTAGCTTCTTCCAGTTTTCTTATTCTTAAGGACAGATGTGAGTCATCGTGCTTTCTATCCTTATGATTAGATCTTCTAGTGGTGGAGCACGCTCTCTGTGGCACCATCATAGATTTAAAATCCAGACCCGATTCTATGCGAAGCAATGCTTCCTTCTCATAGGATCATCCAGTTTTCTTTTCCTTAAGGTTAGATATGAGTCATCGTGCTTTGTTTCCTTATGATTAGATCTACTAGTGATGGAGTACACCCTCTGTGGCATCATCCTAGGTTTAAAATCCAGACTCGATTCTGTGCGAAGTAATGCTTCCTTCTCATAGGATCATCTAGTTTTCTTTTCCTTAAGGTTAGATGTGAGTCATTGTGCTTTCTTTCCTTAGGATTAGATCTACTAGTGATGGAGTACGCCCTCTGTGGCACCATCCTATGTTTAAAATCCAGATTTGACCTTCTTTGGGAAGCAATGCTTCCTTCTCTCAGGGTCCTCCAGTCTTCTTTTCCTTAAAGGACAGATGTGAGTCATCGTTCTTTCTCTCCTTATGATTAGATCTACTAGTGGTGGAGTACGCCCCTCGTAGCACTACCCTAGTATCAAATTTCAAAATCAATCCTCTGTAGTTAGGAATTCTTCCTTTCTATACGATCATCCAGACTTTCTTCTCCTTAAGGTTAGGCTCTTCTCCTTCCCTTAGGATTAGACTCCCCAGTGATGGAATAAGTCCCATGTGGCACCGTCCTGGATTCAATTTTAAATTCCAAAATCAAACTTTCTTCTCCTTAAGGTTAGGCTCTTCTCCGTCCCTTGGGATTAGACTCCCAGTGATGGAGTAAGTCCTCTGTGGCACCGTCCTGGATTCAATTTCAAGTTGCAAAATCAAACCATCTTTTCCTTAGGGATAGGCTTTCTTCTTTGTCATAGGATTAGATCTACTAGCGGTGGAGTACGCCCTTTGTGGCACTACCTTAATATCAAAATTTAATTTCGATCCTCTATAGTTAGAAGTTCCTTCTTCCTATAGGATCATCCAGGTTCTCTTTTCCTTAGGATCAAGTATTCTCTTTCCCATAGGATTAGACTCACTAGTGGTAGAGTACGCTGTCCCCAGCACTACCCTAGTATCCTTTCAAATTCACTTTTCTAAGGTTAGGATTTCATTCCCCTTAGAATCAAATCTAGATTCAATCCTTTATAGTTAGGAGTTCTTCCTTCCTATATGATACCCCAGACTTTCCTCTCCTTTAGGGATAGACTCTTCCTTTTTCTTAGGACCAGACCCACTAGTGGTAGAGTACGCTTTTCCTAGATCTACTCTAGTATCCATTCAAACTTGATTCTCCAGGACTAGATTTTTAATTTCCCTTCGAATCAAAATCAAGATTTGATCCTCTGTAGTTAGGAGCCCTTCCTTCCTATATGATCACCGAGGTTTCTCTTCTTTTAAGGTTAGGATTCTCATACCCTTAAGATTAGATTCGCTAGTGGTAGAGTATGCCTTCTATGGCACTACCCTAGTATTAATTCAAACCCCGATTCCCCAGGGATATACTTTGCATTCCCTTAAGATCAAAACTCCAGATTTGACCATTTTAGTTCGGTCAACGCCAATATGTGCAATAGAACTATATTCTATTACACATATTGGGGGTCCATTTGTTGACCTCATTTTTGTATGAGGTCATTAGGACTCAATCCAGACTCTAGATTAATTTTGACCCTAGGATCAATCTGATCTTAACTCAATTCAGATTCAAATCAATCTTAATCTCATATTAATTTTAAACTCAACTTAATCAAACTCCAGGTTAATCTAGACTCTTGGATCCTCCTAGACTCCAGACCCTAGGATCTACTCTAGATCCTAGGATTCTGCCAGACACTAGATCATATGATCTTCTTAGATCCTAGGATCTACTCTAGACCCTAGGATTCCTCTAGATCCATTTAGATCTTAGGAACTATCTAGACCCTAGGATCTTCCTAGAATTCAGACTTTAGGATCTACTCTAAATCCTAAGATTCCTCTATATCCTAGGATTTCTAGATCTTAGGGTTATTTTAGACCCCAGACCCTAGGACTTCTAGACTCTAGGATCTTCCCAGACTTCAGTCCCTAGGATCTATTCTAGACCCTAGGATTCCTTTAAGCTGATCTAGACCCTAGGACCTACTCTAAACCCTAGGATTCCTCTAGATCAATCCAAGTTTCAATTCAATCTAGACTTAATTCAAATCCAAAAATTCAAACCCAAAATCCAGATCAAAACCAGAAATCCAGATCAAAATCTAAGGCTAAAGGTCTAAGTCCTGAAATCCTTTTCCAGCAAACCTTTAAATACTTCAAAACCTAGTCAAGTGACCTCTGATTCAGGGTCTGTCAGTTGCATACTGATATGACATGTCTCTAGAGGCAACCCTCCAAATGTGAGCTCATTCTGAGGTCTCTAACACTAGAAACTAAATTGAAATCCAAAGGCTATAAAACCTTCAAATATTTATGGCCTATGCCACTGGACCTGCCACCCAGTGGATCATGACCTTGGAGCCTTCTCCAAACCCTCAAATTACTTCTAGACCCTTGATTATGACCCATTGAGCATTAAACTGTATTTTATTAGACTCACTTTCATCCCCAATTGACCAGGGATCAAAATGACTAAAATACCCCTTAGAGGTATGAATGGTCTCCTTTGATCAAATGAGTTCCAAATCAAATGCAATCACTTCCAGCAAATTTCAAATATCAAACCCAATATGTTGGACCCACTTCTAGCCCCTGGTTCAACCTGGTTGACTAAGTCAACTTAGGTTGACCTAATGACACATTAAGGGCCCAAATAGGTCATTTGACCCAAATGACCTATTTGACCCCTCAAACCACCTCCACCAGACTTGAAACATCGATTTAAACCTGTCCAGCTCAAAACCTAGCCCTAAGTCAACTTGGTTGACCAAGTCAACCCAGGTTGACCAGATCAACCCATAAACTATTTTAACTTTAAATCAAATTCCAAATGCATTCAAAACCCTATCAAACCTCCAAATAAATCTCAATATTTGATTTCAAGACCTTTTAGTTAATGGTAAGTCAAGTCATTTTAATTTGACTTGGTTAAACATTGACCTATGGTCAAAGCCATGTATCCTACATGCCTTTGCACTCAAATGCTAGACCTCATTAATTTGAGAACCCTTGAATTCATTTCACTCAACATTTTGATTACCCCTGGATTTGACATGAGTCAAAGCATGGTCAAATTGACCAAGTCAAACCATTAGAAAAATTGGTCAAATTTGAGATAACTTTTCTTTGATTACTCAAACCTCCAATGGGTTGCATTAAACCCCATCTAATACAACCCATCAATCCTCCTTACTGCCATCTCAGCACCCATTGGCCCATTAACTGGTCAAACAATCAATGGGTGGTCAACTAATACCTTAAGGTGGTCAAATCACTTAGCTTGAATTAATCCCTCCATCCTTAAGCACTCCAGTAGATCTTGAACCATCTCTAGAAGGTTCTTAAGAAAATCTTAATCCCTAATTTAATCTTAAGCTCAATCCCATGGTCCCAAGTGGTTAGGCAAGGACAAGTCCCCTTTCCACCTCATTTCCTTTATTCCCCTGCTGCTAACAAACTCCAGGGACAAATGGCAGCATCCTAGCAGCTCCCCAAAGCTATCCTAGCTGTCTATTCAAGCAGAGGACAATTGAATAGGCCAAGACTTTTCAATAGGTCTTATTCTAACCTCTAATCCTCTCTCTCCACTCTAGTCTCCTCAAGCCTGGATTCGAGCTCGTCTGAGCTTCCCAGGCATCTTTAAGCTTTTCCTGACTAAAATCAACCACTTAAACCTTGCCGGTGGTGAGCTAAGCTATATTCCGTCCAAAGTCAATAGCTGCAGATCGAGAGCTCTTCAAACTTTGGCTTCAACAGAGAAAATAAGCCTGGACAGTCAACAAGCTCAGAGAATCCAAAATCTCTCAAATCGAACGGTTAGATTTTCCTAAAACTCAAACCCTAGATACAACACTTAAAGTTAATTATCATTTTATAGAATGCATCTTAGGCGATGAGAATTAATCCCCATTAATTCTCTTCAATATCTATATTTAAAATTTCTTTAAGTTTCATTAACTGGATTGATAGAACGAGACAAAATAGTACTTTAGGGCATTTTCTGTAGCCTCGTTCTACTGTCCGAAATCTCGGTCGTTGATTCGTCAATCAACGGCTGTGATTTCACCATTCCGCCTTTTCTTCTAACCGCACGCTAGCGGGTTGACAGACCATCTCTCATCCGCCTTAATCAAGACTGTTGAATCTATACCACGCTGAATCAACAGACCTGATTAACGCTTACGTGGATTAGTGAAACACGGAGCGTGTTCTGCGGTTGACACTTGGTGACCGCCGCCGTAATGATTGGCTGTCGTCATCCAATGATTCCAATCATTAGCGCGATTTGCTTCAGCCAACCTGGAAGCTCCACGTAGCCTCCCGCCGTCGGATTAATAGTTAATTAAGGTTTAATTAATTTTAAATCTATTTTAAACTTAGAAATTTTAAAAAATTATTAAAAATTTAATTTTAATCCAAAAATTTAGTATAATATATCAAACTGCTTGGATTTTTAAATTCTTTATTTTAAAATTAAAATTAAGTTGAAATAATTAATATATTTTTATTAATTTCAAATATTTAATATTTGAATTTTTCTAATTAATGTTTGATTAAAAATAATCTAAAAATCTTTGAAATCACTCAAAATTTATTTTAAATATCTTCCTGATGTTTGGGTAGCATTTTGGAGCTATTTCATCATTATTTAAATTTTTTTATATTTATTAATTTTAACTATTTTAAACATATTTAATTATTAAAATCTTCAAAATATTATTTATAATTCAAATTTAATCAAATTAAATTCATTATTTTATATCAAATTATTAAGAATATTTAATATGTTTCAATTCAAAATAAAAAATAGGTTTAAAATATTCAATTTATTTTAAATATTTTAACTATTTGATTACTTAATTGTTTAAGTACTATTCAATTAGATATTAATATTATGTATATATATATATATATATATATATATATATATATATATATATATATATATATATATATATATATATTAAATAATCTTGAATGATCAGAGAATCTCGCAAATTGTTTTAAATGATTTTGATTATATTTTAAATTAATTTATTTTAAAATTTGCATTTATATGTATAAGATTATATATATACATATGCTTTAAAACTTATTTTAAAATTATAAATACTTAAATCTTTAATTTGAGAGATCCGTTAAAATTTTAAACCTAGATTGAGCATGATTGAATAAAATTTGTGGGGAGTGATGATTAACCAATGAATAATTACTTTGTTAATTATTCATTGATTAATCCTTCATTTAATTAAGCTTTAAATTAATTTATATGTGTAGGTACACACACCACCTAGCTTTAGGGCTCTCCTAGATCTAGAATTGTTTGATGTGTATATTTGTATATGTTAAGTTAAGGGTCTAGAAACTTTGATTAAAACCTATTAACCTAGTAACATCATTAAGGATAATAATTAATAACTTCTTTAAAGAACTTAGAATATTTCAAATAATTAGGATTCACCTCATATTGACTTGAAACTCAAAACACTTGAACTTAGTGACACTCTCAGCCCTAGAAAAATGTCCCACTAAATTTTGAAGTCAGTAAGCCCCTTAATTAACTTAATCAAAATCAAAGCTTAATTAAGCCCTTAAACCTTCCAGAAATTCTAATAAATCAAGATTAAGTCTAAAAATTACATAAAATACCTCTAACTGACCAGAATTAAACCCTTAATCAATGAAAAATAAAATCCCTTTGACTGGACTTTAAAATCAAGCTTAATTTAATTTTAATTGAAATTTAATATTTAATTAATTTAATTAATTAAAAAATAATTAAAAATTCCAAAACTCTCTCAAACACTTAGGAATCTCTTCTTAGGTCAATCTTGACCTTTGGAGTTGATTCCAAGAAGTTTGGAGGTCATTTGGACTCAAACCAATAAAAGAGCCTCAATTAAGTAATTTTTGAAAATTCAATAAATACTCAAAACTTAAAAAATTCATAACTAATTCAAATGAACTTCAAATTGAGCAAACTCAAAGGCATTCAACTCATAATAAGGTCTAATATTTATCAAAATTATTAAGTTTTCAGAAATCAATCAAATTTGAAAAAAGTCAATTTTTGGTCAAATCTAGTTCAAAATCAAGTCAAAACTTCAAACCTTCATAATAAAATCTAGAAAAATCTAATTTTAGCGTACTTAATGTCTAACTGATTGTATTAAGGTATAGTATTTTAATAAAATATTAATTTTTTAGAAAATACTTTAAATCAAAAAATTAACTTTTGACCCCTTAATTAAATGATTAAAATAATCCCGAAAATTCTAAGATTCAATAAACCTTCTAAAATTCTAAAAAATATCAATTTAACATCAAAACCAGCAATCAATTAACCTTAATTGAAATTTAATTAACTTTTAAACTTAATCAAATTCAAAATACTTAATTATACCGGATACCACTAGGTAACTCAGGCCTATGAGGCTATTAAATTAGCCCCAAGGAAGATGAAATAAACTTCATGGCCTCTGTGTGCAATAAAGGTGGTATCCAATAAATAATCAAAATTAAATTTAAAATCAAATTTAAATCATTAAGACTTGAACTTCAATAAAAATATTCCTTAAATCTTTCAACCAACCAGAATATTAAACAACTTTAACTAATTGCCCTATTTAGGAGATATCCAAACCACACAGCCTACATCATACACTTTAGATGGTTTGCTAGGACAGCCAACTCTAGTCTTAGGCTAGGCCAATGTTTACTTTTCTATCGTGTGTTGGATTTTTGAGCTTTCACTGCATGCTATTTGCTAGTAGTAGAATTGCTATGTTTGTCTATTTATTTACTGCATTCTGTGATGTGATTAATTATGAGTTAAATTTATCTCTAGGTTAGGGATGATTTATACTAATTCTATCTTATGCAGGTGGCTATGCTCGTACAGGGTAATTAAATTAAAGGGGGCAATTAATAAAGCTTTAAAAATTAATAATATTTTCTGCAGACGCTTCAGAAAGCTAAGTCCCCCTTTAAATTAAAAAAGAGCATGGTCAAGCGTGGCTGTGATTGAGCTTTCTTTACATTTTAAATATTAACTACTTGAGATTGATTATAACTGCTTGGGATGTCATATATAATTGTTGATTATTATGATAATCTTGCAGGATCGAGTCTAGATTTTTCTTTTAAATTTAAATGTAATTTGATTTGAGAATTGAGTTGTATTTAAAGTACTTTGAGATGGGATATAAATCCAATCTAAAATTTAAAGAGAAGGGTGACATCCCTTAGGGGAGAGTCCCTCTTCTTTTGTAGATTCGAATTCGAATGTTTTTCAAATAT
Source organism: Dendrobium chrysotoxum (assembly GCA_019925795.1). Classification (NCBI taxonomy): domain Eukaryota; kingdom Viridiplantae; phylum Streptophyta; class Magnoliopsida; order Asparagales; family Orchidaceae; genus Dendrobium; species Dendrobium chrysotoxum. The sequence goes on along the minus strand of CM034307.1, from coordinate 40,846,309 downwards.
CTAAAGAGAAAGGATAACACCCCTATTCAGGGGGAGTTTCTTTTCATTTGGATACCCGGACCTGACGATCCAATGAGTTCCAAGAAGATGAAGAAGTGAAGAACGAGAAGACTCATTCTCAAAGTCACTTGAGTCTTTTAGGAGTAGAATCCGGGTTTTAGTCAGTGGTACCCGACCACTTTACTTTTGCTGCAGACCCTGAGTTGTACAATTAAGTGGCACTTACCACATGGACTTTTAATTTGAATTTGAATTTAATTGATTTGATTGATATGTTGATTGTGATTAAGGACTTGCATGCTTTTAGTAGTTTTTTGGCACTTATTGCATGAAAATTTTATATTTAGCCTGGAACCCGATCGGAGGCTCGTGAGGGTACGATCAAACTATTTCTACTTTAATTAAAATTAAAAACTTTAGGCTCAGATAGAAACTCTAACGCTTTTAAGAAGTAAGCCCGGACTCGCCGGAGGTTTTTCATGCATCATATTGAATCTTCTCTACCTTGTTAGGCACCTCCCTGCCTGCGAGTTTTGGCAGACCACCTGATCTATTAGCATGCAGTTCTGTCCAAGGGGATGTTGTGCAATCTCTAGGATAAAAGCTATTTTTAAGCCAAATTTTAAGATTGCTTCATTTTGATTTCAAGCATTTAATCGAGTCAACTAGCATGCATTGTATTAGATACAAATTCAAAATTGAGTCTAAATTTTTAATTGCATTTCTAGCTTAAGCATTACACCCAACATAAGTTAAGGTGTCAATTAGGATCTGCTCTAGATGTCGACCCCAATTCTTTAAACCAATCTTAATCAATGTTCTTACCACTCTTACATAATTGAGTTGACTCATGATTTTGAAGCGCTTAAGTGGTTTAGCTGGCTCCCCAATCCAGGCCGGGGTAAGTCCAGACTTTGCATTGCATTAGTTAGGTTCTAAGTCACTGATTTTCAGTACCAACTTTAGACTTAAGTTCTGAGGCAGAATTTCAATCTTAAGACCTCAACCTTCAGGAATCTAATTCTCATTTTCTAATAAAATTGATCACTCAAACATAAATCTCTTTCCATTAAATTCAAGCGCAACACTTAGGATAGGTTGGGGTGTTTCTGAAGTAATTCAGAATCTCAAGACACCTCCTACTCTTCTTCCTTTGACTCCAAAAATAAGTGTTCAACCTCGAACCAATCCCTGTTAAAATTCCAGTCCCTACCTCCCTTGATATCAAGCTTTGAATTTTTAAATGAAATTCGTATCGCTATTTTAATTGAGAGTATTCATAGGAAATTTTTGGTTTCCTACGATGTAATTAACTATGAGGGCTTGCGCTCGTAGGAGATTTAGAAACCCAGACCAAATTTTCAAAATTAATTTTTCAAAACCCTTAATTAATTATCTTTGAGAAATCAAAATAAAAAATGGCAATCGTTATTGTCATATTCAAACTATCGATAATGATTGATATCTTCTTTCTTCAGATATATATATATCAATTATAATCGTACCATTGATTGTGAAATTAATGATCTCTATCTAGATTATTGTAGTCGAACATTGGATTAAACATCATTTTAATCCTTCGAGATTATACGTTATTTCTCCTTGAGTTTGATTTCAATAATCATGATAAATCTCAAGTTTTAAAATCCGAACCTATTAAGGAACGATATGTTCACCTTTCGAGGTGATATATCATTCTTAATAAGCATTCGATTTCAAATATTAAAATTTCAGAAATCCAACATTTCCAAAGAAAATTAAACCTTTTCAAAATTATATTTTTCAATCACATCAGCCATTGGATGAGAAATTGTTAGATTTGAAAAGATATGAAAAGCCTAGGCAAAATCATTTTGTATTTAAACTAAATCTAAAGATTATTTTGAATAGGATATTATTTTTTATTAAATATATGTATTTACTAATATTTTTTTATATTTTAATTTGAATTTAATTTATTATATTTATTTAACTAAAAATAATAATAATAGTAAATCCCTTTATATATATATATATATATATATATATATATATATATATATATATATATATATATATATATATATATATATATATATATATATATAGCTTTTAACTCTCTCTTCTTGACATGCGTCAAATGGTACTCTATTTGAACACGAATTGGCTCATTTGATCTGTTTGGATGAGTTGGATGCACTCGCACAGTCTATTTGCAAAATGAGACCCAGATCAAAAGATTTTAAATACGGAACGAACATACGCATGAAGGGCTTAAATGCGCATAAAACACTCATCAAATCGACATCGATCCGATCACACACATTTTAAAATATGATAAATGATGATATGTGATAACAAAAATAAATTTTTAAAGCCGATGATAAGTCAAGGTAAAATATGCGAGGTGTCCCTTCATCAAACACAGTGGTACAATGTATAGGAAAGTGGATCGACCCATAAGATGTGCAATAAGACCATGCAAGTGATTGGTGCCAAAAAAGGAGGTCAACAATAGTTATGCAGTTCATTCAATCACACGTCATTCATTCAATATACATTGAAATGATATGTTAATCCGTCATTAAAAATATAATATCTTACCAATCAAACTCTCAAGTTATTTTTAGTCTTCCTGGTAATGCAAGTTGCAAATTAATTTCACCAAAATTTTAAAAATAAAATATTTTATTTTATAGATATTTTTCTATAATTTTTTAGACCTCAAAAGAGTTTATATGAATTTTATATTAAAAAATTAATTAAATTTATAATTATATAATATTAAATTATTATTTTAATTAAAATATCCTAAGTCACTAAAATATTTTTAAATTCTCATCCCTATTCATTTTTAGCAACAAAGAAATGAAAAAAAAAATCAAGAGAGAAAGATAAGAGAAAGAAATGAAAAGCTAGGATTTGGAGGCTATGGAGCAATTTTCGTCAGTCGAGCCTATTGGACATTTTGCTCATCTCACTGTAAGGAACTTATATCATATTTTTGATTTCAATGATTTTATATTTTTATATTTTTTGATTAAATTTATATTTTTATTACCAAAATATGAGGATAATTTTGTATTGGTAAAACTTTCGGTGCATAACTTTTTATATGTTATAAATATTATGATTATGAACATTTTAAGTATTTATTCGAGATTTTTTGCTGAGTGATTTTAAAAAAGTAGTAATTTTTACCTATTCTAAAACTTATTTTGACATCTAAAAATTATACTTTAGTTTAATAAAAGCTTTAGAATGTTATTATATACAATCCCTAGTAATTTTGTTAATTTTTAAATATTTGAATTTTTACTTAGTATGGTTTTTTATTACCTACCGTTAGGACATTTTAGCACTTTATGAATTAAACTCAAGTATTCTTTATTTGTTACAAAGCATTAAAAATGAATGTAGATGTGATTGAGTAATAATTGGTCATTATTACTGTTATAGCACTGTAATAATAATATATGTAAAAGACAAGTAAAGATTAGTAGACCCATTGGTTGGATATTAATTGACTTGTATAGAATGTTGGGCCGACGAGCTTTTATTTAAATATTATGGATTGGTCTTATCCTCTACTGATTCATGTAATACTGATTGATAGTTATAAGGAGATAATTACTGTGCCGATGGGCAAAGTGTTATGCACTATTTACTAAGCCAACAATTTACTGATACTGATATAATACTGAAAACTATCATGATAGCCATAATTCTTACTTACTTGGTGTAACATATTAAGCACATAATATATTAATTTGATATTGATATAGAATAATTATATATTTTATGTATACTCATATATTATTTTACTTCATTGATATGATTTTGATAGTCTTTATCGATGATTTGGTTTTACTACTTTATCCAATTTCTTTACTAATTGATAGTACTGATATGATGAATGCTTTATGGATTTGACATCCATACTAATTTATTAGCTTTTATATTATATTATTTTATTGCTGCTACATGTAAGCTTTACTATATTTGTATTGATTCAATGATCATATTAATGCTACTGCTATGATTTGATCATTGACATGAATATTGCTCATTTACTGTGCTTTGAGTTTAATTATATGATATGATTGCTTGCTAGGCTTGTGAGCTCATTATATGTAATTAAATAAATTAAGATCAGGGTATGGGAGCAGGAGTGAGAGATTAACCTGGATCCTTCAGGTTCAGGTTCTTATTATTTAGCTATTCTTTTATACTTAAGACATAGTAGTTATGATATGATTGTATAGATCTTAAAAATGAATACAGATGTATATATTAATATTTTGATCGACGGTTTTATTTCTACTGATATTTATATTGATAAAAGAAATTAGGCAGCTCTGATTATGTAAATTAAAAGATAAAAGAATAATTCCTCAAAATTAGATTCTGGGGCATCACAACATGCACATATAGATATTGGATGAGCTTCAAAGATTGAGATAATATATTTGTAAAAATTAGCCCGCGCCTGTATTAGCTGAGCAGGAGAATGAGGATACAGATTCTGCTTAGATTATCTTAGGTTTTTTGATACATTTTACTTTTATGATGTATAAGAACTATGTTTGTTGTAGTAGTGTTGTATTATTATAGAACTGTTGGATTGTGTTTATTTATTTTAGCAGTTGGATTGTGATTGTAGACAAGTTTGTGCAACATATTTATTTTAGCAATATTGTTAGCAGTGTTTACTAAAATATTTCTATTATTAACTATTACTATAAAACTTCTTGGATTGTCATTGTTGAAAAGCTAAATAATTGATATAAGGTGCTAATTTTTTTCTATTTATGCTACAGATTTTAGGTGGATTTACGGTGGAAATTCCATCGTAAATAACAATACGATACATCTCTATCATTAATTGCGGTAGACATTTTTGCCATAACTTATGATGTAAAGTGTGTCGGATTTAAATGTTGTAAGACATCCGTAAATTATGACGGTATTTTCGCCTCAAATCTATCACAAATCCGCTGTTATTTGTGGTTCGTTTCTAATACGAGCATGTTATTTTTTTGAGTTTAAATCCATCGTAAATCCACTGTAATTCTACCACAAAATATTTGTGATGGACTATGTCTGATGCAAATATTTTTTTGATGCGACATTTAGCATCAGAATATGATCTGCCGCAAGCTTATATAGCAATGGATTTGGCTTATTTTGCAGCAAATTTTTTCATTGGAAATTGCTTACTTTCCTATAGTGTGACCCAGAATCTTTTCTCTCTTCTCCTCTTCTCCCTTTTTCTTCTTCTTCTTCTTTAGTTTCTTCCTGTCCAAGCCAAGTGAAAATAAGGGAGAGGTGAGGGGGTGAGGTAGGGATATATTGTAAATTATAAAATAACACAAAAATTATAACAGTTGTATGCTCATGCTCCTCAGGAACCTCTTTCGCTGATTCCAATTGTATACATTTAGTCTATGCATATTCCTATCCATGTCCTAGTAATGTCCATTCTGCCATCTTGTGCTCATTATCACAACACCTAAAATATTGTCTGGTCACCCTATAGTAGGGTCCTACATATCTCCTTCAATACCAAAAGCATCGTAGAGTGGTGGGTGCTTTAACAATTTTGACAATCCTTTTCTTACTAGTTTCCCCCATCTTCTTATAGCTCTACCCAGACTGTTTCATCAATTGATCCCTCATCATCTGAGCAATCATATCGACAAATATTTTCATATTTTCTGAAGTTACTAAGAATATCTCAGCATCGGGTTCAAATTTCTTTTCCTTTCTTGTTGGGTCCATTTGATGATCAATAAACAACCCTTAAATTCAAAAAGAATATTTCAAAACAAATATATAAAATAAATTCTAAAAGAAAATTTATAAACACATCAATAATGTAATTAATTATACAACTCTGATCACAATAAAATTCTTTCATTAACTATCACTCTGATACCACTTTTTCATGCCCCGAGATTTAAGGTGAAATCATTTCTTTTATTCTTTTCCTTTTCATATAATTATATTTTTAATCTCATTCAATTAATTCATTTATCAACCAGGCTGATAAACATCCATATCTGATCAAATACACTAAAAAAAACTAATAAACAGTGGAAAACATTATTCGCATTACTATAGCCCATAATTACATCATCATGTCGGTGGAGTCCAAAATAAAATATACAATAGCCTTCATAATCTACAAAATAATATACATAAACTAAAAGAATTGGAAGAAAACTAAAACATCATTATAACTAAGCCTCAATCCACAGACTTCTTACCTTTACCTGAAATCATGTAAAACTATATAATAAGCAAATAGCCCAAAAAATAACTAAAATCTTAAGACTGAAATTAATGCAAGATAAAAGAGAAATATTATAATGTAAATTATATAAGAAAGTCAAAGCATCAATATGCTATTTAAACCAGTCACATATGTCAATTAATCAGTTATATTACACATCACATCTTAGTTTGTCAATCAATCAATCAGTATGACTTTATCATTCAATCAATTTCATTATGTCATTCTCATCAGTCTATTAGTTATAATAATAGTATTAATATTCATACTTCATAATAATAATCAGTAACATATATTAGTTTTTTGGTACAATAATCAATATTTATATTCAATAATAGTAAGCAATAATAGTGATCAGTATCCGTATTCAATACTCAGTGTCAGTAATCAATAATAATTAGTATCAGTTAATATTCAATATTCTATCAGATATTTATATGAGGGTATCATGCTCCTACACATATGACTTCCAATCCATCACCCCTTATGACTCCCAATTAATATACTCCATATAACTTCCTTTTAATCACGTGAATCACTCACCCCAACTCTTTATAACTCTCAATCAGTTTCCAACTTCTTATAACTCCTATACACTGACTCCTATTAGTGGACCATATGGATCTTGAGAATATCACATAAGATTCTCATATCATATATATGATATAAATAACTACATTATATTCATACATCATATCAGATTAAAACTAATAACAATATTATATTCCTGCATAACTCAATTGTATCAATCATTTTAATACATATTAACTTGCAGTCTTATCATGTTAAATCATAGTGCAACACTTTTTAACCCATTTCCAGTCTACCTTTTCCTACTCCTTTCACAGAAATATTCATATGCACAAATTTAACCAATGAAAATATATTAAAATCATATAATATTATTCAAAATGATCAAATTAAGTACATATCAAAAGTAACACAATGAAAGCTTATAAAATCAAAAGATAATATATTTTCTTGGCAGCTTTAAGAGAGATAAAATTCATTGAAATTAAAATTTTCAAAAAAAGAAGGAAGAGAATAGTTACTTATAATGAATAAAATAATTTTTATAATAGGAAGAACGGACAAAAATGAACCAAAACCCTTTCTCTCTCTTCTTTGTCTCCTTATCTTCTCCCTTTCTTTTCTTTTTCTTTGGCTTCTTCCTGTCCAAGCCAAGTGAGAATGAGGGAGAGGTGGGGGGTGAAGTAGGGATATATATATATATATAATGGTCTAGCTCCGCAGCGCTGCATTCAGATTTTAGAGATACTATAGAATAGAGACTCAAATATCACAGTGACATTTTTTAGTGTTGGTGTGCTCTCCATTTAGCACTGAGCACTCTAGTTCAAATAGAAATTCAAAAATTCATATTTTAAAATACTTTTTATTTTTGGGTTATTACATGGTATATATTCCACTCAAAGGTAGAGTGTCTCTAGGGTATATATTCTTATACATAAGGGTAAATAGATTTTGATAGCATTCCAAAAATAATATTAATAAATTTAAAATTTTATTGAAATGACTCTTTTAATCTCCTGTTTAAGGCTAATAATTTATATATTGGTCTAAAAAAATAATGTCTTAGGTATTCTTAACAAACTAAATGCATAATATATTCATTTAGATGAATACATCTTTATATTCATTGTCCTTTGAAAGGTTAAAATGGCAACATTAAATCTGAGTTCTTTCATTCAGGTTTTTAATAGCGTTTTTGGTGGGGGCTATGGAGTATCCTATATAATTGTGAAATGCTTTAGGGCTCTATCAATCCCTAGTAATGCTTAAGTTTTCTTTGATATATAAAAATTATAAAAAATTCACTTAATATATGCAAGTATACATGCCAAATCAAGTAATATAGTGATAGAGTAGAATATGGATCCCATGAGGAAGATATGCTTACTTACAATTTATTAGTACTATCTACTAAAATTATAATAATTATCTTACTCAAATAAAATAGTTATCATGGAGATTCAATCACTTAAATACAATTAGATAAATATAATGAATATACTATTTGGATATAATGTTTTGAATTGATGAATATAAATAACATATTTTTTCCTTATGATTCTCTTTTAATTGTGTGTTATTCAGAGCAGATGCATTCCAATGATTACTTCATCTTCTTAAGAATTTAGTATGTTTCATACCCTATACTTAGGCATGATGCATTCTAATTTAATATTCCTGGTTATGCCTGCTTTCCTCCTTCAAGGCTCCACGTTACATCTAATTTTAACCACATATTTGGCCACTCTGTGCATTAAATTAAGATCTAGTAATATTAAAAATATCATTTTACTCATTAGCACTTCATATGATACTTACTCCATCAATACAAAATCAGAGAATTTAGTCAGACATAGAGAAAAGTTAAAGCAAAATTATTTTTATTAATAACATGAGAAAAAAATACAAGAGATAGATATCACCAGATAGGTTCAATGGATCTCCTCTAAACTCATTTTTACTTACAGAATTACTTCCACAAATATAAGCCAAATATTCTAATGATCATATCAAGTACTTCTCTAAATTCTCTTAGTTGTCACCCTAAAAAAATTTAGAGAAGCACTCTGAATTGTACTGAAATTATTTAAGTGACTGAACTCCCTTACAAACATAATAAAATAATTATTTATAGGAAAACACAAATAGACATCTAGCATTGTGGCACTATAAAGATCGGCAATGTTGTGCCAAATAAATGAACTAAAGCAGCTGCGCTATTTTTCTTATTCTACCGTGGCGCTTGCTGACGTGGATTAGTTACTTAGTGAACAGTTACATCGCTTCGTTGACAGGTCATTTTTTTGGAAAGTTACAACTACTATGCCATGGGGCTGCTAACTTTCAAATATTACGGCACCAGAAGGGCAATTTTGGTGCCAAGGCATTATTGATTGTGAAGCCTAACACTAGATAATAGAATACTCAGCGCTATGACTGTCGCGACGCTGTCTGATAGAGAAGTTAGCACTGTAATGTTGATATTTTGGCACTCCGAAGGTTTGATAGTGCTGCGGCGTTATTTGTTCCAACGCCGCGGCGCTATATGAAACTTAAAATTTTTATGCCTTTTTATGTATTTTTTTCAACACAATATAATCAAAATAATATATTTTCCCTGAAAATATAACACATTATTTGCACTTATCAGTTTGCTATCTTACGCTTTTAATATTTTAGATCTCCATTATAATATTAACTCTAAATGTGTTTAATCATATATAATATAATAATAAATATGATATTAGGTGTGAATAATATCTTTGATCTCTTGACAAATACATATTTCCTTTTTGAGAAGGCCAATCAATTTTCTTTTTATTGTGAGTTTTTTATTTACTTAAAAATTATTCAAATTACTTTTGATGGACATTAATGATCTCATCAATAATTATTTTTATTCTATTGAATGGATAAGAGTATCATATGAATAATTTGCCTTTCATGTCAGTGAGGAGTAAAAAGTTCTGGGATGGAGACATCTCAAAATAAAATTATAGTAGTTTAGTAACCATTCATGGAATTTAATGATCTTTTGAAGAAAATCTTTAAAAGTACTCCCTTATTTTCAAAAATATCAAAAAGATAGAATAAGTCATTTATAATCTTTCAATTTGCAATCAACTGCTCAACAAAAAACCTACAATGGTTAGCAAATGCATGGATAGTCTTATTAAAGAGAGAATAACACTAAATGTTGGCCTAACCCTTAAGGATAGCATGAAAGATCTAATAAAAGGGCACATTAGAAGCATATTGAATATGTATAATAATTCTATAAGGGGTTGACATGCTCGTAAGAATAAGATGGCCCATCATAAGAATTGATAAAAATCAGGTTGAAACCTATCAAAATGTGATGATATCTAATGACATTAGTTAAAGGCTAAGAATCCTAAAAATTATGATCAGGAGTAAGCAGATTTCTTGCTCTTAAAAGAAATTCCTCTCATATAAGGTGTCAAAATTTAGCTCGTATGACATGATATAGGCATCAATAAGGCTAGGATTGGTAAAGTCCATAAAAAATATTAGAGGATTATGAGCTGGTCAAGTAACATGAGAAGAATGAGTTGAACTAGTTATATTTGAGATATTATAATGAGGTTGTGATGGACAAGGAACCTCATCAAGATGGTGATTGATTAGTGGTTTGTTAACAACAATCAGGAAGCGGTCCGATGGTGGTGGTCTTAAAGTGGTGCTTAGCTAGAGCTCTAGGATTCTTCAAACCTCCGAGCTTTCTTTAATCTCATACTAAGGGTCCCCTTTATGTTGAGTGTGGTGGTTTATTTATAGTATGTAAGAGTGTTATGCTCTATATATATAACTGAAATATTAAACACTCCATCAGATGACCCATATTGATTCCTTTGATCTTATTCCATTCTTTTAATATGCAAGTGTCTTAATCTTGTCGGAATTAAGTGATCTTAGGTTTTTTGGATTCATTGGTATGTTTGATTTGACTTTAAACATGCACAGTTTTGAGATTATTTTGTATCCCAATTAGTAATTTAAAGTAATTTATTATATTTCAAGAGCTTAATTTGGGCTCATTCGAATTCCAATCATATCACTCTTGATGTCAATGAAATTTTCTTATCAAACTTTAGTTTAACTAAAAGTTTGAATGGTCCTAAATATGATTCAAGAAGATTCAAAATTAAATAGGCTTTGAGATTTATGCTTAATCAAGTGAATTTTGGGTAATGTATTAGTTGCCCTTATTTCTGGACATTAAATTTTTTTGAAAACTTTTAGTGTCCAAAATTAAAAATTAAAAAAATTATGAGGTGCAACCACACCTTGGATGATGTTAATGTGGACCTCCTTTGAGACTATGAACCAAGTAAAGTCTCCTCAATAAAAATTTTGATATTTGTTGAGCTTGTATGTTGATTGAAGCATAAATTATAAAAAATAGCCATAAACTCATTAAAATTGATGTAGAGGCTCCATTTTTGTCCAATAATCAAAATTGTATATAAAATATAAAAAAATAGTTTCAGAGACTCCAAAAATGCTTAACTAGGCTTGTTTGGGACTGGAATTAGGCCCAAGCATGCATAAGCTACCAACCCAACCAACTGATTACTAATGTGCGCTAGCAGACACTCTCGCCTGATGTGCACGGGAAGGTGTACATACATTGTGTGCTTTGGGTACTCTTTGTAATTTTTTTTAAATTAGTGCACGCTCATTAGGCTCGCAATTTACACACCTTTAGGGCGTGACTGAGGAAAGAAAATTGATAACATTTTTTTATTAAATTTTTTATTTCTTTAAAAAGGAAAAAATAATATTTCTTACTTCAAAATTTTCCTAAAACCCTCCAAGTCTATAAATACCCTTGTTGGGGATAGGGGTGAATTACAATTTTCTTAGCAAGTTCTAATTTTTTTCTATGAAGTATGAGAAAACTATATTATGAAAGTTTTAAAATTACAAGGCTTGTAGTCTCTATGACAAGACTCTGACCTTCATCTGAAAAATGTTTTGATTGTTCTTACTAGCAAATCTGGTTGAGAGGCGCTACAGGCTCATAGTGTCACAACCTAACCTAATAAGACCCATAGATGGAACAAGTATTATTGTGTTGACTTATGACAAGATGACTCAAGATTTAAGTTTGGGAGGTTATTCATATTTCAATTTAATTTTAAATTATGCAGACCACACGACTTTTAATTAACTTCCAATAAAAAGAAGGAAGCACTCACCCACAAATTTCTTTTCATCTCATTACATTTTGTCATCAATATATATATATATATATATATATATATATATATATATATATATATATATATATATATATATATATATATATATATATATAATATTTACACACTATATTACATGGCTACAGGCTAAAACAAAATAATTAAATAACTATCCATGCATGTATAAAATTAGGAAATACTTATGTAGACTCAAATCGATCAGATCCTAAATACCCAGCTAGTCAATGGGCTCCTTCTCTTTCTCCTAACATGAAACAAAAAGCATAATATGTGTGAGCCAGCATAGTTCAACATGCCACATCCACCGATCTAAATTTTTAATAAGTTACTTAGTATGCTTTTAATAGAATATAAAGGTAGTTTATAATAAAATTATTATATTAAGCATAATACAAATTACATATAACTAAAAAAATAGACTGTGCATTGAAAGTAAATAAACAAGTACTTTATATATTAGAACAAAAAATAAAAGATTTCCCTCAGGCCCTTATACCTCCCATAAAAAATAGATATCAAAATTCAAGCCCTCATAACTTCTTGTGTTAGTATTAAGTGTAAATTATGTACTATTTATTATGTTAAATTTTAGTGAAAATATTTTATTTTAATTATATTTGTGTATGAATTATTCATGAAAAGATAAAAAATTCACGAGTGCCAAATAAGTGCTGCAACGCCCACATATTCTACACCGTAATATTGGCATCTACAACACCCAGTGCCTAATTCAGACATTGCAGTGTAGGCCTCTCTGGAAATTTTGGAAGATCATGCTATAGTGCATCATAACACCGTTGTGCCATAAATCAGCATGACAACACTAGAGTCTTGGGAATTTGAATATTGAAGAGTCGATTATCACAACGCCGCACAATTAGATTATCCTTTTAAGCATCACAGCTCTCAACTTTTTATAGTGCCATGATGGAGTAGTTATTAAAATGAGAAGCGGCACTTACTCAGCCAAAAGATGCATCATTCAACCATTAATCATGTTAGGTCAGCTTATCACCATAGCAGGGCAAGTATTATGGTGCCAAGGTGTTAGTTTATATTACACCATTGCGACACCACCATGTTAAGCGCCACGGTACCTAAGTTCATTCCTATAATTATATAAATATAATTTTCAATTATCTTATTTAGAGAGTTATGTCATTTTAGTGGAGTCATATACTTTATAGCATCTTCTTTTAGTTTCTCCTTAGAGTAAAGTCTAAGAGAGGCTAGAAAAGTGTAAGATACTTTCATTTGAGAGATATTAGCCTGTATTTTGTAAGCAAATCAATTGTTGGAGGAAGAAAGAGTGGAGAATATCAATTGATCCTTTCGGTGACATTTATCTTATTCATTATCCTGTATCTTTTTTATATATGAATGAAATGAACATGAGTTTATTTCTTGTGTTATCCATGTCTGGCAAAATTTTTAAGTCTTGGGCTAATATTATAAATACATAGTAAATACTAATGTAGACTCTTGTGCTTTAAATTATTTCATAGATATTTTTAATATCCTCTGTTCTTCATTTAATACATACAATGACCATGTATGTAGTTAATATATATTACGATGTATAACCTCGATGGAGGAATACTAAAATAAATATGAGTATTAAAATGGAATGTCAGCATACCTAGATATATGATGTAAAATGTTTTAGGTTCTATGTAGATAGTATAATTATAGGAAGGCTTTAAATCTCTCTTTTCAACCATATAAGCTCGATAGAGATCTATGTATACATATGCTCTGACCCACATCTAAAATAAAGAGTCTCATTAGAAAAACTATATTGTTTTACATTTATTAGTTAAAATAAATTTATCTTTATTAGTGTACAATTTTCTTGCAAGTCTCCATTAAGTGGTAAAAACTCAAAAACATCATTTTACATTCAGTAGGATAAATTATGCATTTAGATTAAATAGTAGTAGTTTAATTATAATTAAGCAGAATACTTCCTCGTGGGATTGACATTATTCTATATTATTTTATTACTTGATCAACACGCATACTTGTGTATTTAATGGGCTTTTATTATTTTTATATAAAAAAAACCTAAGCATAATCATATTACATAGTGCAAGAGTAACACAATCTGCTCACAATAGCCTCCATCAAGTTTTTGGAGCTATTGTTTGGGAAGTAATATGTGTATCATAATTTAAAACTTTATTATTGAAATAAGTATATATTTAGACCTACTTGTTCCCTATATCTTTATTTTTGTTGTGTTTGCTAAAATTAAAAAAAAAACAAAAAAAGTATTTTATTGATTGTTTAGTTTGTGATCATATTTTTGTTGCATCATTATTGCATGCTTAGTAGATCTAGTAAGGAGGCCTTGTTGTTTGATTCTGAGATAGAAAGGACCCTTACAGAATTTTAAAAAAAATTAAAGATGTCTAAACTAATACAAGATTAGGACCATCATAGACCTCTTAAAGAGTATGCTAACCCTTTAGTAAAAGGAATCCATCAGAGTATCAATAGACATACTATCTAGGCCAATAACTTTGAATTAAAACCTAACATAATTCAAATGATTCAAAATTTCCAATTTAAGGGAACTTTTGTTGAGGATCCCAGCTTGCATTTAGCTAGTTTCATGAAAGTATGTGCAATATTTAAGTATAATGGTATCAGTGATGATACTATTAGACTTCGATTGTTCCCATTTTCTTTAAGAAATAAAGCTAATATTTGCCCCCTCCCCAAGCTTTATAACCATTTAGAATGAGTTGACATACAAATTCCTAGCTAAGTATTTCCCACCATAAAAAATTGTCAAACTTAAGAATGATATCACATCAGTTTAAGTGAGAGTTAATTTATAAAAGTTGAAAGAGATTTAAGAAAATACTTAAAAAATATTATCATCATGCTTTACACAATTAGTTGGTTATTCAAACTTTTTATAATAGATTGGTAGGATCTATTAGGTCAATCATAGATGTAGCAGCTGGACCATCCTTAATGTCAAAGTAATTTGAGAAAGCATATAAACTAATTGAGAAAATAACTACAAATAATTTCTAGTGGCCTTTTGATAGGGTGAATCCTAAGAGAGTAGCTGGTGTGTATGAATCAGATGCATTATTTATTTTAATTGCGCAACTAGCTATAATTTTTAAAAAGTTAGATGCTATTAGAGTTAGTTCAGGGTCAGATTTGATTCGAGCATGATTTAAATTCAATGAATGATATTAATGCACAAGGGATTGAGAATATAAATTTAATTAGAAGATAAGATAATCTCTATTCCAATACTTATAATTTAGGTTGGAGGAATCACCCCAATTTTAGTTAATTAAATAATAATATTGGTGGTAATAATTAGTGGAATGTAGGTCAATCTAATTAATGAGAAAATTGAAATAATCCTCACCAACTTGTAGTAAATCTTAGACCTTCATATCCCCCAAGTTTTAACCAAAATAATCAGCTTAGAGAGAAGAAATCACGTTTGGAAGAGGTTGTGATTGAGTTAGATACCCAATTACAAAGTTAGGCAACTTCAATTAAAAATTAAAAAAAATAAAATTAGGATAGCTTCCAATCTTTTTTAGTAGTAGACCTTATAGAATTTTGCTCAATAATATTGAAATTAATCCAAAGGAAAAAGGAAAGGAACATAGTAGAGACCACTTGAGAAATTATAGTGATTCATTACAGCCAAAATGATATATATAGGTAAGTTTGACTAAAGACTATAAATATAATACTGTATTAGGAGGCAACCCAATTTTGTTCTATATTTGTATACTTTGTTTTATAATTTTTAAGTTATAGTATATAAAAATATTAATATTAATTTGACAAAGTTATGAAAAGTTTCCTGAGAAAAAGCTGTTGTGCTAAAAATTGAACTAACGTTGCAGCATTATTATTTGAAGCGTTGTAACATTTGCAAGCTAAGCATTGTGGCATTCAAAAATAACATTACAGTGCTAAAGCCTCCAGAAAATTTTCTAGATTACATTGCCGCAGTGCTGTATCATTAAATATCGTAGCGCTAGTTTTCCTTACAAAACGCCTCGGCACTATTTTATCAAATATTGTAGCATTGGTTCTACAGTGTTGTGGCGCTGCAGTAAAAAAGTCATACTTTCATAGCTTTTTTACATTATGAAACTTCATTTAGCACCATAGCACTGTTGCCAGCGCCTCAACATTACGTAAAACTCATTATTATGATAGTTAAACCATCATGATGATAGTTTTAGTAAGCATCACAACTCTCGTGCATGTCAAGCACCACTGCATTTCCCAAGTCAAAAGGCTGGCACTTCATTTTCCAATATATGTGTCGTAGTGCCACGTGTCTCGTACTGTTGAAACATCTATCAGCTTAACCCTTTATCATTTTGTATGTTTTTATGCATCGTAGTGCTTCTCCTTTGAGCGTCGCAGCGCTTGTGATATTTATATATAGGGTGTATGTTTAGATTTTTTCATTATGTTCTTCCTTCATTTCTCTCTAAGTTTTTTGCGTTCATTATTTGAGTTTTTTTATTTTTAGGGCAAAATGCCCCTAAAATGTTTGGCAAAAAGAAATCTTCATTATCTTATGATAAGAGCAAATTCATTTCTACTGAGGTTGAGCAAAGATATGGAACTATAAAGGTATCCAAGCAGATGATCCCTCAGAGAGGCTTCCAAAACCCATAAGGGAAAGTTATGCAAATAATTATAAATTGGCGTTGGGTGCAATTTTGTAAGAAACCATATACTGCAATTATCAATGTAGTGGGAGAGTTTTTTTTCAATGGAAAAGAGGCTATGGATAATAAGTGTTATGTGAGAGGTAAGTGGGTGCCCTTTGATCCTGTGACTATCAACCACCTTTATAAGCTTCCAAATTTTGAATTTGATGAGTATACCCCTTTTTTATACCTTTAATAGTGGGGCTATTTGGAAGAAAAGGGAGAATAAAATTATTAATTTTTTTGCATCCTATTTAACCCAGCTGTCTAAGGCCTAGCATTACTTTATTTATGTTAGACTTTTGCCTAGCAAAAATATTAGTGAGGTAACCAAGGGCCGGGCTATTCTTAATTATGTTATTCATGTTGGGTATAACATTGATGTGGGAAAGCTTATTCATTCCTTCTTGACTTACTTTATTAAGGCACTACTTCTGTAGGCTTGGGGCATCCTTCTCTTATATATGCCTTATGTGTAAATGCTGGTGTGAGGGGAGATCCTAGTGAAGAGGAATTTTTTCCTATTTCAATCCTCATAAAAAGAAAAAGGGTTCTAAATGATTAGGTGTAGAGGAGGGTGGCCCAAGCGAGTCTCGTTTGACTAATAGGTCTAGCAGAAACAGTAGGAGGAATTCTAGGACTCCTAAGTCTCTTAGAGATTATGTAGCTGATTTGAGGTAGCCGATGGAGGGGTGATAGAATTCTGGAGAGTGGTGTGGAAAAATTAAATGTATAGATGTGTAACCATATTTGATTTAATATTTTTTTTAGATAAATTCACATAATTAGTATTAATTATCCTTAGGAATAGACTAACACTAAATTATTGACTTGTTGAAAGAAATAATTTATTTTTGTATACAAACTCAGTGTAGGGAATGCAACAATTATCCTGAAGGATAAAAGTCCCATTCAACTATCATTTTAAATATGAAATTAACCAAGAATAGACTTTAGTCAATGTCCAGATATTTTTCCCCTATCTTAGCAAACTAAGACAGAGTTTATTTTATATTGGGATCTTGGGATCCTATAGAGGCAAGCCTCTACAATTGATTACATCTCTAAAGAAAATTTTTTTGATTAAAGTGAAAATTAAGTTCTAAACTTATAATACAATCATATATATAAGCAAATTCCCTTAGATGTTTTGAAAATATCAATTATCCCTTCCAAAATATTGTTACATTTTATAAAAAATTACATTTATATTTAATATATGTATATATTTATTATTTATTAGGAGTATGAGGTGTACACATACGACTGGGCTTATGCCTGCTTGGAATGAGTAGTCAGCTAACAACCTAATACACAAGTAATCATCCTAGATGTGATAAATGATAAAGCTAGCTCTATCTTAAGATACCAAATGAATATATCAGACTCCAAATGATGACTCAAGATGAGTAATTATTTTCTTTAAGTTCAAATGACATTAACGAGATGACTTGCTAAGAGCTCTAAATTTTATCTTATTTAGTTAACCTAACTAAAATTTCTAACCACCAAAATTTTGAAAAAAATTTAGCAGTATGACAACCCTATATCAACAGGAATAGCGAGGCATCCTCAGGGCACAAGAGGACCCCACTACCTTATTGTAGGCTAATGTGCTTGGCTAGTGTACATTATAAGAAATAAAATGCATGTAAAGGTGTTCGTGTATACAGTACCTAGTATTGTATCATCCTAGAACTAGTATATGTGTTCCTACAAAGTCCATAACACATATACTAAGAAAAACCTAGGAAAATTCTACCTACTAATACAATATACAACCCACATAATGCAATGCTTGTATGCAATGTAATAAAGAAAGAATTCTGTGTAATATAAAAGAAATTTCATTTATTTATTGATTTAAACATTTAAAAGACTCGGACTCTGAAGGAAAGAAAGGTGGTTAGGCTCCACCACAATAAACTTGGGTTCTAAACCTACCATATGTATAGAAATTATATACACCTGCTTAGTGTCTTCGGGCTTCGAGTCTCCTGTGGAGTTCCGAAAGATATTTACCCTCTAAAGAAGAAGATATCATTTGGAGCCCCATCTGTATGTATAAGTAGGTGCATTTGACTCTTTTATAACACGTGATGTTGTACAACTCGATTTATATACAAATATATTTTTTATAGACTCTGATACATACACACCACAGTTCCTAGGTACATTCTACTAACTTTTGCAGAAATATAAGAAACTAAAAAAGAAAAAGCATTAGCATATAATAATAAAGTGCAGCAATTGTATAATATCCTAATACTTCTAATGTGGTCCTTAAAGAGCCTAAGTGCACCAACAAAAATTAAAATGTATGACATTCCGGAGTGCAAAAATATAAATAAACAAACACGGGGACTCTCCAAGTAAAGTACCGACAATCAATCCACACTACCGATCACTTAGGCTAGAGTTGGTTGTCCTAGCAAACCATCTAAGTGTGTGAAAGAGGCTGTGCGACTTTGATATGTCCTATAGGAATTTTGTGTTTAAGTTGCATGTATTTTTAAATGTTTGTTTATTAAAGGTCAAAAAGAGGAATTTAGTTGAAGTGTATGTTAATTATTTAGATTTTTAATAGTTGGAGTTAATTGTTTAATTACAAAGAACTTATAGATTACTGACCCCAAAGTGCAAGGATTAGTAATTTATAAATCCTAGAAGGCTTGCAAATGAAATACAATCATCCCCCATATAGGATAGATGACCACATAAAACATTAGAAGATGTTGTTTATAAGTTATTAGGGATATAAAAAGGGACCCTTCAATCCAATATACATGCCCTCCAAATGGAGTCAAGCATGATATATAGGGTCAATAATTTATTAGTATTTGATTAAGGGTTGTAAAAATTTATACACCTATGCCTTCCGTGAGTGGAGGCTAGCATGGTGCATTGAACCCTTAATTGGTTATTTAAGATTTATTAAATCCCTTAATCACATATATAAGTACCCTCCAAATGGAATCAAGCAGTACATAAAGAGATAGGTGGTTTAATGTGTTAAAGGTTTTGAAATATAATGCTAAATGGCCTCCAAATGGAAGTAATCATGAAGCATAAAAGCCTAATATTTAATTAAGATTAATAATCAAATTTATTTGATAAAATAAATAAATTTTAGTCAAATAAATTATCAAATCAATGTTGTTTTTTTAATGTTTAATATTTTTGTTGCATTTCTCTAATTTTTATTGAATTATTTGGAATTTTAATTAATTATTATTTAAAAATGTTATTTAAACTTAGATAATTAATCTATGAATTTTATTTAATTTTTTATGTATTTTTTAAAATTTATTTATTATTTTTAATTAATTATATTAATAAATTAATTATTTAATGAATTAAAATTAAATTTTAATTGAAAATTTTTATTTAAATTTGAATTATTAATCTCTAATTTTATTTTATTTTTATTTCAATTTGTTTTGCATTTTTTAATTTTATTATATTTTTAATGAATTTATTTAAATAATGTTTAATAAAGGGTTAATCAGTTGTTAATAAAAATTTAATTAAAATTGGATTTTTTTTACTTTTTAATGGTTTTAGGTTTAATTTAAAATTGATTAAAGTTGATTTTATATTTTTATGGATTTTATTTGGTTTATTGGAAAATTATTGAATGATAAACCATTGATGAAGGGTTAATTGATTAATCATTATTTGAAGGTTAATTAATATCAAATCAAGGGTGTATTTAATCATAAAAAAGTATAATGTATCTAAATTTGCTATGTTTGAAGTTCTCATGCTTATAGAGTGTGTATGTGAACTCCTATGAATTGCTTAAGTTCACTAGACATGTCCTTGATTATTGTCTTTAAATATCACTTGTGTTTGCTAGGATTGAAAGTCAATGTTTCTAACCCTTATACACAATCAAACAATCCACAACAACCGTGAGTGACTAATAATTTATGGGATAAATGTAATGAATTATCAAAGTTATAGGTCACATAGTGGCCTTCAAACTTTTATAATTTAACTACACATAATATATGTACCAAATTTGGTTAGGAACGTTGGAGGATGTAGGTAACATCTTCAAATATTCCCCCTCCAAATTTGAACCTAAGATTATGCACATTTTGAGAGCCAAAAGCATACATGTGTAGACATTTAAAGATCATTTTATTCCAAATTATAGATGATATGGTTCTAAGTTTATTTTTAAATGAGAGTGTTCATCATACTGAATCCATAGAGCCATAATATGCATAAATTGGATGAGAATTGAATTAGTTATGAATTTCCACAAATCTAGGTCAAATCATGACCTAGGTTTTTGTAAATTCATGAACTAATTGTATTTACATCAAATAGCCTTGGAAATTTCAGGGGAGGTCAGGCATAAATTGTAGTATAGCTCGGCCAAAATTTAGGTCAATATTACTTATATATTTTTATTTAAAATTAAACTAAAGTTTTCTGTATTATTGAAATAACTACTAAAATATTAATCAAAGTAATCTAATTTTATTTTTTAAAATAAAGTGCTCTTTATCTTGAATCCATAGAGTCCAAGAACTCCAAAAATGGTTAAGAGAAGAAATTTCTACATTTTTTTGAACTTCTGGTTCATTTCTAGATTTAAATATTTCATTTAAGTGGATTTTCAGACGGGGACAACGGCTTTCCACGCGACAGCAAACGACTGGGCCACATGGAAGGCTACGGTCATCTGCATTAGCTCACTTAAGTGAATCGACAAGCAGATTAGAGCCGCTCAATCCCGTAGCTTCCATCCGACGGCGGGGATATGATCCTGCAGTTAGACTCGATTAAGAGGGATTAGATGGTTGAGTTTCGATCTCGTGGTTGGGCTGAATGACTTGGATTACGTCAGATCAGAAGTAATACGCTGCTTCATTTGGTAAGATAAAATGAGTGTATTATCCGGCATAATCAGAGCTGTTGGTTTCGAATAGGATGAATCAGACAACTATGAACTCGTCATCTTCTTCCGATCAATCGAAAACCCTAGACCCATATTTTTCCTTATACATTCGATACAATTAATCAAGTGGCCTAAAAACTTGGACACGGGTATAGTAGGATCAAAGGAAGAGTGGGGGATAGTTTATTTCAATTTGTATGCAATGTTTGAATCTTTATTTAGAAACCTATATAGTAATCTTGGGTTTAGATTTTACCTTAACACGAGTGGTTTCAATGGATGTATAAGGCTCATTTCTTTCATTGAGACTTTCTCTACAGCTTTGCAGAAGACTTCGACAGCCGAGGATCACTAAAAGATTATTTGGGACAACTTGGATGGATAAGCTTGTGGTCCTCCATTGATATCACTGCCGACGAGCTCCAAACGCCAGGAAATTGATGGGGGACGAAGGGCAGTATCTGGGAATACAAAATGAAATGCCAAAAGGTCTGGTGAGAAGCTAGGGTGAGAATAATATGTGTATGAAGATTTTGTATACCTTGGCTCAATTCAAACTCTGGAGCTCACCTAGACGGCTGGGATGATTTAGGTTGATTTCTTAGATGCTAGACATGTGTCATTGGCAGTTAGGCAATAAGGAGACGAACTGGACCATGGGAAATGACCTGAGGTCATTTTCACATGGAGGGGACCACTCGAGCTACCAAGTACTAAACCATGGGTCGAGCTCGAGTCATGGTGTGTTTGAGAAGATTCTAGAGTTAGTTAAGTGGACTGGATGGGCCTGGTGTGGAGGGAAGAGCTTGCTTAAGGAAGTTTAACCAGTCAATGGTCTCTTGGCCATTTATTGACTGGTTTGACTAGTCAACTGGTCAAGCTGGCTGAGGTGGAGACTAGGAGGATCATGAGTGTTAATGAAATGGAATGGGAAAAGCTTGAGGCAATGATGGGGTGTTGACCAAATGGTCTCTTTGATGTTCAATGTTGACTGATCGACTAGTCAACTATCAATGCAAACAAGGGTAGACTTTAGGGAGTATTTAAATGTTGGTAAGTGTGGAATATGAAAGATGTGAGGGATGTGTGGAAGTTTGAGTAGAATGTTAATTATTATCTATCCATGGTGAGTTGACTGAGTCAAAGCAATCATGATTTGACTCACAGAGGTGTTGGTTGTATTTGAGTGATTTAATGAAGTGATTTTGAAAGATTTGGAGGTTTTAATTGGATTACATGCAATGAGCTAACCCAAATATATCTTGTTTGATCAAACCCAAATTGTTGACCAAGTTAAAGCAACTGAGAGTTGACTCATGGAGGGCTTAGGGATGTTCAAAGCATGCAATTGAGTTATATAGAAGGGTTGGATAGTTTGAACTGATTGCATGCACTGATTTGACCCTATGTTGACTTGGTTTGATCAAACATGGGTCCAATTGACCAAGTCAACTGATGACTGGGTCAGGGTGACCGCTCAAGTCCATTTCACTAAGAGTGATGTTCAGAACACTTTGATGGAGATCATGGTTCATTTAGAATTCAATTGAAGGTGATTGAAGTGTATGATCAATTTAGCTAGCTTGATTAATCACTAACTCAGAGAGTTAGTGATGGATGATTTGCAATGTGAAACTCCTAGCAAAATAACTTGGGTAGGATTGAGGTCAATGATGTCAGTGCACTGAGCTAGGTAGTACACTGAGTCAGTTGATTGCAATGTAAGGCTGCAATTGTCCAGGTGATTGAAGCTTGATTTGATTAGAGTGTTGAATAATTGTAGATCATGTGATCAGATGATGATAGTTCAGATGGCTATGAGTTGATTGATTGATTGCTTGACTAGTTGGTTGCTGGTTGAATGTATAGATGATTGAAGTATAGATTATAAGTTGGATGTATTGTTGATTGATTAATTGATGATGTTTATAGAGGTGATTGATTAAGTGGAGACTAGATGATTGTAGAGTACTTGAAGTGCTGGTTGATTAATTAATTGGATATTTATAACCTAGATATTGGTAGATTTAAGGATTATAGATTGGATGATTGACAGCTGGGTGGCTGTCAGCCATTAGATGGATGAGTAGTTTAGGCTGATGACCTCATAAAAAAATGAGATCAACAAGTAAGGAATGCCAAGCACACTACTTGGGTATGCAAGAAAAACATTACCACTATACAACCAAATTTAATGAGGCTTTAGTGGGGATGTTCAGGAGGAGAGTCCCTTTGTGGAGAATCTAGACCAGCCGCAAAATACCAGCTGCATTTCCCTACTACTCCAAAATACCAGCCATTTGTTTTGACCCGGCTTGATGATGATAAGGAGGAGGAGGAGGATCGTGACTTTGAGTGATGAGAGTCATTTATTTTTCTTTTATTGGTTATTTCTGGTAGGCTTGAGAGAGAGAGAGAGGAGAGTTATTTGTAGTTATTTTCATATCTTTTATTTTGGGGAGGGGGGGGATCCCATGATATTATGATGCGATGTTGTTAGAATGATGTTGTGTTGTGGCCATGAGTGCCATTATTATTATTCCGATAAGGCATTTATTATTATTCTTGATAAGATCCGATCCTGTGGATCTTGATTGAACAATATTGCTTCATGCACTAATTTTCTTATGTTTATTTTTAGTAGTTATAATTAGTGCCTTTGAGCTTATTATTATTCAAATGAAAAGGCATGTTATTTCATATTCTATTTTTTACTTGTTCAAGTGCAATGTGTTCTATTGTTTAAATTTAATTTAAATTCCTTAATGCTTAGCTGTTGCAATATTGTTCTCTACATAGTGTTTTCATTTTAATTGCTTATTTAGTTAGAATAAAAATGACAATTAAAAATTATATAAAATTAAGATAATAATAAAATCTTAAATGATAGTTTGAATGAATAATGCATAATAATTCATAATTTAAGAAGCTTAATAATTAACTTACATATATCACTTAAGTTATTGACTTACTTTTGAACTTAGAAACTATACACTGATGCACTGACTACTAAGTTGAAGAATGAGTAATTGAGCTTAGGAAAAAGAAGTAGATAGCTTAAATTAGGAAGATAATAGTAAACTTAAATATAGAATTAGTGATCATATTAAATCCTTACATTTAATCAAGTATATTTGGAAGAGGATGAAGGTGAAATTGATATTTAAAATCATTAAATATGTACTCTACAAATATAAAAAAAATGAGAAATTATAAAAGAAAATATGAAAAAGCAAAAGAAGAAATGAGTACATTAAAAAATGCTATATGTGAAGCTTAAGTTCAAAAGCACCCTAATATTTAAATGAAATAGGATAGATAAGTGAACTAATACATATGATTTTGCACTAATAAATATTCAATTTAACTACAAGCATAACTAATTCCTAAATAATATATATTCATTTCTGAAATCAGAAGTCAATCTTACACATACACTCATAGTGGATATGTTCAAAATAAGTAATAGTAAGAGTGACTGATATGGATAATTATTATGACTTTTCAAATTAGAATTATAACTTTCTTCATTCCAAATTACTTCTAGACTGTGATGTATTATCTTATATTTAATAAATTTTAAATTATCAATTTTTATTTTGGCTATTAAGTTAATTAGTAGGTGAATTCACCATTGCTTAAGGACAAGCACAAGTTTAAGCTGTGGAATTTGTTAAGTAAATTATGTAATATTTATTATGTTAAAATTCAGTGAAAATATTTTATTTTAGTTATATTTGTGTAGGAATTATTTAGGAAAAGATAATAATTCACAAGTGCTAAATGAGCACTATAAGGCCCACATATTCTGTGCCGTAGCATTGGCATCTATAGCACCCCAGCACTTAATTAAGATATCACAACATCGACCACTCTAAAATTTTGGGAAGATCAGCGCTGCAGCAAAACCAATGTCAGCGCCGCAGCGCATCATAACACTGTTGCATCAGAAACCAGTACCACAACACTGAAGTCTCGGGAATTTAAATGTCAGAGCGTCGATCATCGCCATAATACTGACTTTTAATAGCGTTGTGGCAGAGCAGTTACAAAAATTAAAAAGCCACGCTAACTTAGCCAAAAGATGCACTATTTGACCATTAACCGAGTCAGGTCAGCCTAGCGCCACATCGTAGCAAGCATTATGATGCCGAGGCATTAGTTCATATCATACTGACGCGACGTCACCATGTCAAGCACCACAGCGCCTGAGTCCGTTCCTACACTTGTATACATAATTTTTTAGTTCTTTTATTTAGAGAGTTATATTATTTTGATGGAGTCTTATACTTTATAGTGTCTTCCTTTAGTTCTCCCTTAGAGTCAAGTTTAAGGGAGGTTAGGGAAGTGCAAGTCACTTTCATTTGAGATATCTTAGCCTGTATTGTGTAAGCAAATCTATTATTGAAGGAAGAAAGAGTGTGAAGCATATCAATTGATTCTTCTAGGTGACATTTATCTTATTCAGTTTCATGTATTTTTTCACATATGAATGAAATGAACATAAATTTGCTTCTTGTGTTATCTATGTCTGGCTAAATTTCTTAGTTTTGGGCTGATGCTGTAAATGCATAGTAAATACTAATGTAGACTCTCATAATTTAAATTAATTCATAGATATTTTCAATATCTCTTATTCTTCATTTAATGCGTATAATGGTCATGCATGTATTTAATATCTAGTGTGATTTATAGCCTCAATGGAGGAATATTAGAATAAATAGGAGTATAGAAATGAAATGTTGGTATATCTAGATATATGATGTTAAATCTTCTAGGATTTATGGAGATAGTATAATTATAGGAACACCTTAAACCTCCCTTTTCATCCCTACAAGCTAAACATAAATCTAGGGATACATATGCTTTAATCCACATCTAAAATTAAGAGTCTCATTAAGAAAACTAATTTATTTTACATTCATTAGTCTAAAATATTTTATTTCCATTAGTATGTAATTTTCTTGCAAGTCTTCATTTAGTGACAAAAACTCAAAAATATCATTTTTATATTCAGTAGGATAAATTGTGCATTTATATTAAATAGTAGAAGTTTAATTGCAATTAAGCAGAATACTTTCTTGTGGGATAAGCATTATTCTCTATCACTTTATTACTTGGTCGGCATGTATATTTATGTATTTAGTGGGCTTTCATTATTTTTATATAAAAAAATCTAAGCATATTCATATTACATAGCTCAAGACCAACGCAATCCACTCCCAATAGCCCCCATCAGCTAGCATAAGAGGAAACATGCCCATTTAAATCTTAATGCTTATCACATATCAGATATTAAGAAATTTAGATCTTTATGACTTCCTATGCATTTAATATCAAAACTTTCACCACACATCAGATCTCTTTAGGATCACACATTTAAAGCAGATAAACATATATGTCATTACATTAAAGTAAACGAAATATAAATAAACCAATTTTAGATTTTCATATAATGCTTTACTAGTATGCAGCATAATTAACTACCAGGTAGAATTTTATAGACCAACAATGTCATCAAATTATTAGGGATTATTCTTAACATTATTTTGAAGCCTTAATTGCACTGCAATATTATTTTTTAGAGATAAAATTATTTTCTAATTAAATACAATAGGGCATATTTCAACTATCTCGTAAAATTTTTTCAAAAAAAAACCTAAATATCTAAAATAATTATCTCTATAACATACAAAAAAAGTTATATGGTGAAAGTTTAGTTGTTGCAAAGTTATCCTCATTTTTGCAACACAAAATTATAAATTTAATCAGAAAAATCTTAAAATTTTGATATTTTTAAAAACTGAGATAGTCAAAATATAACATACATCAATACAGATAACTTTCTGAACTAGGTCGATAGCAGAAAATAGATCGGAGTCACCCAAAACCTAGCTTTATCTCTCTCTCTAGCCTGCTGCCTAAGATGGAAGAAATGACTTTTGATAAAATAACTTTTTGATGGATTTTGATATTTTTATAAAAATTTAACACAAATGATATTTTGAAGTTATTGTAAGGGTTGCCCGCCATCTTAGAATTGATTCCCACTAATGGCACCACACTGTTATATGTTAGAAAATTTACCGGAGTGCACTGAGAGAGCATTACATTAGCGTCATATAAGTATCTAATATGCATAGATAAAATAAAGAATATAAAGGAAACGAGTTTTTTATGTGAGAAGTCTTGAAAGGAGAGAAATCATGGGGATTATCTCGACTAAAAAGGATTCACTAGTTGAGTGTTGATAATAAAGATTTGCTTATCCCTCAAATTAAAAAAAGGCAAGATTGCAAGAGTTTGAGTTAATGGTGGAAAATATTGCATAGTTAATATGGGATAAGAGGCGTTCAGATGATGGTCAGGCGATGATGGCCCGATGATGAAAATCAAGTGGCAATTATTCGACTGCCATAGTTGGGCAATGACAGTACGAGCACAATAATTGGTCTTCAGTGATTTGACAATGGAGGTCGGGCAATATCGATCAGATAATGGTGATCGGTCAGTGGTGAATTGATGACAGAGGTCGGGTGACAAGGGTTCGATAATGTATGTTGGGCGATCATGGTCTGACAATAATGCTTTATCGAAGGTGGCGATTTTAATGGAGGTTTTTTGCTACGATTTGATTGTGATGCTTAGCCAATGATAGTTTGACAATAAAGGTCAGGTGGTGTTAATTTGATTATAGAGGATGAACAACTGCTGTATGATGGCTGTTAGGTGGTGGCAGTCTAACAATAGTGGTGGTTGTTATGACTCAAGCTCATGAGTTTATATTTTTGATGATAACAAATATTATGGCTCACATCTTTTTTGTCTCCTAGTATTTTCATTCTATATTTAGTTGTGTGTATACTAACATTTTAGGAATACCATGCACCATTCAACAAAGAATCAGAGCTTAAGATTTGGTAGAATAGGTTATGCTGTAAAGAGTCTATTATATTCATTGATGTAATTTTTGATTTCTTGAGACAAGTCCTATAAAGGTGTTTGTTAGCTTGGTGACCATGCACACACATATTCAAGGGAGTGAGATCTAGTTAAAACTTGAAGTTCAATTTTTAAACAAATCGTACTGGATGATTTCGATCGTCCAAAACAATAGCTCATTAAACTAATCGTATTGGACAAATTCGATCGTTCAGGACGATCCTTTATGATCATGAAAAATAGCCGCAAATGATAATTTAGATAAGATTTTAAGATTCAAATTTTATTCTAATCGTCTAGGACAGTATACATCGTACTAGACCATCAATACAAATTATGTCTAAATTGATCTTATAATTAGGGAACTTATTATGGTTAAATTGTTCAATTAGATCATCCTGGACGATCTGTATATCATACTAGACAATGTTTGTCGACATATTTGATTTTTTCTAATCGTCCAAGACGAAAACCATAAATTTTCTCTGATCGTACATGCGATCGTGTTGGACGTCCCGGGACTATTACAGGATGATATATCGATTGCCACCCAGCTTGAACTAATTGTCCAGGACTATCACAGGATTGTACCGGACGATCTATACAAATTGTTAAACTAATCGTACATGACTATGCTGGGCGTTCTGATTAGAAGGGATATTTTATACTGATCGTACAGGACGATATCAGGATTATCCTGGATGATATTTGGTGCCAGAATTGATTTGTTAGGGTTTTTCAAAGCCCTCTATTTAAGCTTTCTCTAAAGATATTGTATGAGTCTTTGGCAGCCATTGTGTCTTCATTCTTCTGGAGAAAACTTGAAGAGAGAACTTTAAAGGGAGAGAGGAAAGGGTAGAGTTTGAGAGGGAGAAGATCCTTGGAGGGGGTTTCAAGGAGTGTGGAGGGGATTTCACACGATTTGCTCCAACAAACTTGCACCTTAGTACCATTGGATTGAAGGTTCATCTTAAGGGAAGTTTTGGGAAGAAGAAGATCTCTTTGGTGTCAAAGGACCCAGCTACTCCGCCGCACCTGGGAAGGTGAAAGGGATTCGTGGTTCTCTGGCATCTCCTGGAGAGAGAAAAAGGACTCAAGGTTCTCTACCAGTGAAAGGAGTTTTGGTTCTCTGTCGTACCAGGTTGGTGGAAAGATTTTATAAGGGCTTCTCTGTCTTGCTGTGGGGGCAAAAGGAGAGACACTAAAAGGTTTTAGTGCAATACCTGGAGGGTGCCTCTTGGGAGTGGACGTAGGTCAGGTTGGACAGAACCACTATAAATCTGTTGTGTTCTTTCTGATTTTATTTTTTTGCGCACTTTATTCTCCGCATTTATTTTTGGATATAACTGCCTGATTGAAAATCTGTGATTAATATTACGTTGTATTGATTATCTATTTTCATATGTTAAAAAAGCCTTAAGAAGAGGATTTTTCTCTTTGTTAAAAGAAGGTCTTTTAAATATCCAATTCACCCTCTCTTGGTTAGCCTCGGGACTAATTCTTTAGGGTTTAACACCCCTCACGAACTTTTAGTGGTCCGAGGATAGATGTTAGGTGTTGATGTTTTTGACGATGGAGGTCAAACATGAACAGTCAAATGGAGACATATAGTAGTGGTTCTAAAATAATGGTTAGGCGGTGGTAGTCTGACAACAATAGTAGAGTGATGGTTTGATGGTGGTAGTAACGACGATGATTTCTTAAATTTTGATTTCACGCCCTTCAATTGTGTTTATGTTATTTCTTTTCAAGTCCAATAACGACGTAAGATAATTAAAAAATCTATTGGTGTCCTCAAGGTTTGCTAAAAAATTTGCTATACAAACTCTAAAATTTTTTTTAGTGTCTCAAGACATATTATAATAATAATATTAATATATCAACATACCATATCATATGTCCCAACAATTAATAACATCAAAATCTTTTAATCACATCATAAACATAAGCATTATTAATATTTTTGAAGTGAAATATATATATTTTTGTACATATTTTGTTGTGATTAAGATATTAAAATATTATATAAATAAATATTAAATTTTAAAAATTAGATGTGTAAATAAATACTAATTATATCATTTGCATATAAATCCTTATAAATTTTAATTAAAGGGAGTCAAAATATAATTGAACATTAAATATCAAAACATAGAACTCATACATATACATATTTATCCACTCATGATTTCTAAAATGAAGGCCTAGACTCCATTTGATCATATAAATTTGGTTCTAAATAGGAGTCGCATCTAAAGACCTTCAGCCGGTTTGAGCCGTCGGATCTGCTCACGATACGCGGTGGGTTCAACGTTTCGACCTATAGCTTCAGGCCGGCGAAGCAATCTAGGGTTATAGAGAAGTTTGCCTGTTTTCAATTTCTGCGCTGGTCATCGCCAGGTTTTTTGGGTGTTTTTTTCTTTTTCAGCAGGGCGCTTGATCTCCTTGAAGGTTAGTGATCGATAATCCAGAGAATACACATCTTTTCTCTTCATATCTAAGCGATCATCAATTTAATCGTTTACAGACTTAGGCTTCGTTTTACACAGTTTTGACCACTGTTTTTTTACTACTTTCTAGAAATTTTTGTGCTAAAAATTGCTTTAGAAAATAGAAAGTAGTAAGAAAGTTGTCCCAAACAAGCCCTAATCTGCAAGAACAGTTTTCCTTTTTGCAGTTCTTCTGTGGATCGCATTAAAATAGCTTCTCTATTTCACATCCATATATCTTTTTTCATGGCGCTTGATCTCTTTTCTTTCTTCTTGTTTAATTTTTTTAGCTTTTTTTCCTTTTTTTTAGTTTCTCTGGTTTTAAATTATTTGCCCAGCGTCATGTCGATCCTGTATTGGTAGATTGTAATACTTCTCCAAGATTACTTTTTTGTTAAACTATTTATTTGTTCCTTATGAGATAGATCTTTTCACTCTAGAAGTCCTTTATTTAAGATTTCTTTGTAGGTTTCTTTGACTTTATTTTTGTAGCCAGCTAGAGTTTTCACTTTTGATAAGTTTATGAAGCTTCCATACCATACTGTGTATATTTCAAGGCAAACGTTCTTGATTATAGCGAGTAAGAATGCTTATTGGCATAGCTTCCATCTATACGTGCAATCTCTTTGTTGTTTTGGTTTTTGAATCTTGCTTCATATGACAGTAATGCTGATCGATGTTTCTCTATGCAAAATCATATTAAAATGTGATGCAGCCCACCACCTCCTCCTGTATCAATCGCCTCTAGTATATAGCATGACACATGAAGGAAAATGTTAGAAATGCGGTTGATTTTGTTGGTGCATCAATTACTGCTCATCTATCCGTTCTTCATTGCCTTGTGCGCCAGAGAAAAAATCAACAATTGCTAGATATTTTAATTCCTGCCTAACAGTTCTCAGTTCTGAATATGAGATGCCTGGAAAGCGGCTGCAGTGTGTTTTCACCGTCATCAGTCCTCACATAGAAAAATTGGGCCGATCAAATTATATAATGATTTTTTGTGATGTAGCTTTTCACGAGACAATAGACGATACAGCCCCAAACTTCTTTTAAAATGGAATTCTATTAGCAAGTGTGCTTCTTTATGTTGTAGTGTGTAAATTGAGGCATCATTTTTTGCAGTGTATTGTTGTGCAGATCTATTATGAGGAGGTACAGTCCTGGTTATCATAGCCCGCCAAGAAGGGGATATGGTGGCAGAGGAAGAAGTCCACCTAGGAGAGGATATGGTGGTCGCAAAGATCAAAATCAAGGGAGCCTTTTAGTTCGAAATATACCCCTGAATTGCAGGTAAATTTGAAGGAGTTATTTGAGAATATGCATACGACTCTGGACAGGTGTAGCTATTTAATGGAAGAATTTATTCCCATTCGCACATTGGGTTGTGGCAGCTTGTTATTGGATATGCTCAAGTTACTGCTTTGTTTTACAGAGCTGAAGAACTTCGTGTTCCTTTTGAAAGATTTGGTCCAGTAAGGGATGTTTACATACCAAAGGATTACTATTCTGGGTGAGCTTTAGATATTGAATGACTGTATATTGTATGTTTATTTTTTAATTCTGCGTTCTCTTGATTTTGACATGTTTTTGACGTGGGTTTTCAATATGACATTTCTTATCCTTTTTTCATGTATTAAATGCTTTCCATTGTGAAAATGAGTGTTTTGCATTGTTTCTTTGGAGGGGCCTACTTTATAATTATAACTACATTGCCTAAATATAAATTTGCTCTAATCTCCCTATACCAAAATTTTGAATATTAAACTCATCATCATCTCTGCTAAAGACATTGGTTGAATTGAACAGAAGCGTTAAGCAGTCAAATACTAATAATGGTTGTTTTATCCTCCTTTTCTACTCTCGTCTTTTCACTCTTTAGTTTTATATTGTGAGTTGTTTGTTGAACTGGTTCTCAGGGGTGGTATGGTTTCAAGTAAACACAAGCCCTGCATTTGATGAAGACCACTGTTTAGGATTGCTTAATTTTAAATCATTTGGTCAAGTGG
Source organism: Dendrobium chrysotoxum (assembly GCA_019925795.1). Lineage (NCBI taxonomy): Eukaryota > Viridiplantae > Streptophyta > Magnoliopsida > Asparagales > Orchidaceae > Dendrobium > Dendrobium chrysotoxum. The sequence continues at coordinate 40,813,191 of CM034307.1, read as the reverse complement.
TAAAGTCATGTTGATATGAAGGGAGTTCTTCTTTGAAGACAATATTAAGTCATCATCATGTTAGTATGTGAAAGAGAAGATAGCATGGTGACCAATTGAAGTTGAATTGCATGCGAAGATAGTTGGTGCATTGTTGATATCAAGTGTTTCATGAATGTTCAAACCTGTGAAGATATTGAAGTGATTTGCATTGTTTGATGTTGCTGTGAGCGACTATAGATGAAAGATTGGATACTAAGGTGGACTGCAAAACATCTTTTAAGACACTTTGGGTGCCCATTTGATGGAAGCTATATGCCATACTTTGTTCTTCTTCAAGCACTATAGGGAGACATATTAAGTGATATTTATTGACGGTAAACATAGTGTGCATCATTGCTATACTGCTTTGAAGTATGGTTTGCTGCAATGTCTTCTGCTTCGCATACTTTTTAAACATGTTGAAATGTGAAATAAATGCAGGGAGCCACGGGGATTTGCTTTTGTGCAGTTTGTTGACCCATATGATGCTTCTGAGGCCCAATATCACATGAATCGGCAAATCTTTCATGGTAGGGAAATCACTGTTGTTGTTGCTTCAGAAACCAGGAAAAGGCCTGAAGATATGCGCAGAAGAACCAGATTTAGGTAACAAATCTCATTATCATTCATATTACCTGCCTTCTTCTTTTTTTTTTAAATTGACTTCAATTGGATGTTATGGAATATACCATTTCTTACTTGCCACTTTTGCTCAGGGCAATTAGTGGTTATGATGGTGGCCGCTCTTCATATTATGGTAACTACTTATTCTAGTTACTACTTCCTGAAGTCTTTTTGATGTTTAGTGGTGGACATGCACAACTACTTTACCCAACATTTCTTTCTTGAATTCAACTATTTGATTCACGCATGGTGCATTTTAATATATACGGTGAAGAAAGAGATTAAGCTTTTCTCATTACAACATTGAAAGCCTTGGTCTACTCTTAATTGTTATACTCTGTAATTGCTATATGAAATTAAGTTTCCATTTGTCTTATTGGCTTTAAATTATTATTTTGAAATTAAATTTCCATTTGCCGGATTGGTTTTAAATAATTTATTTTACAAATATCTCTTGTTATGATTATAATCTCGTTCCTGTCTGTTGAGGAGCAGTCGTACGTGAAAGAATAAACTGAAGGATTATTATTTTCTTGTCATTAATTTCTCCTACCCTTTCTGTTTGTGCTATTTAGTGCATTATTGCAAAGTTAGGAAATTTCAAATTGAAGAACAAACACACTTGAAACCAAAATTTTTTTTATGCTTCAAAATCTTTGAATGTCATAGTAAAAAATCCTTCTTGATTGGTGGAAACCTGATTAGAGAATATGCACCAGTAACTATACCATAAAAAGGGCGTTTCCTACTCCATTCTAGTGTTTTGTGACTAAACCTTTCATCAACTTTAGCACTTGACTTTCTCAAAATGGTTAGTATTCGGTTGGGTTAATTAGCTAACAAACCAATAAGATCAATGGAATTGAGGGAGATAGAATAACTAGTTATATGCTTAAGAAGCAATAGGGTTATACAAATAAGTTGGAAATTGATTTGTATAAGTGAATCTCATATAGGGTGTCAATATTTGACCTGACATGAAAACCCAACTCAAGCCTAACATGAAAACCTGACTAAAACCCAACACAAAAAAATTAGGGTTCAACCCATTTAAGAGTCGGTATGGTTGGAATCAATTTAAGTGACTTAAAAAAACCAGGTTTGGTTGGGGTTAACACCAAAAAACTGCCTTAACTATTTGATTTTTTTAAAAAGAAAAACTTAACAAAATTTCATATTTTTTGCTGGTTTTTCATGAGTTAATGTGTCCAATTCATATAATTGTGTTCGATTTGGGTCGGATTGACACTAATTAGTGACAACTTAAATATTTTTCGCGTTATGTGGATTCGGGTTCAAGGTGGTCGGGTTCGTGTTAAGATTTTTTCCCCTGTTTAACAAGCAACTTGAGTTCGAGTTAATTGGGTTTATGTTGGACCTATACCAGACGCTTGAACTTGAATTGGCATCCCTGGTCCCTTACGAAAGGCATAAGTTTCCTATTTCGAAAGTCACTTGAATGCATCATTGGTTAACTCTTTGATAAGATTCGTTATTATAATCATTTGCCTTATCCCAACTTTTTTTGGGTTAGCCTTATAACTTCTCAGTTTTCATTAGTTCCTATTGAGTGTTGTCTTGGGTTTTAAATTTATTTTTTGCAGCCTCTATCCATATAACATTATCTGTATCCATTTTCCTTTCTAATCTTCTAGTAGTAATCTTATCAATTCGTTTAATGGGTACATTTTCTATCTTTTATTGTACATGCCCAATCCATCTAAGTCTATTTCCAATTACATTATCTTCAATAGTTGCCACTCCAACTTTTCCTTTTATCATTCCTTAATTTATCCTTCATAGTTTTGTATACTTCCAACTTAACATTGTCGTTTGTGTCATACAAAATTTAGATATAATGAAATTTTAATACCCTGATAATTAGATTCATACATTATTGCTGCATAATTACGATTTTATAATTTGTCTTGTTCCTTCATTTCACCCTTAATATAGAAGCCATTTGTTATTACAGGCTAGTGCATCCCTCTGTTAAACCCTATAATATGTGTTTCCTTTTCTTTTTATGAATATTATCATTGAAAGTTTTTGTCGTGGGACTAGTGAAATTGTGAAACATCATTATGTTGTATTTCCTGAAGTGATTCTAGATCCTCCACTCCATTTATTTAGTTCATTCTCATATTTGGGACCCTCTCATGCCCCCATATCCCTGATGCTGTCGGATTTGTCACTATTATTTGATATGAGTATATCTCATAAAATAAAAAATTGATGTTAGCATTATCCTGTTCACTTTCACGATAATGATAAATCAATTCAATACCATCATTCAAACATTTTGGACAGATAATGCTCGTGATTTCTTCAATAGCACATTATTTTCGTTGTTCCACAAAGATAATTATAATTCATCAATTCTTCTATCCTGATACTCTTAAATAAAATGAAGTGAAAAAAAGGATAAATCTTCTCCTGTAAGTGACTAGAACTACTTCTCCAGGATCAATTACCAAGGGGAAAAGCTTTTCTAACAGCTACTTGCCTAATTAATGGAATGCCCTCAAGAATGATTAACTTTAAAAGTTCTTTAAACCATATGACATAATTTTTTTCCCTACAAATAGCTTTTCAAAAATTCTTCAAAAATACTTGGGTCCATCGTCTACATCAATGTCCACAAATAACACAAGGGTTGGATCCTAGCCATCAAATGTGTCCTTATTAGATGTTTCCTCACTCGAAAAAAGGGTACAAATGTTATCATCTAACCGCATAAAAAAATACTTATCTCAAAGGAAGTCACTTTTGATGAAAAATAATTTTTTTGGATCGAACTCATATTCATGGGGAGAACTATCAACTGAATAATAAGTTTTATGAAACCTCTATTTTTAATCTTTCATCTTAAAAATCCAAGCATTGTTCCGCTTCAAGTCTACACAAGGAATAAGCACAACTAGACTTTCAAGCAAGTTCAAGATTGGGAACGTTTTTCAGGTATCAATGATCAAACCATCATTATTCTGTATCCCGCGTTCTAATACATATTTTTTCATAAAATTCCCCCCGTCATATAAAGCCTTCCTGACAAAGATCAACTCTAGTTCCATTTAATACCACAAATCCTATTTAAGGAGCTTGAAAATAAAAATTGAAAGGATTTAATGAGAGAAAAGGTAAATGCCTTCTAAATTGGTATACTTAGCAAGTTGTTGAACTACCAAAAGGAATGAAAACGGTATGATGCAAGAGAATTTTTTCTATAAAATTATAAGGCAAATGGGAGTCTAGAATGGTGATGAAGGATATGCTTAATCTTATGAAATTGACTACCAAGACACCTTTGCTCCTATTACAAAAATGAATATAGTTTGCATAATAATTTCTTTAGTGGCACATCTTGGATGTCTATACAACAATTTGATGTAAAGAATTCCTTCTTACCTGGAGATTTTGAAGAAGTCTATATGGATTCTCTACCAAGGTTCGATAGCTTGTTCACAAAGAATATGATGAGCAAATTGAAAAAGGCTCGATATGGACTTCAATAGTCTTCAAGAGCACCATATATCACAACATTATAATATGCATTTTGTTTTATTCCCTCCATTTGGGAAACTTTTGTATATAGTTATTTGACATGCCATGATTTTATTTTTTTGTACCTGCCAACTTATGCTTATTAGGATTGATAATGCAATAAATATGCAATTAATTATTATTTTATCTAGAGGATTCTTCGTAAAAGCCATATCTGGAAGATCAATAGTTGATTTGTTAGGGTTTTGCACTTAAAAGTATTTTTTATCATTTCTTTCGATACAAAATCATCTTTATATATATAGAGGATGCACCTAAGAGAACTTTGATGATATGAATCTAAGATCTTTGAAAACAAAGTGCCTCCATTCATTCTATCCAAAGAGTAGTTGAACCCTCTCCTCTCTCTCCTCTTTTTCCCCACCCCTCTATGTCTCCTCTCCCTCATGTTGACTTACATAGTCTCCTTTCTATCTTTTGAGGACTTTTTAATGCAAGACTTACTTCCTCATATCAATCAATGACACAAAGGTTTAAGTTCTCATCAACATTGTCAAGCTATGTCAAGTTTTTTTGCATAAAGAGCAATCACAAGCTCTTGACATCAAGGGTTTTTTTCGCTTCCACATCCCATCAATTGATATTAGAGTCAAATGTTCTTTTAATTCATGGAAGAATTATGTTTTGAATCACCGCTACCATACATCCACAATCCTTAACATAATCCCAAGGAAAAAGTCACCAACTCGATCCTTATCTATCCCCTTTTCCATACAACAACAACAACAACAACAACAACAACAACAACAACAAGCCTTTGTCACATGTACAATCACCACCATCACCATTCTTCCTCCATTCAACTAGAAACTCATCCAAAACCATGGCCATCTCCACTCCAAATTGTCAGACCAATCCCCCCTCATTAGTGAGGCCTAAATTAGGTCTGGCCACGGTGGTCGCAGGACCTTAGTCAGGTAACAGTGAATGAATGACCGTAGTTTGGCGACGGTGGTCAAAGGACCATAGTCAAGCGATGGTGGTCATAAGATCGTAGTCGAGCGACGTTGGTAATAGGATCGTAGTGGAACGACGGTGGTCGGAGGATCGTAGTCGAGTGACGGTGGTTGGAGGACCGTAGTCGAGCGATTGTTGTCGGAGGATTGTAGTCGAGGGACTGTGGTCAGAGGACCATAGTCGAGCGACGGTGGTCGGAGGACCGTAGTTTAGCGGCGGTGGTCGGAGGACCATAATCGAGCGATGGTGGTTGAAGATCGTAGTCGAGTGACGATAATTTGAGGATTGTATTCGTCGGGCTATAGAGGCCTAAGAGATTGTAGTTAGACGATAGTGGTTTGAGGATCATAGTCGAACGATGGTGGTTTGAGGGATCGTAGTTGGGCGACGTTAGTTCGAGGACCGTATTCCGAGGATTGTGATCCAAGGATCATAGTCGATTAGCGACTGAGGTCGGATGGATTGTATTAGACGGAAGGTCCGACAATGGTGGCTAGGAGATGAGAGGTTTGACGGCGGTGGCAGGTGGAAGTTGGAAGGTGGTTAGCTGGTGAAAGTCCATGGACGGCGAGGATTCGCAGGCGGTGGTGCTCGGGTGGAGCTCTGAGATTCTTTAAGCTTTAGAGCTTTGTTGAATCTATAACCCAAGGTCTTCCCCTCCGGCATGCAAAAAGTAGGGGCCTATTTATAAATTTTGGGAGTGGCATGTTTTGTAAATATGAAGAAGATCCCGGACAAATTCAGAGTGCTCTATCGGATGACTCATATTGATCTCCTCAATCATAGAGTATTTGTTTAGCATTTAAGTGCATTAATAATGTCAAAATTAAGAGATCTTAGGCTCATTGGATTTGTCTCGTTGAGCCGCTCGATTCAATTATAAGCGTGCCATATTTAAAGATCATTTGATTATCCAATTAGTGTCTTGAAGCTTCCAAATATGATTCAGGCCATTGATTTGGGCTCATTTGTGCTTAGATTGGGCCAATTTTGGTGTCGTTGGGCCCGTAGTTTAGAGATGTTCAATCTTACTATAAGTTTGCTGAAATTGGAGTTTGGATGGTCCCGAATTTGATTTTGAAAGTTTCCTACTCAAATGTGTATCTGTGCATGAAGCAATTTTTAGTGACATATTAATTGCCCCCTTATTTTTGGACGTTGAAGCCTGCAGAGTCCAAAAATATGTCTGAGCTGAAAATATTGGTGACCCAAAATTGTGATGTCATACTTTTCTTCCAAATATAAAATCATGATCCATTCCTAACTAGTTAAAATCCATACAATGTCCATACACAACCTAAATATATCCCCCTCATCCTTTTTCAGATACATTCCTTAAATCAGCAATAAAATATCTTTCATATCAATTTTGATATTTGGTTGTCTTCTTTGGCTTGGTGCTTTTCCTTCACTTGTATTATTTCTTTTATGCTGACCAAATCAAGGTCATTTATTGGCCTAAGAGAGCTAGAAAGGAAGCTTGCTCCCTTAACTGCTTGGCTGAATACCTCCTCTTTGGTTTCCTTAGCTTATTTGTCACAAATCTCCCCCATGTATAATCTTAATCTCCAAATAGTATCTTTCTATATCTATGATTTAATTTCCCTATGGGGGGTCATATGATCAAAATAGCTCCAAACTTGATTATAATGATTTTGATAATTATCATACCCATGATAAAAGTCAAACATCCTATTATTCATATAATTTATTATTTTACCTATCACAATCTTGAGCATCATTATAAATCAGTACTGCCTATTTCTGTCATGATTCTTATGATCTACTTACCCTTTTTAATATTAACACTAGCTCAGGTCATTGGTAACCACCAAAATCTCATCAAATCCTATTTTGACACATCCCAATCAAACTAGGATTCTTGATGAACACTATATTGCCATGTTGACCAAACTAGATTGGTATCTTGCTGAACTAAAAATAAAAAAACCAATTCATCTCTTCGTCCAATCACTCCATTCCTAGATGTTCAACCAACTCTACTACTTTCACAACATCCCACCTCATTGTTTACCTGATCCTGAGTCTAATGATGTGGATGTACTTGAGTTTGATTTTGTGCCTGAGGATGAGCTTGTATTCGAGCTTGAATAAGAGATTTACTATAGATTGATGCTGAACTAAACTTCGAGGAGCCTTGAGCCACTATTGTTGCTTCCTACTCTCTAATTTGGTGATGCATGTTCCCTAATTTTCTGTACTGCCCACTACTCCATAAGTTGGGTTTTTTATTTCATTGATGCCATAATCAAATTTTTATTCTTGAGATCATCATAGGAGCATAGTGTATGATGATGTCTAGATTCTCCACTAGATGTTATTATATTTATACATGGTACTCTATTCAGTTCCCATACTATTGCTTGCTTCATTTTTATGGGTTGACTTCGTAATCCCATCAATGTCATAGCAATATTGTCATGGGATCTTTGCTCATGTTATTGATTTGTCATAGTAGATTTGTTATAGATTGATGCTAAAATAAACATTGAGGAGACTTGAGCAACTGTTGTTGCTCCCTAGCCTCTAAAGATGGGTTATATATGTTGTTTCCTAGCTTTTTATACTACCACCACCACTCCATTTAGGTTGACTTTGCTTTTCAACAAATGCCATAATTCAATTTTTATAGTGGAGATCATACATAGTAGAATAACGTATGGCAACATCTAGATTCTTCACTGGATGTTATGATGGTTATACTGGGTGCTACTAAATTTCTCATACCATTGCTTGCATCGTTGTTATTGTTTGATTTCATATCTCCACACTGCCATAACCATGTATTATCATGGGATCCTTCGTCATGTTACTGATTTGTCAAATAAAGTATGTTGACATCTAGCTTAGAAGTTCCTAGACTCTCCACTGGCAATTCAATCACTTATAACCGCTGTTCCTTTTTGATGGCCTCCTTTGGGCCACCAAATGACCATACTCTTTGGTTATTGCTCGTCTACACAATCGTCAGATCGCTGGTAGTTTTCCATTTTTTTTTTATGATACCACTGTTCCAAAACTGGCACCTTCTTTAACTTCTTGGGTAAGCGTTCTTTGTAACCCGAGAGATTTTTAGGAAACAATTATATGAAATGTTATCACTGATCTTATTAGAATATACTTTATTTGGATATGCATCTAGTGTTAGGATTGATCGTGTAATAGATATTTAATAAATTGGTTTTTTTTTAACCTTCATAGAAGACTCATTTTTAATTAAACATTCATGATTGATTTATTTTGATTGTGCTTATGTTACTTTTTTTTTAAATTTATTTTTATAGATGTAAAATCCCGTTTATAAATAGCGGATATCTGTAAGAGAGTTACAATGATATGACTGCAAATCATTTGAAAGCATAGTGGCGTCAATCTTCCTGCAAGGATTGAAGAGCCCCACCCTCTCTCTCTCTCTCTCTCTCTCTCTCTCTCTCTCTCTCTCTATATATATATATATATACAAGGGGTGTAAACCAGGTGAATATGAGCTAGTTAATTGTCTGTTTGACTCATTTCAAATATTTTTTTCTTAGAACTTAGTTCGTGCTCAAAATATTTCATTACTTTACCGTTCGAGTTCGATTCATATCATTTGTAGCAAGCTTGTTTGGCTCGAATTGAGTTGAATTGGCTCATTGTAATTTATAAATAATCTTATAAAATAAGTTTAATTTTTAAAACTTTTAAATGCATGATTTGTCATATTAAATCTTTAAAAAATTCATTAAAACTTTTTAAAATGTTTATTCAATTGGCAATACTACATGCATATATAAAGAATGCATGTGGTTTAGTGTTGATATTCATAACGCATAAACAATATAACGTTTTGCTTCCAATTAATATTTAACTTCTTCTAACTTTTTGCATATATAAAGTGCAGCCGCATAAGACAATTCTTGGTGCTAAGAACTACAGCTGGAATTTATAATTCTTATATAGCTTATACAACCCAAACATGCTCAAACAAAGTTCTGTTAGTGTTGGGCTAGCTTAATGAACGAATCAAATATGAGCTACTTAACGAGTTGAACATGAGCTGTTCGCAAATGAGAGCCAATTGACAGCCCTAAATACAAGTTTCATTTTCTTCACCTTTATGAAGCGGCAACACCAAACTTCATCAAAACATGATTGGCTATTGGCATCAGGAAGAGTCTCCGAGTTATTGTATTGCTATCACCAAGCCTCTAGGAAGCACATGCAATTTTAGAATCCCTTGTGTTTGTGTTAGACTCCACACTTGTTGCACATGGGCTTATCACATGTCAAATCTTTAAAAGCATGCTTGGCTATTTTTTCATAGTGCCTACATGACTCCATGCTCCTTTCTCAGCTGTTTCATTTTTGTTTGTTACTTATTTTTGTACATTTGTATATCTTAGGTTTCTATTGTCTGAGAGGAAAGGTTAAAGTTTTGTAATATGCGCATATTTTATTTTTGTGCATTTTTCTCTGACTTATATTGAATTGCTGATAACTAAAATTGTGCCTTTATAGTATTGTGTGTTAAATTTAGAAATTGGAGAGGGAAAAGCTAAATTTTATTATACAAAATTATCTCTATTTATAGATCCATACAAGATGTTTTAATAAAGAAACAAATAACTACAGAATCATGCATAATTGCCTTAATATAATCCTTCCTAAATCATCCACCCAAACATAGAAGGAGATAGGTGTGATCTAGGTGAGCCTCTCACGGATTTCCATCCTGGTCGTGGGATCAAGTGCAAGGGACAACTGGGATTAAATAGAGATCGGCATGATCCAGGTGAGCCTCCCACGAATTCTCATCCTAGTCATGGGATTAAGTGTCAAGGGACGGCTGAGATTTTAACACTCTCCCTCAAGATGGGGAATACAGATCTGTCATTCCTAGCTTGGTAATTAGCTGGAAAAAAGTAGAGTTATCAAGTCCCTCGGTACACCATAAAGTGCTCCATTTGATCAAAGTTTTGGGGAATTAGCTTTAGACATTGCGACAGCTGCAAATGATAGCGATGAAGGCTATATCAATCAAGCCTGTAAGGTGTGGGGCAACAATGAATGCTATGTTGAATAGTAACCCTCAAGATACCGGAAATGGTAATAAAGGCCGGTGGTGGGACAACGGGAAAAGTGGATTAATTATCCTTTGGGTTCATCTCTCTTGGTTCTTAAGGGAAGGCTGGCAATGAAAGCACGACAGTAAAAAAGGAAAAAAATATTTTTTAGGGTTGCAGCAAGCTTTAAGGATAGGAGCAGAAACATACGTCTCAAGTGACTCGGCACTCAACACGTAGATCTCCTCCTTCTCAGGTCATCCAACTCCACCTGAACAGGCTCCTGTTCAATAGGCTAGTACAGGTGCATGTAAAGTCTCTGATCCCTCTGATCTGATCGTGCAGGTCTTGCACTCTTGCTTGTCCCTGCTCTCGCATGAGAGGGAACTCTCGGCTCTTTCCAAACACACACATGAGGAGGTCCTGCGCTCGCTTCTACTCAGTCGACTTCAGATATCGCACTCAAGAAGAGCCCTCCCGCTCAATCTCCCCTCGGTCTTGGATGCACGAAGGTCCTCAGAATTTCGATAATGAAGGCCGGTGGTGGGAACTAGTATTCCTCAAAATTTCGGCAATGAAGGCCGATAGTGAGAGCTTATAGTCCTTGAAATTTTGGCAATGGAGGCTGGTGGAAAGACCAGTATTTCTTAGAATTCCGGCAATGAAGGTCGATGGTGGGAATCTGGATTCGTCAGAATTCTGACAATGAAGGCCGGTACTGGGAACCTATATTCCTCAGAATTCTGGCAATGAAGGCCGGTGATGGAAACCTGAAGAATTAGCAAGCGCCATCTCCTTCAGGGTAGGATAAAGTGCTTCTAATCTCTCTGTAGCCTCATCCTCGATATCTATGATCAGCTCCCTACTTAGAGAAGTAGCGTACTTCACCATCTGCGTGCTCACCAACTCTTGGGTCACCGTAAGCACGCACTGGACCGTAGTAGTGAACTTCCTTACCACCAAGAAAGTCATCTTCTTCCCCACTGCGCGCATCATCTGGGAAACTCCACATATCAGGACCAACGAGCTTCGAATCCAGCAAACTTACTTCAGTCCAAATCCGATCAACAAGGTTCTCAATGGTGATTCCGTCAGCGAAAGTGAAGAAGGCGAGAACGTGAGTTACGAAGTGGCGTTCGACCGATTTGAGGAATTGATCCGAGTGGCGGAGATCTTGAGAGAGGTTGACTTCTTTTGCTATCCAGAAGGAGGGTTCAACCTTCTTGTACATCTCCCAGATCTGAGGGTAGCGGATCGTGAACATACAGAAGTGGTCGGGATTTGAGGCAAGGAGGGGCTCTTCGAGTGTAGGATTTGATGGCATGTACAATAGCTCTTCAACCGCTTGTTCCTTGCTCGGTTCAACTCCAGCACACGCACGAGGGTCGGTCGTCCCTACTTAGGCAGACACGCACAATGTTCCTGCTCGCTCTGTTGATCCTCTTCTTCACTCAGTTCTGCCTTCAGGTAGGCACGCACAAGAGGGGTCTTGTGTGCCTTCTCTAGCTGCACGCAGAAGACCAAAAGGGGAAGCCCTCTCACTTGCTCGGCTGCTCTGGACGTGCGTGAGTAGGAAGCAGAATGCAAGAACTGGCTCGCCCTTGATCACATGCAACATTGAGCGCAATCCTGCTCAATCAGCTCCTGGGCACACGCGCAGAATCTTATGGCTGCACGCCTCTCTCATCACGTTCGGTCGCACGCATACGAGAGGGATTTATGAGATGTTCGTCTCTCTCGATCGAACGTAGAGACCGCGGAGTTCTTGCTTGACTCCTCCAGACGAGATGCACTAGACGTTTGTCTCTCTCGATCAAACGAAGAGACCACGGGATGAGGCACTCTCCCAGTCTTGGTTGGACGTACATAGGAACGAACAAGCCGGAATATGCTCCCTTTCATTTATGAAGGGAAGGCCAGACCTTCCCTTCAGAAAGTCCGACTATAAAAAAACTCAGAATTTTGGCCAAGGCAATGAAAGGTTCTAATGCCATGTTAAATTTAGAAAATTGTAGAGAGAAAAACTTAATTTTATTATGCAAAACTATTTCTATTTATAGATCTATACAAGATGTCTTAATAAAAAAACAAATAACTACATAATCATGCATAATTGCTTTAATATAATCCTTCCTAAATTATCCAGCCAAATATAGAAGGAGATAGGCGTGAGCCAGGTGAGCCCCCCACGGATTCCCATCCTTGCCGTGGGATCAAGTGTCAAGAGACGGTTGGGATTTAATAGATATCGGCATGATCCAGGTGCACCTCCCACGGATTCCCATCCTGGTCATGGGATCAAGCGTTAGGGATGGCTAGGATTTTAACATTGGAAAATAAATAATCTTGGTCATGGGATCAAGCTTATTTTCTTTAATTTTTACACTGATCTTCATTCTGCTTGCCTAGATTTGCTACTTGGCATTTGGTCCCTCTTATTTTTGTTCTATCATTCACTTGGGATCCCTTCCACTATTTTTTCATTAAAGTTGGTTGTGTGAAAGATTAAGAGAGACTAGAGTCGGTTGGTATATTTTTTGGACAAATTTTCCTTTTTTTTAATACATATTTTTTCTTATTTTTCAATTCCTTTTTGTCACCGTTTGTTGGGTTCTTTAGATATACATGGATTGTTAGTTTAATTCATTTCATTATAGTAGGGTTCATTAAAAGCGATTTCACATGCACAAGTTTCTCAAAGAGTGTGTTTTGGATTTTTTTTTTTTTTTTTTTTTTTTGCGTCTTTACTTTTTATAAACATCTTTCACACTTCTGTTTAACAACAATTTTTTTTAAACTAGTTTTTAGAAAGTTTTGTGGTGAGAAATATTTCACAACCAAATTTGCTAGTGTACTAACTGTGAGTAAGATAATGTCCAATCTTTAAGGGGGAAAAAACCTATGGTAACCAGAATAGCTTTCAAAACCTATGCTCTTAAAAGTTCTTACACAAAAATATAACAAGCATAACTTGCTTCAAAAGGTTTATGGAGTGTTAATTATTAAGAGAACGTCCGCAAAGACACAAATAAGAGGTGAATCCACTTTGAATAATGAATTTCATGTTTAATTACCCATAATATGCCACTGTTGGCGGCAACAGTGCTGCGAGGTAAGTGGGGCCACTCAGGGAGCTAGCGAGCATTCTGGCAGCTAGCACACATATCTGAAAATAATTTACACTGAAGCTGCTTGCTGTTGGATGAACCAACTAGTCATATGGATTGCTTGCCATCGCTACTGGTGGAGGAACATCATGTCTGACCCATACTGCCAGATGAAGGGCATAGAAATGCTGGAGCCATTGGAGAGGGATGGTGGAAAGCAACTCGTTGTAGGGATTGTTTGCCATTGCTGCTTTTGGAGGAACATCATGTCAGACCCATAGTGTCAGAAGAAGGGCATACTATGTGCTTGCTGCAGCCATTGGAGAGGGAGAGAGGGAGGGAGGGACGGTGGTTGGGTAATCTCAAACTTTTTCTCATATTATAGTTTGTGATTCTTGAATACATGATTCTCTGAATTGAGGCGTGAATTGTTTTTTTTCAGATTTATAAGCGTTTGGTTAAATGGTAGGTGTGATGCTGTGTGTGTGTGTGTGTGTGTGTTATGGGGGAAGGAATTGGCATGCTCTCTTACCCTTTTTTGTTGGGTTTTAAATTATTAACACATGGTAACAAGAGTACAAACCCCATCAACTTTTTAGGCTTCCTGATGTTTAATAAAAATTTAACCTATTTTCTTTTTATCTATATTGCATAAAATTCTCGGTTAATTTTTCTTCCGAAGCATTTTACTTGTGGCTGTCTTTTAGCTATTGGGATTGCTAAAAGATCCGGTAGTTTAGTTTGTTTGAGACCATTCATTTCCATCAGCAATCGTGCTTCTGCTAAACAAATGGCATCCTTCTGACTGTATTCAGATGGATTATTTTCATGTTAAACTGGTTCAAGTTTTCTGTTGGTTTTAACATCACTTTTGACTTTTTTTGGTTCAGTTGAGTTTTTTTTGGCATTTAGAAACTTGTCACCGAGCTCACCAATAAATATCAATTGTCATGCTTGCTGATGAATGGCTATAGTGTTTGGTTATTTGATGTCTCCTTTCCATCGTATTTATAAGAAAACATTGCCTATTGTGGATGTTTTATTTTTTATTGGGTTCTTGTTCAACATTAGGGCGCTCAAGATCTCGGTCAGTTTCTAGATCACAGTCTCCACGCTACCCATCCGACGCAAGGATGCGTCATCGTTCAAGGTAAGTGGAGGACCAAGTGAAGTTAGCGTATGCCAGCTTGTCATTGTGCAGAAGTTGAAATTTATTTTTTTAAGTTTGCAACTGAGTTCTTTTTGTGTTGCAGATCATACTCTCCTGCACCAAAACACCGGGATGACTATTCTGCTTCCCCAAGAAGGCAATCGGCTCATTCAAGATCCCCACGGGGATACCCGCAAGGACGTGGTGAGAAGCAAAGCCGTAGATCATATTCTCCAAAACATAGTGATGGCAATAGAGAGGAATTCTCTGCTTCTTCGCCAAGAGGAAAGCTGCCACAACAGTCAAGATCATCACCCATAGGCTATCGAGAGGGACATGGCGAGGATCGGAGACGCAGATCAAACTCACCGCGAGGAAAGCTGCCACAACAGTCAAGATCATCCCCCATAGGCTATCGAGAGGGACATGGCGAGGATCGGAGACGCAGATCAAACTCAGCAGAGAGTGATGTTGCTGGGAGAAATGGGGCTACTTATGATTATAAGTAAGTTATATCATGCATTTTAGTATCAACAAGATACTTATTAAATGTGATATTCACGTTCTCAGTGAATCTTTGAATTGATTTGTAGAGCACATCATTGATAACTTCCATTTTGGGGTATGAAAACATGTTTAGAATCGAGATTTTTCTTTTGTTAGCTTGAAGTGCTCGTTAGAAGTTAGCAGGCTTGATTTGGTGAGCACATCATTTATAAATTCCATTCATAATGTCTCAATAATGTTTCTTTTTGCAGGAAGGAACCAAGGCACCCCTCATATTCACCATCCGGATCAAGATCCAGATCGATTGACCCTTCTCCTGGGCGCAAGCGCTAAACAGGTGTATTATAGCACTCTTGGACTAACAGTGTCTTAGGGTAATTACATTCAAATCTCTCACTTCATTACAAGCAAACTATTCGGTTTAGTTGTAATCTTTAACCATAAGATCATTTCATTGGATTTCATAAATTGAAAGATGCATATGAAATTCTTTTGAGTATGATGTCCTTTTTACTTTGTTTTGATTTGCAGTTGTCCGGAGCTCTCAAGTTTGCTGATTATAAACAGTTATCCTTTTTTTTTTCATCGAAGAACACTTATCTGGCTGCTCTTTTGTAAACTGTAATCCTGAGATCTTTTGTGGGCATCTTAACTTGCAATTAATGTATCGACTTTTGAAATTGCTGTGTAATGCATGCCTTTATGCAGCTATAAGAATCTCCAGAAAAGAAGCGATCATGATCACTGTTCTGAATAGTCTCAGCTTTGTTTTTTTAAGATATTTTATTTTTTGATTTATGTGAAAAATATGGACAGGGTTTATTATTTCATGATCAGACTTTTAGATGGAGTGCTCGTCATTTTTGTGAGCATGTTAACCATTTGAGAAAATGATCAAAATAGTCCTTAAAGATCAAAATAATCCTCAATTATATTAAAAAATTATTTTGATCTTTCAACTTCTTAAAGAACTAAAATATTCCCATTATGGGATTATTTTGATTCCTTTTTAAAGTTTTAAGGGACTAAAATTATCTTTTAATATAATTGGGAATTATTTGTCTTTTATAAAGAGTGAAGGGATCATTTTGATCTTTTTTCTTAATCATTTATATATTTCATCAAAAGCATGACAATAATAATAAAATATTATTATTATTATTATCAAATGAAGCCTTGCATTGTGGCATCATTAGTTGGATTTGTCCTTGAATCTTCAATTTGGAGATCGGTTAGTTGAAATTTAGGTATAAAGCAATCTTCAGATAGAGTTCCGGTGACACCTAGATCTGATTTGTATGCTTTTTCAGTCTCAACTCTAGCCTTCGGATGAACGTGGGCTTTTTCCGACATAAATGTATTGGAACCCAAGAGGAATTTGGGTTTTCTACTTAATTTTTGCTGTTATTTATTTATGTCTACGGTGGCTCAAACTCTTCTTCTAAGCAATGAATAGTGTTTTAAATGCATTTTAAGTCATCTCCAAGCTTTTCTTCTACCATAGTGTATGGTCATGTTCACTTGCCTCTGCATTGTTATGGCTTATGAGGGGCTCTAACAAATCTTTGTTTGTGAAAGTAATTGTCATACTTCAAGATCTATATTGGAAGAATTATGTCTTTTATTTCAATTATTTAAAATATAATAAAAATATATTAAATCGTTCAGAATGATCAAATCTATAGTATATCTAAATTTGCATGGTGAAAGTTTATAAAATTAGGAGATAATGTATTTTTGATAAATTTAGGAGAAATAAAATTCAGAGAAATTAAAATTATTAAAAATAAAAATAAGAGTTTAGTCACTTAACAATGAATAGAATAAAATTTGTAATAAGAATGACTGACAAATATAATTCAAAGGCTTTTCTCTCACTTTTTTCCCTTTTTTAATTTCTTCCTGGTCAAACAATTAAGGGAGTCGGTGTGGTGAGGCAGGGATATATATATATATATATATATATATATATATATATATACACACACACACACACACACACGTTATGCATGGCCTAACGCCGCAACACTAACTAAATCAGTGCCAAAATGTTCTACTTTAGAATTTTTATGCTTTTCAAATAAATTTATTTTAAATATTTGAGTTATTATAGCAACTCTGTATATTGGAAGAGAATCTTGATGATTCATGTTTACACATCTTTTAGCTTTTGTGATAGTGCCTTATTTGCCTCCATTTGAATGATTGCCAGCTATACATACAATTGAACATGCCAAGTTATGCATTTAAAATGATTGAATTATTTATATATAGAAAAATGATCTTATCATACTAAATGATTGCTTATGTATTTTTTATCTTCTTTTCAATTGATTTCCTACTTAGTTTAACCTTGCGCTATGTATGTGTATGATAAATAATGAATTTTCTTATTACATGAGTGTGGTTTTATGATGTATTTTATTTTTCCATTAATTTTGTCATTATGTAGTAAAATTTTCAATAATAGTTAGCGGGACGCAACATTCAACCTTTTGAGCCTAATATCAAGGTTATAACTAATTAAGCTACTGTGGATGCAGGGGGAAAGTATTAAGGGGAGAGTGGTTATTGAATTGGTGGTAATGATCTTGTTGCAGCATTTATTGCCACCTCTAATATCAATCTTACTCTCTTTGGCTTCAAACTCTGCTCTATCTATGATTTTGATAGACTTGTCCAGCCGGCCCTAGTGTTGGGCCAGCTGTTGGTTTATGCTATGCGGAATAGGGAGTAGGCCGACCCCCTTTAGGGCTTCAAATAGGGGGGGGGGGGGGGGGGGGGGTTGATTTAGGAGGGAAATTATTCAAGGAGGGGTTGTTTAGTCATTAGGCTTGTATTTTTTTTTTATTCTAGGCTTGTATTTGTATTATCTAAATAGGGAGAGGAGATTAGGGTTAGGGTTATGTTGAATTTTGGAGTCTCTAGTTATTGCTTGGGCTCCACCCGTTGGCTAGAGATTTGGAGAGCTGGATCTTCCTCTCGAATTAAAGATCCATTGTATATTGCTTGTTTTCTTTCATTTTTCTTCTATTATTAAGTTTTCTACTGATTTTCCGAGGAATTTTTTTCTATTCTTGCATTGTCTTTGTTGAAAGCCCTGATTTCAACCATTATTGTTGTAATTTCTGCATTTGTTTCCTATCAAATTGGTATCAGAGCACTTTCTTGGACAAAAAAATAAAATTTTTTTGTTGTTTTTGCGATTGAAACCTAGATCCAATTAATGGCAGCAAAGAAGATGGATGTGTTAGAGGGCGAGATGGAACAACTCAAGGCTGCAGTAGAGGAAAAATATTTCGGGGTGGAGGGAAGACTCTTGGCCATCGGGAACCACTTTGAGAATTTTGAAGAGATGACGAAAAAGATGCTTGAGATGAATTGAAAGCATCACCAGCGATTCCTAAGATGGAACCACAGGGAAAAGAGATTCAGGAGGATTATGATGAATTGGAGTGTTTTCCATCAATGACCGCTACGATGAGCCCCGTGGGTGGGTGGATCATGATATTCTGAAGGGAGGACGGCAAGGAGGAAGGAAGCTGACCCTTTTGGGAGATTACCTGGGCATGAGGAGAGGTGGAATGGAGAAGGGTATGGTTGGAGGGAGCCATGGGGTCAAAATAAACCAAGGGAGGAAGAAAAGGGAATCACACCACTACTACACTAGGGGAACCAACGGGAGAAGGAACCGATGGGGTATGGATGTGAGGGCAAAAGAAGCTTAAGATGACGATCTTTAAAGGGGAGGATGCTCAGGATTGGGTGTATCGGGTGGAATATTACTTTGCCATCAATGGGCTGACAAGAGGATTGTGATGCAAAAGAAGCTTAAGCTAATTCTTGAGAAGTTTGGGAGCTTCCTCAACACAAGAATGTACTTACTAAAGCAAAGAAAATAACTAAGTTTATTTACAACCACTCTTGGGTTTTGACTCTTATGAGAAAATTTTTAAAGAAAGAAATTCTGAGGCCAGCAACAACAATATTTGTCACCGCTTACTTAACATTAGAGAGTATGCTGGATGCCAGACAACCTTTAGAGTTTATGTTCACCTCCACACAGTGGTTGAGTTGTGCTTGGGCGAAGAAAGATGAGGGAAAAGATGTTAGAAAGATTATTTTAAATGACATATTTTGATAATGTATCTTGTACGCCATTACAACTACTAGACCTTTGGTTCAAGTTTTAAGATGGTGGATGCATAGAGAAGCCTACAATGGGTTTCATCTTCAATGCTATGGATGAAGCTAAAGAGATGATTGCCTGCAACTTAGGAGGCAAAGAAGGAAGCTTTAGGAAAATTTGGAATATTATTGATGATAGGTGGGAGCTACAGCTTCACCAACACTTGCATGCAATAGGCTATTACTTAAACCCTCGGTATCAATATGCAGAGAAAAAGACTACAAACCCTGAAATAAAGTTGGGATTATATCATTGCATGGATTGAATGATAGGTGATGCAACTGAAAGATCAAATGCTGACATGCAATTAATACCTTTTAGGAACAAAGAAGGCTTTTTTGGACTACAATAAGCAAATGATACTATTGCCAAAGGATCTCCAAGTAATTCCATTTAATGTTTTAAACATTTATTTAAAAGTTATTCTTTGAGCACTAATTAAACTCCCTTATGTAAATCTTAGTTGAGTGGTAGATTCAGTTTGGTGATGGGACTCTAGAATTGTAGTATTTTATTGTGAAAGTTTTAGGCTTAACATGTTTTTCATCTGACTGTGAATAAAATTGGAGTACCTACAACCAAGTACATACAAAGAGGATAAATTATTTGTTGACATTGAGGATGAATTCGCTGGTGTACATTATGTACAATAGGAGACTTAGAGGCAGGAACTTGAAGAAAAAAAGGATTAAAGGATGATGAAGATCCTTTGCTTTGCGAGGATATGACATCTGATGATGAGTGATTTGTAGATGATGAAGTTGAAGTGATGCTATCCGAATTACAAGATAAAGAGTTAAATGTTGATTTCTTTGATGGTCATAAAGCATTTACATCCACCACAACTCAAGAACAAATAATAAAAAAAAAGAATATAAATAATATAGTTTTCTTAGACTTTTATTAATGTATTATACTATTATTCATTTTGATATTGTTCAAAAATATTTAGGGAAGAGAAAGATAACTGATATTGAGGAAGAACGAGCTGATTGGGAGACCTTGGACTCTATAGGAGATGAGGAAGGGGTAAGAGCAGTTCATCATAATGATAATTCAAATGAAGAGCCCCTTAGTGATGACAGTGCTGATGACTTATGAGTTCTTATATGATATGTCATTGCTATTTATTTTTGGAATTATATGATAATGAAAAGAATACTGTGATTTGAGAAAGATAGAATTTTGAGTTGAACTATATTTCATATTGTCTTATTATTGAGATATTTTGATTTCACTTTATATCTTGTGCTTTTTTATATTTTATATTATTTACTCATTAGTATATAAAAAATTTATCATTTTATATTTACGTAATCTTTTAATTTTGAGGCTTACACCTCACCTCATGAATGAAAAATGCATCAATACCCGATTACGCAATTTTAAATATTGGACATAGGAGGTTATGGAGTGATGATGGGAATAGGGAAGATGGAGACATGTAGAGGAGTGTGTAAGGGAGTAGTCTTGACCATATAAGGAATCCAAGTGAGGGAGGAGTTTCTCTCATTGGAGCTGGGGAGCACTGATGTCATCTTGGGGATGAGATGACTATAGACCTTGGGGGACACCAAGGTGAATTGGGGGATGCTAACAATGGGGCTGATGGTGGAAGGGAGAAAGATGGTGATTAAGGGAGATGCATGCCTCTCTAAAGCTATGGTGTCACTAAAAACTATGGTAAGAGCCATATAGAGGAGGGAGGAGGATTTCTGGTGGAACTACATTACTTAGAGGGGATCAGAGGGGGAGAAAGGAGGGGATATCCCTTTTTCAGTACACCTAATTATACAGCAGTTCCGTAAGGTTTTTCAGCCACCTCAGGGGTTATTGCCATAGAGAGGGATAGGATCATGCCATCACGTTGAAGGAAGAGGTATCACCGATCAGTGTTAGACTTTATCGCTACCCCCAGATCCAGAAGGATGAAATTGAAAAGTTGATCCGGGAGATATTGGAGGCTGGAATTATTAGGCTAAGCGTGAGCCCTTTTTTATCCCAATCTACTAGTTAAAAGAAAGATGGAACTTAGAGTTTTTGTGTGGACTATCGGGCCCTGAACAAGGAGACTGTGCCAGACAATTTTCCTATTCCAGTGATAGATGAGTTGCTAGATGAGGTTTATGGAGCAGCGATATTCACAAAGATGGACTTGAAGTCTGGATACCATCATATCCAGATGAGAGAGGAAGATATTTTAAACAGCTTTCAAGGCACATGAGGGACATCGAGTTCTTGGTGATACCATTTGGTCTCACCAACGCCTCTGCTACCTTCCAATCTCTCATGAACAAGGTGTTTCGACCTTACTTCAAGAAGTTTGTTCTGGTTTTCTTCGATGACATCTTGGTGTATAACAAATCTAGTGAGGAGCATTTAGAAGCATCTTAGGGCAGACTTGGAGATGTTACAGGAACATCAGCTGAGGGCCAATTTGAAGAAGTACTATTTTACACAGGCGAGTGTGGAGTACTTGGGGCACGTGGTATCACAGGAAGGGGTGGCCACTAATAAGGCCAAGATCGAGGCAATAATGAAGTGGCCTCTACTTAGGACCTTGAGGGAGCTAAGGGGTTTCCTAGAATTGACAGGGTACTTCATGAGGTTTGTGAGAGGATGCAACACTATTGCTTGGCCTCTGACAGAGCAACTGAAGAAGGACAGTTTCTTGCGGGAGGGGCAGCTACTCAGGCCTTTGAGAGGTTGAAGACTAATATGATCATAGTTTTAGTCCTGACACTATTTGATTTTCACCAAAAGTTTATGGTATAGATTGATGCCTTAGGATATGGGTTAGGAGCAGTGCTCGTGCAAAATCACAGACCCATAGCTTACTTTAGCCTGGCGTTGACAGTTAGAGCTAGGCTGAAGTCAGTCCATGAGAGGGAGTTGATGGCTATTGTATTGGTTATTTAGAAGTGGCAACTATACTTACTAGGTCGACACTTCATAATCAGTGTTACGACTCGGGCTCACATCTTCTAATATTTGGAATGTATATTTATTTGTGTGTGTACTAACATTTCAGGAACAGCATGCATCAATACAAGAAAGATTCAAGACTCAAGAATGAGTAGAATAGGCTTTATTGTATTTCTCATTGATGTACTTTTTAATTCTTTGAGTCAAGTCCTGTAATGGTATATGTTTATTTATGATCATGTGTACACATACTCAGGGGGAGTGAAATCCTGTCAAAACTAGAAGTTCAACTTTTGAACAAATCGTACTGGACGATTTCTGATCAGCCAGGACGATCTGTTCATTGAACTAATCATCCTAGACGATATTTATATCGTCCTAGACGATCCAATATGATCTCAAAACCCTAGCCGCCACGATAATTTAGGCAAGGATTTAAGAGTCAAAATTTATTCTAATCGTCCTGGACGATCTATATATCGTACGGGATGATTTGTGCAAAATTTGTACTGATCGTCCTGGACTATCCTAGGATCATCTAGGACTATCTGGTCAAATTCTGCACATCGTTCTGGACGATCCTGAGATCGTCAAAATTGAGTTTTTAGAGTTTTTTGAAGCCGTCTTTTGGAGCACATCATCCTGGACGATCCTTCGATCATCCTGGATGATCTTTGCCGCCAGAACTGATTTGGAAGAGTTTTTGGAGCTCACTTTTTAAGATTTCTCAAGGCACTTGATAGGTGTCTTTGGCAGCCATTGAGGCTTCGTTCTTTTAGAGAAAACTTGAAGAGAGAGCTTGAAAGGGAGAGAGGAAAGGGTGGAGTTTGAGAGGGAGAAGAGTCTAGGAAGGGGGATTCTCGAGGGAGTGTGAGGGGGTTCACATGGTTGCTCCGACAAGCTTGTACCTAAGTACCATCGGATTCAAGGGTCGTCTCGAGGGAGGTTTTGGGAAGAAGAAGATCTCTTTGGTGTCAAAGGACCCGGCTACTCCGCCGCACCAGAGAAGGTGGAAGTGATTTTGTAAGGGCTTCTCCGCCTAGCTGTGGGGGCTGAAGGAGAGACACTATTTGGTTTAGTGCAATACTTGGAGGGTGCCTCCAAGGAGTGGACGTAGGTCAGGTTGGACTGAACCACTATAAATTCGCTGTGTTCTTTCTTATTATTTTTTGCACTTTATTTTGTTGCGATTATCGGCTTGGGTGATATCTGTGATTGATCTTTTTATCGTTGTTTTAATTTATTTTCGCTGCACGTTATAAAAAGATTTTTATTTTGTTTCAAATATCCAATTCACCCCCCCTCTTGGTTAGCCTCGGGACTAGTTCACTAGGGCTTAACATCCCTATCGAACTCTCAAGTGGTATCAGAGCGGGATTCAAAATTTAGGTTTAAAAACTTTTGAATTTGATCCATGGCTAACTTTGGTAATCGTAATACTGCTGAAGGCTATTCAATTACACGATCGCCATTGTTTGATAACATTTCTTTTAATTTTTGAAAAACTCGCATGTCCACTTTTCTTCAATCACTTGATTATCACATGTGGATGCTAGTTAAGGATGGATACGAACCACCTTTTAGGATGATTAACAATGTTAAAACTAAACTACCCTTTACTGATTGGACTTTTGATGATCGTGACTTAGCACAATTAAATGCCAAATATTTGAACTATTTTTTCTGTGCTTTAAAATTTGATGATTACATGCGTGTCTCAACTTGTACAACTGGAAAAGAGATTTGGGATAGATTGTGCATAACTTATGAAGGTACAACTGAAGTCAAACAGTCTAGGTTAAACATTTTGCTTCATGACTATCGAACTTTCATCAAGCAATCTAGGCTAAATATGTTAATGCATGATTATGAACTTTTTAGCATGAAACCTCATGAAACGATCTTGGACATGTTTACTAGGTTTTCTCAAATTGTGACATCATTACATGCTTTAGGAAAAGAACTTTTAAATTTTGAAAAAGTTAATAAAATCCTACGTTCTCTACTTGCTAAATTTGATGCCAAAGTCATTGCAATTTTTGAATCAAAAAATTTGAACGAATATTCTATTGATAATTTGATTGGCTCACTCATTGCCTACGAGCAAGGTTTGGGTCAAAAGCTTTTGGATGCAGGTGAAACGATAGTGCTGAAAATTGAAGATATTAAAAAAAGCAACTCAGAAAGTGATGAAAGTGAAGAGTTAGCATCAACAACAAACAAATTGAAAAATTTACTAAAGCACAAACATCAACATCAAAAGTGGAACAAAGGTAAAAATGGTAAGAATGTAAAGTTCTCTTCTGATGTTATCTATTTTGGATGTAGGAAGCCTGGACATATGAAAAATTAATGCCCGAACTTAAGAACCCTTCCTGAAAAGGAAATGGGTAAAGCTAAACAAATTATAATAAGGGCTAAAAATGTAAAATGAAAAATGTCCTGGGCAGATCTAGCTTCTAAATCATCTGATCAGGAGCAAGCTGATGTAAATTAATGTTCTTTTTGTATGTTTATGTTTTTTATTTTGTTTTTCTGTTACTATTATTTATTCATTGTGTTTTCTATATTTTAGTATTTTTGTTTTTTTCCTTTTAAATTTTTTGATGTTTTTTATTGTTCCTCTGATCAAGCACACACATAACACCTCTTATTTTAAATTATTTTTTTAAGATCTTATTTTCTAAAAATGAAAAATTTACCTCCTATATTTTCTAAATACTTTGTTAGTTGTGGTTGATTTATCTAAAATCAAGTAAAGGAAGGAAACTCATGATTTTGTCTCTCTATCTCATTTCTTTGAATAAGGCTATCCTACTTTTGAGTCAAAATCTATTTCAGAATATAAATTGGTTTTTGAAATTAAAACTTTTTTCATCTCCCAACATTTTGTCTATCTCGTAGGAATCTTTTGTAAATTATTGAACCAACTTCAAGATTATCTTATTCAGGTTGTTCGTCTTTATCATAAGAATAAGGTTTGCTGATTTTAAAGATTTAGAAAGGAGACAATCAAAAGATGCGCAGTGCGCCAAACAAATTAAAAAGAGGCACAAAATGAGCCCAAAACTGAAAAGATGCGAAATTGCCAAATTGAATACACAAAGTGTATCAAAAATCAAAAGATGTGCAAAGCGCCAAATAAATTGAAAAAGAGGTACAAAATTAGCCCATAAAAGCTGCTTCCATTCTTGTAAATCTCTAAAGTTTAGAAAACTCTTATGACTTTTTGATAGATTCGTTACTTGAGTTTGAAAATCAAAATTTTTTGATTCATTACATTGCATCAATCTTCTATTAGATGTATTTCATGAAAGGAGTTTTGAAAGATTTTTGTTTCCTTATCTAATTTATTCCTTGATTTAGATATTGGCTTAAAAAGTTTTTTTGCCTTTTTAAAAAACCTGAGTGTGGATTAACATTTTCTGATTCTCTAACCTTTCTGGGTTCAAAGAAGTCAATTCATGTCTTACTAAGTTTTTGAAGAACCTCAAGAGATGACTTTTCAAATTTTTGCTCCTCCTCTTTTTTGATAATATCAAAGGGGGAGAACGTACTGTTGTATTTATGATATTTTTTACATCGTATTGTTTGTTTTATTTGTGTTGTTTGTTTTACATCGTATTATTGTTGTAGTTATTTTACAAATTTAAAAAGAGAGAAGAAAGTGTTTCTCCCTGTTTTTAAAAGATTTTTTCTTAGTGAGGGGGAGATTAGGAGAAAATATCTTTTTGCAAATTCAACCAATAATATTTGCCATCATCAAAAAGGGGGAGATTGTTACGACTCAGGCTCACAAGTTTCTGTTTTGATGATAACAAATATTATGGCTCACATCTTCTAATATTTGAAATGTATATTTATTTGTGTGTGTACTAACATTTCAGGAACAGCATGCATCAATACAAGAAAGATTTAAGACTCAAGAATGAGTAGAATAGGCTTTATTGTATTTCTCATTGATGTACTTTTTAATTCCTTGAGTCAAGTCCTGTAATGGTATATGTTTATTTATGACCATGTGTACACATACTCAGGGGGAGTGAGATCCTGCCAAAACCAGAAGTTCAACTTTTGAACAAATCAAACTGGATGATTTCTAATAGTCCAGGATGATCTGTTCATTGAACTAATCATCCTGGACGATATTTATATCATCCTGGACGATCCAATA
Source organism: Dendrobium chrysotoxum (assembly GCA_019925795.1). NCBI lineage: Eukaryota > Viridiplantae > Streptophyta > Magnoliopsida > Asparagales > Orchidaceae > Dendrobium > Dendrobium chrysotoxum. The sequence goes on along the minus strand of CM034307.1, from coordinate 40,786,907 downwards.
TGATCTCAAAACCCTAGCCTCTATGATAATTTAGGTAAGGATTTAAGAGTCAAAATTTGTTCTAATCGTCCTGGACGATCTATATATCGTACGGGACGATTTGTGCAAAATTTGTACTGATCATCCTGGACTATCCTGGGATCATCCAGGACTATCAGGTCAAATTCTGCACATCGTCCTAGACGATCCTGCGATCATCCTAGACGATATTTGGCGGCAAAATTGAGTTTTTAGGGTTTTTTGAAGCCGTCTTTTGGAGCACATCGTCCTGGACAATCTTTGCCACCAGAACTGATTTGGAAGGGTTTTTGGAGCTCTCTTTTTAAGCTTTCTTAAGGCACTTGATAGGTGTCTTTGGCAGACATTGAGGCTTCGTTCTTTTGGAGAAAACTTGAAGAGAGAGCTTAAAAGGGAGAGAGGAAAGGGTGGAGTTTGAGAGGGAGAAGAGTCTGGGAAGGGGGATTCTCGAGGGAGTGTGAGGGGGTTCACACGGTTGCTCCGGCAAGCTTGCACCTAAGTACCATCGGATTCAAGGGTCATCTCGAGGGAGGTTTTGGGAAGAAGAAGATCTCTTTGGTGTCAAAGGACCCCGCTACTCTGCCGCATCGGGGAAGGTGGAAGTGATTTTGTAAGGGCTTCTCTGCTTAGCTGTGGGGGCTGAATGAGAGACACTATTTGGTTTAGTGTAATACTTGGAGGGTGCCTCTGAGGAGTGGACTTAGGTCAGGTTGGACCGAACCACTATAAATCCGGTGTGTTCTTTCTTATTATTTTTTGCACTTTATTTTGTTGCGATTATCTGCTTGGGTGATATCTGTGATTGATCTTTTTATCGTTGTTTTAATTCGTTTCCGCTACACGTTATAAAAAGATTTTTGTTTAGTTTCAAATATCCAATTCACCCCCCCTCTTGGTTAGCCTCGGGACTAGTTCACTAGGGCTTAACATCCCTATCGAACTCTCAATCAGGATCGATTAGAGGATCTTGAAGTATTTACTAGGGTAAAGGATGGTGATCGAGGAGCATCAAAGGTGGCTGTCCAAGTTGTGGGATATAATTTTGAAATTTATTATAGGCCAGGGCTAAAAAATAAGGTGACGGATGCCTTGTTTTGATGCGTGGAGGAGCTCTAGGAAATGGCCATTTTGATATCGTTGATGTTGGATTTGGTGGCTATTAAAGAAGAAAGTGTGCATGACAAGGCACTGAGAAAAATCAGAAAGGATCTCTTGAAGGATGAGAATAGCCATCCTGGTTATTTAGTAGATGGGGAGAGACTTCTATACCAGGGGAGGTTTTTGCTACCACAAACCTTAATTCATATTCCACACTTGCTACGAGAGTTTCACAAGAGCATAATTGGGGGGCAATTGGGTGTACCGAAGACATATAGGAGATTGGCAGTTGAATTATATTAGAAGGGGATACATAAGAATATAGAGGATATGGTGGCCAGGTGTGAGATTTCTAGAGGAACAAGTATATAGCTATGACTCTAGGGGGGCTACTACAGCCGTTGGCTCTTCTAGGCAGTATGGGAAGAGGTCTCTATGGATTTCATAGATGAACTACCACGATCGGAGGGGTTTGCGATTATTCTGGTGGTGGTGGATAGACTAAGAAAATATGCTCATTTCATTCCTCTACGACATCTGTACACCGTAATAACAGTGGAATCGACTTTCATTAGAGAAGTGGTCAGATTACATAAGATATCAGAGTCTATAGTTTCCGATCGAGAAAAGGTGTTCCTCAGTCGCTTTTGGAGAGAGTTGTTCAGGTTGCAGGAGACTGTGATGAAGAGGAGCACCGCTTACCACCCTTAGACTAATGGGTAGACGTAGGTGGTCAATAGGAGCTTGAAGACATATCTATGATGCTTTGCTTCAGAGACACCTTGGTTGTGGGCTAAGTGGTTAGCATGGGCAGAGTACTGGTACAACACTACGTATCATTCGGCATCCCAAATCACTCCTTTCAAAGTGTTGTATGGTAGAGATCCACCTCATTTGGTGCACTTTGGGCAGAGTAACACATCAGCCTTTTCAAAGGAGCAGTACTTGGAAGAGAGGGACATGATACTAGAGGAACTGAAAAGACATCTATTAAAGCCCAGTAGATAGGCAGGCTGATGAGCATGTGAAGGACATTCAGTTTGAGGTGGGGGACGTAGAGAATAGTGGCTAGTAGGAGGAATGAGAAGTTGACTCCTTGGTAATTTGGCCCTTTTAAGATAGTGGAGAGGATCAGAGCAATGGCGCATCGATTGAAGCTACCTCCGATTGCGACCATGCACCCGATATTTCACTTGTCGTAGTTGAGGAGAGCTATAGGGGATCACACCTCAGTCATAGAGTTACCAGTGATGCTAATAGAGGACCTGGAGGTGGTTCTGGAATCACTAAAGTTGGTAGGAGTACGACAGGGGGGAGGGAGGAAGTAAGGAAGTGATGATTAAGTGAAAAAATATATCTGAGTATGACGCTACTTGGGAGCCATATGAGCGGATGAAACACAAATTTTCGTCTTTCCACCTTGAGGACAAGTTGGTTCTTTAGGAGGGGGTTATTAATAGACAGGCTGGCCCAACACCAAGGCTGGCTGCTGGTCTATGCTAGGTAGAACAGTGAGCAAGCCAACCTATGGGATCCAAAAATTCCACATGCACACCCAGCCTCTTCGTGCCATATCTCTTTTTCTTGTTTATCATGATAGCAAAGATTTTTAATGAGCTTAGGTTCTGGGTAAATTTTCAGAAGGTAGATTGGGTTTTAAATAAGACACTATCCAGGGATTTCACCCTTATTTTGTGAGAATTTTATGATCTGAGTTTTGATTTCCTATAGGCGTAAGCCCTTATAGTTAATTACCCCTCCCAATAATGAGAGAGAACTTTTGATTAAGGCTAGTTGTTAAAGACGTCATATAGGTTGTAAATCCAACAAACAATAATAACATTTTTAGGGTTTAAATTTGATTTTATGATTTGGAATTTATCATCATGAATTTAAAACTGGTGATAGGGGGAATGAAGGCAAGCCTGAATAAGATCCCATGGTTCCATCGTCCGGGCTATCATGATCCCTGGTCTACTTTGTCAGAGGAGGTAGTCGACCCAACCTGATAGAAGGTACCTTATTGGCAGTCATGGGTTGCTTCATCCAAGAATTTCTTATAGATCTGGGTTAGTGTTTGTTTAAGTGGATAAATCTAAATCTACTTTAGCTGACATAGGGCTTGATGCCTATTGAATATACCCTATAATTCATTACTCAAGGGTTTGAAGCCTTTAGGGAACATACGGGCTTTGGCCGTGATCATAATATAATGGTACCTTTTTGTGACAAAATCACCCAATCAAAGGGCACGTGCCATGTCCTTACTGGTAAGAGACTATTTAAGGATGAACCTTAGTGATACACCCAACACGACCTTCGCTCTTTGTGAGCTGAAGTTAACTTCAAATTTATCACCCCCGACAAACGATTGCGAGAGGTGGCTGGGTTTTAGCTTTAAGTTTTTAGGAGATGGATTTCATTTCAAGAATTTAGGCTTCTATGGGATTTGAGATTTGACCCCTTCGGTTGAGATTTTATATCAATACGACCATCATCGGGGTGACATTAAAGTCACTTATATTTTTTATAGGAATTTGAGAGGTATTTTATGATTCAAGTTAAGTCGATCTCAGTCATTTCAAGGAGGAGGATGAAACTTGAATATTTGACCCGTACAATATTCTCAGACCGTTGGATTTAGGAATCATATGTCATGATCAGAGCACATGTAGGATGTGTTCTAGTATATGATTTAAGTTATTATAGAGATATAGCCTTCTGTCCGCTTGTACGAGTGTTACGGATCCGGTGGCATGGCATAACATTATGGTTATTTACCTGTTAATTTATACAGGTAGACTATTATTCACTAATGAGTCACCTATTATTACTTAGGCATATTTGCATTCATTGCAGGTTTGATTCCTTTATCTATTGGTGTTGCCATGTATTAGCTACTTTCTTCTTATTTATGTCTCAAGCTGTGGATTATAAAAGCCTGCATTTACTACAATTCTCCTTACATTTGCTTGTGTATGGAACATCAATTGTACGACATACTTCCTAAGGTGACTCGTAGGTGTTTATATTTTGCTACACATTATTTTTCCTCACTTGTAGAGGACCAAGGTACTTGACTTCTATTGCATGGTTGCTGGCTGTACAAATACTATAATATTCTTTTTTTGTTTTGTTGTCGACCGTCACCCATATGTATATTATTGTGTATATAATACACTTTTCATTGTTGTTGATAGATGTCAGTATCCATTGGATGTGCACTATATATGTCCGTAAGAGACTCACTTGTACTAGTTGCATGTTGCTAGCCATCACCCATGGATGAAATATTGTGTGAATGCGAGGACTCTTACAGTAGTATGTAGGAGCTCGTATGCTTTGTCAAATGTGTTTCCCTTACTTATAGATAATATACATGGTGTATTGTAATTCATTGCACTTATTGCACGTCTTTCATGCTTCATTTATGAATATATCCTTCATCTTCATTGGTTGAAGTATTTGACTATATAAGAATTTTTCTCACTTGGAGGTGCTTAATGAATTCACTTGCAAGTTGGCATTGACTAGGGAAGGGTCATCACATATGTGTTATTTTTTATTATTATTATATTTATTTTAAATCACTTAAAATAATAATCTGATAATGTGAGGATCCCCTTTTATTCAGTTCTAATTTTGGTAGCCTCCCAACATCCCCTCCCCGTGAGGAGTGGTAGGGAGGGCACTTGCCCTTTCAAATTTGCCCAGCCGAAAAGATAGTCAACGGCCGAGGGCTTTGAGACGCTGTCGGGTCCCATAATTGGTCTTCAGAGGTCCTTGTTTCATGCGATGTATCTATTAACAGACTTGATTTTATTTTTAAAAATATTTTTAATCCCCTCAAAAATCCAACAGCCTTCTGGCGCCCCCTCCCCTTGCGGGGAGGTTGGGGAGGGCAATTGCCCTTTCGATCCACCCGATCAGAAAGATAGTTAACGGTCGAGGGCTTCAGAACGTTGTCGAGTCCCGTAATCATGTTTTGAAGCTCCAATTGACAATTGCTGAATATTACCGATTATTTATTTTACTTGATTTAAAAAAAATATTCTAAATCCCCTCAAAAACCTTACAGCCTTTTGGCACCCCCTCCCCTTGTGGGGAGGTTGAGGAGGGCACTTGCCCTTTCATTCCATCTGGCCGGAAAGATAGTCAACGATCGAGGGATTCGAGATGTTGTCGGGTCCTAGATTTTGTGTTCTGAAGCATTAATTAATGATCGCCGGTTGCAAATGATTATCGATTATTGGATGCCGATAATTGTTGTTTGTAGGTGATTTTACTTAATTTTTAAAAATATTTTTATTCCCCTCGAAAATCCGGTAGCCTTTCGATGCCCCCTCCCCTCACGGGGAGGTTGGAGAGGGCACTTGCCCTATCAATCCACCTGGTCGGAAAGATAGTCAACGGCCAGGGGCTTTAGGATGTTATTGGGTCTTAGAATTGGTCTTCAAAAGCTCTGATTATCGATGATTCATTGCAAATTATTGGTTGCCGACGATTGGTTGTAGATTATTGGTTGCCGACAATTGGTTGCAAATTATTAGTTACCGATGATTGGTTGCAGACGGTTGGTTGTCGATTATTAGTTGCCGATGATTGTTGATTGCTGATTATTGATCGTGATGCTTAATTGATGATCCCTTTCTTTTCTCTCCTTTTTTATTTAATTTAATATATATATATATATATATATATATATATATATATATATTAATATATATAGAGAGGGAGAGGAGGATCAGAAAGAGCCCGATCGGGCTAGGTCGGAGGCAAAAACTGCGTGAGGTCGGAGCTGGACACTGTGGCAAGAGTCTGGTTGGCGAACGGCGGGCTCGGTAGTCTGCGGTGGGTCGATGGGGTGCAGGTGGCATCAGCTAGGTCGGTTCGTAAGCAAGCAGGGCGGTTAGAGTCTGGTCGGTGAGGTCAGCCTACTTTGCTATGACTAGGGCACATCGACGGGAGTCTGCTGTTGGGATTATATCCCTCCAGTATAACTAAACCATGCTATCTGTAACAAACCCAACCAGGTCTCATGCTAATCAAATATGAAGTAATCGGTATATAGCCTGACCTGAAAAGTAAAATGGGAGTGCTCCTCTCAGATTGAGAATCCACTAAAAGTACACCAAAGTATTATGGAGGTAAAGAATCAAGTGGAGATCTATAAATTAATATATAACGATCAGTCATCCGCAAAGGTGTGAATATAAACATCTGGATCTGAGCTCTATCTGTAGAGGAGGTCGCTCTGGCTAACTAGATCAAAAAAGGAAAACGATGCTCTGTAAAGTAATCCGGTAGCTCTGGACAACTGAAAGCACCTACAACGTGTACATGTATCCATCCGTGAAGGTAATGCAAAGGAATCTCCACGCTGCACTGACCACAACCTTACATAGCATAAATCTGCCCCAAACTATGATAAATATGTACAAGAACTGCATGCTGGGTTGAAAAACTCTCCTCGGGCTAGGAAAAATAAAATAACTGAGCCATATAGCAATGAAAGACACCAAAAGCATACTATCTGAAAATCCTCTAATTGAAATAGGCTGTAATCTATCTGCTGATCCTAGCTCAAAAAGATCCTCTAAATGCTGATATGTATCATATGATCTCCTATCAAAAGGATCCTGAATTCATCCAAATTTTGTATCAAGTGCTGACGGGTGTAAAAAGCTCGCAATCCAAACATCTAAAGAGATAGTCCCTCTACGACTACGACCTCTCCTCCTTTGTTGATAGAGGTCATAATAGTGTCTCAAACTTTGGTGAAGTCCAACTGAGTAAACAAACTCACCACTCCTTTGCTGCCCTGCTGGTTGGCGCCTAAATAAATCATAGTCAACAGGAATATATTCCTCTTACAAAACTCCTAAAATTGATAAGCCAAAAATGATACATAAATTTTAGAGTGTAATCGTCATCTGATTGGGTCTAACCCAATTGGTATTTATGGCACTGTCCCAATACTCAATAATGCTCTGAAGCCAGGAAGAAGAAAGACGGCTGCAATCAAAAAAAGAAATGTAACTAGCTTCATATACCCCTGCTTGATTTAGTACCTTCTGATACATCTGAAGTGTGTAATGGGCCCACCTGATATAACTAGTCAAAGCCTGAACAGCATTACCAAACATAGGATCGTAATGCAGCTCCTCAATCTCATGATGTAGCAACTAATAGCTAAGTAATCTGACAACACATGTATGCTCTGCAAGGTCAACAGCTAGCTGCAAAATATCATGATCCCTATAACTCAGTCCCTCAATGATACAGTCTAAAGAATCATCGTCACTGCATCACAATCTAAGTGTAATGATTCAGTTTGCAGGGTCATGTCCAACTGGAAAATCTGAATCAAAGTAAGGTATGCGAGGTGGTCGAGTAAATAAGACATCGTATATATATCTGTCAATCAATATTTTCCTATGCCAAAATAGTCGATATGAAATCAAAAATGACTGCAAATAATCAAAATCGTCAATAGCTTTCCAAATATTTTCTTTTGAAGGCTTAGTTCTGGGCATTGGCGAAGATCTCTCCAATCAAACATTTTTCTCTAAAAAGACAAAAGGAAGAATGATGAAAATCATATGACTATTTTTGCAACAAATTCATCGTGTGAAAGTCACACAATGACTTCGTTGGGATGCAATTTATTAACTAAATTAAAATAATAAAAAAATGCAACTGCCTTCAAGAAAAAAAATATTTTTTTGATAAGAAAGATATATATATCTGTCCTTTACAACATCGGTTGGATAAAGATGAATTGAATATGTTTATTGATCTTGTTGATACCTCTATTGATGTTAATCACATTGAAAGTGACGAATATATGATATCACCAAGATATGATGAAGCATTAGCATTATTGAAAGAAATGTTTGATGTAGTTGAGAAATAAATATACAATCTACACAAAGAAACAGTCAATGATCTTGATCTTTCTATTGACAAGTCTTTAAAGTTGGAAAAAGGGAGTCAATTTAAACATATATTTAGGATCACCAAGGAAGAAGAACAGAAAATTTAGCTAAGTTTCTTTCTGAGCTAGATGTGTTGCTCAGTTTTGATGATCTCACTGATAGCTTCCCTGTTCCATATGTGAGATCGTAGATTATAGGATATGATGAAGGAGGTATCATATTAAAAGGTTGAGACATCCTTGTGTAGAGGCGCAGGATGGTGTGAATTTTATACTTAATAATTATAATCTTGATCAACAACGGATGAAGAAAGAGAATGCATCTAAATTATCAGAACTGGCATGTGAAATAATTGAAATAGCTGAGGGAATGGAAGACAACTGAAGATTATTATAAATTGCCAATTTAGTAGATGTAATTATGGATTCATTTATGTTTAAGGATTATGATAGTAAGATTGAAAGGGATTTTTGGTTCTCTTTAATCTGCTAAAAATCAGAAGCAAAGTGAGGTCCATAAAATTGATAACAATGAGAACTATGACCATAAAATTAGTCTTATTAGTGATTATTGTCTGTTTAAGATAATGTAAATAAAGCAGATGAAGAGCTTGAACAGATATTAAACTCTAGTGAAGGGGCCTATTGCAAAGATCGCAAGTAAAAGGAAATAAGAGAAATTTGAACTCTAATCCAGCAAGATGAATAATCCATGGGAAACCTCATAATCCGGAAATGAAGAATTATGAATTCCTAGCTTCAGTTGAAGATGCGTGTGGTAAAATAATGAGTGAGAATATAATAGAAGTTCCTGTGCACGTGGTATGGACTAGATTATAAAAAATAAAAAAATAACATCATCAGAAAGAAGCATCTCTTCCCAAAATTTATTTCGCTACCTTCTCTGGTCCCACCACTGACAGTTGGTCGCCAAACGAAGCAATGCTTCACTCCCGTAACACCCATTGGATGATTTCAATCAATAAAAGAGAAGAAATGGAGCTTTAAAAAAAAGAAGAGAATTAAGAATCCTACTCTCTATCGTGCTCTTGTTTGTGAATCTGTTGTCCTCTCCAAAGCCCAACTTCACATACTGGCCAAGACTCCACATGCCAGCAACTTTCTCACAACCCGTTCTCGAATCCACCTCCCAAGTCTTCTTGTTTGTAAGCCCCTATCTGCTGCCTCATGTCCGTGAATACTCAGGTAATTGAGCGGCTAATCTCAAGTATACTGCTATGCTCTCATGTGATCAAACTCTAATTCACGCATGCCTTACCCGCCTCTTCTTTATGTGAAATATCTGATTTCTTCTCGTGACTTGCACCATCCAACTACCTCTCACGTCGTCTGCATATTCCATATCTTATTAATTATTACTACCTATGTTCTAAACCAAATGGAAGCATATTTCCTTTTGAAGTATAATGGGTCATACCTATTCCTCAGGTTCTAATGCAAATGAATGCAGATATTCTTTTAAAGCATAATATGCTTAAATATCAAAACAATAGCAACACTTTAAAAGAATAATTAATTCCTGTATTTGGAATTAATTCATATAGTTATTTGGAATCAATTCAATTCAGAGAAAATATAAAGATTCAATTACTATAAGCATGCATGATTAAATCAATTAATTGCTTTAATCAGGCATATTATTTTAGTATTTTTTTTAAATTCAAGACCTCACGCCATTGATTTTAAATCAAGCTGAGATGGTTTTAAATTCAAGACCTCGCACTGTGGACTTTAAGTCTGGTTGGGATGGTTTCAAATTCAAGACCTCATGCTATTGATTTTAAATCTGGCCGGAATGATTTTAGATTCAAGACCTCGCACCGTCGACTTTAAGTCCGGTCATGATGGTTTCAAATTCAAGACCTCGTACCATAAAATTTAAGTTCGGTCGGGATGGTTTCAAATTCAAAGGCCTCGCGCCATCGACCTTATGTCTGACCGGGAAGGAAATAACGGCAAATGTCGCCCCAACCTTCCTGCGAGGGGAGGGGATGCCGGGAGACTGCCAAAATTTCCTCGATTTATATGAGAATGTGTTAGACAACCTTTAGCCACAAAATTGTCTTAAGAAATCTCAGCATTTGTATAAAATAGATTTTTTTAATAAAAAAATTGATTTCCAATCAAATTTTATAAATTAAATCAAAATTTTCAAATCAGATTTTTTTATATGAATCAGATTGTAATAAATTAGATTTTTTTTTAAATCAGATTTTGTAAAGATGGATGAGCAATGTCAATCTGATCTCTAATTTAGAAAAAATTGAATTTGAAACATTCCATAAAAGGAAAGCTTTTCCACATTTTGGACAATTTCCCTTGTCCGTTTTCCCTCCCTTTGCTATATGAAGCACTCAGCTCTAAAAAAAAAGGATTTTTGGTAGATGAGATCATTCATGGACTCATATACATTGAGATATGTACTAGAGTTGCTTTCTCCATTTCGTTCCATGTTTAGTTTTAGGTACTTTTATTCATTACAGAATGAATGCTTTTTCTCGGTGCTTTCTTTCCAATATAAATATGATCATATTGCTCCAACTAGAAGTAGGAAAATAGTGCTCCAGCTAATAATGATTTCTTATTTAAAAATCATCTTCAAAACTTTGTTTTTTTTATATCATCATGTAATAATAAAGAGGAAAATCTACACTTATATTATGTTCAATACGAAAAGGAGCACAAGAAACGGCACAACACCTCTCTCAGATTGCATCAAGACTTGGACACTCAAATCCATTCATAAAATCGAAAGAGCAACAAAAAAAAATTAAAGGAAGCTTCTGTATCTTGTGGTGACAAACAAATACAATCATGCATTCTCTGTGGTGTTGGCTATCATAATGGTGGGCTTTTTTTGAAGGATCAAAATCTGATCGAGGGTCTTTTTTTTTGAAGGGGGATCTTTAAGTTCTTTGCACCACAAATACTCTTGCACATGGAGTTAACTTACTTGCGCACACAGTAGTGATTAAATCAACTCAATATTTCAATAAGGAAAAGGGTCTCTACTTGGAATACGATCGATCTATGGTATTGTAGACATGTTGCAAGAAATTAGTGTTTCCACCATTCAACCTATGTATAAATTAATCAACACACAACAACTCAATAATGTAGACAACTCTCCAAACAAATCAATTCAACTCAGACAATAACTTAACTCAAATCTCAATAACAACTCAACAAAACTCTATAAACCCCTATACAGACAACTTTCAACCCTATATAATCAACACTCAAACTCAACATACAGAAACTCTCTAGTGCCCTTGAACAAAGCTCCAAAGCAGTACAAGCTCCTCAGAACAAATGAATGAAATCAATTAAACATTGAAATTAAAATAAATGCTAATGTAGAAAAAGAACAAATGCTACACTAAGCTACAGACAAAAGAGTAGAACAACGCTGAAAGAAAAAGAGTAGAGTAATATGTTGAACTACTAAAAAAAAAAAGGAAAAGAGAAACTGTAGCAAGAAACAACTAGTGTTTACTCAAACCAAGTTCAAAACACCAACGGGCTACTTCTAAGTAAAGCCATTAGTCCCATGCATTAGGGAAGCTTGTAAAATGAAGTATAACAACCCTAACACTCCTACAAAAATAACCAGACAAATTTTCAAGGGAAGTCATAAGACCTAACTCAAACAACCAATTTCAAACAAATGGGCATCTTAGTCTACAGGACTAGGTTGTAAGACCCGCCACCGGGCAACTTCTAAGTGAAGTCATAAGACCCACATTTTAAAAAAAATTACTAAATAAATTGGAATGACCCTAAAACCCAAATACTCAAATTCAAACCAATTTGCGTCTTAATTTAAAGGGATTAAGTTGTAAGACCCACTTTTCAGGCAACTTCCTAAGGGAAGTCATAAGACCTACCCAAACAGTTAAATCCCGAGCAGCCTTGCTGTAGAGTTAGGTTGTAAGACTCATCTTTGAGCAACTCATAAATAGAGTTGTAAGCCCCATCCTAAATTAAATCTTTGGGCTACTTTTTATGAAAGCCATAAGTCCCGACCTAAATATAAACACTCAGGCTACTTCCAAAAGAAGCCGTAAGACCCGCTTCCATTCAAACATCTGTAGAACTTCTAAACGAAGTTATAAATCCCCAAAAAATCAATAATTGGGTATTATAATAGATACAAACCCCAAAACTCAAATAAAATTAAAAAAATTGAATCTAACCATCTAAGTTTACTCGGGATCCCTGAGAGGAGGCAATCCATGGTTGCTAATTAGATTCTCTAAACACTAAGGTCAATGATTGTTAATGTTGGTAGATTAAAACTACGGTATATTCGAGATGATAGAACCATGGGATCTTAATTGAGTTTACCTCCAATTTTCTCACAATTGAGACTAAAACACTTGAAAATTATTCATCCTTAATCAAGAATTCTCTCTTACATGTTAAGAGGGATAAATAACTATAAGTGCTTGCTCTCATGAGAAGTAAGAATCTCAGATCTAATTAAACCCTGACACTATCCTCAGGAAAAATTTGGTTAATTCTAATCTGACTTAAGGAAAATAGAATCCTACAGCTACAAAGTGGGATTCATTCATTCGTGCCATTTTTTTAAGCGAACATCGATGAAGAGGTGGCAGTCACTGTGGCTAGGGCATGTCAGCTGGTTAGGCCAGAGGCAGGCTGGGAGGTTGGGATAGGTGGGCTTAGAGGCGAAGTCGACAATCATAGGAAAACTCGATGGGCTTCGATTATGTCTGAGGTAACCTCTCAAACTCTCCCTATTTGAATGCCTCTCTCTACTATATGAGGGAGTTTTTATGTATTATAGAGGAAATCATGGGGAGTGGTGAGGTCGGGCTATCGTGGGATAAGTGGTCGACAATTACAGGTTAACAAATGTCCTCCAATAAATATGATATGCACTCTATAGCATATTATGTTTGTTGTAAACTGGCTAACCCCGTAGCTCTCTAAATTTGGACTTTATATATCACATTGAGAGTCCTTTAGATATCTATAAATGGTATGCTAATAGAGACTATCATTTATCTGATGCCTTGTATAATTTAGATGTGCTGATTTGCCTTTTTATGATATGTTAGGTACCTGATTTATCTTCTCGATTTGCCAAGCATAAGACATACCTTCTGCCCTCACTTCATGCTTTCATGAGCTTGGTGATGGATTTATACTGATGACCTAAATTTTTTAGATTTATATTAGGTCGGTGGTAAACAACCATTTGTCCAAAGCTTTATGCATTATGGACTTTGATGATAATAATATCCACTTAGTTCAGTCTATGACTTTATAAGAACTACAGGATGACGTCTTCGGTCCTGAGCTTTATCCTTTATCGGACATGCTGAAGAAGAGAAGCTCCTTCGATCTTAGCTTTATGTTGGACAAATTTAATAAAGAATTAATGCCTCTAGCTTAATAAAAGTTTTAATTGTGGCTTGGTGTCTTTGAGTTGATTGAGACATTTCTTTTAAATTTTGCCTTAATCTATTTGTTAGTTGAGAAATTTTTTTGAATCTAAACTGCTTTGACTTGTTAAATTTGACAAATATCAAACTTGGTAGTATTTGTCATTGGGCTAACAAAATAGGTGCCCTCCTACTACGGCCTCTTATCATGACTTGTTTAGTAGGTAAAACTGTTAGTGACTCGGCCTCATATAGGCTTGTTGAGACTGATATTATACCTGTTTGGGCAATGGACTTGTACTATAATAGCTCATACTTGTCAAATTTAATTTATTGAAGTTATCAAACAAAAAATCTTTTCATTTGAACTCTAGAATTTTAGCAAATTCAAAAATGAATCATCAATGATCGCATAAATACTTACTTGGAGGCCCTAACTTCTGTCATGTATTTATGCAGTGATAGCATCATAGATGATTTTAAATATTTATTTGGGGTTCGATATTAACCCAAATAAATATTTAAAATATCCCGTCTTGAAGGAAAATTTTAACTGTCATCAGATTTTTGGTATTTTTAAACTTAAAAATTCCCCTATCTTGTAGGAGAATTTCTCAGACATCTTAGAAATATTTTTTTTCTTTACAAGGGAATGATCTTTGGCTTGTTTTTCTAAGAATGATACTTTTTCAAATATCTCCCATTGATCAGAGGCATAGGTAGTCGACCTTCCATATCGATGAGTTGATAGGCTCCTCCCTGGTACCCTTCTCAATGACAAAAAGGCCTTCTCAATTTGGTTCAAATTTACCACCAATCATTCAGTGTGGGATAATTGGTCTTCTCAGCACCTTGACCAATTCTCCTTCTTGAAATGCTTGTTGGCGTACCATATGATCGAAGGATCTTCATTCTCGCTCAATAAATTTCTAAATTCTGTTGAGCTTGGAGTCTAACTTCATCTAGTGCATCAAGCTCTTCCATTCATGAACGAGCATTTTGTTCTTCCGTGAGGTCATATTGAACAGCTACTCAAAGTGATGGCAGTTCAATTTTAAGTGGTAACATAGCTTCAGCTCCAAATACCAACGCATAAGGAGTTGCTTTTATTGGTGTCTTGTATGTGGTATGATATTCTCATAATGCTTCTACCATCTTAATATGCCATCCTTTTTTATTTTTAGTAAGAAATTTCTTGAGTAGCTTTACCAGTATTTTGTTAAAGGCTTCTGCCAATCTATTTACTCTTGGATTATAAATTGATGAATATCGCTAATCAATTTTATGTTGCTCAATGAATTTATAAATTCAGACTGTTGTATAAGATTATACGATGTGGTACTCCAAATCTGTAAATAATATTATGAATAAAGAAGTTGATCACGTGATTAGTGGTGACTTCTTTAAAAGGAATTACTTTAGCTAATTTAAAAAAATAGTCTATTGCTGCTAATATAAAATGATGCCCAATAGATGATGGTAGATCAATTGGCCTTATTACATTTGTTTCCCATCATTCAAATGGCCAGGATGCTATAGTGGGATATAACAGATTTGGCGGTTGATGTATTATATTACCATAAATTTAACATTCATGACATATATTTGTATGATTGGTGTAGTTCTTTACCATTGATGGCCAGTAATAACCCATTCGTTTAATTTTAATAGCTATTTTAGGACCCGATTGATGTGCATCGTATAATCCTTCATGAATTCAGAAATAACTTTATTAACTTCATCTTTCCCTCAACATCACAGCCACATTTAATCAAATGATCTTCAATATAGTGTATTATTACGCATATTGTAATGCTCTTTTCTTGATCTGTGTAGCTAATAATTTCTTTGCAGGGAGTTTAGTTTTTCTGAAGTAGTGGTTGAAAGGATGCCTCCAGTCATTTTGCTCTTCAATTTCTAGGCATTCAAGCCAGGATTTAGAGGCTCTATTAAATTTTTTTCTTATAACCATTTAGATTTTATCTGGTTAAATTTCAAGAATATCTTGTTGGGGAGGTTGAGGAATAACTGAAGCTGTATCCTGCTGGCTTGGATTTGGTGACCCCTCTACTTACGAGGAACATAGAATTGCCGGCTCTAGTACTTGACGAGTGTTGACACTGATTAATACTAGCTCGTCATTCATGCTTGTCATTTCTTTAGCCAATTTTTCTAAAGAATAAGCTTTACTATTATGAGCTCGAGATACTTGAATTAGTGTAACATTTATAATTTACTTCATGAGTTTGAGGACTCGTTTATGATAGTAAATCAACCCGATTCCACTGATTTTATAGATATCTAGTACTTGATTTATAACGAGTTGAGAATCTCTAAAAATTTTGAGGTTTTAAATTTCCATTAAAATAGCGATTTCGAGACTCGCTATTAAAACTTCATATTCTGCTTCATTGTTGGTTCTGGTTTCAATTAAACCAAATGAAAATCTCATTATTCCTCCATTATGTGCTATAAAGATAAGACCAACACCAGCTCGAGCCTTAGGGAGGTTCAAAGGTTGGGTAGGTTTAATTGATAATGCACCTTCAAAGTATATTTTCCATATTTGTGATTTCTTTTTTTCTAGAACAACTAGGATTTGTTTATCGGGCAGATCGTTATTGAGTGGTGAGTTTGCAAGAACGAGATGTGCGGAAATAAAATCTGTTAAGACTTTCCCTTTTATCACTTTTTGTGGAACATATGTGATATCAAACTGGAGAAGTATTACTACCCATCTGGCAAGGCGAACTGTCAACGCTGATCTTATCATCAAGAACTTCAGCATATCAATCTTTGATATCATTATAATTTTATGAGACAGCATGTAGTGGCGGACTTTTGGACAGTAAAAATCAATGCCAGATAATGCTTTTCAATTGGAGAGTAACATATTTTTGCTCCAATCAGCCTTCGAATAATGTAGTAGAGTGTATTTTCTTTACTTTTTTTATTGTTCTGAGCCAAAAATGCTCCAAGGGACTTTTCTAAAGCTGTAGTGTATAGGACAAGAGCTTCCTTGGAATTGGTGCTGTAAGAATAGGTGGGCTTAACAGGTATCTCTTGATACTATCAAAAGTTTCTTAGCATTCTTCATTCCATTTAAAATGAACATCCTTCTTCATTAGCTTTACAAATAGTTAACATCTGCCTGATAGATTCTTGAGAAACCGTCGTATAAATACAAGTTGTCCTTATAAAGAACAAAGTTGACAGAGACTTTTTGGAGGCAACATTTCTATAATTGCCTTGATTTTGTTACGATCAACCACAATCCCTCTATGTCGTACAACATACCCAAGAAACTTTTCTGAGGAAACTCCAAAAGCATATTTGAGTGGGTTCACTTTGAGATTGAATTTTCTAATCCTTTCAAATATAATTCTCAAATCTTCAGGTGATCTTTACGATCTATACTTTTGACAACAAGATCATCCACATATCATTCAACCTTCTGGTGGATAATCTCATCAAATATATGTGTCATAGCCCTTTGGTATGTAGCTCCAACATTTTTTAAGCCAAAGAGCATGACTGTGTAGTAGAATATGCCGATAGAAGTCCTTAAAGAAGTATGTTTTTATCTTCAGGTGCCATTTTAATTTGATTATATCCCGATGATCCATCCATAAATGAGAATATGTCATAGTTGGATGTATTGTCAACCAGCAATTCTGATATTGAAAGTAGAAAGTTGTCTTTTGGACACGCCTTATTAAGATCTCGAAAGTCGATGCATATGCAAATTTGTCCATTCTTCTTTTTCACTGGGACAATATTGGCTATCCAGTCAGCATATTTTCTTCTCGAATGAAACCTGCTTCGATAAGCTTCTTAGTTTTTGTAAATACTTTCTCTTTAATTTCTAGCCTCATTTGCTTTAGAGTTTGCTTAATAGGTACTGCACATGGTTTGATGGCTAATTTATGAACATTTATATCAGAGGATAAGCCTAGAATTTCATCATATGTCTAAGTAAAGCAGTCCCTAAATTTACTGAGTAATATTTTCATCTTTTGAACTTTATTCTTGGAAAGAAGAGTACTGATAAAGGTCGGGCGAGGGTCCTCATCAGTTCAAATTTATTTCTCTCAGCTCATCTATGATAGCGGCTTGTCCACCATCTTCAAGTTCTTCTAGTGCAAGTTTAGCTTCCATATCTTATTCTTTAATCATATATATATCTTTAGTAGTTAGATATTTATCATTTATCGCATAATATGTATTTTTTTAAGTATGTTCAGCTACGATATCTAAGACCTTTTGTATCACGACTACCCATCTTTGATAATTCTTGACACCATATTCTTTGAAAGAAATGTACTCGTTGCCAAGTAACCATATTATGAACTCTAGCTTTTATATCATTTGTTGAATTCTTTTAGGATAATATCTAGATATTTCTATAGGAATTATCTCTGCATATTCATTGAAATTCTCATGCTCATTGATATTCTCTTTTTGATACTCTCTAAATTTATAAAACAAGCTTTTTGGTCCGCTACTTCTACTTAGGGGAGGTACATAAAATATTTTAAGCTCTTGAATATTATGAATCTCATGGGATATGATTTCTCTAAAATATTATGAAGGCATCAATGTAACTATAAAAATATTTTCCTTTAGCTTTTATTTAATCAAAGGCTTGTAGGTTTCAGAGATATCATCATCTTTCTCTGTGTCACTTCCCAAATGAAGTATAATTTTATTTAATTTAGATAATGTATTAGCCCTTTTAGGAAGATTTGATGTCATGCTCTTTCTTCCTGTCATCTTTTCTTCTTCTTTGGGTTATTTTGTACTCATTGAGGTCG
The DNA here is from genome assembly GCA_019925795.1 of Dendrobium chrysotoxum. NCBI lineage: Eukaryota > Viridiplantae > Streptophyta > Magnoliopsida > Asparagales > Orchidaceae > Dendrobium > Dendrobium chrysotoxum. The sequence goes on along the minus strand of CM034307.1, from coordinate 40,768,608 downwards.
ATGCTTTAGCTTCAAAAGATTTTATCGGCTTTATTTCATTTGAAATGAAGTATTTTGCTTCATCATAAATTTTCACTTCATAGACTGCGAAGGGTTATATATCTCTAAAAATTCAGAACTCTTCTCCATCCTTTAGATATTTTATGTATTGGTGCATAGTTGATGGAATAAGATCATTCTCATAGAGCCAACGTCTACCCAAGAGCGCTTTAAATGAAGTGTCCACATCGAGAATATGAAACTTGGCTTCTGTGTATAGTTCTCCAAATTTAAGGGAAAGAATAAATGACCCTATAGTTTTTTGTCCTTTCTCATTAAAGCCGTGCACCATAAGTATATCTGGCCCGAGATGTTGAATATCTAGGGATAATGACCTTAGTGTGTGCAAGCTCATGAGGTTTATCGAAGGCCTGGGGTCAATCAGAATTCACTTTATTATGATGCCATCACTTTCAGCCATGACATATAGAGGACAATTATATTTCGTAGTCCCCAACATGAGATCTTCTTCAGAGAATGTAAAAATAGGTTCATTTCTGGCATTAAGAACTTTGCTCAAGCATATTTCTATGAAATATACTTCATATCTCTCTGAATTTTTAAGAGCCTGTATTAAAGTTTCTCAAAGATCTTTTGATATTAGAAGAGCTTAATAGATGTTGAGCTGTACTGAGATTTTTCTTAAATAGAAAATAATATTATACTCTATCCCTTTATATGTATCATATTTCTTATTATGATCTTTAGGAATGATTTTTCATTGATGATTATATCTTTTTTCTTATCTTTGCTTAATAATCCCTTTTTAAGTGGCAGTGACAACACTTTATCACTTCTCAACTGTACTTGAGCCATTTCATTCGACTCAGCCTCATCTAATGAAGTATTTTCTTTAGGATCATGCTTTTTTCTATGTTTAGAGTCTTCATTCAGCTTTGCACGTTCTATTTGTGAAGCTATTTACTGATCTGACTCATCATCACTTAAAAAATATAACTCTTCTTCTGAGTTATAATCTGTCTGTAGCATCATCAGACATAATTCATATGTCATTTTATCAGTCATTTTTGTAGGAGACATTGCTATCTGACCCCTATCATAATTTTTAACAAAATCTCTTTGGCATGCAATCGATGCTACTGAGATGACTCGACATATTTCTGCATGAAGTGATTCTTCATCTTCTTATTCATCATCTTCCACTTTTGATTGGTCTATTTGAAGCTCAGACATAAAATTTGCAAGTGTTATAGGCCGCCTTAATGGTTGATGATAATCCTCCAGATTATTGATGATCTTTTGAAGTGCAGTCCTCTTCTTTTCCTGCTTGTTGTGCTTACTTGAGTTTCTAGACTTCTTGGGAGATGCCTTATAGAACCGCTTTATATTAGAACGCTTTCAAGTTGATGACCTAGAAGTGGATGCATCTGAATTTAAATTTTCGTTCAATTCAAGCACTAGTTCCATGAAGGATTTCCATTTGATACCAAGAACTCCTTCTAATTTGATCATCTTCATTATTTTCTTGGAAATTGCAATCTGCCATTCTTCTTTTTTTGGCATCATTTTTCCTTTCATTTTATCTCCTTAATTGGGGGTATAGGAGAAGACATGATCATCTTTATAGATTCTTTTTTTGGTGAACTAAAATACTATTTGATAGTGTGAATTCACCATCTCTGTACTTTTTTTAAGCTAGCCTTTGAAGATATAATAATCTTCAATAGGGTGGCTGATAACTCGGTGATACGAGCAATAATTTGGATTATCTTTCTGATCAGCTTCTTCGGGTCTTTTACACTCTTGTAATTTAAGACCAGCATTAAGTGCTTGTTTGAAAAGTTTTGCCACACTTTCCCTTTTAAAAAAATATTCTCTATTCATTTTTTCTTTAGGGGATGTGACACGATCACCGGTTCTTGACCTTGAATGCTCTCTTCCATCATGAAAGTCTGAGACTTATCGTTTCCTCCCAATACTAATTTTGGCTGGGGTTTAGGATTTATGTATTGCTTTCCTTTACCATCTTTAGGAGTAGATTATTTTTCTTTATCAATTTTTAAAGATGATATAGAATATACTTCATCCCTTCTAGTGTCCACAGCTTTATTCTTTCATGGTCTATCTGAATGATATTCAGACTTAAACAGGTTCAGTTTTTCAAACTTAGCTACTATGTCTAGTAACTCTTAATAAGTGTTGACTGAGGCTATGCATAAAAATGATAACATCTTATCATCGATGTTTCTCATTAGCAATTGAACAGTGTACTATTATTCTAGTTGTTGCTCATATTTTATACTCATATTACGCTAGTAAGTTATGTACTTGGTCACGGACTCACCCTTTTTTGTTTCTCTAAAGCAAGGTCAGCGATAATAGTCTTTTCGATAGCACTGGCGAACTTTTTTATGAACATATTTTTTAATTCTGTAAATAACTTAACAGAATCATTAGGAAGTTTAGTGTACCATTCAAAAGTAGTCATAGTCAAACTACTAATGAATTGGCAGAAAAGTAAAACATCAATTCCTCCTATATTTTCGTAGGTTTTTTTAAACTAAGCCAAGTACTATTTAGGATTGTCGTTTCCATTAAAAGTATTGAACTTAGGCACTGAATATCCTTTAGGATATGAAACTTGATCATACTTGGACAGATATGGGCGACCCTTGCTCACAAAATTTTTTATTTACTCTGAGGCAATGATAACTTTAATTTTTTCATTGATGATTGATTCTAGCTGTGGGGTCATCACTGGCTCGGACCTACTTGTAATATTTTGATAAGTTTGCAGATGAACAAGCCGATCAGCCTCATTTCCCTCTTCAAGTGTGGTTCATATTCCATACACCTGGGGTATTGGGTTAGTTGCCATATTAGTAGGAATGCTACTTTATATTTGCTGATTAACTAGCTGACTCGTTGTCGGATGATCAATTGGCTGAGCAAGTGCATGAATGGTAATGATGTTATTTTGCATTAACTGTATCATTGTAGTCATCTATGTCATCATTTTTGTCATCTTGTTATTTAGTTTTGATATCTCCATATCTTTCTCCTTCATCTTTCAAAAACCTTTGTGCTTGTGTTAATATCTCAGCAAGCACTTCTTCTTAATCATCATTTTGTCCATCACCTAAAGGGACTTCTTCTTCTTCTAACTGCTCGTACTGAGCTTGATCTTCTTGAGAGGTTATTATTTTAGAAGAAGTGGGCCCTGGTTCGTTTCCCCATCTATAGCCACATGTTTGAGGTTGTCTTATCATCATGCCCCACTATGTAGACTACCTTAACCTCTGTAGTGTCTTCATCTTCATCATTTTTTTGTACTCGAATCTCAGAGCAATGCTTCTAATAGATCTCTGGCTCTATATGTGGTACAGGAACTTTGATTGAAGGAGTACGGTCAAAATTGACCTTCTTTCGAGAGGCTGAAGTTGGCTGGCAATAGGATTCGTTAGAAGATTCTCCAAGGTGTCAACTATTATAAATATCAATAATAGGAACTTTTTTCTTAGGTACTCATTATTGATGATTTTTCTTAAAGGCTGATCTCTGGGAGGCTGTATCAGATGTCACGCTTATACTAACTTTGTTCTTTAGTAATATTTTTTCAGGAGGTCTCGGCCTCCAAATTTCTTTATCCTTCCACTGGGATCTTTTGATAGCAGATTCCTAGATATGAGGTCTAGGATTTCACGCTCCAATGTTCACCACATAGAGCTGATTTTAATTTCTCTTGAGTTACTATGGCAGATGGTAACTCTCTTGGTGGAATTCTCATAGTCTTGTTTGTAAATAGTCTCTAATATCTCTTCTTCATCAAGTCATTTTCTTTTGCAAGTTTTAAAACTCTATGCACCTTGGCAAACAGAGTTTCATGCTTCTTCTTCTGAGTAGCTGGGGTTTGGGGTCATTAATCATAAAATGACTGTTTCAACTTGCCAGTAAAGCTATTTCTCTTAACCCATTTTAGATTTGCAAACTTATTCTAAGTTGGAATGTTAGCTTCTAGCTCCAAGGCTGGCAGTGTAGAAGGATGCACAGGTAGTGGTTGTTGAGCTCGTAGCTCTGCATTCAACTTTTTCCTTTGCCTTCTGGATAATCTTCCTCCAGATGAGGAAGGTTCATGATCATACTTTGTCAGTACGAAAGGATCAGTTGGCACTGTGATGATCCTTGATAAGATCAGCAAAGTTTTTCTGCTTGACATCAGTCCTTTTCATAGTTAGAACTTTAGGATGTGAGAGCCTTTCGAAGACTGAGATCCTATTTTATTGAACTACTTTAGCAGTAGCAATTTTATCAGCTCGTGGCTGTTGCACGGAATAAGCACATTGTGCATAAATTTCAGTAGAATTAGGCCTTATAGTATGGCCTTGAATAATTACGTTGTGAATAGGTACGACATCAGCCTTTGTTGTAGCTGCAGAAAATTCTAAGCTACCAAATCAGATGGAGGCTTCAGAGTCTCCAGTGTTGATGATGATGTTAGCTAGCTAAATACTAGTGCCTCATCCTAGTTAGATGGTAAAGGGAGTATTCTGTAGTTTCATTATGCACAAATGAAAGGTAAGGGTTAGTAGTCAGAAATTGATACATCACCACACACTTTCAAAGTGCAGAGACTAGACAGAATGAAATTATATATATATATATATAATAAATTTTATCTTATTGCAATATTTCAAAACTCTAATTATAATTAATTTATAAGAATTTTAATAATTTTATACTATTATAGTTTATGTATAACTAGCCAAAGATGGAAAGAGAAACTAATCCCCAGCGGAGTCACCAGAAATTTGTGGGCTTCAAAAATTCCACATGCATGCCCGACCTCTCCACGCCACATCTCCTTTTCTTGTTTATCGTGATGGTAGAGAGTTTTAACGAGCTTAGGTTCCAGGTGAATTTTTAAAAGGTAGATTGGGTTTTAGATAAGACACTACCCAGAGATTTTATCATCATTTTGTGAGGGCTTTATAATATGAGTTTTGGTTTCCTATAGGCGCAAGCCCCTAAAGTTAATTACCCTTCCCAATAATGAGAGAGAACTTTCAATTAAGGCTAGTTGTTAAAGAGTTCGCATAGGTTGTAAATCTAGTGAACAATAGCAACAGTTTTAGGGTTTAAATTTAATTTTATGATTTAAAATTTTATCACCATGAACTTAAAATTGGTGGTGGGGGGAATGAAGATGAGCTCGATCAAGATCCCATGGTTTCATCATCCTGGGCTGTCATGATCCCTGATCTACTTAATCAGAGGAGGTAGTCGACCCAACCTAATAGAAAGTACCTTATCGGTAGCCATGGGTTGCTTCGTCTAAGAATACCTTGTAGACCTGGATTGGTGTTTGTCTAAGTGGATAGATCTGAATCCATCTTAGCTGACAGAGGGCTTGATGCCTATCAAATATACCATATGATTCATTACTCAATGGTTTGAAACATTTAGGGAACATATAGGCTTTGGCCGTGATCGTAATATAATGGTGTCATTTTGTGGCAAAATCACCCGATCAGAGAGTAAGTGCCACGTCCTTGCTGACAAGAGACTATTTGAGGATGAATCTTAGTGATACACCCGACACGACCTTAGCTCATTATGAGCTGAAGTTAACTTCAAATTTATCACCCCGATAAACAGTTATGGGAGGTGGCTGGGTTTTAGTTTTAAGTTTTTAGGAGATGAATTTCATTTCAAGAATTTAAGCTTCTATGGGATTTGAGATTTGACCCATCCGGTTGAGATTTTTTGTAAACACGGCCATTAAAGTCACTTGTATTTTTATAGGGAGGAATTTTATGATTCAAGTCAGGTCGACTCCAGCACTTTTAAGGAGGAGGATGAAACTTCAATATTTGACTCACGCAGCATTTTTGGACCGTTGGATTTAGAAATCATATGTGATGATTCGAGCACATGCGGGATGTGTTTTAGTATATGATTTAAGTTATTATAGAGATATAGCCTTCTGTCCTCTTATACGAGTGTTGCGGATCCAGTGGCATGGCATAACACCATGGTTATTGCTTGTTAATTTATACAGGTATATTATCGTTCACTAATGAGTCACCCATTATTACTTGTTAATAGTTGCATTCATTGTAGGCTTGATGCATTTATCTATTGGCGATGCCATATATTTGCTGCTTTCTTTTCATTTATGTCTCAAGCTGTGGCTTATAAATGCTTGCATTTACCATAATTCTCCTTGCATTTGCTTGTGGATGGAACATCAGTTGTACGACATACTTCCTAAGGTGACTCGTAGGTGTTTATATTTTGCTGCACATTATTTTTCCTCGCTTGTAGAGGACCAAGGTACTTGACTTCTATTACATGGTTGCTGGCTGTACGAATGCTATAATATTCTCTTTTTGTTTTGTTGTCGACCGTCACCCATATGTATATTATTATGTATACAACACACTTTTCATTGTTGTCAATAGATGTTAGTATTCATTGGATGTGCACTGTATATGTCTGTAAGAGACTCTATTGTACTGGTTGCATGTTGCTAGCCATCACCCATGGATGAAATATTGCATGAATGCAGAGTCTCTTACAGTAGTATGTAGGAGCTCGTACGCTTTGTCAAATGTGTTGCCCTTACTTATAGACAATATACAGGGTGTATTGCAATTCATTACACTTATTGCACATCTTTCATGCTTCATTCATGAATATACCCTTCATTTCCATTGGTTGGAGTATTTGATTGTATAAGAGTTATTGTAGGAATCTATCACATTCACCATGTGTTATATTTTTCTCTCTTTGAGGTGCTTAATGAATTCACTTGCAAGTTGGCATTGACTAGGGAAGGGTCATCACATATATGTTATTTTATTATTATTATTATATTTATTTTAAATCACTTAAAATAACAATATGATAATGTGAGGGTCCCATTTTATTCAGTTTTAATTTCGGCAGCCTCCCGGCGTCCCTCCCCGCAAAAGGAGGTAAGGAGGTCACTTGCCCTTTCAAATTTGCCCAGCCAAAAAGATAGTTAACGGCCGAGGGCTTTGGGACGTTGTCGGATCCCGAAATTGGTCTTCGAAGGTCCTTGTTGCACACAATGTGTCAATTAACAGACTTGATTTTATTTTTAAAAATATTTTTAATCCCCTCAAAAATCCGACAGCCTTTTGGTGCCCCCTTCCCTTTGCGGGGAGGTTGGGGAGGGCACTTGCTCTTTCGGTCAGCCCGACTGGAAAGATAGTCAACGGCCAAGGGCTTCAAGAGGTTGTCGGGTCCCAGAATCGTGTTCTGAAGCTCCAATTGATGATTGCTGATTACCGATTATTGCTGATTATTGATTTTACTTGATTTAAAAAAAATATTCTTAATCCTCTCAAAAATTTGGCATCCTTCCAGCGTCCCCTCCCCTCATGGGGAGGTTGGGTAGGGCACTTGCCCTTTCCATCCGCTTGGCCGGAAAGACAGCCAACAACCGAGGGCTTCGGGATGTTGCCGGGTCCTAGATTTTGTATTCTGAAGATCCAATTGATGATCGTCGGTTGTAGATGATTGTCAATTATTGGATGTAAATAATTATTGATTGTCGGTGATTTTACTTAATTTTTAAAAATATTTGTATTCCCCTCGAAAATTCGACAGCCTTCCTGCGCCCCCTCCCCTCGCGGGGAGGTTCGGGTGGGCACTTGCCCTTTCAATTTGCCTGGCCGGAATGATAGTCAACAGCTAGGGGCTTTAGGATGTTGTCGAGTCTCAAAATTGATCTTCAGAAGCTTTGATTCTAGACAATTGCTTGCAGAATATTGGTTGCCGACGATTGGTTGTAGACTATTGGTTGTTGATGATTGGTTGCATATTATTGATTGCTGAAGATTTGTTGCATACTATTGGTTGCTGACAATTGTCAGTTGCCGATCATGATGCTTAATTGATGATCCCTTTCTTATATATATATATATATATATATATATATATATAAAATTGGGAAGAGCCCGATCGGGCTAGGTCGGAGTCGGACACGACGATGGGAGTCGGGTTGGCCGACGGTGGGCTTGGCAGTCGGTGGCGGGTCAACGGGGTGCAAGCGGCGGTGGCTAGGTCAGACCATAGGAAAGCAGGGAGGTCAAAGTCTGGTCAGCGAGGTCGGCCTGGTTCTCTGTGGCTAGGGCACGTCGGCGGGAGTCGGCGAACAGGTGGCAGTCGCTGCGGCTAGGGCACACAGGCTAATTAGGCCGGAGGTAGGCCGGGAGGTCGGGATCAACGGGCTTGGAGGCGGAGTCGGCAATCGGAGGAAAACTCGACGGGCTTTGATTGTCTTTAAGGTAACCTCTCAAACTCTCCCTGTTTGAATGCCTCTCTCTCTACTGTATGAGGGAGTTTTTGTGTGTTTTAGAAGAGATCGTGGGGAGTGGTGAGGTCATGCGATCGTGGGCGAAGTGGTCAACAGTTATAGGTCAACACAACCCCCTTGTGGGGCCCATGCATTGATGGCGATTTCAAATAGGAGGGGGGCAATTTAGGAGGGAAGTTGTTCAGGGAGGGGCTGTTTAGTCATCAGGCTTGTATTTGTATTCTCTAAATATGGGAGAGGAGATTAGGGTTAGGGTTATATTGATGTTTTGTTGAATTTAGGAGTCTCTAGGTTTTGCTTGTGCTCTAGCCGTCGGCTAGAGATTAGGAGAGTCGGATCTTCCTCTTGAATTGAAGATCCATTGTATCTTACTTGTTTTCTTTCATTTTTCTTCTATTATTAAGTTTCCTACTGATTTTTCAAGGAATTTTCTTCAATTCCTGCATTGTTTTTGTTGAAATCCCTAATTTCAACCATTATTGTGGTAATTTCTATACTTGTTTCCCATCAGATTTTCACCAATAACAAATTGTACCAATTTGTTTGACATACACTCCTATATGTGAAGAATTTGATGTTAGCTTCAAGGATAAGCCAAGTCCAGCTACTTTATTGTTGATGAGCATGTGGAGCTCAAAAATCATGTGAAGAATGGCCTGGAGCTTCTAGAAAGCTGATGACCCCATCATTGAATAACTGTTTATGTTCAAGACTTACTAATGGTCCTCTTTTTGGGAATGAATGGATCAGTATCAAATGGGTGATAAGGATTGATGGGTGGAGTATAATTACCTTGTTGTTGTTCTGAAATGTAGGTAACTATAGACAAACTAAAAATTCCCTCCATCTCCATTTTGAAGGTTAGAAGTGTGAAGCAAAGTTGACCAACCAATTCTGTATGAGCATATTGATTTTTTGAAGGGGAAGATGGAGGTGTTGGGTGGCTAAGTTCCAGTCCCAATAATTCATTTTTGGGCAGACATAGGAATCAACTATTAAAGAGACTCGGGTGTTAGCTCAGAATAATCGAATTGAGCTTTTAGTTCATGCAAACCCTAGTTGATTGATGCTAGGATAGTCTCTATGCCCTCATTGGTTAAAAGAGATGAGACATATGTTTTTAATGTCAAAGTAATTTAGCTAGGAGCTATATATACAACTCACATGATCAGCTAGCCCAGAGCTTTGATTCTATTTGTTTTGACTTTGGTGCTCATTGAGATAGTGGTTCATGTAGTCCTTAATTTTGGAGGCATATCAAAAAGCCCTCAGTTTTCTAATTTTTTGAGTAAAATATGTATGTGAGAATAAAATTCAGATAAGCTAAAGGTTGAGAGTAAGAAAATTAAGTGAAGGGATGTTTGTATTAGGTTTTTTTTTAAAGGACATTTAGGCTAATTAAGGCAAATTTACACACGGTACATATACAAGACTCAAACTCAAAACCTTTTGATTGGTAACTAAAGTTCCCGACCAATAGATCAATGTGAGCTGTGTAGATTATAGTAGGTATGATATGTTGATTGGTATTGTGATCATTTATCAAATTAATTTGAGAAGTGGTTATCTTTAAGTGAGAATAAGTGAGGGTGATCAATGAAAAATTAGTTTTAAAATCAAAAGCTGGGTTATATATAGGATTGGTAATATCTTTTGAGTTGATTAATGCACATGATGCTTGCATGGGAATTGTCATATTTTGAAACATTTCATTATAACATTTATAGATATATCTACATTTGAATGATAGTTTGATATATCATAAGACAAGATATGATAAAAGTTATATTTGAAATCAAAGAACATCTATTTTGTGATACCACATTGTGTTTGGAAATGGGCATGTTATTGCTTTAAGTCAGGCTTATATTATTTTACACACAATGCAGGTTTAAATGACCTGCTTTAATCAGACTAAGGATGAATATACTATTTGTAAAGACTTTGGTAAGATGAAGTAAGCTATGTGGATCATCTAAAATCATTAAATTTAAGAACATAAAATTCATAAGTTATTTTAGAAAAAGATGAAAACTCAAATAAAATTATTAACTACTTATCACTCATAGATTGATGAACAAGTTGAAACAATTAATATGTGTTTGGAGTTTACTTAAAGAGCATGTATTTAGTTGAGATTTAAAATTTTTTATTAAAAAAATGCTTCAAGAAGCAATAAGAAGATCGTCCCCAATAAAATCTTAATATTACTTTATCAATAGGCCTACAAATAGCAGTCCATTTAAGTAACCATTGAGTTTCAACCTAAAAAATATTAACAAAATTTGGCTATTACTCTTCATAATTATAAATATTTTAGTAATGTTTACAAGGGCTATGTGAAATTTATATTGAAGATATGCCAAGACTTTAAGTGATGGTGCATTTGAATCCAAAAAAAAATATATAACAACCTTTAAAATATTAAATGTAAGAAAATAATACTATTGAAATCATGCAATGCAAGGATAAATGCTCATAAATACAAAATTAAATGAAACCATGACAATATTTCAATCTTTGTTATATTCAATCAAACGTTATTTTATGAACAAGCAATCAATGTATTGAAATATTCCCTCTTTAGCTTCTCCAAATGAATTCAAATTTAACACTCCATCAAACAATTAACACATTATTCTAGAAGTTATTATAAATGATAAAATTATAATAATTACAGATGATCAATTTCATATATATTTTATGCACTATTGTGACAAATTTCATATCAATTTCATTTTTTCAATTAGTAGAACTTATCAAATGTATGCACTTCAAAGACAATACAAGTAGTTGATATACAAATAAATTAATAAATTTGTGCCCAATCCAATCTATGAATGAACCTAAATCTCTCCATATATAGGTTAGCAGCCCAAGACATTACAACACCTGGACACCAAAAGTGCAATGTCACAATTAGTAGACAGACAATTTACATGGAAGCTACACATTCTACAACTTCCAAAAGAGCTTTATCACAAAGTAATTTCAGTAATGAGAACTAATTACACAGAGAAGCCCAATCGTGTTGAAGAAGAGATGTCAAGCCAGAGATGGAGCTGGTATTTCCACCAAAAACAATTAGAAGCAATAAAATGGTCATCCTGGATGTCATTGTAACTCCCCAACCATAGTTACCGAGCCATCCTTCATCAAACTGATGCTGAGGCTATTGAATCTTCCTCTCGAATAGTGTCTTGATGCTTTCCTCCAATCTGTTCCAGTTTTCATCATGGCGACAAACTCGTCATAACTGATCCTACCATCCTGCGAGTATAAAAAGATCAGGACAGTGTTAGGGAATGTAATGGTTAGTTCAGTGGGTCATTGTGGATCTTAGGTAGTTAAGCTTATTAGATATTTTAACGAGTCATTAGAATCTTGGTAGTCCATAAATACTCTTAGAGTATTAGGGCAAAGCAAGCAAAAATGAAAGAAACAATGAGTTATGATTCACTTCCCCCTCCCCACAATGATATTCGGAGTCGTAGGCATCTTCTAATTACTTAATCTATTCTCCCTCAATATGTTTATGGAGTTTTAGGCAAACTCTAAGTTGCCTAATTATTATACATTTTCTTTAACTTCTATGTTTTACTCTATTGTTTCCAATTTTGATTCGCAACTGACAATAGTTATAGGTCGTGAGAAAGAAAAGATAAATTTCATCTGAAATTAATTCAACTAAGCGAGAATAGGCACCTTATCAGTGTCAACTTCTTGTAAGATGTCATTAGCCACATCAGTGCTCTCTATAGCTCCATCTTCAGCCAAAGCCTCTCGAAGCTCCTCAGGCTCAATGAAACCATTCCCATCCATGTCGAAGAACAAGAAGGCTCTTCGTAGGTGTTCATCATTCGCTATTTTCTGTAAATGAAGCGAAACGGCTACAAACTCACCATAGTCCAACTTTCCTTTTCCATTGGTATCCACCTGTTCGCCAATTTTGAATTTTATTTCAAATTAAATAACGTATTTAAAAGGTAGAAGAAATGTACCATACATTCACCAAGTAAATAAGAATTCGGGAAGTGAAGTCTTCCTTGAAACACAAGAGATTATTCTACGTTGGGTTATCCTTGCTATATGAAGGGATAGTGTAATGGCGAGGGAGAGAAAAAGAAAAGTAAGAAAGAAGGATGATTAAACCCAGTGATATTTTTTCTTGTGTTGATTTTGCCTATTTTGTGATTGCTAGTGTAAGTTATTTTTGTGATAGTTAGCTCATTGATTTAAGCAAAAACAGTATCTGCAATGATGCCTGGACTTGCTCTTGATTAATTTTGAAAACGTACAAACAATGAAAGCACCATACACTTGCGGTATCTGCGTAATTCAATCCCATAGATGATAAATAAAGAACCATAGTGCATACTAAATAACAAGATAATCCATTTGTTTTAAAAACTGTTATTTCACAGGACATCTCATCTTAAGATGAACAACATACTTATATTTGAGTTTTCAAAGAAAAAAAAATCGAATAACACATGGAACTGAGCCAGAAATTTTGGGCCATATATCTAGATCATTTCATATAATAAAACATTCATCATGCGTCATACAAAAACAAATTTGCAGAATTCTATAAAATTTCCATAATTAGTTTAAATTAGATATATGAAGATCAACAATCTCAAAATATATATTGGTAGTTCAATGAGCAAAGTATACTTAAACATAAATAGTATACAAATGAAAAGAACAATGACCCTGATATTGAATCCGCGGTCACAGAAAATTGATTGTCTGCAAAAACATTTCATACTCACTTAAGGCTTGCAGAAGGATCATGAGTGAGCGCAGGTCTAATTCATGAACGAACATAAAAAAACTTTGGCTTGCAAACAAGGATGTAAGTTTTGAGGCTTTATATTAATTAAGAAAAGTGAAAAATCCAAGCATGGTTAGCATTAGAAAAGAAATTACGAGTAATTCAGCATTTTCTCTCCTCCACAAAAGGTGGCAACTCTCCTCTTTTAAAATGACGTTCCCGGTAATTTCAGTCGAAGAGGATTCCTCTTTCTCCTACTTAATTGGTGGCACCTCATGAAGCAAGAAATAATTTGAAAATACAAATGAAATAAATAATGGCTTCAATGAAGGACGAGCATCTATAAATAATGCAAGTTCAAATTTCAAATTAATGAACAATCTCTTCCTTGATCAAAGGTTAAATTATGACAGTTATCTCAGTTATTGGAGGCAATTTCAAATTTTAAACATCACTCGCTTCCTTGGAGCAAGAAATTAAGGAGTTAGATCAATTATTCGAGGCAAATTCAATTTTCAAATTTAAAAAAACCTCTCCCTTGAAGCAAGGGTTAAATTAATATATTATATCAATTATGCATTATTGGAGGCAAGGGTTCCCACATCAAGGACGGATGTGGGCAAAGAAGCTAGTACAGGAAACTAAAATTAGGATAGGAACTTAGAATATAGGTTCCCTTACAAGAAAATTAATGAAATTAATAGATATTATGATTCATAAAAAGATAAATATTCTGTGCATTCAGGAAACTAAATGGGTTGGTGAGAAGGCTAAGGAGATTGATAGTTTAGGATTTAAACTATGGTATTCGGGTAGGAGTTGTACTAGAAATGGTGTATGTGTAATTATAGATAAGAGTTTGAAGGATAATGTTATAAAAATTGATAGAATTGGAGATAGAATTATAGTTTTAAAGATTGTTGTTGATGCTAAGATTGTTAATATAATAAGTGCTTATGCTCCTCAAGTAGGTTTGGATATGGGGTCAAAATTAAAATTTTGGAATAACTTAGAAGAGTTAATACGGAAAATACCTCTAAAAGAAAGAGTTTTTATTGAAAGAGATTTAAATGGATATGTTGATAGAGAGGTAGATGAATTTAAAAACATTCATGGTGGCCATGGATTTGGAACGACAAATGAATGTGATAAGACCATGTTAGATTTCTCTTTAGCCTATGATTTTTTAATTGCTAATACCTTATTTAATAAATGAGATGAGCATCTTATCACTTTTAAAAATGGATATAGTAAAACTCAGATTGATTATTTTCTTATAAGAAAATTAGATCATTTAGATAGCAAAGATTGTAAAGTTATTCCGATGAAAATTTATGTACCCAATATCGATTATTAGTTTTGGACTTTAAGATAAAGGGGCAGAAAATAAAAAATAAAGTAAAACGTTATTCTAGGATTAGATGGGGGCATTTAAATAATATTAAAAAAATATTTTTGAGAGTAAGATTTTAGATCTTAAGATTTTTTCTGTGCACGAGGATGCTAATGTTATATGGGAAAAAGTGGCTGGTGATATTAAGATTATTGCAAAAGATGTGTTTGGAGTATCAAAGGGAAAAGCTTCTAATAATAAAAATAATTGGTGGTGGAATCCAAATGTGCAAGAAAAGATAAAAAATAAGAAGATTTGTTATAAAAATTGGTTTAAATGTAAAAATTCTGATAATTGGAAAGATATAAAGAGTCACGTAAGAAATCTAAGAAAGCAATATGCGATACAAAGATCTTAGCTTTTAATGATTTATATAATAGATTAGATACTAAGGAGGGAGAAAGATATATGTATAAGTTAGCCAAACTAAGAGATATGAGTAGTAAGGATTTAGTTCAAGTAAAGTGTATTAAGGATGAAAATTAAAAAGTACTTTTCTTAGAAGATGATATTCAACAAAGGTGGATGAGATATTTTGCTAATCTTTTTAATGAAGAATGTGAAAATACGATTGACTTTAGTGAGCTTAACACCCTAAATGAAAATAAAGATTTTTGTTTTTATCGGCGTATCAGTAAAATCGAAGTCAGAGAGGCTTTAAAGAAAATGAAGGGTGGAAAAGCTGTTGGACCTGATGATATTCCAATAGAGGTGTTGAAATGAAGGAATTTCTTGGCTTACTAAACTTTTTAATACTGTTTTGAAGACTAAAAAGATACCAGATGAGTGGAGAACGAGTGTGTTAATTCCTATTTTTAAGAATAAAGGTGACGCACAAGATTGTGCGAATTATAGAGGAATTAAGTTAATGTGTCATACTCTAAAACTATGGGAGCAAATTATGGAGCGTAGGTTGCGGCGTGATACTAATGTTTCTCAAAATCAATTTGGATTCATGCCAGATAGGGTCTACTATGGAAGCCATACATTTATTGAGAGGTTTGATGTAGAAATATAGAGAGAATAAGGGGATCTACATATGATATTTATTGATTTAGAGAAAGCATATGATAAAATTTCAAGAGAAGTGCTATGGAGAGTTCTTGAAAAGAAAGGAGTTAATAACGCTTACATTCAAATCATTAAATATATATATGTAGGAGCTATTACTTGTGTTCAAACACAAGGTGGTTTGACCAAGTATTTTCCTATTTCGGTTGGATTACATCAAGGATCAGCCTTAAGCTTATATCTTTTTGCTCTAGTCATGGATGTTCTCACTAGACATTTGCAAGAAGATGTACCTTGGTGTATGCTTTTTGCTGATGATATTCTTCTTATTGATAAGACTAGAGAGGGAGTTGAACGTAAACTTGAATTATGGAGGTCAACCTTAGACTCTAAAGGTTCTCGCTTGAGTAGAACTAAAATGGAATATATGGAGTGTAATTTAAGTAGTAATATACCTAGTGAGGGGATTATGACTTTGGGCGATCAAATCATTAATAAGAGTACACGTTTTAGATATCTTGGATTTATTGTTCAGAGTGATGGGGAAATAGATGAAGATATTATCAGCAGAATTCAAGTTGGATGGTTGAAGTGGAGGAATGCATCGGGCTTGTTGTGTGATAGAAAAGTCCCCCTCAAACTTAAGGGAAATTCTATAAGATGGTGGTGAGACCTGCAATGATTTATGGTGTTGAATGTTGGCCATTAAAAGAGAAGCATAATACTAAGTTAAGTGTTGCAGAGATGAGGATGCTCTGGTGGATGAGTGGCTTTACCCTTAGAGATAGGATACGAAATGAGCATATACGTGAAAAGGTTGGAGTAATTCCAGTGGAAGATAAGATTAGAGAGAGTCGCCTTAGATGGTTTGGTCACATAAAATGGCGGCCTTCCGATGACCCGGTTAGGAAAGTAGAGGTATTAGATTTGACTCATGTTAAGAAAGGTAGAGGTAGACCTAAAAAGACTTGGTTAGAAAATATTAAAAATGATCTTTCTTTATTAGATTTAAACGAGAATTTGACTTTTAACAGGACACAATGGAGAAAAAGGATTCATGTAGCCGACCCCACGTAGTGGGACAAAGGCTTGATGTTGTTGTTGTTGTTGGAGGCAATATCAAATTTTAAATTTAAAGATAATATGGCCAAAACAATGAAAGAAATTTATTGAATTATTTTATTCTTGATATTTTCATGTAAAGGTTATAAATAAGTGGAAGCATTGTAGTAAAAAAAACATGAATGATATGATGTAGATTGTGTTAGGCATTTTTTAGGTAGGGCTTGATAGTTCTCTCCTAGTGGAGCTTTGATGTATTACTCATAAAATAATATTTGTATTTTGTTTCAATCATGAATGAAGAATGCATTTCTTTTTTCTTTCATAACATACATTACTTTTAAATAATTCATGATGGTGTATGTTCACTCTCCACCAACCTACTTGCCACATGTCTAGGCTTGGCTTCCTTCTATTATTCCACCATGCCCAAATTTCACACCTAGCATGACTTCATTCACCACTACTTCCATCCCTTATCAACTTGATATCAGAGCTTAAGTAGTTCCATCTTATTGGAGGTGAGAATAGCTTGGTGGCTTCCTTCTCTTTTTCAATAATTATTTCTTAATTTAATTTTAACACCTTAGTGACTTATTTTTGTCTTTGGCAAGAAAATTGTTTTCCAATCTTCTATTCATAAAATTAAGGCTTGGTGCCTTCTCATGTTACTCTTTGGTTTTGTAACATAGACTAACCTTTTTAAAAGGTTCTTTTTTTTTGACAAAGAAGAAATATCCACCTCACTTCCTCTTCATTGATTTCTTTTTCATCTATATTTTAAATATTTTTAATCACCTTTTCAAAAAATTACGAGTTTAGCATCTTTTGTTGCTCCTAGGCTTGATGACTTGTACTAACCTTTTTTGAAATATTATTAGAACAAAATATTTTCTTTCTTATGATCAACAAGTATCCATCTCATTTAAAAATTCCCTGGTTACATTTTACTTTCCTAGATTATTTTTTTCTTTTAATAAAAAGAGTCATAAATTCCTTTTGATCATCACCAATCCATTTAATGGTCCAAGAACCACATCAATCCATCATAAAAAAATCAACTCTCATGTAGAAGAGTTCTTGAACAGGAGAGTTGATAAAGAACAAGGATGCAAGTTTCAAACATCATATCTCTAAAGAAGAAAATAAAAAATTCAAACATGATCGAGTCATATGAGAGAAATTAGGAGAAATTCAACATTTTCTCTCCACTCCACAAAAGGTGGCACCTCACCTTTTTTGGAATAACATTCTAAGCATGATAATTTGGACAAGGGGCCATTCTCTTTCTCCTCCTTAATTAGTGGCACCCATAGAGCACAAAAAAAAATAGTTTGAAAACTCAAATGAATGAAATTATGGCTTGAATCAAGGAGTATCCACAAATGATGCAATTTTAAATTTCTGCAATCTCTCCCTTGTATCAAAGCTTAAATTTATAAATATTTACATCAATTATTGGAGGCAAATTTATATTTTAAACATCACTCTCTCTTTCAAAGCAAGATTTTTTTTATATTTTTTTTATTTTTTTGAAGCAAGACTTAAATTAAAGAGTTATATCAATTATTAGAGGCAATTTCAAATTTCAAATTAAGCAGCAACGTCTCTCTTGAAGAGAGGCTTAAATTAAAGAGTTATACCAAAGATGCATTATTGGAGATAATTTTAATTTTGAAATTTAAAGATGGACATGACCATCCCCATGATAGAATTTATTAAATTATTTATTATTGTAATTTTCATGTAATGACCATAAATATGTGGTAGGATTGTAATATAAATTGAACTTTGATGATGATGTAGAATGTATTGGGCATTTTCTTAGGTAGGGCTTGGTGGCTCTCTCCTATGAAAATTTGGTGAGTTATCCATGAAATAATATGTATATTTTAGTTCAATCTTGAATGAAGAATGCATTTCTCTTTCTTTAATTGTTTAGATTTCATTTTTATTATTGATTATCGTGTATCATCACTCTCTACCAACCTACTTTAGCATGTCTAGTCTTGGCTTCCATCCATCCATGATTCTATCAGGACCAAGATCCACACCTAGCATGGCTTCATTCACTATCACCATCCTTTCCTATCAACACTTTGACAATAGTGGTAAAATTTGGAGTTTGGTATATATATATTTTTTCGATCCAATCAATCTTATTTTAACCCAGCTTATCTAGTTATCCCTTCTATAAGTAGACCAGCCATTTCGACCTTATTACAATAGATGGAGAAACGCCTACTTACAAATCTTCAAAACCCTTTGAATTGTTCTTCATTTGTTCAACTAGAGGTCCAAGTGCCAAATCTCTCAAAGGCCATTCTTACAGCTTTATTTAGTATATTTGTGTATTATAAGGATCATCCTTTGCTTAATGTACTTTATTTCATTCACTGATATTGTTCTAAGTTTGGTAGGTCTTGGTTGGAAGACTTTCAAGGTGCATTCACTCAAAATAATGTGTTCTATCAAGATTCTCCTAGCCCATGGTAAGGAGAGTGTGATGGCTTCTTTGCTTGCTAGATAATAAGGAGTGTTTGGTAAGTAGAATCCTAAGGGTCCTTGCGCATGGACGTGGGTAGTTGGTGTTGAATCGCATGAAAATTGTTGGCGTGCACTTCAGTTCTTGCCCTTTAGTGTCTACATATTTACTTGCTTGTGGTTTGTTGAGTTTACATTCTTTCACATTTCCCTAACATAAGAATTATGGTTTTTCTTCTACCATTTGTATGATTTAAAAGTTTTTTATAATTGTGACAAGTGTTTTTTTTAATTCTTTTATTTTTCTTATCTAAACTCTTTTATAATTATGAAGAAAGTGTTTTTTCCTATAATAAAATTAATATGCACACTTTAAATACCATGCCCAAACACGGTTCATTCCAAATAGTTTTTAACTTCATTTTGTGTTCGTGTTTGTAACTCATGGAATATAGTTGATGTGAAACAATGTAACAGTTGTAGGAATTGCAAGAAAATTAATAAAAATATTGATAAGCTTTAAAATTACAACTTATTGTTTCACCAGATTAGATTCTAGGAATCCTTAGTTATTATTTTTGATTTGGCATGCATCAAAATAACGTTAAAGCTTAATGTGCAACTAACATAAATCCACCGGTTAACACTGAGAACGATCACCTAGAGTTTCCCTCACTCACACTCTTGAGGGCTTTTAGCGGAAGCATAATTTACGCAATATTAATGATGCCACCACAAGACAGTAGGCACTTACAGTATAGCCCAATGAAGAGTTATCCGAAGAAGAGGTAGTTGGTGGAGGCAGGAGAATTTGCCACTGAACGGGAACTTGATGCTCGTCGATGGCGTTTGTCAAAGTAAAGAAGATCTGATCAATGTAGTCTTTGACAGAGTGGTCGATCTCGAAATCGATGTCAAAGAAGGGAGACTAAAGAACATCTACTCGTCCTTGTGAGTCATACACGAATCCATGATCATGCTCGGGATCGGCCATTCATGAGCAAGTAGGCCGAGGGAGATTGTGTGTCTTCTTCCTTGGATGACGTATCAAGCATGGGAGAAGAGGTGTAAGGGAGGAGGGAGAGGCTTGGGTGGTCGGCCAAGGCTAGGAGAGGGGTTAAGTTAATTTCAGATTTCGGGGATTGGTTAAGGAGAGAAGGTAAATTCAAAATCTAAAATTTAATTTCAGATTTATTTTGGAATTGAATGGGAGAATTTGAAATTTGCATTACTAATACAAAGAGGGAAAAAGGAGCAGGGTAGCGGTGGCCTTTTGATGGGGCTTTGATTGGGTAAGATAGGAGAGGAGGAGAGAGGAGAGGGGCTGCTATTACCTCCTTAATTGGAGTTCCAATTGGGGAAGGAAATAATTAAAAGAGAGGGAGAGAGGGGCCGACCACCGTGTCCACATTCATTAAATGTGTCCACATGCATTGAATGTGGAATTGGAATCAAATCCAATTTAATTTCAGATTTGTAATAATTGGGGGGACTTCCTAAAATAATTTAATTTCAGAATTGTAATAATTGGGGGGACTTCCTAAAATATGTTTATATCAATTAGGAAAGGTTTTGAAATTCAAATTCATTTGAATTCGAATTAGGAGACCTTCCAAATTAATAATGGGCTAATTTAAGAAATTAGTACATTTAGGAGAGCAAGGGTGGCCGGCGGCTAGGGCTTGGGAGGAGGAGGGCTTAGAGCCGACGGCTAGGGCTTGGGGGAGGAGGGCTTAGGGCCAGCGGCTAGGGGAGGAATTTTGGATGTAGGTTGGGTAAGGGTGGCCGGCGGCTTGTGGGGTGGAGGAGGAAGGGATGGGGCTTGGCCGGCGGCTTCTGGAGGGGATGTGGCCGGCGAGTAGTGGAGAAAAAGGAGGGGAATTAGAGAAAGAAAGTTAACCACGAGCTCGGACACTTCCTGCGGTTGGTGGATGTTGCTTTTGCCCTCACCTAGGGACTTCTCCTCTCTAGAGCTCTCAATAGTCAAGAGAACACGAATGCAAAATTTTCATTAATCATCATCATCATCATACAATAGCAAAGGCCTCCATATATAGGCCTCAAAATAAAAGAGACTCAAATACTAAAATGCCCTCAGGGCTACAACACAAACTAATCCTACATAGGGGTACAATAGGAAAACTAAAACATAAGCATAAGAAATACATAAAATACATCATAAATAAAGACTCCTAATCGTTGCCGTCGATCTACGATTCCTCCTGTGATAGACGCATCAGAATCTCCTGCTGATATCCTCATCAATAGTATTTTCTCATAGGTGTCAACGAGCTTAATGGTCAAAATCTAGAAAGTTATTGCCAAGGTACAGAGGTCGAATATCACCTAAATAAAATTTATGCTTCGACACTCAACATTCCCCTCCAAAAAAGAGAACATTTTCTTCAAATGCCAATAAGATAACCTCACGTGGGTTATTTCTTTTGCATTCTTCCTCTTTATTTTGAGGGAGTGGAGTGGGATGACGTTTTACAATATTTTTATCCATAAAAAATTCGTTAAAAAAGTTAGCCCATAAGCTATGATGAATGCATGATGCGTTTACAATGAATAGGAAAGCCAATGCAAGATGATATCTACATCACAATGTAGATGCAAGCAAATTTAAATCAGGTAAAAGAGGAAATTAACTTACTGCTTCAATAAGCATTTGCAGTTCAGACTCCTCAAGCAGGGAGCCAAGTTTTGAAAGCCCATTTTTTAACTCCTCATACGAGACAATGCCATCATTATCAGTGTCCATCATCTTAAACTTCTCTTTCATATCTTCAACTTCTTCAGTGGATAAGTGGTCAGCAATGACCTATTAGGAAATTTATGCAAGTTAGAGTGATATAATCAAGAAGCATATTTAGAGTGTTGGTATGATCAAGTAAGATTTCTTAATACAGGTAAGTAGGAACCACAAAATAAATTGAAAGAGTCAAACCAACCCGTAAAGCTTTCCTTTTAAATCTATTCATCCTTGAGAACTGTTTTAGCCTTGATTTCACAACGTCACCAAGAGAAACATTTGGGGCTTTCTTAGCATTTTGAAGCCAGGGATGCTCTAAACAAAGAAAAATGAGCAAAAATAGTTAGCGCGTTTGTGATGGTTGCTTTCTCGCTAAGGATTTATGACTGCGTAGGGTTCTACACAACATCAGCCATGATCAGCTCAAGGGTAAAATAAAATGACGGAACGATAAAAAATGAATGGAGTAACCATTACATCACATCATGAATGCAAATTTGATTTCCAGCATAGCCTACTGAATAGGGAAATTGCCAACCAAATTCAACTTGTACCAACTATACAGAAAGTAAACTTTCTTATATTAAGTGCTCATGCACTGATAGGCCACCTTCTTAAAGGGAGAGATGCAAATAAGCATGCGACAACCTACAGACATGCAATGATAACCGTTGATAGTCCAGATTGACAAAATGTGGGATTCTAGCTAGCTGGATTCTCTTCCTTGGAATAACAGAGAGTAAAGGATGCAAGCTATAGAAAATCAGTCCTTATTATCATATATGCATATATAGGAATTTGGTTAATACTTGTATATTCTATCCAAGGAATGTTCTCAAGTAATCACTATAATTACTTGTTTCTAAAAGCAGAAATTACCTACTGTAACGTAGGATCCTGTTGTGTAAATAAGGTAAGGTCTTCAATGAAATAAATGTAAAATTCAAATCATCTATTTTCCTTTCATGGTATTAGAGCCCTAGGAAGGATAGGCTTTGTTCTACAAACATGCAAACTTAGATAATAAATAATGAAATTGTGTTAGCTGATAGACTTTGTTCTGCAAACATGCAAACTTAGTTACTATTTTTAGGTCACATGACATTGCTATTCTATTATGAGAACAATAAAGTTTACTATTTCATATCTGATGCTAGGAAAATTAAAGGAAGTAATAAAAAATTATTTGTATTGGACTCCATTTGCAGCTCACTGTGTGGACATCATGTTGGAGAACATTGGAATATTCTTAAAATCAAGATGACATTAGATAGAGCAATTTCACTCATGAGATTTCCCTACAACAATACCAATGCAATGAATACATATCATAAAAGAGCTTACCAAAAAGAAAAGGTTGATAAAGTGTGGCTCATTTTGTGACTATTTTTCTCACCTTACAACAAGTCCACAAGTAGAATCATGCCCTCAGAAAATGTTCACATCAGAGAAATGGAAGGAAGAGTAGATAGCGTAAGGATAGAAAGGCTAAAAGTACTACTAAAATCGTATTGATGCCTTCATTTTGGAATCATATTGTTTATATCCTCAAGTTCACAGGTCATTTAGTGAGTTTTTTAACTTGGTGAAAATGAGAAAAGACTAGCTATGGGATACAAATATGAAACCATGGATAGAGCTAAAGAAACTATCCAAAGAGCTTCAATAGGAATGAAAATAAGTATAGGCAAGTATTTTCTATCAAGAATAAAAGGTGGAATTCTCAGCTTCATCATCCTTTGTATGAGTAGGGCATTTCTTTAACCCTGAGTTTTTCTAAAATAATCCATCAATTGAACTTGATGAAGAAATCACATATGGGTTATTTGAATGCATACAAAAGACTAATACTAAATGTATAACTCAAGATCAAGTTATATCTGAGTTATCACTATACAAGAAAGTCCAAGGTCTCGTAGGTATCCTGATGGCAAAAGTACCTAACACTTGCTTTGCTGTCAGTCTGCTTTTCGGGTCAGGTTCCAGCATACAGCGAACAAGATCCTTTGCATTTTCTGAAACATTTGGCCATGGTTCACGCTTAAAATCTATAGTTCCACAGAGAATTGCTTGTGCAACTCCTTGTTCAGTTTCTGAAATTCAGAATACAAAAGCAGGTTTGTCAGGGAGATGCAGATTAATTTCCAAAGAATTGATCAATAACTAGTAATCAAACATGTCGTAGGAGATGGGCTAAAAAAGCAAATGTTACCAGCCCAAAACGGGGGTACTCCACATAAAAGAATGTAGAGAATGACCCCAGCACTCCATATGTCTATTTCAGGTCCATAATTCCGCTTAAGTACTTCTGGAGCCATGTAATATGGACTTCCCACAATTTCTGAGAATTTCTCACCTGACAAATCATAAACAGTCATTTGAGTCTATGAAGAACCAATTTCAAGAAGAGTATCTATGAGAAGGATACTAAGATCTATGTATAAGAATCAATGAGGCGTTACATCAAAAATTCATAAATAAAATAGTAGGAACTTGATGCAGCATTAACAAGGATAAGTTTGTTGGACCCCATGAGCTTGATGTGTACACTAGGATTTTGAATATTAAAAATATTATTTGTTATACTAATATAAACTTTAGTTAAGTGGGCAGATTTTTGGACTAATACTTCAGGTCAAAAGAGATAACTGTTGCACAAAAGACGGAATCAGAAAGAGAAACTGATTGAGCCTAGAATTGCAAATGTGAAGATCGTCAAAAATTAAGAACTCATAATGTAAAATGTATGTCAAAAATATAATATTTTTTTAGTCTTCTTTTGTGTGTAGGATTACATTGACTAAACAACCGTGCACACACATGCTAAAGTAGAGAATCTATTAAAAATTAAAAAAATTAATATTAATTAAAGTACTGGATTACAGCTAAATCATACTATATAATATATATCATACTATACGAAATGTTACGAGTACTTTAAAATTTTAGAAAATCAAGTTATATTAATTAACAAAAAATGAAAATTTAAAATAACTGATCGTACAGTACAATTTATATCATCCTGTATGATCTTGTATTTCAAATTAAGGGGCCATTATTTGCTCTTTTCAAAAATAGGTAAATTTAAAATTACACTAATCGTACTGTACGAACAAGTTCGTATTGCACGACTTTTACTATTGTTTTAAATATTTACATATTTTAGTTCTGAGATCAAGGAGTGAAATCAGAGTTGATATCGCATTGTAAGATACATTTCATACAATACCAAAAAATAGAGAGCAAGTATGGACAAATTTTGTTCGGATTGGACGAACTTGATCTAATCGTACTATACAATTCAAACCATACAGTCCGAACAAACAGAGAGCAAATTAGGGTTTCAGTCAGTATTGTACTAATCGTATTATACAATTCATAGACCGTACTGTATGATCAACCCATAAAAAAATTTAAACGCACTATTTTAGGGTTTCTTTAGGAGCATTCTTATAAATAGGATATATTCAGAAATTCTAAGAGTTTTTTGGCTGGTTCTTTTGAGTTTCTTGGAGAGATTTTGAGAGCCTTGATTTTGGAAGAGAGATTGGAGAGACTTATGAGAGCTTTTGGGAGAGACCAAAAGTGTGAGGTGAGAGATTCACTGTGTAATCCAAATCTAATCCTTAAATCCTCTAGGTCTTGATTGTGAAAGCTCTTGGACATGAGCTCAGCAAAGTCTCAGTGTTGAGACTTGGACCGGACTTCATGGATCTTATTGGGGGAGGCTAGGGAGAAGCGGCTTTTCGAGGAGAGAAGAGGTTTGGGTGTCTACATTACCCATGAAGGAGAGTAGCTTCTCTGCCTTGTTGGG
Organism: Dendrobium chrysotoxum; assembly: GCA_019925795.1. Classification (NCBI taxonomy): domain Eukaryota; kingdom Viridiplantae; phylum Streptophyta; class Magnoliopsida; order Asparagales; family Orchidaceae; genus Dendrobium; species Dendrobium chrysotoxum. The sequence goes on along the minus strand of CM034307.1, from coordinate 40,742,968 downwards.
AGCATGAGTGTGGTAGTGAAATTCTCAAGTAGAGACTCAAGGAATGAACGTAGTCAAGTGATTGAACCAATATAAATTTGATTTGCATTTTTCTTATTATAGTTTCAATTTTTTGCAATTTATTTCCCGTAATCTTTTGGTTATGTGCACTGTTGTGAAAAATTGTTGAAAATTTATTTTGAAATTTAAAAAAAAATATATTCAATAATCACATTTTGTTTTTGATTGTTTTCATACACAATAAAAAATACATTTTTTTGCTTCATTAGGTTGATATTAAAAATAGTTTTTGTTACTGTTCTTACTTTAGCTAGTTTGAAAAATGTATAAAAGAAAATTTTATATTGGTGTTGTTTTGAACGCTTCTACACAAATTTTAAATTTTTAATACGCACCAATTAACCTCCCACTTAGGTGTGTCATTCGGTTTAGATTCACATCAAACCTCAATTGGTATCAAAGCGAGTGTTTTCTAGATTGGTTTAAACATGACACAATTTAGAAATAGGAACACATTAGAAGGGGTACTGGATGACTCGACCGCTGTTGTTCGATAATATTCCATTTGACTTTTGAAAAATTTGTATGTCAACATTTATTCAATTTATTGATTATCAAATGTGGAATCTAGTGCAAGTAGGGTATCAACCCCACATAGAATAGAAACCAACATAAAAGTTAAACTTCCCTTTAATGAATAGAGTTTTAGTAGCCAGAAGTTGACACAACTGAGTGCTAAATGTCTCAACTACTTTTTATGTGCATCAAAGTATGAAGATAACATGTGTGTCTCTACATGTACAAGTGACAACTACTTTTTATGCATTACTTAGGAAGATATTAATGAAGTTAAACAATCACGTTTAAATATTTTACTTCATGACTATGAACTCTTTCACATGCAACCTAATGAATCAATGTCTTACATGCATACTCGTTTCACAAAAATTATTACTTCTTTGCATGCTTTAGGAAAGGAAATTAGTAATGCATACAAGATAAATAAATTCTGAGATGTTTGTCTGAATCTTGGGATGCCAAGGTAACGATGGTTTTTGAATCTGAAGATTTAACTGCCTATTTTGTTGATAACCTACTTGGCTCTTTGATAGCATATGGATAGAAGGTTAGATAGAGATTGGTAGATGTAGGTAACAAAAGAAAGGAAAAAACTATAGCACTGAAAGCTGATAATTCAGATAATAGTAGTTCTGAAGGAAGTGGAGACGACGATATAACTTTAATAACCAGGTTGTTCAAAAGTTTTCTTTAAAAAAAAAACAAGCAGAGGAGGCACAATGATAAGCTGAGGAATAAAGGTAAAAAGTTTAATAAAGTTATCACTGATCTTATTTTGTTTTGAATGTAAAAAGCCCGATCACTTAAAGTCGGAGTGTCCTAATTTGAAGAGTCAATCATCAAAGGAGAAAGCTGAAAAAAAAAAGTTGAACATAAGAGGAATAGAAGAAAATCTCAAAAAGCTTTCAAGGCGAACTCGGACTCCGATTCATCAGAGGTAGAAGCTAAAGAAGTGATTACTAACATATGCTTAATGGCAAAAGGCAGCATAGATGATACTGAAGATGATCATGTATGCGAATTTTCTTATGATGAATTACTTTCATTTTTTTGAACAATTGCATATTAGTGATAAAAAGCTTAAAAGATTTTTTTTTTGTTTGAAAAATAAGCATACTGCATTGATAGATGAGCACTCATATTTAGTTACCAAGTTTATATATTTAAAAAATTAACATACTACATTAATAGATGAGCATTCAAGTTTAGTTAAAGAATCTGAAATTTTGAAAAAAAAATGATTTGAAGGAAAAAACTAGCATGAATATTGAATTAGATGTTGCATGTAAGACATTAAAAGTAAAAGTATTGCATTTGCAAGATAGTGAGCATCAAGCACATATGAAACTTGAAATATTTAAAAGTGCTAACGAATATCTAAGAAAAGATATCATAAAACTTAGAGTCATTGCATTTAGGTCTGCACTTGATCACAAAAAAGAGCATTAGGGCATCGCATACATCATCCTCTCATAAAAGGAAGATTCATTCATTATATAGACTAGCTCATTCATTTCAAGGAATTAAGTGTTACTCTTGTGGCATGATAGGACACAACACGAATATGCTCATATAGGATCCATCATAACTCACAGCCCCTACACCACCCAAACAGAATGGCATATCAGAAAGAAAAAATAGGACATTAATTGAGGCTGCAAGAGAGGACGCATCATTAGTAGCTCTCAACCACAGAGAGTGTTCACTCAGGAAAAGATGGTGCTTCGGCACAAACCCCGCTTTTGCAAGCTTTAGGTCCCATTTTTCCCCATGTAGATTGGAATTTAAATTAACTAGATTTTTCCTGATGAACGACGTCAGGCATATTTAGTTCTGAGGCTCCACTTTCTATGAGTGCAAGCCCTTATAGTTAATTACGCCTCCTAACGAGTAGAAGGGAACTCTCGATTAAGGATGAATCGATTTTTAGATGTACAATAGTTTTAAATTTTGATTGCGGGGGATGGAGGTAAACCCGATCAAGATCTCATGGTTCTGTCGCCCCGAGTATACCATAGGTTTCAGTCTACTAACAGTAACAATCGTTGATTATAGTGTCCAGGAAATCTGATTAGCAGCCATGGGTTGCCTCCTCTCGCGAATACTGAGTAAACTGAAGTGGCTAGAAGTAGGTTATGTGGTTTAGGTTGGGACTTGCGGTTCCGCTTAAGAGTTGCCCGTAGTTTAGATTTAAATTAGGTCTTACAGCTCCGTTTTGGAGTTTCCCATATGTTTAGATGTAGGTCGGGATTTACGTCTCATTGAAAGTAGCCTGTATAGCGGCTCTTACGATTTTGTTTAGAAGCAACTCGAGGATTTAAAAGGTTAGGTCTTACTGCTTTTATTAAAAGTAGCCCGTATAACGGGTCTTATGGCCTCTATTAGAGATTGCCCAAGTTATTAGGTATGCGTTATTTGTTCTGAGAAAGTTTTCCCTAGCACCCTAATTAAAGTGAGACTTACAGCTTTAATTAAAAGTAACCCGAGTTATCATGGATTTAGTGTTAGGTTATTTTTACCTAGAGATTTTTTCTTAGCGCGTTAGCTAAAGTCGGACTTACAACCTCTATTAGAAGTTACCGGTTGAACTTTAGGTTAGCGGGGTGTTGGTGGCAGACGTGTAATTCTGCATTTAAGTGGGTCTTATTACTACTATTAGAAGTAGCCCGGGTTTCAATTAAAAACTTCCCCTGGTTTGTTTGGATTGGGGTTGATTAGTCTCCTTGGGAGGATTTGTTGCTCCCCTTGGGAGGGTTTATAACTCCCCTTGAGAGGGTTTATAACTCCCCTTGAGAGATTTAATTCGGATTTACCCTGCTTTAGCTAGTAGTTACTTATTAGGCTAGCTTTAGAGTAATTACACACCCTACCGCCCGACACCTGTGCTTTCTACTCTAGCTTTCGGTAGTTCACTATGATTTTGCTCACAATAGTGCTCGTAGTTTTCCTACTTCAGTAGCCTAGCTTCTTACTTATGTACCCGCTATTTCATACTTTAGATTGTGGAACAAAAATGTTATTTAAGTTTTTCTTAGGATTTAATAGGGAGTTGGATGATGTTTGAGATCTAATCATGGGCACTAAACCACTGCCCAATCTTAGGAAGGCTTTCTTCGAAATTAGGTGTGAAGAAAATAGAAAAAAAAGTGATTATGGGATCTAAGGAACAACCTGCATCAACGTTGGATACATATGCCCTTGTCGTCCGTTCATCTAACAATAATGATAGAGATTGTCAGAAATAAAAAAGGCCTTGGTGTGATTACTATAAGAAACCAAGTCATTACAAGAAGACTTGCTGGAAGCTCCATGGTAAATCAGCTAATTGAAAACCAAAGTCACGTTTTGATAGAAACTGCAAAGCACATGTGGTTTCCAACTCTGAGAGTGCTCATGTTCCCAGCCTAGCCCATTTAGCAAAAAGCAGATGAATTTGCCACAAAAACTATTTAGTCAAGTTGAAAGTGGTAGCATTACTGGGACAAGTTTGGTTGCTAAAATAAATTCACATACTGACTTTTCATATTAGAGTCATCAATGTTGGGAATTGACACATCTACAGCCTTATTCGCACCTATGCTTTCTTCAGGTTGACTTGAAATTGAGTAGGGGTGGCTGGACACAAGAATAGACATCTCTTGGAGATTGTCTGGTATTTTATGTTTTTCTCTAATGTTCCAAATTACTTTTGAGGGGAAGTCATTCTCATAGCTACCTATTTGATCAATTGTATGTCATCTAAAGTCCTTAATTTTCAATCTCTATGTTAGCTTCTTCTGTCAAATTTTCCTCACACCCATGCAGCTTCATCTGATTTACCACTCAAGGTATTTAGTTGCAAAATATTTGTTCATGTGTATCCTCAACACCACAACAAATTTGATCCTAGAGCCAATAAGTGTATTTTTCTAGGATACTCTCCAATTCAAAAAGGGTACAAATATTACTCTCCAACCAACAAAAGATTTAACATCACCATGGATGTCCCTTTCTTTGAACATGTGTCATTCTATCCCAAATCTCATATTCAGGGGGGAGCATGAATGAATATCAAGTTTGGGAGCTCTTTCTTGAATCTGTGACCCTTTGCCCACTTAGAGTCGCCAAGTTCTTCTCAACTTGTGCTTGTGCCCAAAGAATGTACACAAGACTTGTCCACACCCATGTCTGTTCAGTCATCAGTCCAACCCACAAATGTTTCTTCTCTTGTGCCTACTCAATCTGTGGCTCTACAACTTGCTAATGAGAACTTTCAAGTCTACATCAGGAGGAGAAAAAAATAGGAGCTAGAGCACGAATCACAACCATGTGGCCAAGATATTGACTCAATTTCAAATCCACTTGAAGAAAACATAGGTATGGATTACGCTGGAGATGTGTCAATTCCCAACATTGATGCCTCTACCATGTTGATTACATTGAGGAAAGATGTTAGGATATGTATAGGTCATCCAATGGGAAATAATGTTACTTATGAAGGGCTATCACCATCTTACAGAATATTTGCTACTTCTCTTGTTGATATTCAGGTTCCTAGCACAATACAAGAGGCATTATAATTTTCAGAGTGAAAGAAGGCAATATAATATGAGGTTAATGCACTTGAGAAGAATGGAACACCAACTATTACTGATTTGTCAGTTGGGAAAAGACCTGCGGGGTGCAAGTGAATTTTCACTATAAAGTACAAAGCAGATGGATCAATTGAGAGATTCAAGGCTTGACTGATAGCTAGAGAATTTACACAATCCTATGGGATAGACTGTCAAGAAACTTTTGCTCTCGTCGCAAAGTTCAACACTATTAGAATTCTTCTCTCATTGGCTATCAACCAAGATTGCAACTTACAACAACTGGACATAAAAAATGTCTTTATAAATGGTGACTTTGAAGAGAAAGTCTACATAGAAATCTCACCTAGTTTTGAAAAAAGTATGGCAAAGAATCTAGTTTGGAAACTCAAGAAGTCCTAGTACAGGTTTAAACAATCTCCCAGAGTTTGGTTTGACATATTCACAAAGGTTGTTTTGAAGCTAGGTTACATATAGGATCTAGCTGATCATACTCTGTTTGTTAAGAAATCTCATGCTGAGAAAATTGCTATATTAATAGTTTATGTTGATGATATTATTCTATTTGAAAATAATGTGGAGGGATTACAGAATTTGAAGAAGTGCTTCTCAGAAAAGTTTGAAGTTAAAGATCTTGAAAATCATAAATATTTCTTTGGAGTGGCTAGATCAAGAAAGGATATTGTTGTTTCTCAAAGAAAATATATTCTAGATCTTCTTAAGGAGACTGATATGCTTGGATGCAAACCTGTTGATATTCCATGGACAGTCAGAAGAAACTTGGCATCGAGAAAGAAAGTACATCTGCAGACAGTGGGAGATATCAGAAAGTTGTTGGACGTCTAATCTATCTTTTACACATTCGGCCAGATATTGATTTTGCAACGAGTGTTGTAAGTCAATTCATGCACAGTCCTACAAAAGCACACATGGAAGCAATCTATAGGATCGTGAAGATGATACCAAGGAAAGGCCTATTCTTCAAAAAGATATAGAATCGTGAAAATGAAGTGTATTCAGATGTAGATTGGGCAGGAAATATTATTGACAAACAATCAACTTCTAGGAACTATTCTTTTGTCTGGGGTAATCTGGTTACCTGGAGTAAGAAGCACTTAGTAGTAGCCAAAAGTAATGCAGAAGTTGAATACAAAGCACTGGCCAAGGAATTTGTGAAGGAATTTGGATAAAAAGAGTTCTTAGCTAACTGACACAAATGAGTTCATCTCCTATTATGATGATGTGTGATAATCAAGTAGCTATCAGCATAGCTAAGAATCTTGTGTATCATAATAGGACTAGACACGTTGAAATTGACAGACACTTCATTACAGAGAAGGTAACTAGTGAGACTGTTAAATTAAAATACATTCATATCAAACAACAAACTGTAGACATCATCACCAAAGCTCTACCTAGATCTAACTTTGAAGATTTAATTTGTAAGCTTGGATTATATGATATATATTCTTCAGCTTGTGGGGGAGTGTTTAATATTTGAAAGCCAAAGTTAGGGAATTTATTTTAGGAAAGTAATTTTAGGAATACAAGGAAAGATCGATTGTGATATTCTCTATGATTTTGTTTCCTAATTACTGAATTTATTTTAGATAAGTATTTTTAGGAATAAAATGAGAGATCGTTTGTGATCTTCTCATATGATTCTATTTCCTAATTTTAGGAAAGAATTATTCTCCAATAATTTTGCTTCCTAAAATTTAAGAAAGAATTAAACTAGTTAATTATTTCCTTTATTAGAAACTTTTTAGTATATATATGTAGATGGTGTACTGATTTTTTATCAAGAAGAATAAAAATTAAGAAATTCTTCACATATGATATTTTGTTTTGTTGTAGATCAAAACATCATCTAAGCATACAAAAAGGGAATTTTTGTTTGCAAGTTTTTAAGATACAAGGGTACTTCAAATAAAAGTATAAATTAAATTTCTCTAATCTGAGCAAATTTGGAATATACCAAAAAATGAACTAGTGATTGTCTAAAATCCTCAAAAAATTACTTTGCATATGCTTTTTACTCAACCTAACACTTAGAAATTTAAAACCCTGCATTTCAAATGCAACACACTCCTAATACACTCAACAAACAACCCCTTAATAAAAGATAGTAGAGCATGATTCATAATCCTCATAAAAACATGAGGTGCATTAGTCAATCCAAAATGCATCACTAACTACTCATACAATCCATCTTTAATTAAATATATATATTTCATCTATCACCATCTCTCATTTTCCCTTGATGATAACCACTCATGTTGATTCTTAAAAAGATCAAATCATAAATCATCATATCCAAGCTATGGAAGCTAAGGTAATTGTGCATAAAAATTGAAAAAAAGTTAAAAAAAAAAAGATTAAAAATGAATGTATCTTAAGTGATGCAAATTTAGATGGTGCTCCGATGAGTGGTGTATTTTATTAAGATAGAGTAAAAGCTCAAAATAGTCCCCCGACTATTGATAAATGTTTAATTTAATCCTAGAATTTCGTATTACACCATTTTAGTCCCTCGACATTAGATTTTGTCTAATTTGGTCCCTCTGTTAAATTTTTTGTTCAAATTAACGAAAGAAGCCCACAAGCATTCGATTCTTTGGGGTATTTTAGAAAAATACTTCTTTACCTAATCCCATGCCTTCCCGCTATAATTTCCTGGAGACCGAATAAGAGATCGAATGGTGCAAGGGGAAAGACCTACAGCTGCGAGCAAGGCATCGCGCTTCGAGACGACACGCACGCGCTGCGAGCGAGACACGAGAGGCCGCGAGCGAGACAATGAACCACCAAGAGCAAAAACTAGAGAAGGAGACGATGAGCAATTTGTATCTCACAATAGCTAGAGACATAGACCACGAGCGGTAGCCAGAGACAGAGATAGAGACTACTGCGAGCTACCACAAGTGATCGCCATGTGATTCGACACCCAGAGATGAAGACAACTGGCACTTCGCGACATCCACAAGGAGATGGAGGCATAGTTAATGCTAGGTTTTCTTAACTTCTTAATATCCTCCGTTCATATGATTAATGTTAGGAATTATTCGTTCACGGTGTTAAATCCCAGTCGTCCCCTGGCTCTTGATCCCAAGGCCAGCATGGGGATCCGTGGGAGGCTCACTTAGATCACATTATTAAATCTCAACTATCCCTTGGCCCTTGATCCCACGGTCAGCATGGGGATCCGTCGAAGGCTCACCTAAATCCTGTCGATCTCCTTCTATATTTGGGTGGCTGATTTATAAAGGATTATATTAAGGCAATTATGCATGATTATGTAGTTATTCGTTTCTTTATTAAGACATCGTGTATAGATCTATAAATAGGGATAGTTTTGTATAATAAAATTAAACATTTTTTCTCTCTAATTCTCTGAATTTAACATGGTATCAGAGTCATATTCCAACCACTGGCCTTCATTGCCGAAATTATGAGGAATATTGGTCCCTTCTACCAGCCTTCATTGTCGGAATTGCTAGGATATAAGAATCAGAGGAAGCAGAGAGCAGTAAGCAACCTTCATTGTCGTTAGAGATCAAATGAGAGTCAAGCAATCCAAACCGCTCATGCCCTCTGTTTCGTGCCTGTGGCTAGAAGAAGCAGAGACATGGTCTCGTGCATCTAAGACCAAGGAAAAATCGAGCAGGAGGGCTCCTCTTGCATTCATCTGAGGCGGAACCAAGCGGAGCCGAGCGAAAATCTCCTCTCTCATACGTGCGACTGCACCAGATGAGTTTGGACAGCAGACAGAACCTCCTGCAAACGGCGGCATCGGGCTCGGTCTTCATTCTTGCATGTGACATCTAAAGTCGACCAAGTAGAAACAAGAAAAGTCTAGCGCATGACCTCCTTTTGCGTCTGGACAGTGGCCAGCACCTCCTCCTGGGACCAGCAACATCGGGCTTAGTCTTCATCCGTGCATGCGATCGAGAGAGGAGTGGCATTCCTCTTGGCCATCTGCTTTGTGTGTCTCTTCTTGGAAGCCAAGAGGATAGAAGCAAGCAGGAACCCTTGTACGTGCGAATGAGGCCGAGCCACTGTGCATGCGTTCTTACCTATGCGGAAGCAGAACCAACTGTCGGGAGGAGTCGTGCAGGAGTTTTTCTGCGTGCGTGCTTGGGAAGAGCCGAATGCGTGGATCAGTGGGCTTGTGCGCGTCTGCAAGAGACCGAGAGCTTGGAGCCCTTATTGTCAATATCTACGGCCTCTCTCGTACACATCTATGCAAATGTCGCTTGAAGATTTAATGTTGGAGGATGAGGTCAAAGACATCAGGAATAAGCTAGCATCTCCTTCATCTGGTTTACTACAGCTTATGCTACTTCTTGATAAAGCTAAAAAATTATTGTCAAGAATGGAACAATCTTCATCTACTTCAATGTTGACTGCTATTCAGCCTGCTATGAAGGCATTGATTGCCAAGGGGCACTCAGACATGGATGTGAAGGTTTTCATTGAATCTTGTGTTAGTGAAATAACAAGAATAACAATGCCAGATGCTCCATATCATGATGATATAATGAAGGAGATATTGGGCTGATTGTTGGAGCTTTCAAGAATTTGGATGAGATGTCAAGCCGTTCATTTCTGAAGAGGGTTTCAATACTTGAAATTGTTGCAAAGGTCTGATCTTCTGTTTTGATGTTAGATCTTGATTCTGATGATTTGATATTGAAAATGTTTCAGCATTTCATGAAGATAATAAGGTCAAAGCATTCTAATGTTATCTTCTCATAAATGGAGACTATCATGAAATTGTAGGCACCACAAAGAAGGGAAAGTAAAAAATTGAGGTTCAAAATATAACTTTTAATAAAAATTGAAAAGAAGTAACTATGAAGTTGACTATATGAATCTCAATGATGATGCTAGTGTTCATAGTGGTGACGAAAATGATCACACAAGATGGTCAGTTTTCAATCCAATGTATGATTGTGAGAAGCAGAAGTTTGAAGTTGGAATATTATTCAGTAGCAAGGAAGAATTTAAGACGTTGTAGAAAATTGGTCAATTGCTAGTGGTAAAGCAACAAAGTTCTAAAAAATTGACACAAGAAAGTTTAGAGTTATTTGTAGGAAGCTTAATTGTCCTTTTCTCCTCTACATCTCAAAGCATGAAGGAAGTCATTCATGACAGGTTAGGTCATTGGAAGAGCATACACGTTCATGGGTCTATCATAATAAAACTTTGATATCAATAATTTTAGCAAAAAAAATTGTGAACAAAGTTAGAATTAATCCACATTGCAAGACAATTTTTTTCCGAAGAGAAGTAATTGATGAGTTGAAGTTGCATGTGTCAAAGTCACAAGCAATGAAGGCTGTTTGCAAAGCTCGAAATCTAGTGCACATGAAGGATGAAGATCAGTTCAAGAAGATTTGGGGTTACTGTTTAAAAATCCTAAGAATAAATCTAGGTACAACAATATCGTGTTAACCACAAGAGATGTCGTTCTACAAGGTCAAAAAACATTTATGAGAATGTATGTTTGTTTTAACACTTATAAAAGAGGTTTCCTCAGAGGTTGCAGGCCAATTATTGGAGTTGATGGATGCTTATTAAAGAGTCCACAGGATGGTAAGCTACTAACACCTATTATTTTGGATGGGAACAATAACATTTTTCCAATAGCACGTACAGTTGTAGAAAATGAATCGAAAAGTAGTTGAGAATGGTTCTGGAATTGTTGGCGAGAGATTTACACATTATCGAAAATCAAATGAAGTTCACATTCATATCAGATAAACAAAAGGATTTAATTCCTGCATTTGAAAATATATTGCCAAATGTTACAAATAGATTTTGTGTTCGTCATCTACACCAAAATTTTAAATTTGTGAGGTTCAAACGTATTGGAATTAAAAATATTTTATAGGCAGCTGCTAGAAGTACTACAGTTAATCAATTTACATGTAATATGGAGGAGTTGGCGAAACTGGATATAAATGCATACAAATAGTTGACTGAAAAGCACCCAGGAGAATGGTCATGATCACATTTTTCATGCATCTCAAAATGTGATGTTTCTTAATAACATGTGCGAATATTTCAATGCCATCATTCTTAAAGTAAAGATAGGAACCCATCATCTCCAGGTTTGAGAGCATAAAAAATTTTAGTAATGAGCCAGATGCAATAGAAGAAGGAGACATCATTGAGGTGGAATGAGAAGTTCTGCCCAAGGATTCGTGAAGCACTTGCAAAGAATTTCTATGATGTTGGGCACTGCATTAGAGTGAAAGTTGATGATGACAATTACCAAATTACTACAATGCAAGGGGCACAATATAGCGTTGACTTGGATTCTATGTCCTGTGGTTGTAGAAGATAGGAATTAAATGGCTTGCCCTGTCTTCATGCATGTACTGCAATCAATATGGGGGAACTTCTTCATGAGGATTTTGTGCATAACTACTATATTGTTGACAATTATAGGAGAATTTATTAGTTCAACATTATGCCTATTAATGATCCTGACGAGTAGCCTAGAAGCAAAAGAGCATTTCCAATGTCACCAAGATACAATTAAACTAAGAGGGGTCGCCCACCAAAGATGAGAAGAAGAGGTGCAGATGAGCAAGTAGATAACTCACAAAAAAAACTTAAGTAGTAAAAGTTGCGGCTAGAAAAAGGAAAAAATAAAGAAACTCTTCCTACTCAAATACTTTAAGAGAGGTTGACCTACAATACCAAATAATAACACAGGCTGATTTGCATCTGCAGAAACTAAATTCAGACAACAGGAAAGACTTAGTAAGTGAAGATATTGCACATTTACGTTTGATTTAAATTATTGAGAAATGAACTAACATTTTTTTTTATTTGTTTCTTCGCTCCAATCAACGTATCTAGATCGAAATCATAGCTCGCCGACAAAGCCAATGCTGAATGTGTGTACATAAGGATCATCAACCAAAGGGCTGGTGATAAGTTAGTAAACATATTTTAATAAATACCTGTGCAATTCAATTTTCATAATAACTAATTTTTAGGTCTATACATTCAAAAGAAAGAAGACCGGGTATATGAAGCTTTGAGGATAACATACACAATGAAGTTTTTTGTATTAGCTTGTGTTTATACATTTTAAAAGACACATCAAGGAACTTTTTCTTTTATAACATTTTTTTTAGTTTTATGATGAATAATATTATTTTTATAAATGACTTTTAAGTTCCAATCTAATTATAACTCTTGAGTTGGGAATTGATCGTGAGTGATTTTTATGTATCATCATCCCAACTTACATTTTCTTCAAACCTCAACGTAGTATTTCTTCTGCATTTTCAATTTATTTGAGATTATTTTGACTTTATAATGAATGTTTGATTATAATGTATTATATTTTTCTATTATATTTATAATCTGATTGCTATTTCAAAAATTTTAAAAGCAACACTCAATATTTTTTAGATTAAAAAATAAAGAAATTTAAGCAATGTAATAGCCCTTATTATGTAGTAGATTAAAAATTATTAAAATACATTTCATTTTAAATTAAAATATAGTAAAGAATAGCAATGTTAAATTTTGCTTTAAAAAATATAAATTTTTTCACTATTTATTTACCCTTATTGTGTAGTAGATTAAATATGTATATAACTTATTAAATGATAAAATAAAGCAATGTAAGCAATGTAATATCATATCGATTTGTAATACCTAAAATACCCTTCATATTTAATTTTGGAGTTAACTTTAACTCTTATTTTAAGCTCTAAGACTAAATTGGCTCAATTACTAATAGTCGAGGGACTAAAATGGGGGCAATGCGAAACACTAAAACTATATTGGACATTTATCAATAGTCAGGGGACTATTTGAGCTTTTACTTTATTAAAACATAAGATATGATATGATAAGTTTCTTTGTAAATGACAAGTTGCTAGATGATAAATGCTCTGTTCTTTTTTTAAATAGATGAAAAACGTGCATGTCTTAAATTTCTATTAAAATTCAATATTAATATTTACTTATGATGACCTGCATATATATTATTTTTATTCATGAAATTGTTATAATATAGAATTATCCACTGAGATGTATGATTCAACCAACTGGTTGAGATTTATTTTAAAAAAAAATTCTCCTTTATTAGATGGATGATAGAAGAAATCCTGTATATAGTTGAAGAGGAGCAAATGAGAATAGGTACTAAAGTTAATATGTATTTTATTTTAGTTAATTTGTTTGAACATATAAGACAAATGGTTTATGTATGATCTGGACAAAAACTATTTTATGTTTAGTGGATCTTTGTATTTTTTAAAGATGTATGGGCCTATTTATAATGTTAATTAAAAGAAATTAAACTATTGGCCAACTGTCTATTCCCACCTTGATATTCTAAGCTCTCAGGCTAAATCGTGACAAGAGATCATCTAACACAAAAAAAATTATGCTTCATGCCAACATAAAAGAGATGATTTCCACAAAAATAATAGTCACACTTGCACAATATTCAAGAAAATTTTATTATTTTATTAAGGCAAAAGTTCCTTTCAACATGCGAATGCCTAAAATTTTGGTATTTATAAACTTCAATTGCCCTATTAATTGCCTCTCAATTCAAAAATTACAAATAGAAGCATGCAACTTCAGTCGCAGATCTTGTGTCAATAAGGATAAGTATGAGAATGAAAACACGAAACCACCAGTGGCTAATCAATGCATATCTAGTGTGAAACAAGAGGTATCATGGAAAATAGTAATCATTGATTCAGTCAAGCACAGGAAGACAACAATTCGCTACAAGAACCACTTTATAAGCCAATCCACACTTCTTACATTCATCAATACAAAAAACAAGCACTGAGGATAGAACCAACAACCTAAGCTAAACAACACATCAACTCAAATCAAGGAATCAAAATAATTAAAAGAAAACATACCATTCTTATAAGCATCATCGTAGACATGTTTAAATATATTGAAATTAAAAGAAAACCTAAAAAATAAAACATTGACATATTATACCTGACTAATAGCTGAAATCGGTTATTTGCTAGGCATTCTCAACAAATGTAAACTCGTAGATCTCCATCAAAATTACTATAAAAATTTAATACATAAGCCCAAGTAAGACATTGGATTTCAAATGGCAACTTTTCCAACAAATGCTTCATAGATAATTTTATAATTAATTGCAGTTGGCCCAAATAGACTCAATATCTAAGCCTTGATGTTTGCTTTGATATTAAGATAATAGAAATTAATAAAACTAAATTCTCTTTGCACTCCAGGAAAATGCCTATCGCAGTAAATAAGTCAACAATAATTGATGCTGAATTACAAAAATTTCATCAAGATATTAATCTATATAAAGTAGATCTCCTAAATCAACCATTTTAGAACATTGTATATTAAAGCTTTTCACTTTCTTGTAGGCAAACATATTAAAAAACCCCAATAAATTAGCATTAAATTGCATGAATGAGTTAGTATTTAGTTTAATCATATCTGTGGAGCTTTCTTGATATAAAGTTTTTTCTATTCCACTATTTCACAAATGAGAAAAAATTTCACAATGTTGAATGTTATGAAAAGCCATAGCATGTTACCCATATCATGTAAAATATAATTTTCATTCTATTAGATCATTTTTGCATGCTACTTCGCTATATCATGTTACAATTTAATGTGATCACGCTGTGCTTATGAGTAAGTGAACATGATTCAGCTTTCCTTGATCATTTCAAGTTGGAGATGACAGAATCACATAAAGGGGCAATATAGAATAGGTCTTTGGATTAAAATGAGTTAATTGTACCCTAGAGAATGTTGTTGTAGTTTCATAACAAAGTTTTTTTTTTTTTTTTGATGCACTGCAAGATTATAAGTCCAAGCAAAAGACAGAATGAATTATATATGAATACATTAGAAACTTGAATTTCACTTATTTGAATGGATGGACAAATCCATCACATGACAAGGGCATGATCAAATAAACAACACCTAGCAAGATATAGTTTTTTATTTTATACCAATAATTGTTGTATTTTTTAATTTTAAAAATTAGTTAGAAGTTAGTTGGAAGGTGGTTGGAAGTTAATTGGACTGTGGTTGGAAGTTTGTTGGAAGATGGTTTGGATAAAGTTGGTTGACCTTCCTCAACCAAGCTTCATATAGCCAACCCTACTCAAAATTCAAAGTAGCTAGCCTCATCTACTTTCTAGGATCAATTCAAGTTCAAATTACACAAGTCAAGGCATATTCGACAACATAAGGCTTGGTTCCATCCTAGCCCACAATTTAAGGCACCTCCTCCATGTAAATCCATGCAAAAGTCGACCTCCTCCACTCTGTTGAATTTAATTTTTTTAATTTTTAGGAATTTATTTTATGAATCCCTATTTTTATAGGATTGTTTGGGGTGTTCATATATTCATATATTAGACTGGATTAATGAATTTTAGAAATGCTTAGTTTTGGATTCCAATTTAAATTTTCTGCTTGGTGGTGGACAAATTTTCATGGTGGTTCGGTGACTTCCCATGATATAATTTCTTTGGTGTAATACTATATTTAATTTTTCTCTCGTATTATTATTATCTTCTTACACTTCTCCAACCTCTCCAAACCTTAGAATCCCTTTGCAAGCTCTCGGCCTCCACATCAATTCCTAAACCCTAAAAACCCTAGCTCTAGGCTTTGACCTTAAACCATAAGCCTAGACCATCCCATCTCCAAAACATAGTCTCCCCTCTTCACCATTACATCTTAAACCCTAATGCCCACATGGTCGTTCACAGCCTAGACCCCTAAATATCAATCCCTAGCCTTTGCCATACCATAAACTCCACAAAAAATAACTCTTTATTCATGGTAGTTCTCTGCAACCAATAAAACGTCCAATCCTTATAATTTCTGAAGGCCTACGACCATTCCAATACTCTCCCACCAATATTTCAACACCCAAAGAGAGGCTTCCCATTCCACTCCAAAAACCCAATCTTGATTGTTTAGTAGCTTTAAAATATCATGATAGCGTATTTTCTCACTTAAACAAAGATTAGTTAAGTAGTGCAATAAAGTTTATTTGTGCTCTTTTAAAATCTAATTTTTAGCAGTAACATCATGTACTTGAAGTGAGAGAGTATACAGTTGCAGCAGAATCACAAGCTTACAAAGGCACATTGAACCGAGAGATTATTACGTGCGGAGTTCGGACAAAGAGAACCGTTCAGTTTTGTGACGGTCAACAGTAAAAGCACAGTTATTGTCCACCACTGCACTTTTACTATTTATTATTGCGCTTTTAATGCGTGTTTACTATTCACAGTCAAAAAACCGAACGATTCTGTGTCCGGACTCCGCACGTAATAATCTCTCCATTGAACCAGCACACCTCCAAGATTCAAATGCAAATGCCTTTAGTAGTAAACAATAAAGATTCACCTTACATTAGCTGCAAATATTTCAGCCATCAAAATATAGTAAGACTTACCGGGCTTGAAAAATATGGACAACCCAAAATCTATGGCCTTGAGAGGGGAGTTTTCCTTCTTATTCGCAAAGAGGAAATTCTCCGGCTTGAGGTCCCGATGGATGACCCCGTGCCGGTGGCAGAGTTGCACAACCTCCACAATAGTCTTGCTGACCGCCGCAGCTGCCCTCTCCGTGTAGTGTCCGCGGGCCACGATCCTATCGAAAAGCTCTCCACCCTCGCACAGTTCCATGACCAAATGCACGGCATTATCGTCCTCGCAGGCCTCCCTGAGGCTCACGATACTGGGGCTCTTGGGCAGGTGGTGCATAATCTCGACCTCCCGGCGGACATCCTCGACGTCGACGGCAGTCCGGAGCTTGCGCTTGGAGATAGACTTGCAGGCCAGGAGTTCCCGCGTGTAACGATCCATGCAGAGATAGGTCACCCCGAACTCCCCACGCCCCAGCTCCCGGTCGACCGCATACTTCTCCTCAATCCCACCCGATCTCGTGTCCCAGCTCCCGTCGGTGAGCACCGTCATCCGCCTTCCACCGGCTGCGCCACCGCTCTGGTGCTTCCCACCAACGCCGCCACCACCACCTTCCTTGTGGTCGTGGAAGTGAGCCTTAACATCCTCACGAGCGGCCGCTGCCGCCGAACGGCAGCAGTTGCCCATGCCCCCGGTGAATGAGTAGCCCTAGTTTTCTAGAGGTAATCACTCAGTAGTCATTATCAGCTTTATCCGCAAAGAATGAGATAGGAAGGAGACGAAGCGGATCCGCGGAGAGAGAAATAGAGTTGGCGAAGAGTGGACGGGGAGAAGTTAACAGACTGAACGGAAGGTGTTTGATTCGGAGTTCCTGGCACTTTTGTCTGGTCTGTGCTGTTATTGCGATAGCTTCGACGGAGATCGTGCGACTGAACTGTCAGCATACGGAGAAATTATTTGGTGCGGCGTCCGGACTTAGCTTTGCGTTCGATTGAATTTTGTTTAGTATTTTTGTCTTGTTAGCATGTCCGACGTGACCCGCCCCGAATGAAAAATTTAAGGGGTCTTTACATATATAATACTTAAAATTTTTCTATTTATTTATCTAACACTTAGACTCTTCTATTTACTATTCAACCACCTAAAAAATACTTGCCCTCCTCAAAACTAACACTTTGTTACCATTTCGTCAAACGCAAACCCCGACACTGTCTTTCAGAAACGTTGCATCGCTTGTTCCTCTCTCAGTCGGCTCTTCCTCGCACGCTCGGTCCACTGTTCCTCGCTCGGTTCACTGTTCCTCGTGTATACAATGACGACCAATACATAAAATGAAGCTACAGCTTTTAAACGAAGCTGCATTGTGGAAGAACAGTAAATGAAGCTACAGGATGTAAATGAAGACCTTATATTGTTTTTAGAAACAAATGCAGAATTGTTTCAAACGAAGTGTAATATAATTCTATTAAGGAGATCAAGTTTCAGCACAAAAAAATTCTTAGCCGATGGCATTATCGCTTCTTCCCCAAATTAAAACCTTCTTCTTCTTCAATAAATAAATTACCTAAAGAAATTACCTGCTTTGGCCCTTCACAGCACCGGCGTGGTAAGATGAGCTGGTCGGAAATGTTTCTCGCGCGCCTGCAACCTGTTTTCGCAAACGAGAGAAGGGCAGCAACTCCGTCTCTCAAAATGAAGGTTCTATTCAACACGAGAGAGCTGCTCCGAGAGTTGTTTCCCGCGCGCGCATCCCTGTTTTCGCGAATTGATTTTGACGGAGTAGACGGAGTGGCATGTTTGATGAGGGCCAGGTATTTACGGTGGTAAAAGAGTAAAAATTAAAGTTTAGGTGTGAGATAAGTAAATAGAGATGTTTTAAGTGTTATGTATGTAAAAATTCCAAAATTTAAATTCGTAGGAGTTCAAAAGATTCAGAGCTATGAGTTCAAAAGATACGGAGCTAGATCATTTTACTTTTCAACCTGACATTTCTCAATGCTCATTCTCTCTCATTCTGTATTCCATACGCTATTCTTGTAATCATTCGGCATTTCAGACGTTGCAGAAGTTCGTCTCCTTTGCAAACAAGTACAAGAAATTGTTGCACCTTTGATATGCTTTTACTGTTTATTTACATTTTTTTGTATTTTTAAAACTAGGTTGCATAGCTTTCATGGTATCAATTCGTATATCCACTGTGCTTTAAGTGTGCTTTCGTTGTGCATTTGCAACTGCACTTTCTCTACGCTTTTGTTGTGCTTTCACTGTATTTTTTCTACAGAGCTTTCGTTGGGCTTTCACTACTCTTTCATTAGGCTTTCATTGCGCATTTTCTACTATTTCACTGCGTCTTCACTACGCTTTTGCTGAACTTTTGTTGCACTTTCACTAAACTTTTGTTGCACTTTTGCTGAACTTATGTTGCACTTTCACTGCGCTTTTTCTATTACTCTTTCTTTGCTCATTTTTTACTATTTCATTGCACTTTCGCTGAACTTTTGTTGCACTTTCACTGCGCTTTTATTTTTCTTTGCTTTTACTTCTTATTCACTTTTTTTTTCTTTTTTCTTTGTAGATGACTCTTTATTTTTGTCCAATTATATATCGTTGTTATGTTTCAGCCTTCTGAAATATTTACGACTCATTTGTCAAAATAATTCACAAAGATGTTGAGGACATTTTGAAGACTTTGAACATCCATCGAGTTCTAAAGTTCTCACTATTCCAGCAAAATGTACCTCTTATATATGAGCTGCTGAAATTCGGTGATATCTCTGAACAAGGTTTCATTATCAAAGGTCATTTGCTGAAATTTACATCTGATGAGGTTGCTCTGCTTATAGGCTTGATTTCAAAAAGAACTTTTATGTATACTTCAATTTCTTTTGAGAGCAACAGATTATTTTCAATCAATTTAACCAAAAACTACTCATATTTTCCTAACAGATATGCTGAGATCATATAGCAAAGCGAGCCACTTATAGGAGTCTTATCAAATAATATTAAAAGTGAAATGATAGAACTAAATAGTGAAAGAGTAGTAACAAATTCAGTAGCAAATTGTGCACTGTAAGCACAGTAAAAGGGCTTTAAAAGTACAGTGAAGGTGCAGTGAAGGTGCAATAAAAATGCAGTTAAAGTGCAGCAAGAGCGAAGTAGTAATGCACAGTGAAAGCGCAATAACAAATGTGCAGTGCTCTTTGGCTTTTTCTACGTAGCTTTGTTTTAGAACTTTTGAAAATTATAAAACTTTGGAAATCCTTAAAACAACTTGGGATGAGGTAGAAATCTATCGATAAGTTGAAACCTGCAGTAGTTCCAGCCAAATTAACTTCTAATTCCTAAACATTTGCATACCTCCCTTCAGCCCTCTCATCTTGCGAGCATGCCATCTTCACGAATAATGCAAAATTGTTCCTCATTTTTTTCTTTCTCAGTGGGTATCAAAAGTCCTAAATATTTGGAGTTTGGAGCTTTGACGGGTTTTTTCTTAAAATGGAGTGCCAACCCTAAACCTCTCTTCCAAAAAGTAAAAAATTGTGGGTCGGGTCAGGTCGGTCGGGTTGACAAGTCATAAATAAAAAATGAAATCCAATTGAATATCCACAATTGCCTCCACGTGTTAGGATTTAATTGGATTCCGGACGCAAAGCTGCGTCTGGACTTCGCGCCAAATAATTTCCCCAGCAGATGGCCTTCAGACGCCCACATCTCCGCCCGATAAGAAATTATGTGGATTACTTCAGTGGCTGGCTGTTTGCTTGGCAGCAAGCGCGATTTAACTTAGGGTAGTAAAATGGATGTAAATTATTTCAAATGTAAAAAAATTTGAAATTGTTAATATCTAGTTGGGAGAAAAAGAAATGTAAATTAAAGTAAATGTAATGTAAATTATTTTAATTTATTTTTGTGATAAATTAAATTGGCTCAGCTTTGAGCGAGAACTGTTTACACTACAAGAAAGCTAGTTTAACCTTCGTTGTTCGTCGCCATTGTCGCCACCCGCCACCTCCTGCTATCGAGCCCGCCATTGCCAGCCGCCGACCACCGCTTCTATGCCACCATGCGCCGTCGGACGCCACGCACCACCAACTGTTGCCTAACGCCCCACCACCGACCACCGCTGTCGCCGCCACCGGCAGTCGACCACCAAATAGTGCCACCCCCCCAGCTTTGAGCGAGAACTGTTTACACTACAAGCAAGCTAGTTTAACCTTCGTTGTTCGTCGCCATTGTCGCCACCCGCCACCTCCTGCTATCGAGCCCGCCATTGCCAGCCGCCGACCACCGCTTCTATGCCACCATGCGCCGTCGGACGCCACGCACCACCAACTGTTGCCTAACGCCCCACCACCGACCACCGCTGTCGCCGCCACCGGCAGTCGACCACCAAATAGTGCCACCCCCCCCCCCCCCCCCCCCCCAACCACTAGCCACCTCCACACCCATCGAACTTTACATTGCATTCAGTTACTTCAAACCAAACAAAAAAAATATTCATCTGCATTTACTTTACACTCATCTAAATAAATCCAAATTATTTTTTTTTACATTGCATTACTTTTACACTGCATTCTTTTTTTAGCCAACCAAACAGTCTTTTTAAAGTAGGATTTAGTTAATCTCGTAAATTCAAATTTATTAATTTATACGAGTATTAAATTTTTACAAATTATTTTGTTGGATAATTTAGAATTTAAGATGCTAGATTCAAATTTGCCGATTGGTGATATCTGACCCTAATAATATCACGACCCGGCCCGGTGAGCTTGTATAGACAAGGCAGGAACGGATGGCAGACTTAATGTTAGAACATAACATTTCAATATCATAAAATATGATTTAATATGAATGTAAAACAACTCAAGAGATATCATAAGCACCTCTAAAACAACTTCAAAATTATTTCATATAAAGTCAAATATGTACAGAGGTGGATAAATTTTTTTTTTTCATGTCAACATCCACCCAAAAATCATACAATAACTACAAAAAAAGCACAGAAGGAACCTATCATCCGGTCCTCTATGGCTATACGTGAACCATGGTCGTTCAGCTATTCACCTAGCAGCAGGGTCTCCTAAAAATATCCTAAAACTAGGGAATGAGCTAACGCTCAGTAAATGACAATTACATCTAAAATTCATGTGCAATGTAGAGAAAAATAATATGCAAAGTTGGTAATATATTTACATGCAAAAGTAGTCCAATAATTAATGCCTTCCTATATGTCATATACTTTTCGATGTCATATGCTATGTGTATGTCAATGTCATATGCTCTTTTCTATACATCATAAGCTTACCACATGTTATATGCTCCTTTCTATACATCATATGCTTACCACATGTCATATGCTCTTTTCTATATATCACATGCTTACCACATTTAATTATTACATGATGTCTATTATATCACATGTTTATATATCTCTAATTTATGCATATATTATACATCTGAATCGGAGTACCTATATTATATTTGATCAGGTACAATCTCATAATTGGCCATTCATCATCATTTTGCCCCGAAAAGCCGCACTGTGTAAGTGCACCGTATTTGGTACTCCGCCTCAACATGCACAAACTTGCATTTTTTTTATCTCATATCATAAAATGATGCAACAATATCAAACATACATATGATGACTTTTATTTAAGCATGAAAATGAACTTGAATATATAAAGAACTTTCTATCTAACATATCAAGTACAAGATGACATATACATACTAAAGTGAAATGTAATATAAACAGAGTAAAGTGCAATGTAATATATATACTTACAAAGAAAACATGACATACTTAAAAGAAAATATAAAATCTAGATTGTAATGTCACTTACTCAAATAAGCAATTATTTATTTTCATTGTGGCGTATCTTCTTGGATCAATCCTTTCCTATAATCAACACCTAGGATAATATATCTTGATTACTAACTCATAACACTTATAAATACCATAACCTAATTCATAACATAATCATAGCATAATTTTCTTTACCCAATCATAAATTAAATTAAATTAGAAATTTTCAGATTTACCAAAATTCCAAATTTTAGAAACATAATTTTTCACTAATTTCAATAAGATTGCATGTTAAAACATCCCTCTTATCTAATTATGAAGTTAGGTTATTTAATTTTCAGATTAATTTTATTTAATAATTAGGAGAAATAATATTTTATAAAAAATTCCCAATTTGTACAAGGAGAACCTTCCTAAGGTCATTTGGAATAACTTTTGTTAAGAACTTTTCATAAAATTTCAATATATGAAAAAAATCTAATTTTAGAAACCTAAATTTTTTTTTGAAGAAAAATTATATTTTCATGGATAAAAGTCCTTCACCAATGTTCTTCTAACATTCTTTTCAAAAAGAATTAAAATTGGAGAAACCTTAATTTCAAAATTTTGAAAATCTTTTAGGAAAATTTCATTTTTTCATGGTTAAAGGCATTTCCTAACCCTTCCCTATTAATCTTCTTCTAAGATTTGAGTTTTGAGCAAACCCTAAAATTTTAACCTAAAGAAATCTATGGGAAATGAAACTTTTCTTATTTTAGAAGCTTAACTCCTTCTTCCTTATGCATTTCTCCACGTTTTTCTCCAAAATTTCTCGCCGGAAACTCGCCGGCTGCCGCTTAGCCGTCGCCCTCTCCCTCTCTCTTCCGCCTTCTCCTCCACTCGGCCGAACAAAACAAGAGGGACCGAAATTCTTTTTGGTCCCTAAGAGATGTTTTGGCTATTTGAGGGAGAGGGATCACCAAAAGACGCATGTGCCCTTCTTCAACTATTTTCCTTAAGGCTCATGAGGGTAAAATGGGCAAAAAGGCTAAAGTTTACTTAAACGAACTTCGACAATTTTTAGTTTTAAAATCATGGAAAATTAGGTGTAGGTTTTTTATACCATTTCAATTAAAATTTTGCGTAGAATTTAATAAAATTATCTGCGTCGAATTCTAACAACTTTAAAATTTCACCTAACTTCATCATAGCGCATTGAAATGCGTGCGACGCATCCGATCGAAAGTTTTCGGGTTTTACAATTCTCTCCTCCTTATAAAAATTTTATCCTCAAAATTAAAATAAGAGGTAACAAAGTATACCTTACACAAAATTGTGAGGATAGCATTTCCTCATTTCTGACTCTTTCTCCCACGTAGCGTCTTTCTCAGACCTATGTTTCCATAAAACCTTTACAAAAGGTATATCCCCTGCTTCTGAGTTATTTCACACTGAACTCCAATATATGATCTGATTCTTCTGCATAAGTAAGATTTGGTTGTATGTCCACATATTCCGTTATGATCTTAAAAGGATCATTTGATATAAACTTTCTTAAGGAAAAAATATGGAACACGTTATATACATCATACATAGCTGGTAAATCCAATATGTAGGCCACATTTCATATCTTTTCCACAACCTCAAAAGGACCAATGTACTGGGGACTAAGCTTTCCAGTCTTGCCAAAATGTAATACACCCTTCATAGGCCTGATTTTTATAAAAACAAAATCTCCCACATTGAATTCCACAGAGAAATGCTTGGCATCATAATATTTTTTCTACCTATCTTGTACTACTCGCAACCTATCTCTGATAATTCTAATCTTGTTGGTAGCATCATCAACTAAATCAGAGCCAATCACTCTCCTTTCACCTGCCTCAGCCCAACATAAGGGTATTCTATTTTTCCTTCCATAGAGTGCTTCGTAAGGAGTCATTCCTATGATGGCTTGGAAGTTGTTGTTATAAGCAAATTCTATCAAAGAAATGCGAGATTTCCATCCTCCACCAAAATCAAGAACACATAGTCTAAGCAAATCTTCAAGGGTTTGTATCATCCTCTCATATTGTCCATCAATTTGAGGATAGAAAGCTGTACTAAAGGTCAATCTAGTACTCATAGTCTCTTGAATCTTCCTCCAAAGTCTAGAAGTAAATCTGTCATCACGATCAGATATTATGAACTTTGGTACACCATGTAGTTGAACAATCTCTGTCACATACAACATTGTTAACCTCTCAACTGAGTTAGTCTGTCGAATAGGCAAGAAGTGAGCAGACTTCATAAGCCTATCAATGATAACCCAAATAGCATCATGACTCTGTAGTGATTTCAATAAACCCGTCATGAAGTTCATAGCAATATCATCCTATTTTCACTCTGGAATAGACAGGGGTTAAAGTAATCCACCTAGCCATTGATGTTCAGCTTTGACTAACTGACAAGTGGAACACGTTGCAATAAAATCGGCTACACTCCTCTTCATTTTAGGCCAACAAAATAAACCCTTAAGGTCTTGATACATCTTGTTACTACCAGGATGAATGGTATAACCAGAATGACGAGCTTCATAAAGCACATCCCTCCTCAGATTATCTATATTTGGTACACAAACTCTACCCTTATACCACAAAAGATCATTTTTATCAATAGTAAAATCCTCTTCATGGCCTACTTTCACCAGATTAATAATCTTCATAAACTCAGGATCCTTTAACAATGCTTCAGCTATCTTACTCTTCAAATCATGTTTTACTGTCATCTGACCTAACCATACATTCTCTATTGTAGGAAGTATCACAGATAACTTTAAGCATTCCATCTCCTCAATCAGCTTCTCCTGTTGGGTCAATAAGTAATTCACCTTGACCATCATCTTTTTACTCAAGGAATCAGCAATTGTATTTACTTTTCTTGAATAATACTAGATATTCAGATCATAATCATTAAGTAATTCCATCCATTGCCTCTACCTTAAATTTAGCTCCTTCTATAAAAAGATATACTTCAGATTTTGATGATCGGTGAACACTTCACAACGCACCCCATATAAGTAGTGCCTCTAAATCATCAAAGCAAATACTACTATAGCAAGTTCCAAATCATGTGTTGGATAGTTCTTCTCGTGGTTTTTCAATTGCCTAGAGGCATAGGTAACTACCTTCCCATGCTGCATCAAGACACATCTGAAGCCCCTTAGTGATGCATCATCGAAAATTTGAAAACCTTCAATGCCTGAAGGAATAGTGAGGATCGATGCAGTCATCAAGAGAGTCTTCAACTCTTAAAATGTTTCTTCACACTGACTATTTCACTCAAATCTCACTGCTTTCTGAGTCAATCTACTCAATGGTGCAGCAATCTTGGAGAACCCTTCAACAAATTTTCTATAATAGCCAGCTAACCCAAGAAAGCTTCATACCTCCATAGCAGTCGTAGGTTTAGGCCACTCAGCTATAGCTTGCACCTTATACTGATCCATAGAAATGCCTTCACCATTGATCACATGCCCCAGAAATGGGACACTTCTCAGCCAAAACTCACACTTGAAAAACTTAGCATATAATTCATTGCCTCTTAAAGTCTGCAACACAGCCTGAAGATGATTCGTATGATGCTCTTTGTGGACCTATGAAAGGACACTGCCGTGTGGGGGACAGAATACAAAGGATGCATCCGCACGATCCCGTAGGACTAAATGATCGCAGGCCTCTGTGATCTTCCGTAAGCGGGCCAATGGAAGGGCAGATTAGGCCGTTCATATGATTAACCATTGAGGATAGTGGCTCTCTCCAACACACCTTGATGGGTAATAATATACACGACCTGATCGGAATAACGAGTTTCCCCCACCCAATACATCAGCTCGAGTGGGGTTTATTTGACAGTGGGATTCGGTTTCCCATGGGCACAAGTCCCCGTGGTTAATTACATCTCAAGCCGGGGGCCTGAGAAAACTCTCGATTAAGGATTCTACATTATACCTTCAAGTGGGATTGGCACATAGGGGGAGACTAGGAAGTCCTACTCAAAGCAAGGAAGAATGGTTCAAATTAGCTTAGTCAACATACATGACTCACATCAGCATCCAGAGGGACTAAGGTAATGATAAGAAACTAGAGAAAAGAAATGAACCAACACTCAGAACATGCAAGAGAGAAAGGATGGAGGTGGCGTCATCTATATGACGCGAATAGGTAGGATTTATAGCCTTTGAAGGATAGAAGACTTACCCACCGATGAAGCATACTAATAGACATCGACAGTAGTAGCCTTGAACCCTAAATCTAGTGGATTTAGTATTCTACACACAACACTAACACCCATGTCCTAGCTAATGCATCCTGGACTTATATTCTGCCTAAAAAGGAATGCCAGCTAACTACCTAAGTACATATAATCTATGATATCCAGTCTTTATGAAAGATGGGTGGGTGGCTGAGTTTTTTGAAATTAAGGCCGACATCTAGAGAATTTTCTAAATGGCCCTAAACTTATGTAGGGTGAATGCTCCTGGAATTAATGTAATTAAAAATTTAATTTAGTTAATTTTTAATATAATGCATGCTAGTTAACAGTCTCAAATCAGATATGCATAGAATTTTAAAAGGGTGATAGAAAATAATTTTTAGAAAAGACTAGGCTTTCCCATGTCCGACACCTCATCCTCATAGGCCAGATTATCCAGACTCTACCCGCAGGCGGGAAAGTGTCTTATTAGAAGGAGAGAGAGGAATGCAATAATATGCATGCAACCCCGGATAGTTCTGGCTATTCCCTAGATCGTTAGATTTCTATGTTATTTAGTTCTTAAGATTTTAAATTTTAGTTATGAGTAGAAAAGATTTTGGTCCTTAAAGAGCCTAGCGAAAAATTAGGTCACACATATGCAAGAAAAAAAAACTTAGAAAAAGCATACAATTTCTACTGCGCACGCAAAGTAAACACATTAATATAAATCCACAAAATAAAGAAAAGTCTAAAGTCCATAGTAAGTGCCGTATAAGTACAACTCGGGGTTTGTAAAAAAGTAATGGTGGCTAGGCTCCACTGACAACAACCTAGATTCTAATCCTACTGAACAACGCAAGTCTTAAAAGCCTGGAATTTCATCTTCAAGTCTTTGTCTTTAAGCCTTCATGTGGATCATCTTCAAGTCTTTATATGGATCATCTCCGGGTTCTTCTATGAATCATCTCCGGGTTCTTCTATGGACCATCATCCAAAAGGGTACCCAAATGAATAAGAAATTTTCTATGAAGGGCTTTTCTTTTTCTCTTCGGATACATAGTATTTAAAATGCCATACCTTTGAAGACTTTCACAACTCAATATAAATTACATTAAATTACATTATGAAAAAGAAAATCTAGACCCTGACTGAACCTGTAAGGTTATCCTAATAAAATCTCAAGCAATTATATATAACAACCCAAGCAGTTAATATTTATGCAAAAAAAGAAACACACTTGGCCATGCTCTTTTAATTTAGGGAGGGGGCTTTAGCAATTCCTAGAGCACCTGCAAAAAATAATGTTAATTTTAAAGCTTAATGATTATTACCCCCCTATTTTAGCGCTGCATGAGCGTGGCCACCTGCATAAGATTGGGTTAGTATAAATCGTCCCTAGCCTAGGGGTAATTCTAATGCAAAATCAATCATATCACAGGTAAAGTGCAATACAGTAATAAAATAAACATTCACAGCAAATCATATCAACCATCACACGAGCCACATGCAAGAGCATCACATCATAGAAACAAAAAAATATAAAACACCGACCTAACATATAACTAGAATTGGTGCCCTAGCAAATAATTCTATGTGTGTGTAGTAGGCTTGTGAGGCTTTGGGTAGGTCCTATATCAGGTAGTTAGTTCAAGTTATTTTGAGTTTAGATTTATTGAAGGCCAAAAGGGGA
Source organism: Dendrobium chrysotoxum (assembly GCA_019925795.1). Taxonomy (NCBI): domain Eukaryota; kingdom Viridiplantae; phylum Streptophyta; class Magnoliopsida; order Asparagales; family Orchidaceae; genus Dendrobium; species Dendrobium chrysotoxum. Next base: position 40,714,669 of record CM034307.1, on the reverse strand, counting down.
GAGTTTGATTAAAGTTTAAATATTAGTAAATTAGGGTCCATTTTTAATTAGTTTAGTTGGTTAGTTCATTTTAATACTAAGGGTAGTATTATTTGAAGTTTAAGTTGTATTAGCGAGTTTTAGAAGATCTGGGGCCTACCTATCCACTAGGTTAAGGGGGTCCAAAAAGTCATTTTTAGAAATAGGTTGGGTCTAGGGGAGTTAGTATTTTTATTAAATATTAGACCTTACTATGAGTAATTAGACTGTTAGTTTGCTGGATTCAGAGTTTTCTAGGCAAAATTATGATTTTAGGAGTTTCAGACCCTAGTTATTGGACTATGGTTGACCGAGGGGTTGACTTTTTAAACTAGGCTAATTTCTGGGAAATTAATATTTTTAGTAAATTTTAGAGCTTAATTAGAGTTGAATACTTTTTAATTTACTTAATTTAGAATTTTCTAGAGTTAGTTACGAATTTTTAAAGTTTGGGTATTAGAAGTCTTTTAAGTTTTAATTAGATTTATTTTTCAATTTTATAACTCTTTGAATTTAAGTTTATTTTAATGAATTTTATTTAGTTAACCTTTAATTAAGGGGTGATAAATAGATTAGTGAGATTTAATTCAAGTCAATATTCAAATTTTTACCTCTTAGTGATTACATATGTTGGTTATAACTTGATCGAGAGTTGAGTATTTTAATGCATTTGGACTCAGATTGTGATTGATTTTATTGCTTTATTAATAGATTAAGGCAAAATAACCCTAGGGTAACATGTCACTAAGTTTTCTATATTTAGTGTTTCATCCTAAGGGAGTATGCATCCTAAGTCTAAGTTTTCTACGATTCAATCCTTTAATTTTTATCCTTAAGCGTCACTTGTGTTGTAGGGGATTAAAAGAAGTTTGTTTCTAACCCTTTGGAAACTTGTATATGTGTAATTGGGTTCAAGGATCTATAATAAAATAAGAAAAGAAAATCTTAAGAATTGAAGTTTCTACAGGGCCCTAAAGGTAGGGGAACATACATACAGAAAGGTCTCCTAAATGCTTTCTAAGTTTTAAGGAAACTCACTACACCTGGGGCTATGACCTGATGGTATCGCCCGTAGCACCCCATTAGAATGAATGGAGGTGACTGATGCTCGGATCCAATTGTCCAAGCTCCTTCGTCTGCGCTCCAGTTGCTTCTTTATCTTTTGCTCTCCAAAGCTCCTCGCAAAATAATACAAAAGGAGAGAAGGTGGTGGTGTTAGAGCACATTAATAATTAATAATTAAAATAAAATATAATAAAAATACCAACGTACCTTTTTTCGGGCTTGGATACTGGTTGAGCCACCCGCCTTTTTGAATTTCTTCACTTTATAAGCATTTCATCTCAAGGAGCAAGTAAAAAGTAGTAGAAAGGGAAGGGGAAAGAAGTAACGAGAAAGAGGGAGAAAAGGAGCTATGTCTTTCTTTCTAACCGCTTTCCAACAATCCTTCCAACAAACTTACTTACCAACACATTTCATTCCCATCAACACTAACAAGAAGTGTTTCAAGCAACTACGCTTCACGTATATAAAGAGACACTTCAACACTAAGTATGACTTCTTCATGGCTAAATATGTTTCCAAGCCCATTTGCTTATTCCCATCCAACATTCAACCCAAGTGCAAAAGAGACAGAGAAGGTTAGATGCAATTTCCTTTCTTCTAATATCCGAGAAAATGCTTTCAACCAACATGAAGCAAAATTAGATTTAACTCAAATTTGGAGCATAAAACAAGTGAAAGTATACATCTAATCCATTAGAAACCAGTTTGGAGCACTAAACTAGTGATAAACTGCATGCAACCCATCTCAAAAATCAGTTTGGAACATGAGACTAGTGGAAAACTGCATACAACACATCTCCAAAATCAATTTGGAACATAGAAACAGTGAAAATCTGCATATAATCCATCTCCAAATCAGTTTGGAGTATAAAATAAGAGAAAAACTGCATATAACTCCTCTCTAAAACAATTTGAAACATGAAAACAATGAAAATCCTGACACAACTCCTTTCCAAAATGATTTGGAACATGAAAACAGTGAAAATCTGCACACAACTCCTCTCCAAAATAATTTGGAACATGAAAACAGTGAAAATCTGCACACAACTCATTTGGGCATTGAAACTCAACTAAAATACAGCAATAAGAAAGAAGTTTTGATGCCATTTGTTCTTACTATACCTAAAGAAAATGCTTCAACCATCATATGTATCGCTTTCCAATCATAATCAAATCACTTTATGTTAAACCTAATGCATGCTTGAAATGGGAGCATGAGGCACCATGAAAACTTAATAATATGGGTGCAAATCTTTGTCACATGACTTCAAACATGTATAGGAAACCCTTCATTCAAGAGTGATAGTTTTACATAGAAACTCTCATTTAAAAGAGACAAATTCATTCACTAAAACATGATTTGCAAATCTGTAACAATTCCATGCTTTGAATGCATAACATAGGCTCTAAAAAAGAGTTGAGGTTATGGAGGATAATCAGACCTCTTTGACTCCACCTTCAAAACTAAAAGGAGAGAGGGGTACATCCACTTAAGAATAAGCAATTCGATGTAAAAAATAATAATAATAATAATAATAATAATAAAACTTAAAGAAACCAGCCATTCCACCTAGCCACAAAGACTAATGAAGGTAGAGATCATCTGGAAGCAAATGCAAGTATAAATAACAAAGCATCTTTATCTAGTCACGATTTATGAGGTAGAATCTCACTCGAGAATAAACAAACATCATGATCATCACAATCAAATTTAGCATGCTTCCTAATAAACTTTATGTTGAAAATCTTCAAAGATTCATAGCATTTCCCATTCCCCCTTAAGAGTTTCAATGATTTACACTTTTACTTCAAGAAAAGTAACGACGCTAAATATCGTTTCCATGTTTCTTCATTACACTTTGATGAAAGAAATAAATAAAGGCATATCCGTCCTTTATTACTTCAATTATGTGAAGGAAATAACAAGAATACTCTGGATTTTTCAACTGCATTTTGTTAACAGACATCACCAACAGACGAATAAGTTCAATGCACACTTTATCTCCAAATCCAAAATTATTCTTCACTGTTTAATGCGGTAAGAAGCCATCCCATGGGAAAACACTACTTATGAGGCAATCAAACCATCACTATGTACAAGAACTTTTACAAGAACCAACTGCAAAGTGATTAACAAGGTAATCTGCATTGTATCCTCCAAATATAAAACACATGAAGTGCATAAAACATATTGCAGACTCTCCATTGGATGTCATTGAATATCACAACACATGTAGGCATAACTGCTTCTACTAATCGTTATTGCCTTCTTTCATACATATGTAAAATCAACTCATCACCTATCAACAAGATAAGCATGCCAATGCCAAGTAACAAAAAGCAATATTGAACATGTCATCAACCTTATGGCAGCATAAGCTAGAGGTAATCATTTTGAATGCATTGCTAAAGACATAACTACAGAGTTTCACCGGTGATGAATCTGAATGAGAAATCCTCAAAATACCATCAAGGATTAATGAGTATGAATGAGAGGTAGAAATCAAAAAAGAGGGGGGAAGCAAGAAGAAGAAGAAGGAAAAGGAGATGCTCACCTTGCAAGTGGAAGGAAGCCGGCCTCGAGTTTGGCTAGGGCAAGGCTCGTTGGGGTTGGGTCGGTTGAAGGAGGAGCAGACGGAGGGACTTCAGCTCCTGGAGTTCGGAGAGGAGGGGGGGGGGGCTCAATTCCCTTGGAGTCGTACGAATAGGTCCAGCAGGAGAGGAGCCTTCGGCCTGACTGGGTTTTCTGCGAGCAAGAGAGATAGAGAGTAGGGGGTTCGGTTTGGCTTCCCTGGTTCCGACTGGGAGAGACGGAGAAGGAGAAGGGGATTCATGAATAAGAGACCGAGAGCCCTGGGAGGTCCGTCTGGGCTCTTTTTTGAACAACCAGCGCGATCGAGCGTGGGAGAGATCTGAGTTAAATGCTTCTTAATATCGAAGGCCAAAAATCAGGAAACAAATCTCGCAATTTTTGTAATTCTTCCATACATGCTTGTTAATGGCGCGACCTCGGCTAAATTGCAATTGCATCCATAAATGCAAATTCTAATTTTAGGAAAGTGAAATGGATCTTAACAAGATTAAATTAGACTAAATCAGGTTAGACTCGAGTCCCAATTCGACTCAATTTGAGTCAATTTGGGCTCAAGCTAATTTAGTAAATTTAATCACATAAAATTGGACCTAACATTGGCATTAATCAAAATAAAATCTGACTCGACGCAGCTAAGGCAGACTATCCGGGCCTAATCGAACACGGTTGAGTCTAATTCGACTCAATTTGAGCTGATTCGGGCTTGAATTGGACTCAACGAGGCTTGACTAAACCAAGCAAAGGCCCTCGTGGGCACTCGAACGAAAATGAGGTCAACACTCTTCATCACATGGATATATCAGAATGTCATCTATGAAGACGATGACAAAATTGTCGAGCATTGGCTTAAAGACCTGATTCATCAGATCCATAAAAGCAACTGGGGCATTTATTAACCTAAACGGTAACACTGTAAATTCATAGTGTCCATACCTTGAGTTAAAAGCTGTCTTAGGGATATCCTCCTCCTTAATCCTTAATTGATAATAGCCAGACCTCAAATCAATCTTGAAAAAGGCTGTGGCTCCTTCAAGCTGATCAAATAAATCATATATCCTTAGCAAAGGATATTTGTTCTTAATGGTAAGCTTGTTCAACTCTCTGTAATTAATGTAGAGTCCCATGCTACCATCCTTCTTCTTTACAAAAAGAACAGGTGCTCCCCATGGTGAGGTGCTTGGGTGAATAAACCCTTTCTCCAACAGTTATTGTAATTGAGACTTGAGCTCTTGTAGTTCCTTAACTGCCATATGATAGGATGCTTTTGAAATAGGCTCAACACCATGTAAAAGATCGCTAGAGAAATCAATCTCTCTAACAGGAGGCATTCCAGGTAAGACCTCGGGGAACACATCAGGAAATTCCCTTACCACAATAATCTCTTTCAACTTCAGCACTTATTTTGAAGTGTCCCTCACATGAATTAGAAAGCTTGGATACCCTTTCAAAATTAAGCTATAAGCTTTCAAAGATGAGATTATCATTACCCTGAAATACAAGCTTCTCCCCTCCAGGAAGCTTGATATTTACTATCTTCCTATTGCAATCAATAAAGATGAACTAACTAGTCATCCAATCCATTCCTAGGATCACGTCAAATTCTAAAAGTAGTAATAAAATCAATTCAACATTAATCCCTCTCACATATAGAAAGTAGTGGCGTACATACACTTAAGGCAATCATACTAAACCCATCAGGTAGCATAACTGATAGTGTAGTGGGCATATTGTGGACACTCAATGCAGGTTCCTTAACAAATTCCTGACTAATGAATGAATGCAATGCTCCAGTATAGAAAAGAACTATACTAGGTAGACTTTAAACATAAATAATATCTGTGATCATATCAGGAGATTCTTTGGTCTCTTACTGCGTGATAGCATAGACCCTTGGTTGAACAACTAGTCTTGTAGCAAACTGACTAGGAGCTGATGCAGAAGATTCCTGTGCTCTAGGTCTGCCAACAATTGACTATCTTCTGGTACTCTGCTGTGGTGGAGGAGCACTAGAACTCACCTCCCTTGGACCTTTCGGGCAATTTCTAGCCACATGCCCTGGCTGGTGGCACCAAAAATAGACATTGAAGCCAGAAAGACATTCACCTCTATGCACTTTGTCACATCTCTCACAAGGTTTGATACTGGAGGAACTCTCACTACTATCTGTTCTGGCCTTCTTCATACTAGAGCCTCTCGAATGTGGTTGAAAGCTCCTCGTCTTATCAAAACCTTTCTTCTTCTGAAAGAAATCTTTACGCTTCTGCGTAGCCTAATAATCCATCTCCATCCACCATGCCCTCTCAACCAGAACTGAATAATCTTCAAGACCAAACAAAATCAGTTGTTGTCGGATCATATCTCAAAGTCCTGACAAAAATTTGTAGCATTTTTCCTCAGTAGTAGGGATAAGATGAGCTGCATAACGTGCTAGCATGGTGAACTCAGCTTCATACTGCATGACTATGCAGTCTCCCTGAACTAATCGGATGAATCGGTCTTGCATCTGTCTCCTCGCAGATAGCAGTACAAACTAATCTCAGAAGACCCTGGTAAATTCTTCCCATGAAATCTGAGATGATGTCCTACCATGCATCTTCTCCAGCAGCTATCCTCTCCACCATCGCTCGGCCTCTCCATCCAGAGCAAAAGTAACTAAAGCCACTCTCTTCTCAGCTGGACACTGCATACCCTCAAGTATTTTCTCAACTCTCATAAGCCAAATTTCAGCATCAACTGGCTCTCCTACTCCAGTAAAGAGTGGTGGTTGTATGTCCTAAAAAATCTTCAAATACTATCAACTGGTGGTTCACTCCTGGAACTAGAGTGGGCATGTTCATGAGAATACTAGATCAAATGCGTCACAGCCACCATCATCTGAGTGAATTTGTCTATGGGAGCACTGCTGCTACCACGAGGAGGTTGTGCCACATGTGGAACAATTGGAACTTCTCTCCCAGCCTGCTCCGTGTTCCCATGTGTGTTGCCATCAGTGGCATCATGCTCTTGATCCATAGCCCTAAAATAATTAACATATTCCAATTTAATAATCTTCTTATAAACATACACCCTATAATTTCTATGACTCATAGATCATCCTAATGGCACTTTATATTGCTTCATATCCTAAACTTTTGCTCCGATACCACTCTTGTCACGACCCGGCTCGGTGAGCTCATATAGACGAGGCGGGAACGGATGTCAGACTTAATGTTAGAACAGAACATTTCAATATCATAAAATATGATTTAATATGAATCTAAAACATCTTAAGTGATATCATAAGAGCCTCTAAAACAACTTCAAAAATATTTCATATAAAGTCAAATATGTACAAAGGTGGATAAAATTTTTGTTTCATGTCAACATCCACCCAAAAATCATATCACAACTATAAAAAAAATACAGAGGGAACCTATCATCCGGTCCTCTATGGCTATAAGTGAACCAAGGTCATTCAACCATTCACCTAGCAGTAGGGTCTCCTGAAAATATTCCAAAACTAGGGAATGAGCTAACACTCAACAAATGATGATTACATCTAAAATTCAAGTGCAATGTAGAGGAAAATAATATGCAAAGTTGGTAACATATTTACATGCAAAAGTAGTCTAGTAATTAATGCCTTCCTATATGTCATATACTTTTGATGTCATATGCCATGAGTATGTCAATATCATACGCTCCTTTCTATAAATCATATGCTTACCACATGTCATATGCTCCTTTCAATACATCATATGCTTACCACATGTCATATGCTCTTTTCTATACATCATATACTTATCACATTTAATTATTACATGATGTCTATTATATCACATGTTCATATATCTCTAATTTATACATATATATTATACATCCGTACTGGAGTACCCATATTGTATTGATCAGGTACAATCTCATAATTAGCCATTCATCATCATTTTGCCCCGAAGAGCCATATTGTGCAAGTGCACCGTATTTGATACTCCGCCTCAACATGCACAAGCTCGCATTTTTTTTAATCTCATATCATAAAATGATGCAACAATATCAAACATACATATGATGACTTTTATTTAAGCATGAAAATGAACTTGAATATATGAAGAGCTTTCTATCTAACATATCAAGTACAAGGTAACATATACATACTAAAGTGAAATGTAATATAAACAGAGCAAAGTGCAATGTAACATGTATACTCACAAAAAAATATGAACATGACATACTTAAAAGAAAACATGAAATCTAGATTATAACGTCACTTACTCAAATAAGCAATTATTTATTTTCATTGCGGCGTACTTCTTGGATCAATCCTCTCCTATAACCAACACCTAGATAACATACCTTGATTACTAACTCATAACACTTACAAATACCATAACCTAAATCATAACATAATTTCCTTTACCCAATTCTAAATTAAATTAAATTAGAAATTTTTAGATTTACCAAAATTTCAAATTTTGGAAATATAATTTTTCACTAATTTCAATAAGATTGCATGTTAAAACATCCCTCTTATCTAATTATGAAGTTAGGTTATTTAATTTTCAAATTAATTTCATTTAATAATTAGAAAAAATAATGTTTTATGAAAAATTTCCAATTTGTACAAGGAGAATCTTCCTAAGGTCATTTGGAATAACTTTGTTAAGAACTTTTCATAAAATTTCAATATATGAAAAAAAATCTAATTTTAAAAACCTAATTTTTTTTTTGAAGAAAAATTATATTTTCATTGATAAAATTCCTTCCACAATGTTCTTCTAACATTCTTTTCAAAAAGAATTAAAATTGGAGAAACCCTAATTTCAGAAATTTGAAAATCTTTTAGGAAAATTCCATTTTCTCATGGTTAAAGGCCTTTCCTAATCGTTCCATATTAATCTTCTTCTAAGATTTGAGTTTTGAGCAAACCCTAAAATTTTAACCTAAAGAAATCTAGGGGAAATGAAACTTTTCTTGCTTTAGAAGCTTACCTCCTTCTTCCTTATGCTTTTCTCCATGTTTTTCTCCAAGATTTCTTGTCGAAAACTCGCCGGCCGCCGCCTAGCCGTCGCCCTCTCCCTCTATCTTCCGCCTTCTCCTCCACTCGGCCGAACAAAATAAGAGGGACCAAAATTCTTTTCGGTCCCTAAGAGATGTTTTGGCTATTTATGGGAGAGGGATCACCAAAAGATGCATGTGCCCCTTCTCCAACTATTTTCCTTAAGGCTCATGAGGGTAAAATGGGCAAAAAGGCTAAAGTTTACTTAAACGAACTTTGATGATTTTTGGTTTTAAAATCATGCAAAATTAGGTGTAGGTTCTTTATACCTTTTTGATCAAAATTTAGCGTAGAATTTAATAAAATTATTTTCGTCGAATTTCGACGACTTCAAAATTTCGCCTAACTTCATCGCGGCGCATCAAAATGCATGCGACGCATCCGATCGAAAGTTTTTGTGTTTTACAAATAGGTGCACCTAAAAACCTTTGTGAGAATGGAGAAAATGAGAGTAGAAATTTATACAAGAACTAATATATTAAGTCAAGTATGTCTAGTACAAGTGCCAAAAAGATTCAAAATGTTCTACTTTATCTTTTATTTATAAGAATAAGAGGGCAACATAAAATGCTACATCAATAAAAAAAATAAAAAAAATACATAAATTAATAACTCCTAGTACAAATTACTTTAAATAAGTGCCACCTCCTGATTGGTTTGATGGATGATCATTCCTTTTAATCTTGCTTCTCTATCGTAAGATGAGTTTTGTAGTAGATGAGTTTTGTAGTGTCGAGCCCATAAGGGTAGGTTAGTGTGGGCAAGTCTACTAGCAAGTGCCAAGCCAAGAGTATTATAGCTAGTAAAAGTTTCAAAGTCATTGGTGACTTCTGCTAGAGTCCCATACTATATAGAAGTAGAAGGCAAATGAATCTGAGTTACATGTACGACATATCCATGGTCAGTGAATTGTGATGGGCAAATTGAAACCTTCATGGATAGATGTTTTCCTGTACCTAAGATGATGACATGGTTAGTGACACACCATCATAGTTAGCAGCGAGTGCCTTCGGTTACTACTCCCTGCTTGAGGGCAAGTAATGAATTGAGAATCTCATAAGAACCTCTAACTATCCTTATTAGGGGCTACTCTCCTCTGGGTGTTTTTTCATCTTATGAGTACATGTCTTCCTATCCCTTTCATCCCATTTCATGTTGATAGGGTGTATTATTTTTAGGACTCGGGGTGTGGCAGTGAGTGAGAAATTGAGAAGCCCGTTAACTTCGACTGTTATTGTGAGGAGCGGCTCCCCTCTTAGCATTTCGTTCAAGTTGGGTCTTGATAGTCCTTGGGCAAGTTCCCTTGTGGGACCACGAGGTGCAAGTCCACCAGTTATAATTCACCAACTACCGGTGGATATATATATATAAGACAACTAATTCAAATAAGATTTTCAAATAAAACATTATAATAAAATTTGAATAATTCCTATAAACACGGATAAAATACAAAAGCAATTAAAGATTTGGATGGTTCTAAGAATGTATTTGCTTTTGAGTTGAATTAACTAATTATGATGCTGTGAATTTAATTTTAAATTTGTAGGATGACTACTATACTTATTGGTAAAGTAAAGAGATGAAGATACAATTTAATTAACATTGCCTCTGTGATAAGCACATAAAATAGTTTATCGGGTCAAGTTTGGGTCATTGGGTTACTAGTGGGTTAGTCTTAGGTCTGTCATTTTGACATATTTTGTAAGTTAGTCAGGTTTTGATTGAGTAAATACACCATGAGGATTTAGTAAATTCAAGATTTTTAAGAAAAAGTGGTGAAAACAAGATCTAAAATATCATAGAATTTACAAAGTCTATATTTTCAGTGTTTGGAAAAAAATTACCTTAAATCCTGATTAAAATCAACTTAAATCCTGCATCCATACATCCCTTAAAGGGTATTCATTTGTAATTATTAGAGAATAAATTACATGAAAGGTAGAGATTATAATAGTTTATTCTTGATTTAAAGTAACTAACTATAAGCATTTATGTAAGGGATTTATAGTATACGAAATATTTATTTTTAACTAATATAACATTTTCTCAAATATAATGAATTTCAATTGCAACAAAAAGTCATAGCTTGAGACCTTTGCTTCCTCATCTAGCCCCCAAGTGACGCGCCGCCACATTAGGAGTGTCAAAATAGAGTTACAGGTCAGGTTCGGGTCCGTTCTGCAGTTGGACTGACCTGACATTGACTCGCTACTCTTTGACCTGACCCATTTTTGCAAACGGGTTAGAAAATGCAACTCGAACTCGACCCATCGGGTTGACCCGACCCAACATGAGCAGAAAATATAACTCGGACCTAGACCTCCTATTGTCGTCGTTGTTACTTCCAATCCAAGTATCTAATTGCAGAACGGACAGTGACCTCCCTCCTGTCGTCGTTGCTTCCGATCCATCTACAAAACGACAAGCTCCCTATTATCGGCCCATCATCTTCTTTGCTTTCAATCCAACTGCAGATGAACAACAAGCTCCATACCGTCGGCCCGTTGTCATCAAAGGAGGTGAAGAACGGCGGGGGAAAAGCAAAAGCAAACCCTAGTCCTTGTCATCGGCCCGTCGGCTTCGTTGCTTGACTTGCTTCTGATCCAACCCTTCTAGCTTTCATCATCGAAGGAGGTGAATCGGGTTTGTTCGAGAAAATCAGGTCAGTCTGAGTTAATTTCGAGTTAGCGTGTTGACCCAGACCCAACCTGATTTTTCAAATGGGTCAATTTTGGGAACACGAATCCGACCCGTCTGCCAAACGGGTTGACCCTAACCCAAAAACTTTTTAGTCAAGTTCGAGTAGGATTTTCGAGTCATGTTAAATATTAACACCCCTACGCCACATGATGTCTTCTTCAACATTCTCTTTTGTCCGGGGTCAAAAAATAGCGAGCAACTCGCCTTTTCACTAATAAAATAAGAGCATAAAAAACTCCCTCATGCACACAATTTTTCTCTTACCACATGCAAACTCATCTCTCCCTTGCCTTCAACTTTATTGAATCGAGCCAACTCTACTTATTCCACATGAGGAGTCGCGTCTGTCTCTCACTCGATCACACTGCTTCAATTGTCCGCTCACTCGAGGTTGCGGCTTGCCAGGTCTTGCCCGCTCATTTGCTTTGTTATGGAACCAATTCAATTAAACGGTTCTAGCTAAACCTTCCTGATGGTTCAAATCTCTCTACTATATCGAGTAAATTTTAAGAAGGAGCTTTATTAACATTTAAATTAGCATTAAGAGCATCATCTTAAAATAATTTAAAAAGGAGCAAACTAACCAAACTGTTTGGTGCATTCAATAGAATGCACTGTTTTTAGAATGCACTAAACTATTTGGTGCATTATATAGAATGCACCAAATATAAACTCGTGAGCTCGAGTCACAACACGAAAATTATTGAAATACTCCTTAAGCGATTCTCCTTTATTTTGGCAGATCCCAGATAGGTGAGAAGAACCTATAGCAATTATTTGATTGGGATTGAATTGTTCGATGAACACTTTGACTAATTTGACGAATATAGGGATCATTTCGACCGGAAGTGAATAGAACCACGTTCGAGCTTGTCCTTTGAGGGTAGAAGGAAAAACCTGACAGAGGAGCACGTCTGAGACTCGTTAGATATGCATGATGATTCTATAGTGATGGATATGCTCATACAAGTCGGATGTCCCGTCATAGGAATTGATGTTCGATAGTTTGAATCCTTCATGAATAGGGTGTTAAAGAATGGCTTCAGTCAGGGGTGATGACTCCTGAAAGTCCCACTGACGAAGAGATTGTCTTACACCTCCCACGGGAAACTCTTCTTGGACTAATCATCACAGTTCATGACATAAGGTGTTACGAGAGAGCTCAACAAAGTGTGGTCGGGCTAAGTCCTCGGGCACGTCCGGAGGAATGCGAGGTTGCTGGCCTGTGTGCGAAGGATGGGTAAAACTTGTTGTGTCAGCAAGTTCATTATTTTTGATGTGATTATGGATGCCTCCTTGACAGACGAAGAGGAATCTCCGCATGAAGGTGTTCAAGTTGAACACCTTCGGCCAGTGGTAGATCTCGAGGGAGAAGTGCCTCATCCTGTTGTGCTAGCGCAGGTTGTCGAGTCTCTCGCAGAAGTTGAATGATCTTATTTTGAGATTCTTCTATCTTTCAGATTCGCTCCTCTAGGAAAGGCCTTGAAGTTCCTTCTCCAATAGTGTTTTGCCCCCCAGGATAAAAAGAGGCAGATACTTAGCATCCATGATTCATAGATTGATTCTTGGATTGATGGGTGTTGGAGCGGGAGGCTCCCAAGATGCAATTGCTACGCCTGTTGGCAATTAAAGAAATACTTAGAATTGTGGGATTGTTTCCCACAGTCGGCGCCAAACTATTACGGACTAGAATATACATGGTAATAGAGTTAGAAATTTTCATCTTAGCCTTGTACGGATCTCCAGCACACAAATAAAAGAAAAAAGGAACATCAGAATTTTATGTGGAAAACCCTGAAAAAGGGAAAAACCACGGGGCCATGCCCAGTTGAAATAATTCACTATTGTTTGATTGGATTACAAGTGACTAACTCATCCCCCAAATTGAGTACGATCAGGTTACAATAATTAATCATCAGGTTGAAGTCTAGTTACAAACGAAGATTAGAAATCTAGTGACGTTTAGTGGTCGGGTAGAAATCCAACTTCAATTGACGGTAGGGCAGAAATCCGGTATTAGTCGGCTATCGAGCAGAACTCTGGCTTTATTTGGCCGTCGGGCAGCACTCCGGCGTCAGTCGGCCGTCGGGTAGAACTCTAACGTTGGTTGGCTGTCGGGTGGAAGTCCGACGGTGGTCAAGGAGGAATCTGGTGGCAAGAGAGCTCTCTTCCTTCTCTTCCTTCTCCTTCTCTTTTGTTCCCCCCTCATGAGAAATGAGGGGTCTATTTATAGTTTTCTAAGAATGACATGGCTAGTAAATAGGAGGAAGATCAATGGTAAGTTAGGAGTCGTTTGAATGGACGGCTGATGTTGAATCCCCTGATCGTGGACCGTTTATGGGGCATTTGAATGTCTTAATGATATCAGAATTCAACAATCTTAGGCTCGTTGGATTTGTCTCATCGAGCCGCTCAATTCGACTATAAAAGCATGTCCCGTTTGAAAATCGTTTGGTAATTCAAATTATAGATTGAACCTTCTAAATGCACTTCGGGTCTTTGATTTGGATCTATTTGAGCTCAGATTGGGTTGAATTTGGTGTCTTTGGGTTCGTACTTCCGAGACGTTCAGTTCGACTATAAGTTTGCTGAAATCAGAGTTCAGATAGTCTCCGATTTAATCTTTGAAGTATCCAGCTTAATTTTTCCTCAAGATTCGTGCCCGATCAAAATAAATTTTTTGATGATATATCATTTATATTATTGTGAAAGATGTTGATAACATGTTGACAAATTTTATGTCAATTTTAAACAAAATTTATAACAAAAATCTTATTAAGATCATTTATCTATAATAAAATAAATAAATATAAAAAAATAGAGGAAACCAAATAAAGCAAAGAAGGATCAATCAAGCAATAGTGATGAGAAGACTCTTATGCCCCTAATCGTAACCGCTCACATCACATATAATTTATTACAAATTTCTAAAACAAAATCATGCACCAAAATGTCCTTATTTTTATAAAGAGCCATATTTTACTCACCAATATTTTATGAAGAACAAATTTTAATAGTCAACTGTTTGATGCACACAACTTGATCAAAATTTATAAAAAAAATGATTTTTCTTTCTCCCACATCGCTTAAACTTCGATGTTACTCTACAACCAGCCCTGCCTTACACACCACCATCTTCCTCGCTGGAATTCCATTAAAAAACACCATAATAATGAACCAGAAAAACCACTCCACATGAAACAGAGCTCTCTCTCCAGTCAAATAACGCACAGAGTACATATATTGAAGAAAGCTTCTTCTCACCAAACCGTGAATTTTCACCTAATCCACACCCAGGCTCGCTCTCTATATCCCCCGGCCCTTTTCGCCCCTCCTCCAACCGAACTCTCCTCTCCGGAAATATATACTTACCCATGAAACCCGCCGGCCGGAAAATCATCGCTGGTGGCGGAAGCACCGGCGGCCTCTCCATCCTCGGCATCCTCGTCTTCATCTTCGTCTTCGCCATGTTCATCTACGGCGAAGACATCCGTGCCATCGCCAACCTCTCCTTCTTCTCCTCCTCCGAATCAGCTGACCTCAAAAAAGAATCCGGGAAGGCAAATAAACCGTCTACGCCGCCGCCGGCGGAGGTAGCGGAAAGGGTGGTGCTGAGCCGGCCGGAAACCTGTGACATCTTCGTCGGCGACTGGGTACTCGACAACCAATCACGGCCACTATACAAGGAGGCGAGCTGCCCGTTCCTCAGCTCGCAAGTGACTTGTATGATGAACGGCCGTGAAGACGACACGTATCAGAAATGGAGATGGCAGCCCAGAGGCTGCTCCTTGCCTGAGTACGAAGCTCTCCTAATCACAAATTTATTTTATTAATTAAGAAAATAAAAATTTATCAAAAAAATCCATACAAATTTTAATGACTATACATATATAAATATCCAATGTCTAAACTTTTACATAATATATTAGTAATTAAATCAAATGAAAACTCATAATAATAATAATTCTAATATAATTTAAATTTTAGTTATTATATAATAAAATAATTAAATTTAGATACTAATTATATAAATAAAAAAGAATTTAGGATCTGTTTGGAGATCTGTTTGGAATAGTTTTCTCACAACTTTATTTTCAGACTGCAACTATTATTCTATTTGACTATTATATTTTCGTTGCTCTCTACAAAATTTATGATAGGAGCCAACTTGTTACGGATTAATTATTCTGTGCGGACGCCGAACGTCGTCCGGAAACCAACCAGAATACGCCACATCACCCCTTCCCTGTGTACCGCAGCTCGGTACCGGGGCTCGTGGTTGCACCTGATTCGCCTCCAGACGTAGAGCTATGTTCGGGCTCTGCACAGAATAATTTTTCCTTGTTAAGTCTATAGTTACTAATATATAATATCTTTAAGAAATCAAATATTCGATTTTTTTAAGAGAATATATGTTTATAAAATCTACAAAGTTATTTTTCTGACAACAACTTGACAATTACATTTAGATTATAGCGGTCCCAAATAAAACATCAATGATATATATGTGAATCCTTTGTATTTATTCCGAGAGAGAGAGAGAGAGAGAGAGAGGGGGGGGGAGGAATCTATTAGAATTAAAATAGTGTTAACTTTAAAGGATGTGAGTAATATTTTTATTTTTTTTCCACTGCAAGATTTAATGGCAGGCTGCTTCTGGAGAGGCTGAGGGGGAAGCGGCTGATGTTCGTCGGCGATTCATTGAATCGTAACCAGTGGGAGTCCATGGTCTGTTTACTATACTCCGCCGTGCCGGACGGCGAGAAATCTCACGCCTGCAACGCCTCCCTCATCATATATCGAATCAAAGTAATTATATTTATACAGATCTTACGTGCATTTCGTATATTTCTTTATTTGCGAGAGAAAATATCTCCAGAAGGTATTAAAAAGTTACTTTTTATAACAGCTTTATAAATCAGTAAAATTTAAAAATTTGCACTAAAATTACTTTTAATAACTATTTTAAAATTTTACTGACTTTATAAATCAGTAAAAATTTAAAAAAAATAATGAAAAATGTCTTTCGAATGTACATTTGGTTTATTTGGAATAGTTAAAACTTTTCTGTTTATGATTTTAAAAGCTCATTTCTCAACCATGATTTCAATTTTTTTTTTCAAAAATAATTTTTTAAAAGTAAAAGTTTAAAATAGAGGTGAAAATTATCTTTCAAAAACACATTATTTCACTAATTATTTTTCTTACCTAGAAAAGGAGTCTTAGAAGTTGTCCAAATAAAGTCATTATTTTTCACTAACTACTTTTCTCATCAAAAAAATGGTCCAAAAAGCTCTTTCCAAAAAAGCCTTGGCTTGCAGACCGTAACCACAATTTTATTTAGCTATTATTTTTCTCCTTGCTTTCTAGAAATCTCTATGACAAGAAATAAAGGCTTTGTTTGGGGCGGCTTTCCTACTATTTTTAGAGCAATTTTTTAATATAAAATTAAAATTTTTATAATAAAAAACTGATTTAAGAAATAGTAAGAAACCCGTCTCAAATGAAGCCTAAATTTACAACCATATTTACTAATATATGATAGCTTTAAGAAAACAACAATCTGATCTTTTTAAAAAGAACATATTTCGGTTACACCAGCTTTCAAAGAATCATTTTTCCTCATAAAATCTCCATAATCACTTCTACAAAACGCTACAGCTAACTCAAACAGATGCTCAATTTCAAATAACGTGATGCATATACAGGAATACAACGCGACGGTAGAGTTCTACTGGGCTCCGTTTCTGGTAGAATCCAACTCCGACGACCCACTGGCTCACAGCATCACAGACCGGATCATAATGGCCGATTCAATCGAGAAGCATTCGCAGCACTGGAAAGGAGTTGATTACTTGGTATTTAATACGTATATTTGGTGGATGAACACAGCTAAGATGAAAGTCCTGTGAGCTCTCTAATGACTTATTAGCGATTAATTAGTTTTTAATTAGCTGGAAGATGGCCGATGAATTGCTGTATTTCGACAGACGTGGATCGTTCGATGAGGGGTCGAAAGCGTATGACGAGATCGAACGGGTGACAGCGTACGAGAGGGTGTTGCGGACGTGGGCTCGGTGGGTGGAGGCCAACGTGGATTCGGAGAAAACTTCCGTTTTCTTCAATAGCATGTCTCCTCTTCATATAAGGTATAGAGTTTTTTTTTTAATAATTAAGGTTTGTGATAGCTTTTTTATTTTTTTTAAAACTTAAAATTTTTATATTAAAAAAGTGCTTTAAAAAGTAATAAAAAGCTATTCCAAACAAAACTTTTAAGGATTTGTTATAATGTTTTTTAATGATTGAATTTTTTGAGCGCCTACCACGTTTTTGTTTTATTATAATATTATTATTATTTTAAAAATGTTATGATTAATGAAGTTATTATAGTATGATAGTTATAATAATATTATTAGATTTTTTTATGTATATAATAAAAATATTATTTTTTTAGAATTGTGGTGATCTCGAACATATCTTAAATTTGAGCGGTTAGAGATCTGTTTTGGATTGTTTTCTCATTGCTTTGTTTATCAAATCACAATCACAACTTTATTTGGTTATTATTATTTTGTTATTTTCTCGTTGATTTTTAAAAATTTCTATGATGGGACGTTATTTTTATAATCATAGTTGCTAATAAGTAGTAGCATTAATAAAATAACTATTTGAGATTTTATAATATTCACAATAACTTTCTTAAAATAATTTTGTCACAGCAGCTTCACAATCACTTTTATCAAATAATGCACAGTCCCAAATATATCATAAGAAAGATAATTGAATAATATAATATGATTTGATCTACAAAATCTTTAAAATGCTAAAATTTTATTTTTAAGTGTAAAATCTCTACATCTCATTATCATTTTGATTTAAAAAATTTATGTGAGGACATTTCGATATAAAATGCATGATTATATTCTGAGATTGGTACAATTCAAAATATTAATAATACTAATCTCAACATAAATTAAAAGATTTTAAAGCCCACCCTAATATATTTTACTTAAAAATGCCCTAATATAATTTTTTTTGCATATGTATTAATTGTCATTATCATACTGAAATGGTCCTAAGAAATCTTTTGCACATTTTTTTTTGTTTTTTGCATTGATGATTTGGCACCATATTATTTATTTGTCCTTTTAGGCTAATTAATTTTTTATTACCAATTTCATTTGGCTACTTTTTTTTGTTATTTTTCACTATTTTTTAAAAACTTTTGTGGTGGAGACCTACTTTTTATAACCAAAATAATTAATTTTTTTTTTCATAATAATTTTACAATCAACTTTATAAAAGCTATAGGTATCCCAAATAAATCCTTCATCAAAGCACCAGATAAACCAATTTTGATTATTAAAAAAATAAATAAAATAAAAAGCACATCAGCCTTGAGAACTCTCGTGGTTGGGAGCTTCGGCTCTCACTGCAATTTAAATTATTTAAAAATAGTATTTATTTTAAGATTAGTGTAACATATATATTTTTAGCACTAATTTTAAAGTAAATATAATAATTTCAAAACTATTATAATATAATTTATAATAAAATATCTTAATATATTTTTTTCTACAATAAATGGTGAAATTTATTGAAATTTACATATCTGATTTGCCTTTAAATATAAGTTAGGCACCTGAAATTTTCAAATTTATTGACAAAGGTAACTGAACTAGTAGAATGTTTACGTTAGCCAATTACGACTTGAATTGGAGCCTTATACACAAATCCATCCCTAACATATTTGTATTTACAAAAACAAAAAGAAGATTAAAAAAAAAAGGGACTTTTACAGCTACGAACCAAGAAAATGAAAGTATGCAAATTTGAATTTTCAAAGGGTCGTTCAGCAAAAAATAGCACTAATAAATATTAATTAATACGTAAGAATCCACTCATTAAACAAAATTGTACGCAAAGCCAGCATTGGCTATCTATCTGTCATTTGATAGCTTAGTATTACCTAAATAAAATGGGTGACGCCATGACTTAGGCCACGCATAATTAATTAAAGCTTATCTGATGGTTGGGTTTGGTGAACCACTCCCGTTATATAATATTTTAAGTATTTAAACCACCATATTAATTAGTTATAAGCTTAATTACTTTTTATTAACCACTAATTATTCAATGTAGTTAGATACTAAAGATTTTTTTTTTCTGTCTTTATGAAAGGCCGGTCGACTGGGGTAACCCGAGCGGGATAAAATGTGCAAAGGAGAAGCTGCCAATACTGGACCGGATCGGTCCAATTAATGTGGGCACAGATTGGCGAATGCATGTGGTGGCAACCAACCTAACCCGATCAGTCCGCGGGCCGACAGTGGGCTTTCTCGATATCACCGGGCTGTCAGAATATCGAAAGGACGCGCATACGTCGGTGCACACTATTCGACAGGGAAAGATTTTATCACCAGAGCAGAAGGCTGAACCGTTAGTATACGCTGATTGCATACATTGGTGTCTACCAGGTTTGCCTGATACTTGGAATGAGCTACTCTATGCTCGAATTGTGTCCAGCCCATGGCATGGATGAAATTGGCTCGACTCAAGCTTGATCGGGTCGGACGCACGTGCTAGTTTGCTTCTTCCAATTTCTATTTTGATTAATGGCCAATATTTGTTTTTTTTTAATGTTTTACTTGTTTGTTGATTTTTTTAATTAAATTTTGAAGTGCGTAATTTTAAGAGGTGGGGGACAAGTGGGTTGGTTGACTTGAGTGTAGGATGGAGCTAATGGAAGGCCAAGATGGCCCTAAATTGTATAGCTTTGATTTGTAAATGGAGAAGAAAAGTTGTGGGAAGTTTAGTTTAGCCGTGCTTGTACATCCATAAATATTGCGTTAGAATGAGTTTTAAAACTTTATATATATATATATATATATATATATAATATTTGAATAATCGATTAATAC
This sequence comes from Dendrobium chrysotoxum, assembly GCA_019925795.1. NCBI lineage: Eukaryota > Viridiplantae > Streptophyta > Magnoliopsida > Asparagales > Orchidaceae > Dendrobium > Dendrobium chrysotoxum. The sequence goes on along the minus strand of CM034307.1, from coordinate 40,694,337 downwards.
TTATATTAGACTTATCATAGTCTATGCAAATATGGAGATATTATATACAATCCAATAAACTTTATTTCAGTTCATTGAAAAATATATAAATTTTATATCACACCATGATTTTAGGAACTTCTTGTCCTCTTCAAAGATGTATTTGAGGGCTTCTCCTCTCTCTCTCTCTCTCTCTCTCTCCTATGAGTTGTCAACAAATATTGACATCCAAGACTTAAAAATAAATAGCTACTTTTGATCGATTGGGTGGAGTAATTTAATGAAGCATGAATTTGTAGGCTAATTCCTCTTTCCTGTTAGATCTATGAAATTTCAAATCAAATCTTTTTTACTCTTACGTAACCATTATTTTTGTTCGATTAATTATTCATCACTCTTATGTATATTAGTAGAAAATTGGGTTCTCAACCTCCCTATTTGGAGGTGCAATGGTGAGAGATAGACTTGCATCCCTTGCATTCTCAGTCTCCAATTCTAGAGGCACAATGACAAAAGATGGGGTTACATCCCTTGCCTTGTTGACCTCTCTATTTGAAGGCATAATGACAAGAGATGAGATTACATCTCCTGCCTTCTTGGCCTTTCTATCCAGTGGCTCATTGGTAAGAGATGGGGTTACGTCCAATATATCATGTATCTCATTCTTCTTCTCCTCCATCTCCTCCACCTCTACCCCATGCTTCTCGTTATCCTCCTCTTTATCTATAAGCCTTTGGACAATAGTTATTAGAGCATCTAATTTTAGCTCTAATTTTTTTGGGTTAGTATCAAGCTTAACTTGCCCACTCGTCTAACTTCTTTGTAATGTTAAAAGCTGCTTCAACAATACTATCTCCTTAGCTAGTTGTTCTTTTGATGCATCCCATGCTCTCTCCTAAAAATGAATGGAGTGAATTTTCTTTTTACAGTTATAACTATGACAAGTTAAGGAGTATGTATAATGAACTTGTAACGCCCCAGAATCAAATTGAAAGAAATATCTATTTTAATTAATCAACCAGAGCTTTATAAATCATTAAAATAATAAATTTATATAACCAACTAAAGCAACTAACAATTATGTGCCTCAAAATATTACACTATATTTATCCTCCCAAAATCAATATATAATAGCTAGGAGATCAGTATAATCACTAATCTATCACAATATCATGACTACAAAAGAATAAAAAAAATGCCAAACAAAAGTTAAAGAAGAACTTGATGATCTTTATCAGAATCAGTGCTCACGATCCTGAACCCTTCCTTGACCTGAAATTCACATAACGAGCATAAAAGCCTAGCAAGTAACCAAACCTCTATCACTACTTTTAATATAAAGCTAAAGAACCAATATGTATGTTTCAGTTCTAATCAATATCAATTATCAATTCATATGAGTATTAAAAAATATAAAAAAAATCAATAATAAAATCATTATGATCATTGAAGTAAAAAAAATCTATCAAACTATAAGACATACGATAAATAGTACTATCACCCAATGAATCATGTCAGTATGCTATACTATATTCTATCAGTATGATTACAGTTATATCTATCAATCAAATCATGTAAATACAATCATGAATATAATTATAAAAAATAAGGCAAAACAATCTAGCTTTAATGTTGTGATTTCTTTCGTACATCTATTATCTATCATAGCTATCCATTTGTCAATCTCATCTTATCTTTCATTTATTTCTATTAATCATTTATTTTCACAAGTGACTTTTAATAATCATTTAAGAGTCGTCACCCTTTACTTGTCGGCGTAATTTAGTCAATCAGTTACAGGCTACAACTAGAATTACACCACCAACTTTTATTTAAAGGAAAATTCATTGCCCACCCTCATACATAGGGTATTATATTTAAGAGCCAACCCGTATTCATTATAGTAGTAACATTTATCTACTATGTATTTACTTCAAAAAAATCATATATTTCAATTTAACTGGTTAAAATTAAATATATTGGTATCAAAATGCTCATATTGATGAGATTTATCACATACTAAAAATTATGAGGTAAAATTTTTACCAATACAAAATTATCCTCATTTTTCGGTAAAAGAAATATAAATTTGATCAGAAAAAAATAAAAAATATAAAATTATTGAAATAAAAAATAGGATAATGGATCCTTACAATGAGAAGAGAAAATTTTATAATAGGGCAGACTGACGAAAAATACTCCATGACCTCCAAATCTAAGTTTTTCTTTTCTCTCATCACTTTCTCTCTTATTTTCTCATTATAGTTCATTGTTAGCCGAAATTAAGAAATGAGAAAAGGAATTGAAGAAAGTTATATAATGATTTTAGATATTTAGGATTTAAAAAATAATATAACATTGTTTAATTATATAATTTAATCAATTGTCAAAATAAAATTCATATAAATTTTTTTGGAGCTTTAAAAATTATAGAAAAATATTTATAAATTAGCTTATTTTATTCAAAAATACTGGCGAAATCGGTTTGTAAAACAGACATCTGACGATCCCAAAATCATCACTTGTACCGATATGTGTTAATTTCTTAAGGATTTGCACTAGTGCCAAAAAATTAAGAAAAATTATTATAATTAAAACACAATAATATCTATCTTACAGTGAAGATGGTTTTCAAATTTGACTTAAAATAATTCCTAAAAAATTATTTATTTGGGTCAAAATACAGGCTATTACAGAACTAGTTAAACTCTTGCTAACTATCTCTAAACAAGAGTGTAGAATGGGAAATTTCTTATAAAGAATATATAATAACTTATTATATAGGGTTAAACACATAAAATTACCTAATAAAATACACACACTCTTATTCATCAACAGATATATAAAATCATTTTCATTTATCTCCTTATTGATCTTCAGGTTAAACATCCTTAATGCTCTCTCCTAAGGAACTCGACGCATCTTCTCCCCATCTCTAGTATCACTTCATAAATACAATAATGATGCTATAAATCTATTTGCAGTATATTGGCTCAAGGCATTCTTCTTTAAGGTAATGGGCTCATAATGAACCATACCCCTCTTCAATCCCATCGATGTCTTCTCCCATACCAACCTATCCCATATCTAAGAAGTTACTTGTTACAACCCAACCCAATAAAACTCACAGACTGGACAAGTCCTATCATGTTGGCATGCAACAGGAAAATCCTAGGATTTACGTTTTGAAAAATTTTCATATTTTTCTTCTAATATAAATCTTGAAACAAACAACATACCACAAAGCTACTAATACTATCCATAATACAAAAAATAACTCATCCACAAAGTTCTCTTTTCATTTCATCATAAAAATACATATACGATGATTACACTACAGTACTTGGCTATAAAATGAAATACATAATAGAATAATAACTAGTCATGACTGTAAAAAAATTAAAAGAAAGAAATACCTATACATACTCAAATCATATTCTAACTCGGCTACTCAACTGACTCCTTCCCCTTCATAGATCTTGAAGAACAGAAGGCTAAATATATGAGCTAACACAGCTTAGCAGGCTACACATTTACCAATCTAAATTTTATATAATTCATTTATTAAAAGTACAAGTGAGTTTAAAATAATTTATATTAAACCAATATATTGAATAGAATCGTACTTGCAGTTATCAGAAAACTTAAATAATATTGTAGGAGAGTAAATAAATAAGCACTTCATAAATCAGATCAGAAAATAACAGATCTTACTTAGACCCTTATGCCTCCGAATGCCAACCTCAGAACATAATGTGCATACCAAGCACTAGAATATAACTTCTTCCACTCACACCAGATCTCAAAATCACATATTTCAACCAATTAAGCATATAATTCATTGCATTACAATAATTAAAATATAAATAAACTCATTCTAGAATTTCACAAAAATACTATAACTGTAAAAAGCTAATTGTAATACTGTACAAAAAATTATAATTTAAGAATACAATCAGATTATCAAAGATTGTGTAAAATATTATTTTGAGACTTTAACTATGCTACAACATTAATTTTTAGAGTCAAGATTATTTTCTAATAAATTAAAACGACATAATTTCCAAAACCCCTAGTGTATAATTTTTAGGAAAATATTTAAATAACCTAAATCATTATTTTTAGGAAAATATTATATAGCATATAGAAAGTTACATAGTAAAAGTTTTGCGAGTATAAAGTTATCCTTATTTTTCAGTTACCAAAATATAAATTTAATCATAAAATTTAAGAAATTTTTATTTTTTGAAAACTGAGATAGACAAAATATAACCTAGCTAGATCCGAGCAACTTTCAGAAATAGGTTGTCACCTAAAAATGATCCGAAGTAACCCAAATCTAGCTCTCTCTAAAAATCTCTCTCTCATTAACCAATTGGTTGATTGAGTGGAAATGAAATAGATTAGTGGAAAATAATATTTAATATTTTCAAATCTGACCTAGCATTGCGACGCCCAACAACGCCCGCTGGTGAAAGTTTTACTAGTGTAAAGTTATTCCTATTTTTCAGTAAAAAAATAAAAATTTAATCAGAAAATTTGATAAAAACTTCATATTTTAAAAACTCCGATAGACATAGTGTGACATACCGGACAACTTTTCTAACTGGGCTGACAACTGAAAGAGACTAGAAGCCCCCGAAAAGAATTTGCTCTCTCCTATCTCATCTATTTTTCCTCTCTTTCCCCCTTTTTTTTCTTTCCCTCTCTATTTCTCTATTAAACGAATGAAAGGGGGGCTTTTAAGTGCTTTAAGATATATATATATATATATATATATATATATATATATATATATATATATATATATATATATATATATATAAAGGACGTATTGATTTTTATGCCTATTGTTTAACTTTTAGCTTAAAATACTTTTATATATTCAAATATGGGGATCCAAAAATTATAGAAAAATATTCATAAATTATCTAAGCACGTCTAAAATATTCTGGTGAAATTGGTTTACAAAATGGACACCTAACGGTCTCAAAAATCTCACTTGTATGAAAAACTCATGGCAAAAATCCATAGTTACTTTTTCCCATTTCTATTCTAGAATGGGTAATGATTGCAGAAAACCTCCCGATCATTGATGTTCTGCGTTTACTAATTGACAGGCTTCACATTTAGATACAAAATATGCTATGTTTTTTTTTCAATCTAGGCCACCAACCTTTCAAATTATTGACATTTTATTGCTTCCTAGATGAATAATATAGCCAGAATAATGAGCCTAATGCAGCACCTCATATCTCAAATCTCTTAAACTATGAATCTACAATCCATTTTCACAGAAGATAATATTAGAATCAGACACTTGTAGTTCAGATTGCTTACTAGATCTAATCTAATCAATCAATTTCAGATATTCTGCATATGACTTATGAGCTTCCTGAATCTTTTCTTATAAAGTAGGTTGAATAATCATCGATTTAATATACCAGAATCCCGATCAATAGAAGAAATCCTCTCTAACTATAGTCTCTCCATATCACAAATCAAATACACATCCAAAGTAAGCTGAATACATGATAATCCAAAAGACTTTCTACTCAGAGCATCTACTACCATATTAGCCTTATTAGGCTAATACTCAGTAGTTAAATCATAATCTTTAATCAACTCAAGCCATTTTCTTTGCCTCAGATTCATATCCTTCTTAGTAAATATGTAATTCAAATTTTGATGATCAATGAATATCTCACACTTGACACGTATAAATAGTGTCTCAAGATTTTCATAGAAAAGACCACAATAATAAGTTCCAGATTATGTGTTAGATAATTTCTCTTGTGTAGCTTTAACTGTTTAGAAGTATTGGCAATCAACTTTTTGTGCTGCATCAATACGCATCCCAAACCTTTAAGTGAAGTATCATTAAATACTTAAAATTCTTCTATACCAGATGGAATAGTCAAAATCGGAGTATAAGTCAAACAATCATTCAATTTATGAAAAATTAGCCTTACACTCAAGTGCCAAGATAAAAGCTACTAACTTCTAAGTCAGTCTAGTTAGAAGTATATGAGAAAATCCCTTCATGAACTTCTTATAATATCCAACCATACCTAAAAAACTTCGTACCTTAAATATAGTAATAGGCCTCGGCCAATCAGTAACTACATGAACTTTCTAGCAATCTATTAAAATACCTGCACTACTCACCATGTGCCTCAGAAAAACAATACTCATCCAAAATTCATATTTGGAGAATTTTTAATATATCTGATGTTGCCTCAGAGTCTCCAAAATAATCCTCAGATGTCTGATATGATCTTCCTCGGAAGCAGAATAAACCAGAATGTCATTTATAAAAAAATAATAAACTGATCTAGATAATTCATAAATACTCTGTTAATCATATCCATAAAGATAACTAGTGCATTAGTCACCCCAAAAGGCATGACTAAAAACTCATAGTGCCCATATTTCATATTGAAAGCAGTCTTCATCACATCAAACTCTCTCACTTTCATTAGATAATATCTAGATTGCAGATAAATCTTGGAAAATATAGATGATCCAGTAAGCTTATCAAATAGATCATTAATTCATGGTAGATGATATTTATTCTTAATAGTGACTTTGTTCAACTCCATATAATCAATACACATACACATCATACAATCCTTTTTTCTTCACAAATAGGATATGTGCTCCCCACAGAGATACATGAGAATGGAAGAATCTCTTGTAAACCAACTCCTGAAACTCCTTAAGTGTCATCCTATATGGAGCTTTAAAAATCAGGTTCATACCCAGAAATACACCAATATAGAACTCTATGTCTCTACAAGGAGCAAAACTGACTAACTCCTCGAAAAATACATCTGGGAATTCCCGTACTACTAGAACATCAATAATAGAAACAGAATCCACCTTGCTATCCCAAATTGATGCCAAAAATATCATGCAACCCTTTTTTCACAATTTATCTTTTTTCACAACAGAGATCAAATAGGATAAAATACCTCTAATTTCCTAGAATACACGACTCTCACTATTAAGAAATAAAGCAACATACTTTTTCAAATAATCAATCTGAGCTTCATACTAACTCAACTAATTTATACCTTAAATAACATCGAATGCAAAAATAGACAATAAAATTAAACTGGACCTTCACTTCTTATCATCAATCTCAATATCACAAAAATAGTCTCTACTGACTATCATACCATCTCCAATCAGTAAAATAACAAATAGAAAAATGACAATAAAATTGAAGGCAAGTATAGTAAATCAAAGAAACACTCACAAATAAATGAATGACTAGCTTTAAAATTAAATAAAACTCGACATGATTGATCATAAATATAAACCTTACCTGCAACTATATTTGGAGCATCTCAAGCCTTTTGTTGAGTCATACTATATATGCGTGCCTGAACTGGAGCTGGAGCTAGAGCAACTGAACCAATAGCTAGGCTCTCTCTGACCACTGCCAGACAACCTCCCTACCACAAAAACATAACTATTGCCTCTACTAAATGGTCTCTCAAAAAATGTACTGAGCGAAACTACCGTCAGTCTCCCTTTCGGTCTAACATAACTCTCAGATTAAGGCTCAAATCCTCAATTAAATCTTACTTGTGGACACTCAGCCACCCTATGTCCAACTTACTCTCATCTGAAGCACTGTCCAGCCATCTTATAGCATTAACCGGAGTATCGTCTACCACAACTTTGATACATAGATGATCCACTAATAGAACCAGAATTGGTTGCACTATCACTAGAAACTACTACATACTGCCCCCTCTTCTAGACTCTTCCAGTCCAAATATACTCTTCTATCCATAAAACCCACCACCAGATGTCTTGCCACTGAACCTATTCTTACTAGCAGTTCACCACTACTGAGTAGTGATCAAATCATTCTCTATAAGAAGGGCTCTCTCCATAAGCTCAAAGAAATAAAAAATGTGGAATGAAACTAGTGGTTGTCTCAAACTATCTTGAAGTCCCCTAAAAAATCTATAGCACTTTTCCATGGGAGTGCTAACCAGTTGTTGAGCATATCTAACCAATATTGTTAACTCTGCCTCATACTATATAACCATCATTCTCCCTTGAACTAGTCTCAGAAAAGACTCCTGCATCTGCTAATGTGTAGAAGGTGGTACGGACTAGGCTTGAAATATATCAGAAAACTCATCCTAACTAATTAAAGAGTTTAGTCTCCCCTGAAACTTCTCATCATGCTGGCCAATCCACCAGTGCTCTACCTCACCATCTAACAAAAAATAGCCAACGATACTTTCCTCTCAGGAGGATACTGCATATCGTCAAAAGTCTTCTCCAAATCTCAAAAACATCTGCAGATATATGTTTGTATCATCAGATCAAACCAAAGAAACTATGCTCTATACTTTACCTATCATTTGGGTAGTCAGACTAGCAAACTGTGAAATTGTATCAATGCTAACTATGAGAGCCGCAGTATATATAGGTGCTACATGACTGTTACTTTTTGCATGGCGGATCCATATCATACAAAATATGTAACTGGATATACATGCACATAAAAAATAAACAACGATGAACACCCAGATAGACTCAAAACTATCCACTTGACTTACATATCAATTTCCTATAGCTCTATTTTATGAATTAATTTTCCAAAACTACTGCTCTGATACCACAAAGGCTCATCATAATCTAGCCCGATAAGACTCACTAATAGGCAAGTCCTAACATATTGAACTGTGACAGGCAAATCCCATGATCTAATTCTAAAATTTTTTTTAAATTCTTCCAATTTAAACTTTAAAATAAATAACAGACTACAGAGATATTAAAAACATTGAAAGTGCTGAAAATAAAGTCATCCTTAAAATGTCTTTCATTTTATCATCAAAATATATATACACTACAGTACATGACTACAGATAGTAGAATATTGAGTATAACATAACAAAAGCTAGTCATGGCTATATAAAAATCAAAATAGAAAATACCTATACAACCTCAGGTTAAATCTTGAATAGTTACTCAATCAGAGCTTTCCCCTTCCCAGATCTTGAAAATATGAAGTCAAATATCTATGAGCTATCACAGCTCAGTAGGCCACATTTCAACCCATCTAAATTGTCAAATCATTTTATTTATTAAACATTCATTGAGTATTAAAAGTGAAATTGAGCAGAGAAATAAATGCAGTTATCAAAATTTTAGGCAAAATACACAAGCACTTTATATATTCCTCCCAAAAGACAGAGTTTGATAAAGAAGAGTTCAACAATTCTAAGTAACAGAAAGAGTTCAAAAACTCTAAATAACAAACAGAGTTCAACAACTCTGAAGCATAATCCACATATGTCATCTGAACAGAACTTCCTCCACCTCTTTCAGATCTCCATTGAATCATCCATTTTAACTAATTAGGCACATATTTCAATGTATTGCTATAATTGATGCATAAATAAACACATTTCAAAATTTACCAAAAAACCCTAATGACAGATAACATAAAGCCCTACTAAGCAAAAATACATAAAAAAATACTAAGAAAAAATACATATTTTTAACAAGTAATCAAATTATCAGAGATCAAGCATAATACTATTTTAAGACTTTAATTATAACAACCCAAACATAAGAAAAGCATTTTAAATGAAAAAGACAAATTTTTGAATTGCTGATTGAACTAGAGTGCTTTCGCATTATACATGCGAGCACTGCAACACTAGGGTTGAGAGCACCGTGGCACTGGACACCGCTGCCATAACACTGGTCTCTCTATTCTACAATGAATATGATTTCTACATGCGATGATGCGGCGCTAGGCCATTCAAATATATTTTTAATACTTTTATTCTTAAATCCACCCCATTGCCTCCCTTAGCCCTTACTCGTATACCTTGGCTAGGAAGGAACTAGAGGAGAAGGGTGGAGAAGAGGAGAAGGGCAGAGAAGAGAAGAGAGAAAGTTCATCAGGGTATTTTCGTCCGCCGTTCCTTTTATGAAAAGTGTTCTAATCATTGTAAGTAACTATCCTCTTACTTTTATTTTTGATTATTTTAATTTCTACAAATTTTATCTCTCCTAATTCTGTCAAAAATTCATTATCTTCTGATTTTGTGAGCTTTCACCACATAACTTTTGATATGGTATAGATTTGATTATTCTAAATAATTTAATATGATTTTCTTGCATTTTTATTGGTTAAATTTGTGTATAGAAATTTCTCTATGAAATATGTGTGAAAATATGTACTGAAATTTAAATGAAAAATGATGAAATCAGATTGGTGAGATGTACTAAAATGATATTGATTTATATGATAGAATGATGTACTGATTGATATCACCTCAACGATAAGAGTGTGGATGATCATACTGATACCTCAATGATAAGAGTATAGATGATCGTACTTATACCTCAATGATAAGAACATGGATAATCGTATTGATACCTCAACAATAAGAGTACAAATGATCATACTAATACCTCAACGATAAGAGTACAAATAGTACTAATAATATCTGAGACATGATAATAGTACTGCAAGTGTTGATATAATACATATAGTACTGCCAATATTGATATATTACAAATATTTGAATTGATGGACTTAAATGGTGGATATGATTGAGTTATACAAGAATGCAATATTACTATTAGTTTGAATTTAATATGAGGTATGAATATGATGTACTGATTGATATCAAACATATGATATGATAACTCTATAACGATACAATGATTTCAGAGCAACAATTGAGAGTCATAAGGAGATGGAGATTAATGAAGTTATAAGGAGCCTTGGTGACTGTCACGTAATTCAATGAGAGTTATAAGGAGTTTATTCATTGTGAGTCATAAGGGGCGACTATTTGGGAGTTATAAGTACAGGAGCAAGGTACTCTTAAGATACCCTCTTCTGAATATTTGAACACCATACTGATACTGATTATTGTTATTGATTACTCATTACTATTACTGAAGATACTGATCACTGTTATGATTACTGATATGATTACTGATATTGTTACTGTTCACTATTATTTTTATTGAAACTGTTCATTGTTACTAATATGGATCACTATTATTGATATTGTGGACTGCGATGTGTGTTATAAACTGAGCAATTGATATAAATAATCAACATAGATATTGATGCATATATTTCTTTATAATGATTTATAGTATATTATTTTTTTATATTGCATTGATTTCAGTTATAAGATTTTGATTAATTGTTGGGCTATTCGCTCATTACGTGGTTTAAATGATTTAAAATAAGGAGCCTGCAGCTTGAGACTATATATGCAGTGATGCTAGTGCAATTTTTATTTCAGTTCTTTGGATTATATTAGGGCTGCAAGTGAACCAAATGTTCGATGAGCTACTCGATGCTCGGTTCGATTAAAGCTCGTTTGTGATCGTTTAACTAACTAAACAAACAAACTTGAACAATATTTTAAATACTCGATTTTTAAATAAACAAGCTTGAACACTAATGTGTTCGGTTCATTTATGTTCACGAACAAAATCATTTGAAGTTCGTGAACAAGCTCGACATTGAGCTCGACAAAAAGCTCGATTCGTGAGGTTGACTATGACATTTAGTAATTCATTAAGGAAGAAAATTCAGTAGTTCATTTTGATTGCATAGAATGGTGGAAGGCTAACTTCATATTATTGTTTGTTCAATAGATTGTTTGCTAAATATGTTCATGAACATAGCTCGTTAAGGCTTATTTGTTTAAAGCTCGATAAGCACTAAACGAACCAAACATGAACCGAATATGAACCAAACATGAACTCCCTTAAATTAAATGAACCAAACATGAACACAAACAATAAAGCTCGAATCAAACACGAACCAAACTTGAACAGGCTAATGATAAACGAACTCAAACATGAACACTCACATACTCGGCTCGGCTCGGTTCGTTTGCAGCCCTAGATTATATATTCTTTTGTAGCTAGAGTGGTTATTGTATATATTATTTAGGACTTTATCGATATGATGTAATTCTGGACTATAAAATTGTGAATTATATTTTCCTCCGTTTATTGATTTTCTTTAAGTTAATTAAGCAGCTCTGAATGTTGAAATCAATTTGGTTGATAAATGAATAGAATGTGATTGAAAAGATAATAGTACGAAAAAGAAAAAGCATAAAAAAAATTCTTTCACTTTAGATACTGGAACGTGACATTAATTATACGACAATATTATTTTTCAACGTCCGGATTATTTTCTATTTGATAAAAATCATATAAATTCTAAAACCTCTAGCATAAAACTTTTAGAAAATATTGAAAATATTTAAAATGTTCAGAATCTCAATCTATATATAAAAAATTATGTGGTGAAACATTTACTAGTGCAAAGTTATCTCCATTTTTCGATAACTAAAACAGAAATTTAATTGAAGAATTCAATAAAAATGTTGTATTTTTGAAAATCGAGATAGGTATAGTGTGACCTATATTGATCTGGAAAACTTTCCTAACTAGGCAATAGTTGAAAATGACCTGAAGCCACTCGAAACAAATTTTCTCTCTTCTTTCATTTCACTTTTTCCTCTCTATTCCCCTTTTTATCCCTCTATGTTTCTCTGTTAAACGAATGAAAGCGGGGGCTTTTAAGTGCTTTAAGAAATATTTTTTTAATATTCAATGGATGTATTGGTCATTATGTGAATTGTTCAACTTTTAGCCTAAAATCTTTTATATCATCAAATATGAGGATTTAAAAATTATAGAAAAATATTCATAAATTAGCTAAGCATGTCTAAAATATTCTGGTGAAATCAATTTGCAAAATAGACATCTAACGATACCAAAAACCCTACTCATAACTATATGTGTCAATTTCTCCGGGAATTACAATAATACCCAATAATTAGTATAATTCAAACACAACAATATCTATTTTATGATGAAGACGGTTTGTGATTTGAATTTATAATGACTCCTGAAATAATTTTTGGCGATTGTAGGTCTAAATATATCTTCTAAAATTTAAGGATTATTACATTATGTTTTGAGGTAATTTATTTGGTGGAATTGTAAAGTAGTATATAGAGACACAGAATTTTTTATAATTTATGGGGCTGAGATTCTCTCAAGTTATGATCAATAATTATTTTACTGATCATTAATAAAGGATACTATATCAGATTTATTTAATTGTGGAATGACATTAAGGCACATTGGGGTGGATTTGGTGAGCTAGTTGATGGATTCCCATATATGGAATGCCATGTGGTGAGGCGACTCACAAGAATAAATTAATTAAATTTAATATGAAACTCATATTCATTAAATAATTATGAAAATTAAAGTTAATTTTTGAATTGAGGGGTCTAACTGTCGATAATTCCATTATGAATTAATTGTAAAATGGTTAATATTTATGCTGGTTAGTTAGCAAGGTGATCTAATAGGGATGAACTGTAAATGAACTGATCAACTAATAGGTAATAGTCTATCAATAAAAAGAGCAACTTATTGGCCAAGTTTATTATATGTATGGGTCTTGAATTGACCCTTAGACAGACTCAACTTATCATACAATATTTGGATTGAGTGGCAAATAGGGGGCAAGTTGTTGATTGATGTGGCCGCACATTAGGTTTGGTTGAGTGAAGGTAGTGATGTGGTTGTATAAAGGACTTGGCACATATTAAAGCGACCCACTAGCGATAAACATGATTTGATTTACAAAGGGGTAGCCCATTTGAAGGGCAAATAACCGAATTTGGTTGATCTAAAGCCTTGATTGGTCAGATATAAGAATAGAAACATGAATGGGTTCAACTAGATGGACTCAAGAAGATTGTCCTATGGATAAATCAAATTTGTATGACTAGTTATTTGAGTACTTTGCTTAGCTTGATTAACTATAGTTGAATTAGGTCAACTCATAGCTTTGATGAGTGACCAAATGGAGTAGAATTTAAATTGAGAAGCCTTGATAACTCCATTATCGCGTCAATATCTTTACAGGAAAATATAAGATTCGATCGAGGGTGATAATTTAACCCGACTTTTATGAACATTTTGTTGATGGGGTTGTAATATATCCTCTTTTTGTGGTGGGGGTACTTGTAAGTTTAGCATGCCATCATCTCATGCATGAGCCCTTCATTTTGGCTTTTTTAAAGTTTTTTCACTACACAAATGACTTACATTTGAGTATAGTCAGCATAAATGCATTCCAAGTCACTAATTTGCATTGTTTTCTTTTTTGAGTGTCATTAGAGAGCTTTGCATGAGTAACGAGAGATTGCCTATGAGTAACGTTTACCCTACCTGTGCAGTTAACCCGTCCAATAGCCTACCCGTGGAACTACCATCGCACTCGCACCAGCAGGTGCTTCCGACCCAGCTCAACTATACTTTCCAACAGACCACCAATCTCAGCCCTAATTGGCCAATTGTAAAGTCTAGAATTTGAAGATCGACATAAGAATGCCTGCATTAGTTAATGCTCTTCTTTAATAAATTATTTTTCAAATTAGGATTTAGGTTTTAAAATGAATCAAAAGATTAATATTATAATTATTAAATAAAATAAATTTTATATTGACTAACAACTATCATGTTATTAGTGACTGCAATTTTTTAAATATTTTTTAAAGTTTTACATGATCAAAAGTATTTTTATAACTAACAACAACATTAAATATTTATCTCACTACGTGGGGTTACCTACATGAATTCTTGTTCGCCATTGTCTTGTTAAGAGTCAAATTCTCGTTTAAATCAAATAAAAAAAGGTCATTTATAATATCATCTCACTAAGGCTTCTTTTGAGACGACTTTCTTACTGCTTCTTAAAACAACTTTCTAGTATAAAAATTAAATTTTTTATATTAAAAAGTTCTTTTAAAAAGCAGTCCCAAACGATGCCCAAGTCTTTTTAGGTCTACCTCTATCTTTCTTAACATAAGCCAAATCTAATACATCTACTCACCTAACCGGATCATCGGAAGATCGATGTTTTATATAACCAAAACATCTAGGACGACTCTCTCTAATCTTATCTTCCACTGGCGCTACTCCAACCTTTTCACGTATATGCTCATTTTTTTTGTGAGTATTATAATTTATTTATTTTTTCTTTTGAAAACTTTACCCAATAATTTTCTTATAACTATCACTCTTTAGCATATTTGTAAGAAATTAGTCATGACAAAGTCTTGGTCAAACAGTGTGATAGCTATCTCTAAAATAAAATTATGAAAAAATTATCTCAAATAAACTCTTAATTAAATTATGAGCAATAAGCAATTTTATTTAATCTAAAACTTAATAATAAAAAAAAAAACACACCTCATATAGTTAGTGGTGGTTGGCTGTGAAGAAAATATAATGGGAAGAGGGAAGACATTACCGTTGGACGGCATCCAAATCCAATTGCGACAGAGACTGCCAAGCTGGCGGGTGGGCTACTTGACTGGATGGATGGATGGCTCCATAGCACTTTTCCATGAAAAGTTTCGCACCTGACAGCTCTAAAACTGAAAGCTGTAAGAAAATTCAGAAAATTTAACTGAAATAGCCATCTATTCATCTTCACGAACTGAAAGCTCTTGCAATGTTCAGATTAAAAATAATAATAATAATGACAATTGAAAGGTGGGAGGATACATAGAAAGAGGAGGGTTAAGAGAAGCAACCTGCCCTTCAGGGCATCATTATTATATGTGGAACAAATGATCGAGTTGATTACAGTGCTTTTGAGATAAATTACAGTAGAAAGAATTCTATTACAGACGATTTGTAACGCAATCAAGTATAAAAATAAACTCGGACGTGGAGACACCGTTTCCAATAGTAGTTTGCTTGTTCAGTTGACAAGCAAGCATGAGAACTAAACAGCAGAGGCTGAAGAGCACAAACTGGTTGGAGAGATGTTTTGCCCATGAGTACCATTCATACCTTTTGCAGGCGAAGTAGGTTGAGCTCCATCGGAATAGATCTTGCTTTTGCTAGTTTCCTGTAGGTTGTTTGGTTTTTCCTGAAGTTCAATGAGCTGGATTAGCGTATTACAAAAGTCACAGTAATAGCAGATGAAGCCTAAAAGAGAAGGAAGCTACCCCATGCATGTTTCAAACGTATAAATGTATGATCTACTACCCATTTTCTAATAGCTATAACTGGACATCAAACCGGAAAAGGAATGGTATTGAACCATTATGGAATAAATTCTCACTACATGAAATGATCGCTTAAATGATGCAATATATATGTACAGAGAACCAATTCTGATTACTAAACATCAATGCTATCAATAAAATTTTGATTAAAATCATATATTAATAACCACATTTCAGCTATCAAATCTAAGGGAATCAGGATGAGCTCTCTTGTTGAGTTCGATGGTTGAGATGGGGCTTTTGTTATAATAGAATTTCAAACAAGGTGTTGAACTGCTATCATTGCAAGAAGGAAAGAACAGCCCACAATAAATAGTTCTAAAAAGGTGAAAGGATCTTCAAGGACTCGATGACAGATGCAACAATGCGCATGAAACAGTCATATGGCTGCTGCGCCATTTTGAGCTGATGCCGAGTAGTCAAATCCAATTGAGAGTCTCAATCCTGTCCCGCTTAAGAGTCAATGTGGAAGGAGCTATGCTACATTACAATTTAGTCCACTGAAGTCCTTTAACACCAAATACAATCAAATGGTCTACATTTCATCTTTATTTGGGAGAAGTTGAAACTATTACAACTGTTTATTTGGAAAAATGAAGGTCATTGGCCAAAACTCTCGAAATATGTCTAATAACAAAAAACAGAGTTTGTGCATGTGTGTTTAGTTTATGGTCAGTATGAGAGAAAACAATCTTAGAGGGGAAAAAAAAGATTGTTGGGACATGTAAGAACATCATGCATTACAAATGAAGCCAACCAACGATGTGAGATACTAATTTGTAGATAATATTAGAAATAATAAAACAGGATTAAAAAAAAAAGTTCTTGAGGGTTAGGAAAAAAACAAAAAAAGCAAAGGCAGATTGCAAATGGAGGACACAGCATTAGCATGTATGATATTATTAGTCTCAGCTGGTTGCTTCGGGGGTAGAAAACAAAAATAAAATGCAGGCAGCTGACCATTACTGAATTGAATTTCCTCATTTCAGTTCACTCCTCTCACTTCACCCGTAATTAAACATATGATGGAGAATTTCTTAAGAGTCTATGAATGGTTATCAAATACATAATGAGACGCACAAAATCATATAAACACATGAATTTCTAGATTACAATTCATAATTTGAACAATTATTTATTGCTTGTGATAAAAATTGATAACATGAAAAATCTCAATGCAGGTGACAATCCAGAAGTTTCATTTCGAAACTACTTTTAGAAATCCCGAACCTGAGGCAACCACACAAATGATTGAATATCATGCATTTGTGGACAATCGGATTGTATTCAACTTGAATAAATACAATCACTCATGCAAATCAGTAGTAAATTTTAAAAAAGAAACAAAGAATAAGGAAAGAGGTCATCAAATCAAATCTACCACTCGTATAAGAAGATAATTTCTCCCGAAAATCTTTAACCCCCACCTGATCAAAAAGCAAATTAGAAGGAATACCATCCAACAAAAAGTTCATTCAGAAATAATTGGATTGAGTTGTTAATACCTCAAACTCTCTTACTATATTTACAAAGTCCACTTAGAATTAAAATTAAAAAAAAATCAGAAAAATAAAAGCTAGTCACAGAAATCTCATAATTTTCCAAAAAAATAAAAAAAAGCAACTCCCATCATGAAAATGTCGTAGCCAGCAAACATTAGATCATGGAACAAATTTTACGTTACCGGATTACTCAATCACAGGAGCTTTACTATCTATCACACGGTGAATCACTCAACCACATGACCATAATACCGCATACTAATCACAATCAAAACTACAAACCTAGAGAAAATCCATCACTAAACGCAAAATTCCAAGACCATATTGCAAAAATTACCACCTTGCACTTAAAGCGGATGGTGGGGGGAATGATGATGAATCCGATCAAGATCCATTGTTTCGTCGTTTCGGGTCATCTTGGTCTCTAGTCTACTTAGTCAGAGGAGGTAGTCGACCAAACCTGACAGAAAGATTCTTGTCAGAATACATGGGTTGCTTTCTCCAAGGGTACCTTGTAGACCTGGGGTGAATATTTGTCTAAGGAGGCAAATTTGAATCCACCTTAGCTAACAAAGGGCTTTGTTCCCTATCGATCATATCCCATTAATTCATTACTCAAGAATTTAGCGCCGTTGAGAAACATACGGACTCTAACCATGACTATAATTTAACGGTGTCATTTGACGGCAAAACCACCCGATCAGAAGCTTCTGATCATAATTGTTTACCTGTGATGTCATTTAGCGGCGAAACCACCGATTAGAGGACACATGCCACGTCCTTATTGGCAAGAGATGATTTGAAAATGAATCATAGTGATATTCTCAAACCAGATATTCGCTCTTTGTGAGTTGAAGTGATTTTCAGATTTGTCCACATCGGCAAATTGTTGCAGAGGATGAATGAATTTTTTGCTTTAAGTGTTTAGTTTCTTTATTTCAATTTGAAATATCTTAGGTTTTGATGATTTTTTTGAGTTTTGAATTTTCATAGGAATTTGGGAGGCATTTTTAAATATTTAGTGTCCCCTCTGGTTAAAATTTTCTATCAACACAGCCATCATTGGAGTACTTATAGGCAATTTCATTTTATTGGTTGAGCCTTATCGACTCTATCAATGTGCTGACAGAGGATCGAGTTCGTTGTTGGCTTTATGCCTTTATTAGTAAATTTTTCATGTTATAAAACTTGAAAGCCTAATATGAACGTATAAAACAAATATTCCTAACCATGCCGCAATCGTATATTTGTTTGACTGTTCGAGCCGTATCGACTCCTATCTATTCACATAGAAGGATCGGGCTCGAACTTAAGTTCATTTCTTGACCCGCGCAGCATCCTCAGACGTCACGTGTGCGCGCATACATTACGCTAATTGGGGCCCATGCGGGTGTATGCTTTTACATGCAGTTTGCATAGCGTATTTGTGTGGCGGTTATATGTATGCAGTGCAATAAGTGTATACAATATATTTGCATGTATGCATGTATGATGCATTATGCATTTGCACACTATTTAGTTGGAAAGTGACATCGTCGAAGGTGTATTCGCGTGAGCTAGAGGCGGAGGAGGAAATGAGTGTGGAAGCAAAACATCAGCTTGCTGTGGGTGTCCGTGTGCTGGAAAATAGAGATAAAGGTCACTTTTCATTGTTTTAACAGTGAAAAGGGGGAACACGATTGAGACGAGTGAATTGCGGGAGGAGATGGTTTCGGCACCGAACAGGTACGTAGGATTTGAGCGGAATTTACGCAGAATTTTTGGGATTTTCTAGCTTCCGCGGAGGTCAACAATAATAAAGAGTCAAGGGATCATCATCCTATTAAAAAAATTGATTAGATTCCATTAACTGAGGTAATTATCAAAGAATTATGAGAAATACTATGAAAAATCCAGCATAATTAGAAGACACATAAGCAAGCTTCCTTGATAGTGCTTTAGATGTGAATGGCCAAGCTTGCAAAGGTGGAGGGGCAGGCCATTCAAAGAGAGGGAGTGAGTTTCCTTCCTTGATTGGTGATGGTTTTAGGCCTAGTTAGGAAGATAGCATGAGTTTAAATTTGCAATATTATTACAATATCAAACTTTCCTAAATTAGGGGTAGGCCTAATTTAGGATGCACTAGAAAAGAATGATGGGGAACACTTTTGGTGGTGTATGTGCTGGATGGGTCTCAAACTTGGGTTCGTTTATCCAAATTGAATATTAATCAAGTAAATTTGGATTAATCCATCTAGCCTTGTCAACATTTGCCTTCCTAGCCCTTGTCATCGACTCGATATCCTAGAGTTATCGTCTTGGTCGCCGTCTTCTCAGCTTCTTCATAAGCACCTATTCCAGGGAAGTCGCCTTGTCAGCATCTATCATTGGGCTCCACATGTTATAGCTATCGGCTTGGTCATCATTTTCTCAGCTTGTTATCAAGAATCAATCCTGTGGCTCGACCCTATTTCATTAGATCAACATCCTAAAGCAGTTGGCTTGGTTGACGTCTTCTCAGTTTCTTGCCAAGAACCCATAATATAAGTCACTTTCTCTACCTCTATAGTCGACTAAACATCCTGAAGTTATTAATTTAGTCACCTTCTTCTTGTCATCTCGCCTCCTTGGCTTTCTATTGTTGACCGTACATCATAGAGTTTTCATCGCTGCTTCTCAACAAGTTACCATCTTAAGAGTTATCGGCCAAGACTTCCCGCACATCTTGGAATTTGCAGCAAGTTCCTTTGACCTAGGCAACTCTCCCTGGAATATACACCATCCATATTCATATAAGGAAAGTGTGTTAGCGCACTATGTGCTAACCATTGCCCACCACAACTAATTGGAATAAAATCGAAACAAATTCTTCTGAATTCATCCTTAGGCCACTGGTTTGCAAAAAAATGAAGATTGTATTGCCAAGCAAGGTGCACCCTCTATTTTTGTCCTCCTAGCCTTCTTTTGTGCATAGCCCCATCAGGGACAAGTGAACTTCCAGTTCCCTAGAGCTACAAACTCCACCCCTTTATAAAACCCATCCATTCTACATAGAGAGTTGGGTAGCCATTCTTGGGAGGACTTTAAACACTTTCTTGAGGCATCCACCCTTCTTCACTTATTCCAATCTGCTAGTTCTAAGAACAGCTACACCATTACCCTTGGACATCAACAAAACTTACATCGATGGTATATTCCTCGTGCCATATTCACACTTTCCTCTTGATTGTATGTTTCAAGCATTTACCATGCTGTGACTAGGCCCTCCACCTAGCGAGCCTTAGTCATCATCCCTCAAATGTGACAAGGATCGGTCAACTACCCTTTGTAGTAAATCTATGTTTCTTGCAAGTGTCCCCTGGAACTCTTAGAGGCCGGCATCAATGCCTACTTGTGAGATTAGTGAAGCCTTTTACCCAACAAGTGCCTTGCTGCCATCAGCACCCATCGACTTACCTTGTCAACTGCTCATTTTTTATTATTATGAGCAAGCCAAAAACACATCTCACCACCATATCATTACTACCATCACTGCACAAGTCATTGACTATTCAACTCATTCCATTTGTGCACCCAATGAGCTACCATCATCAAGAGTTGGCCTTGTCAACCCCTAAGAAATGAAATATTTGCATCCTACATAGAAAAAATCATCGTCTCTTATAGGATTATACGTGCCAACTCATTGTGAGATGAGTCCTTACCATGGCCTTGCCCATCAACTCATACTCAACCTAACAACCCAAAATTGGTGTCTCTGAAGATCTATTGACCTCCGGATCATACCCAATGGAAAAAAAAAAAAAAAATTCTACCAAAATGATTACCTGTGCTGATATCCCGCACCCATCCCCTATTCTCTGCCAAAATCCTGCCTGCTACAGTCCTATCCTCTGCAAAACGGCGCCGCTCAAGTCTCTTCGCACAAATCCTGCGCAAATCCTTTAAACACACTCCTATTTGCGTCAATAAAATGAGAGGGAGGTCTTGGTTCATTTGGTGATTCAAACCCCCGCAAGCAGCTTCCGACCTCCCTGCTCTTCTTCGCCATCTTCCGCTCTTTGCTTCTCCACGCGAAAGCCTTCCCCACATCTCTCGCAAATCCCCCATCCCCCTCTGGTTCGTCGCCTCCCTCTTCCACGCACAGAAGCCTCCAATGCTTGCAGCTCCCGACCTCACACCTCCGACTCCAACAGCAAGCCATAGACCTCACCAAATCTCGAGCTCCTGACCCCATCCCATCGCCCTTACTTGCTCCTCCCGATCCCATCCTCCACCTTCTGATTTCTTAGAGAGAGAGAGAGAGAGGAAGCATTTCCCCTACCTTAGCTGCAACTCCACCAGGCCGACCAAACCAAAGACCTACCCTACCTCCTGCTCCAGACCGATCCCCTCTTCAAGCTGAGAGCTCAACTTAGCCGAAATCCCTAACCAGCCCCCTCACTCAAATAAAACCTGCTCTGACTCAGCCCGACTCAGTCCACTCGGCCTGACTCAGTCCAAATCAGCCAACTCAATTCATTTGGCCTGACTCAGCCTAACTCGGCCCACTCACCCTAGCTCAACCCACTCAACACAGTTCACTCAACTGAGTCCACTCAGCCTACCCTACCCAACACTAAGGTATAAATTTCTTAAACATTTTTGTATTTTATTTTAGCATGATTATTATTATTATTAGTGTTGATGTTAACATTAATTGTTTATTAATATTAATATTATTATTAACAATAATAACATTATTAATATTCTTATTAATGATAATATTAATATTATTATTGTAATTAATGATATTGTATTAATTCTATTTTATGTGTGTGTGTGAGGGAAACAAAAAAAAGGAAGAAAATAGTTTCAAAAAAAAGGGAAAAAGCAAAAAAAAAAAAAAAGAAAAGAAAAGAAAAGAAAGAAAAAGAAAAGAAAAAAAGAAAGAAATAAAAATTTTTGTGCCTTGGTTCATCGTGCACATTTGATAGTGCCAACCTCGCCGGTCACCAAGGTATAACCCTCCAACCCTAAAACTCCGAGAACTCGTTCTCGTCGTTGGCGGCGCACCGGAAAACCCCCTATACACGCTTTCTTAAGCGTGGTGGGATGGGACCCCGGTGCGACGCCTACAACGAGGCGGGTAATCGCCTAAAAATCCTGTTCTCGACGTTCGTGTCGAGCCGGCAAACCGCTCATACACGCTTTCTTAAGCGTGGTGGGAAGGGAACCCGGTGCGACACCTACGGCGAGGCGGGTAAGCTCTATACACGCTTTTCTTAGCGTGGTGGGGACAATTTTAAGTACCCGTATGCGGCTCTGTACCTGCGGGGAAACAAATGCTTTTCTTTTTCAGGTACGTCGAAGACCCATACACGCTTTCTTAAGCGTGGTGGGGGATTGAAGACTTTACACGGCCGCAGTGTCCTCGAAAGAGGGCACCTACCATACACGCTTTCTTAAGTGTGGTGGGAAAGGCCCAGTTTTCTGTAATTTCCCCTAAACGGGGGAGATGCCGGAATGCTGCCGAAATTTCGGGTGAACTTGAGACTGTACCTGGACCTGATTTGAACAAATTTGGACAATAAAAAGGACTTGTTTTTGGACTTAAATGAACTAAAATCTAAGCAAGTGTGGACATGAACCAAAACTAGAACTCAAATCAAATGGTAACGGACTGGATTGGAGTATAATTGAACACAAGGAACTTGCAAAATTCAGACCTGAACTTGCAGACCAAACTGGACTTGAACTCAAAAGGACATGAGTTGGGACATGATTTGAACATGGAATGAGCAATACAAACTTATGAAGTCTGAATCATGTGACAAAGACTCGCAAACTTGAATGATTCAAACTTGAGAGTAGATTGAACTTGCAAGAACACGAACTTGGACTGAACAAGACTACAGTGGATACAAGCTTAACTTAAAAATTTAAACTCAAGCAAAGATTTGAGTTGGACCACAGGAGACTTGGACTCGGTTTGAACAGCAAATGAACAAGATTTGAACTGCAAGGACTTGGACTCAAATCCAGATGGGAAATGAACATGAACCTAACTTTGTGATAACATAAAACTCCAATTTGACCACAAAACTAAGGTGAACAATCAAAAGCTCTACTTGAACAAGAACATAATGTCTCCAATGGAAAATTGGGAGATTATCATTCCAATTAAGATGCAAATGAACGTTTGTGATATGCAAATATTAATTGACAACCATGATACTCAATCAAGACCAAAGAGAGATTTCATGACAACAAGAAATATGCAATAAACACTACATCCTACGGTCAATGCCAAAATACAAGCGAATGTGTTTGAACTCTCAAGCAACATAAGAAGGAGAAAAGTTGTTACAGATGCTCGCGAACGATGACAACAGAGGCACAAGGATGCCCCGATAAATGTTGCAACTCACATGTAAGATGACTTACATGAAAGTGATGACGAAACTCAAGCAATTGGGTGATTCAAAATAATGGCAATTCGATCATGCCAACAACCCCACTAATGCATTCAAAGAGACAGGTGGAATGCAACAAATGCAAGTATCTGCGGGTTACTGTAGGAAGCTCGTTATACACCCAATATTTTGCCCACAAATAAGAGGCAGGAGAAATGCAGCAAATACAGGTCCCTATAAGCCGTAGTAAGAGGCTCATCATATATAAAGTCATCCACCTACGAGTGACGACGAGCTTAGCTCAACCAGTAGTCAATGATGAATTACAGATGAACACATTGACTAATATATAAGTGACAATATGAGATATGTTGCAGAATCGCCAGTCTATATGAATACACATGTGAGGCCTTGTTTCTAAGCAAAGATAAAGATCTGCAATACATACGGTCTCTCTACGAATATAGACATATGTTCAATATGTTACTCGTGGGTAGATACAGAAAGACTTCAGTAAATGCAATATCCCGAAGTCAATTCCAATCTATGAATGAAAATATCTACCTGCCTACAAGTAGCAGCAGTAGAGATCGCCAACGCCACCGGATCTGCAACCTTTGTAAAAGCAGACAGAAGGCGTTTACAGATATTTCAAAGTACCCCCGCACATGCACCTTAGTTTGTATACACATAGGTACACATAAGGGGATGTATAATACAACCCGTATGGGCCCCGGCGAGCGTGTTATTGGTACACACGTGATGCCTAGGGATGCTGCGCGGGTCAATAAGTGAATTCAAGTTCGAGCCCGATCCTTCTATTCAAGTAGATAGGAGCTGACACGGCTCGAACTATTAAATAAATATGCAGTCGCAAGATCGACCGGAATATTTATTTTATACATTCATATTAGGCCTTCAAGGCCTATAATCAAAAGAATTCACTTACAAAGGTGCAAAGCCTACAAAACCCGATCCTCTATCGATAGCCCGATAGAGTCGACAAGGTTCAACTCATAAATACAAATGACCCCAAACACCCCGATGATGGCCGTGTTGAACACAGATCTCAACCGGAGGGGTGGATTTCAAGTATTTTCATAATACTTCCCAAACTCCCACAAATACTCAAAACTCCATAAAAATTCCCAAAATCCCAAACTCTAAAAATATTTAAAATTGAAATCAAACTATCAAAACGCTTAAAGCAAAATTCGTCCATCCCCCGCAACAGTTTGTCGAGGCGGATAAATTAAAATTTACTTCAGCTCACAAAGAGCTAATGCCTGGTCAAAAATATCACTAGGATCCATTCTCAAACAATCTCCTGCCAGCAAGGATGTGGTACGAGTCCTCTAACCGGCAGTTTCGCCGCCAAATGGCACTGCAGGATAAACGGTTATGACTCGGGGCCCTCTGAACCAGATGGTTGCCGCCAAATGGCACCATTATATTATGGTTATGGCCAGAGCCCGTATGCTCCCCAATGGCATCAAATCCTTGAAATATGAATCAATAAGATATGATCGATAGGACACAAAGCCCTCTGTTAGCTAAGGTGGATTCAAATTTGTCCCCTTAGGCAAATACTCCCCCCAGGTCTATAAGGTACCCTTGGACGAAGCAACCCATGGCTGCCGACAAGGATCCTTCTGTCAGGTTGGGTCGACTACCTCCTCTGACTAAGTAGACCAGGGACCACGATGGCCCGGGACGACGGAACCATGGGATCTTGATCGGGTCCATCATCCATTCCCCCACCATCCGCTTTAAGTGCAAAATGGTGAAATTTCCAATTTTAAAATATCAATCCTTCAAATTTCCTACACCCAAACCCATGCTGCTACTATATGCTAGATCCGTATATTTCTACGTATCTGATTGACGACTAGCCTTAATCGAAAGTTCTCTCTCGTTACCGAGAGGGGTAATTAACTATAGGGGCTTGCGCCTATAGGAAACCAGAACTCAGATCATAAAGTCCTCGCAAAATGAGGGCGAAATCTCTGGGTAGTGTCTTATCTACAAACCCATCTGTCTTCCAAAATTTACCTCGGAACTTAACCCGTTAAAACTCCCCCTGAAAAGAAAGCAAACAGTGGGGCGGAGGCCGGGGCCGAATTTTCGGAGCCCATAGATTTCTGGCGACTCCGCTGGGGATTGGTTTCTCTTTCCATCTTTGGCTAGTCGTCTCAGTGCCATAGTAGCAGCTATTTTCAACCCAGATTCAAAATTCTGGATCTTTCAAAATGATTATTTAATGAATCAAAATTTTAATATTCTAAAAATGATCGCTTAGACAAATTTATCAGGATAACGTATTTAGCAGTATTTTAAATTTGTATTATTTGAATTTGCTCGCTAATGTTATCTATTTTTGTTTTCTATTATGTGCAAGTCTCTGCATTTTTGAAAGTGTGAGGTGATGTATCAAATTTTGATCACTAACCCTTACCTTTCATTTATGCAGATGGATCTATAGAATACGCCGATGACTGTCCAGCTGGGACAAGGAGCCAGGATCCAACTGGCGAATGCTATCATTGAGACAGGGAATACTGGAGCTACCATCCAGTTTGGTAGCGTTGACTTCCCTGCCATTGTTGAAAGGACTACCGTCATTCCTACGAATGGCAGAAATGCTAATGGGTCTACTAGGAGGCCCCACCCTACTGAAATGGTTATCCGTCGTGTGCATCTGCCAGCACAACGACTTACTGCTGAAAATCCTCGTGGAAGGGTTTCTGTCTTTGAACGACTGTCACAGCCAGAAGCCCGGCCACCAAGAGGGTTGTAGCCGGAGGAAGGATCTCCGTGGTGACTGCAAACACCACACCTCTGCCAACCGGGTTACCTGCACCCGTGAAGAACACTTCTGAGGCTTCCTCATCTGGAGGAAAACTTACGAGAAGGCAGAGGAGGAAACTGAATGCTGAGCTCCGGGCTCAGCAACAATTCTCAACTCATCCCTCCAATCTGTCGGCCCAAGAGCCAGAAGCGACCATTCCCACCCGGAACGGATTCACAAATCTGAAGTGGGTAAAGAGAAACAGCTCAACTGGGGAGCTGAAGAAGTCTTTTTGGGATCAATGACCTGAAGTCCCACCTCCTCAAAAGAAGAAGAAGCCTAAAACTCTTTCAGCCCGGGTATATCGAATCCTGAAGACCGTGAAGGAGAGAGGACTGAAAAAGAGAAGGTACCAGCAACCGCTGATGGTCGAAGCCAGGAGAATTCCACCAAGAGAACGTCTGTCTCTTGCTGTGGAGAGAAGAGAAAGAAGATCTGCCCCGCACGGTGAATATCGGGGCGTGACACCTGAACCTCGAGTTCAGGGATCCGCCGCCGAAAGGTCCCGGCGGAAAGGAAAGGAAATCTGGAGGCCAAAGCCTCGCAGAGAAGAAGATAATAGAAGAAAAAGAACTGATTTGGGCGTGACATCCGGTACTGCTTCCCGGAGATCCGCCCCCAATTACAAACAACATCAGAAATGGGTCCAAAAGAAGACCCATGATGACGCCAATCCCGACGGTAGACACCTTGGAGAATCCTCCAGGGGATCCCGTCGCTCCCTAACTCCTCCCAAGGAAGAGTCCAACTTCGATCGCAGCCCACGGATCGAAGAAATCTTCGTGCCGAATCAAGTACCAGAGATCCAGTGGCACTGCCGCTCGGAGATCCGACTACTAGAAGAAGAAGAGGAAGAAGATATGGTAGAAGAAAATATGGAAGAATATATTGAAGAAAATTTAGAAGATGTAAACAACACCTTGGACATGGAAGTAGTCTACATGGTGAGACACATCAACGTTGATGATGAAGCCTACTACGACGAAGGTGAAGATGATGATGACCGCTGGCAACCGCCGCCTAGACAAGTATATCGGCGCCGCCATGAAGCTGGGTCCACCACTGGCGGAGGTGGTCATTCCCAAGGAGAGGATGAAGTTGAGGAGGTAGAAGGGAATCTCCTTGATGCCGAAAACATCACACTCGCTGATATGCGGCGACAGATGAGCAAGCCATCACTGCACAAGTCATTGACTATTCAACTCATTCCATTTGTGCACCCAATGAGCTACCATCATCAAGAGTTGGCCTTGTCAACCCCTAAGAAATGAAATATTTGCATCCTACATAGAAAAAATCATCGTCTCTTATAGGATTATACGTGCCAACTCATTGCGAGATGAGTCCTTACCATGGCCTTGCCCATCAACTCATACTCAACCTAACAACCCAAAATTGATGTCTCTGAAGATCATTGATCACATATTAACCATCACCCATGTAGATCGTAGACCCAATATCTACTACCATATATTCTACTCATCTATTCAAGGTTGATAACCTGAGATTCTAAAGAAGATGTCTCACATTCCGCTACCATAGCGCCCCATACTAGCATCTTTTCATCACTCATTCTGCTTTCGCACTCATGCACTCAACAGTTTGTTGACTCGCTGATCCCTGCAACTCCCCACATAATGATTCCTGATTCAATTCAGCAACCTTTGTGGCTTAGACCATGCCGTCAAGTCAAGTAGAACTCCTTAGGAAAAGTTGATTATGTATGTAAATAATTTTGTAATAATTTGAAGGCTAATGACATACCTCATAACTTGCAATAATATAGGCTATGCCCTATATATGAGGTGCTCCCTTGGAGAGTAGCATAAAAGAGAGGTAGGGTAAAGATCTAGATGTTTACTAGACTTTCTTCCTCTATCTCACATGTTTTCTATTTATTCCTTTCTAGAAAATATCTAGAGATTTACTGCATTCCTTTACCATTATTTGTTCATGTGCGTGCATTATTTTAATTTCTTTCAAGGCAAATGCATTAAGCTCTCTAAGAAACATTTTAAAAGCTAAGACTTAAAAAAATCAATTATGAATTCCTTGACCTCTCAGTCATCTTTCTATTAAAAGCATTAAAGTTGAATTATGCCATTGTAACTTTGGAACATAGCAATATTATAGTATTTGGCTACACATGCCAGGTTAAAAACTCTAGACTTGGTCAACATAAGCCTATCGAAACTTATTCATATTGAGACATGTCAGCATGTAGGTTTGGAAAAATATTGCATTCTTGCATTGATATTGGACCCTCATGTGTATTTAGATAATCTTCCCTATAATGCAAGATCATAAGACCCATATTTTCCACCCTTTATGATCCTAAGATTGTTAGAAGGCATCCCCTTTCCAAGTCCTATTATCAATCTTCACAATATTCATTCCCCTTTGATTATGTAATTAGGGGGTGTATACCTAATATTAGTGATGCAACAAAATGTGAAAGATTAATAGAAGATTAAAAACAATGGAAGGCAGTGATGTGGCTAAATCGATGACATTGATGCGCCTGTGATGTTTTGTTGCCATTCCAGTTATGTAATATCTCTATGTTACATATTCCGTTTGTCTTCCATTGATTCAAAAGCTCGTGAAAATATAATATAATCATTTCTCACTCCATTGAGATAATATGATCCAATGTCTTCTCCAAATGTCATGAGTTTCTTCTGAAATGTGCATAATGGGGGGCAAGTCAAATCCCAAATCTTCCATGAACTCAAGGATTGATGATAAGTACTTCTGTAGTTGATTGATGATGGGTCGGGAAATTTGTATTGGAAGTCCTCTAAAGGCAGGAAGGAAAAGATGAATCAGACGAGAGATGAAGAGAAGAGGTGGTCGGCTGCCCCTAAGAGAGAGGGTAGTTGGAGACCATTATTTGCAATATTCTTCCATTCAACATCAGTTACTGTCTTTAGCATACATCCACTATTTATAAAGAGGATTTTAGACATGAAAACAACAAGTATAGTAATCTGAGAGCAATCGAAACACTTGATTACATATTTATTGCATGAATAATCCACAAATATAGCATGTGATAGCATGTATAAATATGCAAGATTCGAAAAAGGGAAAGCAATGATATGTCGGATAATTGTCAGCCCTGCAGTGCTATAGCTCCTTTTAAGCCTATTAGAAAGCTTCAAAGGCCAAAAGATAAATAAAATCTACCTTGTTTCAATCACGCCAGCCAAGACCAAATGGTCTAGAAAGCAGGCTGATTTTTCTGGATGGAAATTCCTGCTGTGTGTCCTGATTGGATGTTGCATGCGAGTTATCCAACGATGCCCTGAAGATAAACAGAAAATCAGATCTTTTTTTGCAAAAGACAGAAAAGTCCCCCTCAAACTTAAGGGAAAATTCTATAAGATGCTCGTGAGGCCTACAATGCTTTATGGAGCAGAATATTGGCCATTAAATGATAAGCATAAAATTAACTTTAAGTGTTGCAAAGATGAGGATGCTCAGGTGGATGAGTGGCTTTACTATTAGAGATAGAATGCGAAAGACTATATACATGAAAAGGTTGGAGTAGCTCCAGTGGCAGCGAAGATTAGAGCGTTGCCTTAGATGATTTGGCCATATAAAACGTCGGTCTTACGATGACCCAGTTAGGAGAGTAGATGTATTAGATTTGTCCTATATTAAGAAAGGTAGAGTAGATCTAAAAAGATTTGGTTAGAAAGTATTAGAAATAAACTATTTATTAGATTCAAAGGAGAATTTAACTCTTACCGAGACACAACATAGAAAAATGATTCATGTAGCCGACCCCAAGTAGTGGGATAAAGGCTTGATGTTGTTGCTGTTTTGTACAAGTCTATTCATCCATAAAATTAACTTGACGAAAGTCTTCATCCACAAAGTGATAGGAAATAAGAGAAAACACAGAATTCTGCTACAGAAATCAGCAATCCGACATGCTTCTAAGCAGTTTTTGAAAGAAACATAGAGAAATGATGGAGGGAAAAATTTTTAATTTAATAGTAGATGAAAGAAAATAGCAAGATACAGATGGATCTTCAATTAGAGAGGAAGATCCTGCTCTCCCAATCTCTAGCCGGAGACTAGAGTCCAAACAAAACCTAAAAAACACCAAATTCTGAAACATACAACATAACTCTAACCCTAGAACAGAGAATCCTACTTAAAGTAAAAGCAAACAACAAATCCCTAAACATCCGCTAGAATTTGAATTTTCCCTCTCAAATACTTCTCAATCAAAGCCATAACACCACAATTAAGAGGGTTAGGCCCCACATGCTAGTTGGATCTTCAATTGGAGAGGAAGATCCTGCTCTCCCAATCTCTAGCCAGAGACTAGAGTCCAAGCAAAACAAAAAAAACACCAAATTCTGAAACATACAACATAACTCTACCCTAGAAAAGAGAATCCTACTTAAAGTAAAAGCAAACACCAAATCCCAAAACAGCCCCTAGAATTTGAATTTTCCCTCTCAAATACTTCTCAATTAAAACCATAACACCACAATTAAGAGGGCTGGGTCCCACATGTTGTCCACCCCCCCCCCCCCCCCCCCCCCCAATCAGGCGGATCTAATCTGCCTAGAATAGACCAGAACCGGTCCAGGTGGGATAAGTTCAGCCGGCTCTTGAGGAGCCGGTCTAACAATACCCCCCTTCCAAAGACTCACCTTATCCTCAAGGTGAAATGCTGGGAATTGGGTCTTCATTCTCTTGTATGGCTCCCAAGTGGTGTCATAATCTGGGAGGTTCTTCCATTTAATCAACACTTCCTTATCCCTCCCCTCTCCTTGTCTCACCCCCTTAAGCTCCAACGGCTCCAACACCACCTATAAATCCTCAATCAGTGTCGCAGGTAATGTCGCACTAGCTGTATGCTCCCGTATAGCCCTCCTCAACTGGGATATATGAAACACTGGATGTATGCTAGCAGTTAGGGGTAACCTCAGACGATAAGCCACCGCTCTAATCTTTTCCACTATCTCATACGGGCCAAAATACTTGGGAGCTAGTTTCTCGTTCCTCCTGTTAGCCACTGTCCTCTGTCTATAAGGCCGTAGTTTTAAAAACACCTTGTCCCCCACTTGGAACTGAATGTCCTTCATGTGTCAATTAGCCTGCTTCTTCATGATCTGTTATGCCCTCAGCAGGTGTTTCTTCAATTCCTCTAATATCCTATCCCTTTCTTCCAAGTATTGCTCTACGGAGGAGACTAGTGTGCTCCCTTGCCCAAAATGCACCAAGTGTGGGGGGTTCCTTCCGTACAAAACTTTGAAAGGGGTTATCTGAGAAGCTGAGTGGTACGATGTGTTGTACCAATATTCTGCCCATGCTAACCACTTGACCCACATTTGTGGTATTTCTGATGCCAAACACTATAAGTCTCCAAGCTTTTGTTGACTACTTCTGTCTGCCCGTTCGTCTGAGGGAGGTAGGCGGTGCTTCTCTTGAGAACTGTACCCTGCAACCTGACAGCTCCCTCCAAAACTGACTGAAAAACACCTTATCTCGATTAGAGACTATCGACTATGGGATCCCATGCAATCTAACCACCTCTCTAATGAATGCTGCAGCTACTGTAACTACGGTGTAAGGGTGTCGTAAGGGAATGAAATGCGCATATTTACTCATTCTGTCAACCACCACCATAATCACTGTGAATCCCTCAGATCGTGGTAAATCATCTATGAAATTCATGGACATCTCCTCCCACACCCTATCTGGAAGTGCTAAGGGTTGACCTAACCCCCCTGGAGCCATAACCATATACTTATTTCTTTGGCACAC
Source organism: Dendrobium chrysotoxum (assembly GCA_019925795.1). Taxonomy (NCBI): domain Eukaryota; kingdom Viridiplantae; phylum Streptophyta; class Magnoliopsida; order Asparagales; family Orchidaceae; genus Dendrobium; species Dendrobium chrysotoxum. Next base: position 40,661,720 of record CM034307.1, on the reverse strand, counting down.
CTCACACCTCGTCACCATCTCCTCCACATCCTTAAGCATCTCTTTCCAGTACAATTCAACTGCCAATCTTCTGTAAATCTTCTGCACCCCCGAATGGCCTCCAACCGCGCTCCCATGGAACTCCTGCAGCAGGTGGGGAATATGAATAGAGGTTCGTGGCATCACAAATCTCCCTTGATACAGTAGCCTCTCCCTCGAGGGAGTAGCCTGGGTGGCTGCTCCTATCCTTTAATAAACCCCTCCTAATCTTCCTCAGCTCCTTATCATGTACACTTTCTTCTTTGATAACCCCCCAATCTACCATCAGTGGTACTAAAATGGCTATCTCCTGGAGCTCTCCCACACACCGTAATAAGGCATCAGCCGCCTTATTCTCCAATCCTAGTCTGTACTAGTTCCCAAAATCATATCCCAACAGTTTGTACAACCACCTCTGATGCTTCTCAATCACCATTCTCTGCTTCAACAAGTATTTCAAGCTCCTCTGATCTGTCGTGACGATGAAGTGCCGACCCAGCAGTTATGGGCACCATGATGGCCATCAATTCCCTCTCATATACTGACTTCAGCCTAGCTCTGACTGTCAACACTTGGCTGAAGTAGACTATGGGTTTATGATTCTGCATAAGCACTGCCCCCAACCCATATCCTGATGCATCTGTCTCCACCACAAAGGTTTGACTGAAATCTAATAAAGCCAAAATTGCTATTGTGGTCATGACCTTTTTCAGTCTCTCAAAAGCCTGGGTAGCCGCCTCTCCCCACAAAAAACTATCCTTCTTTAGCTGCTCTATCAAGGGCCAGGCTATGTTGTTGTACCCCCTCACGAACCTTTTGTAATAACCAGTCAAACCTAGAAAGCCCCTTAACTCTCTCAAGTTCCTAGGTAGAGGCCACTTCTGCATTGTTTTAATTTTGGTTTGATCGGCTACCACCCCCTCCTGAGACACAACATGCCCCAAATACTCCACACTAGTCTGTGCGAAGCTGCACTTCTTAAGGTTGACCTTTAACTAATGCTCCTGTAGAACTCCTAAGATCACCCTCAAATGTTTCAGATGCTCCTCCTCAATCCTGTTATACACAAGTATGTCATCAAAGAATATTAATACAAACTTCCGGAGGTACGGTTTGAACACCCTGTTCATAAGGGACTGGAAAATAATATGAGCATTAGTAAGGCCAAATGACATCACCAATAACTCGTAGTGCCCCTCGTGCTTCCTGAGGCCGTCTTCTGAATATCCTCCTCCCTCATCCTGATTTGTTGGTAACCCGCCTTCAAGTCCATCTTGGAAAACATCACTGCTCCATACAACTCATCCAGTAGCTCATCGATCACCAGAATGAGGAGCTTATTCGGCACAATCTCCTTATTCAAGACCTTGCAGTCTACACAAAACCTCCAGCTCCCATCCTTCTTCTTGACCAGTAAGACTAGGCTAGAAAAAGGGCTCATACTCAGCCTGATGATCCCCGCCTCTAACATCTCTCGGATCAGCTTCTCAATCTCATTCTTTTGAATCTGAGGGTAGCGGTATGGCCGTACACTCATCGGTGACACCACTTCCTTCAAATTGACTCATGCTCCTTCTCTTTGGGTGGTGGTAAGCCTTGAGGCGGATGAAAAATCTCACCGAACTGTTGTATGAATGGATATACTGAAAGAGGGATGTCTCCCCCTTCCCCCAGTCTGACTCCTTCCAAGCTTTGTAGTTCCACCAAATATCCTCCTCCCACCTTCTAGATGATCCTGATCATGGATTTGAGAGATACCCCAGCCCTGGATAGAGCCCTGCATCTCCCTGGATCACCATCCTTCTTCCCTCAACCACCGATTCCATCCTCAACCACCTGAATAGTCAGCACTACTCCCCTACACACTCCTCTACCAATCTCCACCGTCCCAGTGCCCATCAATTTCACCCCCAACTGATCAACAACCTGATTGGAGGCAAAATTATGGGTATCCCTACTATCGATCAGCACCACCACCTCTCTGTTTTTTATCTCCCCCTTCACTTTCATGGTGTGATTCAAGGTGAACCCCACCATTGAGTTCAAGGAGACTTCTGTCATGTCCAGATGTAGCTTCTCTTCCTCCTCTATCCCTACCTCACTCTCACCTCCCTCCTCAGCTTCCTCATCAGCACATACGGTGAGAACCTGAAGAGTTCGGTCCTTACACCTATGCCCCGACATGTACCTCTCATTACACTTGAAGAACAATCCTTTTGCCCTCTTCTCCTGCAACTCCTTCTCTGTCAGCTTCTTGAAGTTCCCCCCAAATCTCCCTCCTCCAGACTTCTCCTTTGGGGCCTCACGCAGGCTTCCTGGTGTTGGTCCCTTGGGAGCTAAGAAAATGGTGGTCATCCTGTACGACCCCACCCCCCCCCCCCTCCTCCCCCCCCAAGCTGTTGCCCCTAGCTCCTCTCTCCAGATACTTCTGGTCCTCCACCAACTGCGCCAGCTCCGTAGCCTCTCCTAAGTCACGTGGCCTCATCACTCTAACAGCCGCTCGAATCTCGAGCTTGAGTCACTTCATGAAATTCCCCTCCAGCACAGTCTCAGAAAGTCGATCCAGCCGGCTAGCTAAGTACTCAAATCTGTCACGGTACTCTGCTACAGAACCCTCCTGCGTCAGGGCGAAGAACAGCTTATAGAAGTCCCCTCCCTTGCCGGTTCGGAAACGTTCTACTAAGCAATCCTTGAACTCCCTCCAGCTTCGAATAAGTTGCCTCATGTCTCTCTATTGGTCCCACGCCAATGCCTTTCCCTCCTAGCATAGACCGGTCGCTGTCAATTTCTCCTCCTCCGTTAACACGTTGACCGTGAAATACCTTTCTATCATGTAGATCCACCGATATGCATCCTCCCTTTCAAAAATCAGGATCTTCAATTTTCGGACCTTCGGATCTCCCCCATTTCCTGGTCCTCCCCAAGTGTCCTGATCCTCCCTCACACGTTCATATTCAAATCCTTCTTAGAATTCCCCTCTCCTTCCTTGAAAATTAGCACCTCGGCGGCCATGATCTCCCTCCCTTTGTTCCCAATCAGCACCCATTTGCTCTTGCCCCACAGATCAATGCCTCTCCCCATACCTACCTCCTCTCTCCTTCCTCTGAAAAGGCTCTAGATGGGTCTTCTCCCTGCTCCCTCTACGATCTCAACCTCATTTTCGTCCCTACGAATTTCACAATTCGTATTTTTCCTTCTGGCCCTCTCACCTCTGATGCCGCCATTTGGTTGTGGAGATCTAACATCTTCTTCACCATGTCACGTAAGTCAGAGAATTTCTCTTCCATGAAGGAAATTCTATCCTTCACCGTTGCCTTGATTTGATTCATCTACTTCTCAAGGCGTTCCTCCAATACATCCACCTTCTTGGTCACCATTGATACACGGATTTTTGTGAGACTCAAAAATCAGTATTTCTTCCCCAAAAAATAGCCACACCAACGGTTCGGACAAGAAAAACTTATGCAGGAATCTGCTAAAACCACCCCAAAACCGCCCCGAAAAGCGGCTCTAATACCAATTTGATATGAAATAAGAGAAAATACAGAATTCTGCTGTAGAAATCAGCAATCTGACGCGCTTCCAAGCAGTTTTTGAAAGAAAAATAGAGGAATAATGGAAGAAAAAACTTTTAATTTGATAGTAGATGAAAGAAATAGCAAGATACAATTGGATCTTCAATTGGAGAGGAAGATCCTGCTCTCCCAATCTCTAGCTAGAGACTAGATGCCAAGCAAAACCTAAAAAACATCAAATTCTGCAAAACATACAACATAACCCTAACCCTAGAACAAAAAATCCCTAAATAGCCCCTAGAATTTGAATTTCTCCTCTCAAATCCTTCTCAATTAAAGTCATAACACCACAATTAAGAGGGCTGGGCCCCACATGCTGTCATTACCAGAACCGGTCCAGGTGGGACCGGTTCAGCCGGCTCCTCAAGAGCCGGTCTAACACAAAGCTGTTCAATGAAAATGTGTCTTGTGAAGAACAATACATAAAGCAACTGTTTATGAGATGGACAGGTCATTACCAGAAGTAATGAGATGACTATATGCACATGTAACCTATGCTAATCAGAAGCATAGAGTGTAAACATGACTGGAATTATCACATGATCAAGAAAAATTTACCTTGGAGAAGGAGATGAAGGTCCTTGCGCTTTTGTTTGGCTGGACTGGCACTGCAAGGTAGCCGCCAACATTGTTTCAGCCATTACAGCCCTCTTCTCCATTTGTGCAATCATAGCCATGGCTTCTTCATATTTTTCCTGCATGAATCTGGTAAGAGTGGATAAATATATACAATAAGTGAAGAAAGGTAGGTCAATCAAATTAAGGTGATTTGAAATTTGTTATGTATGAAGTGAGATTACAGAATGTCAGTAAAAACTATTTATTTAGGAGGCCAAATAAACCTAGCTTTTAAAATAACATGAGAATTCCTGGCATCATCATAAACCTTATCCCAAATAGTTGGAGTCAGTTGAAATTCATGGAAACCATCACTAAACCCTAAAAATGATGTTGGCATTCATGGCAGAACAAAGAATTGATTACACTTCATATAATCCACCAAGAAGAGCAGGAAGAAGCACCAATTGATTAAACAAACTGAAGAGAGACTCTCGATATTTTCGGATCTTTTTTGAGCATGAGATTGCACGGCTTGACTTGGTAGGGGAGAAAATTGATGTAGTTGCCACAAGGTGAGTATAAGAGACAGATATCGGAAGAGAGAGGTTAAAAGTCATAAGATTCCTTTGAGAAGGACTACCGTTTAAGAGGGAATCTAGGAGGATTATGGGGTAAGCTTAATTTCAATTCAGGATGCTAAACATAACATCATACTAATCCAATTTATCAAGATAGGATTGATCATTTACATTTGAATTAATCATATCATCTAATCCAAATTAAAATCAATTCCTATCTAATTCAAACATAAAATAAGATTATCCAAAAAGATAATTCCTAGCTAATTTAAATAAAAATTAGCATGATAAAACAAATACAAATTTAAATTCAAGAACTAGTCAGATGTGGGTAGGTCTGGACAAGTATGAGTCTGAGTTGAAATTCATGTGTTGCATCGTTCTGCTCCTTTGATAAAAATTGTTTTTGATTAAGGGGCTACTTGGTTTGCTGTAAAAGAGGCGTAAAATACTCCAAATGCAGATGTTTTGAAAATATTGATGTTTGGTTTCAAGTAAAAGGAATGCAGAGAAAATTTTGAAATAAAAGGAATTCACCCTCTAGTTCAAATCCAGTGTATTTGGAATTCCTCCAATTTGAGTGATTTTCAAATACATCGGAAACTCACCACCATTGCCACCATAGGCCGCCTGAGAACCCCCGGCCGCTGCTGGCCAACGACCACCCTTGGCGAAAGCCGGCCACCCCCAACCATCGTCGACCGCCGCCAACCATCACCATTTGAACTTTACACTATATTCAATTTACTTCAAGCCAAACACAAAAAAGTAAAAAACCTATATTTTTATGTACACTCATCCAAATAACTCCAAAATATTTCAAATACATTGCATTTCTTTTACACTATTCCTTTTTCAACCAACCAAACAGCCCCTAAATACTACAGCATGCTAGTAATTGTTCAGAATGAAACTGCATAGAGAAGCAATAATAATTCAACCATAGTACCATGCTACAGATAGGGGAATTTTCTTAAGTAGAGCCTATTCTTATGATCTTATGAATTTTTAACATAGAAAGGCTTCACTCTTGTAAACCATTCATTTTTACTTGAGACAATACATGTAAATCAAACTTGGAGTAAACAACATTACAACACTGGAATGTGGCGAATTGGAAGTGCATTACAAAGTTCAGCAGACATTTGTTTCTTTACAAGCAATACAATGAAAGATGCAACATATAGATAAAGCCTTTGTAAATTTCTAGCGTGGAAAAGAACCTGGAGCATGTGGGAAGCATATTTTTGAGCAGCAGCATCTTGCTCAGCAAACATGCGAGCATCTTCTGTTACTTTCTGCTCTTGTTCAACCCGTATCAAGACCTATGATTATCCATTCATATATTATGAGGACAAAATGCACATGCAAAATATCAATGGGCAAGTAGCATATGATGTTGAAGAGTTGCAAAAATAGAAACTGGAAGAATGTCATACCTGAAGCATGGCCTGTTCTTGCTCCTGTTTATCTTTAAGAGCTTGCCGTAACTCTGACACTTCCTGCTCAAGCTGCTCAACCTACAAAATAAATAATCAAAACAGATAAAATTACGTTGATGAGATGATTTCATTCAGCCATTAGTGAAATTTTATTCTTATCATTAATAGATGGCAAGAAACATGCACTGAGGATATGATTTCTATGCTAAATCAATTACTTGAAGATATGGAGTACAGAAAAATCTGCATATGATTTTTAAATGGTTAAGATGGATTTGTGGTAAAACTTTATAGTGTATAATAAGAAACGATTATAATATATAAATGATAAGAGTAGCACCTGTTGAAGATAAGTTCAAGGAGAAATAAACTTGGGTTGTTTGAGTACATACAATGGAGGGTCAAAAAAGCATCAAAGACGAATGGATAAAATTATTGTTCGAGGCTTAGAAAAAAAAAGGATACACTAAAGATAATATGACTAGAAGTGTGACAAGGTTTATAAAAGATGGAGTTGAAGCATGATGCAAATACTCAAAAAGAAAAAATGGTAAATGAAGATTCATAAACTTGACCCTAAATAGTTTGAGGCTATGATGAGCTGAAATCCAAGTACTCAAAGCACAATTAATTTTTTTCATGAATACCTTATGTACTTTCTAAGAGAAAAAACGAGAGATAGTAGACAGCAGATTCAAGTTATCAAGAAATATCAAGTAAACTAATAGCACAACTAGCATTCAACATGAATGAATAGAGCAGAGTTTATAAGCCCAATCAAATCTTTGAGATAAGGCTAATCATGATTATGACTTCACCTCAAATCACTTTCTTCAAAAAATTGTCACAATGTAATATGATCATATTGAATGCACTTACTTTTTAAGAAACCTTTTTTTTTATTCTGCAAATCAAATTTAAGGAACCAAATAACACGTAGCTCCCAATCATGAGGCCGTGGGTTCAATCTTACTCCTCACATTGTTGCACATGTTTTGGAAAAATATCTTGCATTTTCTTTTGGCTCATGTATTAAGAGTTTGTTCCCTTCAATGATTCTTCTTAAAATCGTGTAACCAACCTTATGCCCTTTCATAATTATATGGGATAGCTTTCTATCCTTTAAAAAAAAAGAACCGAAACCCAAAATCAGCCTTTAACTCATATATAATTAGCCCCGCACCTTCTCAGGAAAGATATTCTCCATTCACTATAACATTAATTTTCAATTCTCCTTAGTACATTATTAATTTTCAAATACAGCATGCAAAACATATGCATCAAACCAATTAAACAAAAAATTAGATAAGGTTCAAATGCAAAATAAATTAATAAAGGATTTTTAAATGAGAAGGTAAAGGGAAAAGTCTCCTAGAGTTGTGGACACCAACCCACAAGAGCATCTTTTTTGTAATAATTCTTACTAAACCATGTATTGTTTATGGAAGAATTTAACACTTAGAAAGCTATTATTTCTTACCATCATCCTTCAAATTGCCCTGCACCCTTTTCCTTTAACCATGCATTTAATAATTTCAAAAGGGAAGAAACTCGATATTGGTAAACTAATTGAGAACACCGACACATTATGATCATAAATGGACTCCAGCGATCAACTTCAGCCAATTGTTGAAGTACAAACCATTTATGCCATGTTCCCTCCAGTGAGTCTTCTACAAACCGTTCAATGCACTTCTTCACTTAGCTCAAGAAATTTTAGTAGTATAACAGTAAGAAAAACTGGAAAACTGCGTGCAAATAAAACTATAGAACCTTTTAAATCTTACAAGTAGCACACAATGTATTTCACATATAAATATCTGAAAAAAAGAACAAAGTTCGGTTCAAAAAGCATATTACAGAAGCCAAATAAGTAAACATACCCTAGCACTCAAGAGGCGTCTGTTATCTTGCTTAACCATCTCCATCAATGCTATCTCCAATTCGTCAGCCCTAATATGATAACATAAATAGCAAATGGACTTTAGACTGCCTATAAATGAGCAAGTTATTCATTTGAAGAAAACTAATCATGTTTTCCAATGACTAATTAAATAAAGTTAGCATTTTGCATTGATGCATCTAAATAAAAAGAACAGAAAAAATATCTAGAATACAAGCAATGCAGACTGAGAGCAATACAACGTTAGTAGCACACCAAGCTGAGTATAAAAGCAAAAAGCATGCACAAATGCTCTCGGTGTAATAAATCAACCCACACAAGCGAACCTAACCGGTCGAGTAGCCCTTCTCATCTTTTCCCTTCCTCCGCCGACCAAGAGCTGGCAACAATGGTGAGCTCTCATCTTCTTCCTCTCTTTCTCTGTATTCCTCCTCTTCTCCCTTTTCTTTCCTTTCTTAAACTTTATTTTTGTTGAATCACGCAGCTAAGGGGAGGCCATGTGGGTAGCAATCCGTGGGCGGCAATCTAAGGGTTACAGTTGGAGATCTGTGGGTAGCAATCCAAGGGCTACAGTTGGAGATCCGTGAGCAGTAATCTGAGGGCTGCAGATGGAGATCCGTTGATAGTAATCCGTGGGTTGCAGTTGGAGATCCATGGGATATAATTATTATAATTAATTAGATTAAATATCTTTCATTTTCTGTTTATTCTCCTAGAATGTATATATATGTAATGATTCCAATGAATAGAATAGAATTTGAATTTCCCTCTAAACAATTTCTTCATGGTATCAGAGACAAAGAAAATCCTAAGTCTTCTCTAAACGTCGGCGACAAACCTTCCTCCCTTTCTTCCAAACCATACAAGATCAAATCTGAAACTTGCCAATTGGCTAAACATACCAGATCATGTTACCCAATTGTTCCTTACCAACCTTCTAAACCCTTTGCCTTGATCCATAGTGATATTTGGGGACCCTCAAGTGTTAAAAATATAAGTGGAGCAAGGTGATTTGTGATATTTGTTGATGATCATACTAGACTCACTTGTGTTTATTTAATGAAGGAAAAAACTGAAGTTGAAAGGATATTCAAATCATTTCAACTGATGATTCAAAACTAGTTTGATACAAAAATTCAAATCTTAAAATCAGAAAATGAGAGAGAATACTTCCATTCTATCATGAGAGAATAACTATCAAGCCAAGGGATAATCCAAGTGAGTTCAGGTGTGTATACACCTCAACAAAATGAGGTAGCTAAGAGAAAAAATAGGCAATTCCTGGAAGTCGCTAGATCTATTATGCTATTCACAAAAGTATCAAAATATCTATGGGAGGAAGCCATTCTTACTGCTGCATACCTAATAAATAGGTTACCTACTCGGATACTAAAATTTGAAACACATAGACAAACTCTAATCAAAGCCTATCTTCATGCTCATTTCATATCATTAAACCTTCCACCTAAAGTTTTTGGGTGCTCTACCTTTGTTCATATCTATCCATAAGATAGTAGCAAGCTTGACCCAAGATCAGAAAAATGTGTCTTTATTGGCTATTCCCCAATAAAAAGAGGTTACAAATGCTTTTGCCCTATTTCTAGGAAAGTATTTGAAACCATGGATGTCACCTTCTTTGAAAACAACCCAAACTTCACTAGTTTTGAATTCAGGAGGAGAGTGAAGGAGAATTTCAAACTTGGGAGTGAAATTCTTTATAAACCAAACAGAGTCCAGTCAAAATCAACAAATATCACAAGAAATCCAAACCACGAATATTTCTCAAGGTATATCTCTTATATCTCAAACTCTATCTTCAGACCTATTACCTCCACTCATAAGTCCTAATAAATCTCTGCAAAGAGCAACAATTAAGCAACAATAATATGTATACTCAATAAAAAGAAAGAAAAATCAGCATAAGCTGAGCAGTGAGACATATCTTGCACTTGTCTACTGTACTTCAATGGATCCAACAACTGTAGAAATTCATACATAGGAGAAAAATGAGGAAGTTTAAAAAGAGATAGAGTCATCAAATGGCCAGAAAGAATCATGCACCAAGCATCCAATTGAAAACTTTCTCTCCTATAGCAGATTACCAGACACTTATCAAATCTTCCTTTCCAAGTTGGATGATGTGATTCCTACCAATATTCAGAAAGCTTTGAATCACCCAGGATGGAGATAGGCTATTAAAGAAGAAATTATGGCCTTGGAAAAATTTCAAGGTGATTACGAATCTCCCACCAGGAAGAAAGTTGTGACTTGCAAATGGGTGTTCACTGCAAAGCATAAGGTGGATATTAGTGTTGAGAGGTTAAAAGCTAGACTAGTTGCAAGAGGAATCACTCAGTCTTATGAAATAAACAATCAGGAAACTTTTGCTCCTGTTGCAAAGCTCAACACCATCAGGATTCTTCTTTCCTTAGCAGTAAATTTAGATTGGCCCCTACATCAACTAGAAATCAAGAATGCATTCTTGAATGGGAACCTGAAAGAAGAAGTCTACATGGTGATTCCAATGGGGATTCAAAAGTCTTATGGAAAGGATAAAGTGTGTAAACTGCTGAAATCCGTGTATGGATTAAAGCAGTCTCCAAGAGCATGGTTTGGAAGATTCTCAAAATATGTAAACGATCATGATTTTAAACAATGCCAGGCAGATCATACCTTGTTTGTAAAGCAGTCAGAAAGAGACAATGTAGCAGTACTGATTGTATATGTGGATGACATCATCCTTACTGTAAATGATATAGAGCAAATAATGAAGATCAAGCAGGCTTTGTCCAAGGAGTTTAAAGTTAAAGATCTAGGATCATTTAAATATTTCCTTGGTATGGAGATAGCTCGATCAAGCAAAGGTATATTTATTTTCCAACGTATGTATGCCTTAGACCTACTGAAGGAGACCGGCATGCTGGGATGTAGACCAACAAGTACACCTATGGATCCTAAGAAGAAACTTGGGATAGAAAAGGAGGGAGTTCTAGTAGATAAAGGCATTGTTTAAAATTGAGCAATATGAGGCTCGTCTTAAGGCCCGCCTCTGTACAATTCCACTGAAAAATGCCTCGAGACTTACGCCTTGAACCTTTTTATGATGCTTGCACTTCAACTTGGTTGAGGCCTGCCTTGAGAAGTGTCTCGCCTCGCTGGCATGAGACGATACGACTCACCCTACTTATATATTTTTTTATTAAAACTTACCTAAATCCTAAACTAAAGCCACAAACAAATCATGCCTTAATGCACCTCGAGCCATAATAACTTCCTCTCGATTGCCTCGACCTCTAGCATATAACCTTCGTCGCAGCCATCACTATCGTAGCCACCGTCAGGGATCATTTGAAAGTCGCCCACCACCACCACCTCCTCTAAAAATTTAGGAGTATTACTCTCATCATTATATTGATGATAAATATTTATGAAAGATGAAGATGGCTGAAATAAATGATGAAGAAGCAGATTGGAAGGCTTGGACTCCACAGGATGAGAGAGAGGAGAGACCAATTTGTTATGACGATGACTCCAATAAAAACTCCCTCACTGATGACCGTGCAGATGATTTCTGAGTTGTTGACAACTATTTTAGCTTTCTTTAAGAATTAATTGTGGATGAGTAAGGAAGTGAGAAAGAAGGGTGAAAGAATGAATTTGAAGTTAAACTTGATGTTGTATAATACTTTTATGCAATTTTTATATTTTATGTTATTTTTTAATTTTATTTCATGCAATTTATCACTTGCCACTTTACATCATGTGCAATTTTTTTTCATATGTATGTCAATTTGTTACTTCAGAGTTCAATAAAAAGCTAATATGTCATTCTTCAACATATTATTTTGATATTATATAAAAAATTACTTTTAAATTTTATTTTCACTTCACGCAATTACTGGATTTTGAAACTTACGCCTCAAAACGCCTTAAGGCTTACGCCTCGCCTTACAAACGAAAAACGCATCAATACCCAATTGCGCAATTTTAAACTTTGGATAAAGGAAGATATCAACGTCCTGTAGGAAAGTTTATATACCTACCCCACACCCGTCCAGAATCTAGATATTGGGTTTGCTATGAGTATAGTAAGCCAATATATGAGTAATCCTATGAAGAAACACATGGAGGCAGTATATCAAATCTTGAGATATCTCAAGAACACTCCTAGAAAGGAGCTATTATTCAAGAAAACTGAAGATAGAAAATTGATCCTTTATTCTAATGCAGATTGGGTAGGAAGTCAGGTTGACAGTCGATTGACCACATGATATTGTTCATTTGTGTGGGGGGACCTAGTGACATGGAGGAGAAAAAAAACCTGTTGTTTCTAGAAGCAGTGCAAAATCTGAACTGAGAGTATTAACAGTTATTATTTGTGAAGGTATTTGGATCTGACAAGTGTTGATTGAACAGGAAATAAAGATTGAAGGCACGATAAAGTTGAATTGTGACAATCAAACTGCAATCAGTATGGCCAATGATCCAGTACATCACGACAAAATAAAACATGTTATTATTGATAGACACTTTATATTTAAGAAAATAAAGAACTCAGAAATTGAAATAGCATATACCCCAACTCATGAAGAACTTGCCAATGTTCTAACAAAGGCACTACCAGGCTCTCTACTTGATAAGTTTGTTTGCAAGTTAGGATTGTACAACCTGTGCAACCCAACTTGAGGGGGAGGGAGTGTTGAAGCACGCATCTAAGGGGAGGTCAAGTCAGCAATCCGTGGGTAGCAATCCAAGGGCTACAGTTGGAGATCCGTAGGCAGTAATCCGTGGGCTGCAAATAGAGATCTGTGGGCAGTAATCCGAAGGCTGCGGTTGGACATCCGTGGGATATGATTACTATAATTAATTATATTAAATGTCTTTTCTTTTTCTGTTTATTCTCCAAAAATGTATATATATGTAATGATGCCAATGAATAGAATAAAATTTGAATTTCTCTCTAAATAATTTTGTCAATTTTCAATTGTAGTTTTCTCAAATATGTAGATTTTCCCTCCGCAAAAATCCGTTGGATTCACCACCTCATCTTCTCCCTTTCTCTTTCTACTTAACTTGCAAGCATAGATTAATTTCACTTGTTAGTTCTTTTAATCTTATATTTAAGTTTGCATTTAATTGATTTTGAGAAAGATTTACATGATTAAGTTTGATATTGTAGGCCTTAACCCACAATACAAATAATTAATTAGGGTTGACTAGGGGAACCTTAGTTGAGTAGATTGGACCTATTTCATATAAATATGGGTTGTAATGCATTTAATTGCATACCTATAATTAATTGAGAGTTTGTAATGTGTAGGACCTTTGAATTAATTTTTCATCTCATGTGAATGGCTAGATCTCAAATAAATTTAGAAAATCATGCCAATCGCTTAGAGATAACTTTTATATATTGAAATATAAGCATACCCTTCTTTGTTAGAGGCATTATCCTTAATGCTTGTATTAGGTTCTTAGCTATTTTATTGGTTGACATTCATGCATGTAAAACAAATTTACTACTATACATGGTTTAGTAAATTTTGTTTAATGTTCATGATGAAAATCATGAGGTGAAAATTTCTTGCCTCGACTTATTCCTGCACAAAATTCTCAATATTAATAAGATCTCTATGATAGCAAAATGCATTTTCATGTGCATTGCCTCACTTAAATATAATAGATCTTATTATGAAAATAATATTTTTATTATAAAACTATCACTAGTCATATCATTTATAAAATAACCATTGAGAACTTATTTATAATGTATAAAATGAATATGCTTGTTTGCAACTGTGTGCAGGTTGACAGAGCCCTTTTAGATATTACTTAGTTGAACAGATGAGTCCACCGAGTAACCATGATTAGAAATCATTTAATTTTAATGGGATTAGTGCCTACCTTTCTCAATTTAGGCTGCCTTAGTTAAACCAGCTATAGATTTGTATATAGATAAACAATGGAGATGATACATGGCTGATAAGTCATCTTTAGAGGTATATGATTCTACTTGATATGATTGCATATGGATATGTTAGTATAGAAATGCATTGTTTATAGTTTATTATACAAATTATAATGAGCATCACCAAAATGAAAATCATCTTAAAACATGTGACACTTTCCATTAATATAATGAAATGTTACTTTACCCTGATGATATGATAACACTTATTACATTGTTATTATATTGTAAATCATCTCTTTCATCACTCATATTATATGCCCTAATGCCCTGTTATTTATGCTTCAATAAATAGAAGTAGTTTATTGAATTTTGAGGTCTCAAACTCATTCATTGTAAAATTTTTCTTATAAAAATTTCTACCAGATTATTTAGTGGATCGTTATTACAGAAGCACACTTCTTAGCAATAGCATTTCGTTCGGTTCTTTTAAGTTTATGTTGTAGTTCTATTATACTTTTTGTCAGGTTTGGTTAGTCTTTATTTAAGTGGTTGTTTCTTTTGGTTTCTTTTTCATTAATTTTTTGTTTTACTTCTTCGATGTATTATTGTTATGGACTTTATTGATACAATAGAATATTATTTATTTTTCATTGCTTACTCTCACATGTTATGCTTATAATTACTTGTACGTGAAACTTTTCTTTTTTTAGTGCAATATCAGTTCAATCGATCTTGACTTTTAAAACTTATTTTAAGACTTGAGGTCAATTCCTTCATTATGTCCCGTATTGTACCACCTTCCAAACACAAGATGTGAAACTTAGCAGCTAACTTCAATAGCTCACAGAAATAATGAGTCATTCTAGCTTGAATAAAAGCAGAATTTGCAATAATTATCTTCTTTTCCACCAAAAAAATGTAAAAAGCTACAAAAAATAAATTGAACTTACTGCAAAGAGTGTTGTTTAATTTTCCAAACAGAAGAAATCTTACAGAAGTTCTAATTGAATCGTTAGGTGCGAAACCAGTATGAAAACAACAAATTCAGACCAACAGTATGTGGTTGTAAATCAGAATAACTATGAGCAAGTCCATTAATCCATTTGAGACTGGTCCCTTAACATTTAACATTATTCCAGGATCATAAAATCAACGTAAAATGAATTTAACCTGAATACCTTGACCAGAACCAGCGAAAACATTGCAATGTGAACAGCCAATGACTCTGGGTATTGATGCCTATCTTTATCATAGAAGTATACAGTTTTTTATTATGGAACAAACCAGCACTTGCACAATGCCTGCGGGAGCTACATCAAACATACAATGTGAAAAAACATTGCAGCAAGGACACAACTTATCATAAGGATCCCAGCATTTGCAAAAGGAAAATTCCTCTGTTGCAAATTCAAACTTTGTATACATTTTAGATTATGGGACAAAACAGCACTACCAAAATGCCTGGGGGAACTAAATCAAACATGCAATGTGAAAAAACATTGCAGCAAGGATTTAACTTATCATAAGGATCCCAACATTTGCAAAAAGAAAATTCCTCTGTTGCAAATCCAAACTTTGTAAACTTCTATAGATCCATTACTAGTCATTTTTCCTCATAGGCAAAATAAAATAAAATAAAATAAAAACCATGACGTTTTATACACTTAAAATTGGCGTTGCATCATGCGGTTTTACAAATTTTTAATGAAATTGAAAATAAAGGAATATGCTAATTTTTATCGTAAGAACACTAACCTGAGGATAGCTGATCTCCTATCCTCCAGCAATCTGCATAACTCAGCCTTCAACCAAGTTACCTAAGTATGTATAAAAATATTAATCACTTAGAAAGGCAGATTTATAAGAGAGAATGAATTGTTGCCATCTTGCATATTTCTAATTTTTGAAGCAATTGATGGGAGACAAAGGCACAAAGAGGGAAAAGAGACTGGTGGGAGTACATACAAGAAAAGAGGATGGATCAGGTGGGATGCAGGTAGAAAGAGAAGAAAACCAAGAAAGGTTACACATAGAGGGTATGTGGAAGAGGAGAAGGCAGAAGGGGAAAGATGCATGAGGGGGGTGGGGGGCAGAAAAATGGAATAGAGACAAAGAGGTGTAATAGAAGGGATTTTGAGATAGAGAGAAGATGTTGAAAGGGGTTATGTATGGGAGTTATGTAGAAATAGAAGATAACAAGAGGGGAAGGGTTGTTGATGCAAAACAAATCTAATAAGTCTTTATTACATAGATCATAATAAGCCCTTCAGTCTTATTTATAGAGAGAAAAAAAAAAAAAGACACAAAGTTAATATCAAAAGATATCCCAAAATAAATAAACTCCGAGACGGTTTGGAAAAAAAAACCGTTAATAAATAACTCAAAAATTAAAATTCATTAAAAGAGAATAACTAAAATGTTTCCTAATAAATTAACAAATAAAGAAAAGAAAGCAGTCATCTCTCCACATCATTGATGTGAATGTATTTCATGATAAAACAATCTCTATCCATTTCTCCCGGGCATGAAAACTCTCCTTTAGAAGTTATGTTGAATGTGCTCATCATGCAAAGTGGGAGAAAGTCATTGAATATAATCATGTCACCCATGAATCAATCATCTTGATGTAAACAATGTCACTAACAAATAGTGCTCACCTAAAGTACTTGATGTAAAATCATCAAATCAAACCTGCTCAACATCAACTATAACTGAAGCTAGTGGAAGAACCCACCGTAAACTTTGGAAGGTTAACAAATGATGCACCAAAATCAAAATATGCAGGTAAGGGAAAAGATATAAGATCTATAGGATTTCAACGTTTTTTGTTAAGTACCACTTTTCTAAATGTGTAAACATAACTATAATAAATAAGTTCAGCAACAGGTAAGTGTAATTCATAGCTCCACATACTATTACCAATAAGATACCATAATAGATTTCCCAGGCTTCTGTTAATAATTTTAATGTGTCCAGCTGTCCGAGAACTAAAGGCATATGAAAACTTCAACTAAGCACTAAAATTTTTTCATAAGATTGTTTAGAGATAATTGGCAAATCTTATATCCTTATCGGACACAAC
Source organism: Dendrobium chrysotoxum (assembly GCA_019925795.1). Lineage (NCBI taxonomy): Eukaryota > Viridiplantae > Streptophyta > Magnoliopsida > Asparagales > Orchidaceae > Dendrobium > Dendrobium chrysotoxum. The sequence goes on along the minus strand of CM034307.1, from coordinate 40,644,650 downwards.
TAAAGGTGAAAGATCATGCAGGAGAATACTTTCTTTGAAAAAACTACTTCACTACATAAGAACAGCAACAGTCTTAGAACAGAAACTAAAAGACTACCATTAGCTTAAAATCATGACCACTAAGAAGGAGTGCCAGTGTCACTGGCATTCCTTTGTAATCCTAACACAATACATATAACTGTCTTGCCTTAGCACGCATGGTACAGGAAATATAAAATATAATCCAACCTTCTTATTGCTGGCCACTAAGAAGTTTGACACTGACATATGATCCTAGAAACATCTGTGCAGAGGCCAATAACACTTTTCTCTTCTAATCAGATTGTCGTGTCATGACCCACAAGACCAGCCCACATGACCAGCTATTCCTTTAGCATATAATTAACAAATAGGTAAATTAATAAGAAAAAATCATAACTTAAAATTATTTTAGCAAGAAAACATCATGAATACTTTATTTAAAAGACAACAAGAGATTATTGTTTGTCAAGTCAAGATCTAAGAGAAAGTCAATGCATATTAAATATTCTCTAGTACTTTATCAAACCCAAATACTTTTACAATCAAAGAACTAAGATGGAATATAAACTGAGATTAGAGTATTAATAACTTTATTCTTAACACCATAAAGATGTTTTGAGGTAAAAAAGAATACGCTTCACATAAATATTAAATATCATCCAGTTTGCACATAAGCATTTAATTTAATCTGGGATTACAAATATTATAGAGCTGGGTAATCAAAATCTAATACAAGCTCTTAATGGAGCTGATATTGGCTCCAATAGCATAAGACTTGTACCATAGCATAGAATTTACCAGGGGTGGAGTGATTTTTCCCATCATCTTTCAATTTCTCATTAGAGAATACAATAGGACAAAACTTCTAACTCAAGCTGTTGCCAATTCTTACTCCTCAAACATCACGGGATAATTCAAAAACCTTTATAGGATCAAGAATTCTATGTAATGAGGAAACAATCATCCTAACTTTAATACCCTCTGTGTTGCAAATGACATGGTTACATGAGAATGATTATGTTGGATTACGGCAGAATTAAGCAACCATGTGAGAAATGCAACAAAGTAGGAAAAGTAAATGTAAATGCAATCTAAATCACTCTCTGATATAAGAAAATTATTTGATTGCAAAAATAATGATTAACCTAATTCATAAAATCATTCAAAATTATGAATGAAGTAATTAATGTTAAGTATACTATGGTGACAATAAATAAAACAAGATTTATTATTAAAAAATATCCTAATCTATAACGCTCAAAGTGGATTGGGTGTATACAACATGTTTCTTTATTGCTAAGAACTCAAAACTCTCAATCATGGTGTAGCTCTCCCTTACACATGCTAGGTAAGTGGTGGGGCTATAAGGGGCACTCAATCTCATGTATCTGAAGCATAGAAATGGACTATAAGCATGCTGTTGACCTATGCAGCTAAAGACAAAAAGAAGAAGATATGAAATAAAAAATGCTGCCTAAATCATTACCTGTCTACAGCCCATACCGAGATCCTGCTCCAATCCCGCTCAGCTCTGCAACGGCGCCGAACAGGTCATGTCGCTCGCGTGCGGAGAGCTCCTCGATCCCACCTTCAGTTGAGTCGTTAAATACGACACCAAACGAAGCCTTTGGGTCGCTCTTCCCACACGCAGAAATCCACGAATCCCTCACCTCCTTCCTCTCGTTCGACGACGTTCCCTCCGAGTCGGACCGGAAGTTATGCATTCTGATTGGAAGCAACAAAGGAGCTCGCCGGTTGTGAAGTAACTTTCTCCCTTCCGCCACTCCTTCGTGGCTGCTCGACTTCGCTCACTCCGACGACTTTCCCTTTCAATCGAATCGAAAGTTGCGACGGTTTGATCGGAAGCAACAACTTGAGCTCCCTTTGCGTGCTTCTTCAGCCCTATCGCAGCTGTTCGACTTCGCTCCTACGACTTTCCCTTCCGATCAGAGCGAAAGTTACGACACTTTGAACGGAGGCAACAACATGAGCTCACTGGCCGTGAGGGTAAACCCCTCCATTTCGCACGCTTCTTCGGCCAAATCCTGTCGTTAAACAGCCCTTAGGGCTTTCTTTCTTTTTTTAAATTATTTATTTAATTATTTAATTTAATTAAGCTCAATTAATTACAATTATTTATCTTTAATTGTAATTAATTGCTTTTAATTATAAATTAGTATTAATTAATTAAATTTAATTTCCTTTAATTATATTAATTATAATTAATATTTAATTAATCATGATTAATTAAAATTAATTATGATTAATTAGTTTTGATTATAGTTAATAATTAATTAATTATAAATTAATTTTAATTAATTAAATATAATTATGATTAATTTTTTATATATATAATAATTAATTATTATTAATCATAATTAATTAAATTTAATTATGTTTAATTATTTTTTTAATATAATTAATTGTTATTTAATCATGAATTAATCACAGTTAACTAAATTTAATTATAATTAATTATTTTTTTAATTATAATTAATTATAATTAATTATTAATTAAGTTTAATTAATCTTTAATATAATTAATTAACCAAATTATAATTAATTTTTATTAATTATAATTCAATCATAATTAATTTAGTTCAATTATGATTAAATTATCTTTAATCATAATTAATTATTAATTAATTATGTATTAATTATAATTAATTAAACTTAATTATAATTAATAATAAAAAATCCCTCTCTTACCTCGACATGCGTGTCGGGTCGGCAAACCGCCTATACACGCTTTCTTAAGCGTGGTGGGAAGGGAACCCGGCGCGACATCTACGACGAGGTAGGTGAGCGATCCCTTAACCCCAAAATCCTATTCTAGGCGTTCGTGTCGAGCCGGCAAACCGCCTATACACGCTTTCTTAAGCGTGGTGGGAAGGGAACCCGGTGCGACACCTACGACGAGGCAGGTAGGCCCTATGCACGCTTTTCTTAGCGTGGTGGGGACAATTTTAAGTACCCGTACGCGGCTCTGTACCTGCGGGGAAACAACTGCTCTCCTTTTCAGGTACATTTGAAGACCCATACACGCTTTCTTAAGCGTGGTGGGGATTGAAGACTTTACACGGCCGCGGTGTCCTCGAAAGAGGGCACCTACCATACACGCTTTCTTAAGCGTGGTGGGAAAGTCCCAGTTTTTCGTAATTTCCCCTAAACGGGGGAGATGCCGGAATGCTGCCGAAATTTCGGGTGAACAGAAGGCCACTTGGACCTGACTTGAACAAAATTTGCACAAATAAAGGACTCAATTTGAAGGATGAACTGAACTCAAATGAACATAAATCAAACCTAAATCGAATTTAATCAAACGAGGTTGAAAGGAATCAAGATTTGAACTCAAGCAAATACAAGACTTGAACTCGCAAGGGCTACGAAAGACATAAAGCTTGAGCTTGCTATCTGAACTCAAGAAATGACATGAATTGGGACTCCAATGAATAAACTACAGAGGACTACATATGAACTTGATTGGAATACAACAAATCATATTTGAACATAAGAGAACTCAAGTTGGATTCAAACTATTTGAATACAAGCAAGAACTTGTGAACTTGGACTTGAGCCTGGACAAAGATTGGAACTAAATACAAGAGAATTCGAACTTAAAAGGCTACATTTGAACCTGAACTCTATTTTAATTATAAGAGGTCTGAGTTTTCAAAGGCTTCAAAAGACTTTGAATAAGACCGCTTGCACTTAGACTCGAACTAACTTGGACAATAAATGAAATGAACTCGAGTTCGAAGTTAAACTCAAACCTGGGCTCATCTTGGGTCTGAATCAAACTCAAACTACAAAAGGGTTGAGTCGAACTGCATCATGAGGGATTTGAACTTTGACTAAATATAAAGCTCATAAATCATAAGATAGGAATTCAACCGTCATCTAATTGCAAGCAATCGTCAACAAGGAGTAAATGGAGGATACAATGACATGTTCATAATTGACAATGCAAGATTTTCAATGAATATAAGGAATCGTCATTTCAATGGGAATACAGATGCCATCAAAGAAAATCCATCACGCAAGCTATCATCTATTCCAAAGGGGGGGTCGGAAGATTTGTAATGCCCACTATGGCCCATACACAAGAAACATAAAGCCTTTGATGTTCGTGTTGGTTAACTTATAAATTTGTGAAGAGAGTTCGAAGGCACCAACAAAGAAGAGCTCCTCAAATGATATACTAACTTTTATGAAAGGGCCCCTAATGAAAGCAATAAGACTCCCTACAAGCTTACATGGAGAAAAGTATAATGAGCACAATAGATTTCTTGCTGACACGAGTAGAGACCATGTTAAAACCTACTTGCGAGCTCCCAAAAATTGTTGTAATGATCTCCTCATGCATACAACAATTGATCTATGAACTAGAAAGGTGGTGATGGAAGTCTTGCATCGCATACAATGCTCCAGTTCATGAATAACAAAGAAAGAGACACATAAGAAAATACAACCATTCACTAATCATCATGCGTAAGGAGGCTAGTGATGCATACAATGCATATCCACAAGCAGAAGCATATGATATGTAGCAAATATAAATACCTATGAGTCATTGTAAAAGATTCACCATGCATTCGATATGTCATCTACAAGGCAAATACAAAAGATCTGCAATATATACGAGTTCTCCACAAATACAAATGTGAGCACTACATGCCATCTGTGGGTAAATGTAGAAAGTCTACAGTAAATGCAGTATCCTGTAGTTAATTTCAATCTATGAATGAATACATCTACCTACCTACAAGCAGCAGTAGTGGAGATCGTATGATGCCACGCCACCGGATCTGCAACCTTTGTAAAAGCAGACAGAAGGCGTTCACAAATATTTTCTAAAATCGCACATGCACCATAATATGTATACACATAGGTACACATAAGGGGATATACTGAATACCCGCATGGGCCCCAGCGAGCGTGTTATTGGTACACACGTGACGTCTAGGGATGCTGCGCGGGTCAATAAGTGAATTCAAGTTCGAGCCCGATCCTTCTATTCAGGTAGATAGGAGTTGACACGGCTCGAATTATTAAATAAATATGCGGTCGCGAGATCGACCGGGATATTTATTTTATAATTCATATTAGGTCTTCAAGGCCTATAATCAAGAGAAATCACTAACAAATATCCAAAGCCTACGAAACCCGATCCTCTATCGACCAGTGGATAGAGTCGACAGGGTCCAATCAATAAAATATAAATGATCTCATGCACCCCGATGATGGCCGTGTTGAATGAAAATATCAACCGGAGGGGTCCATTTCAAATATTCCAAAATACCACCCAAACTCCCACAAAATCCAAAAACTCCAAAAATATTTAATACAGGAAATTCAATCCAACAAACCACTTAAAGCAAAATCCATCCACCCTCTGCAACAGTTTGCCGAGGTGGACAAGTTAAAATTTACTTCAGCTCGCAAAAAGCTAATGCCTGGTCGAAAATATCACTAGGATCCATTCTCAAACAATCTCTTGCCAGCAAGGACGTGGTACAAGTCCTCTAACCGGCAGTTTCGCCGCCAAATGGCACTGCAGGATAAACGGTTATGACTCAGGGCCCTCTGAACCAGGTGGTTGCCGCCAAATGGCACCATTATATTATGGTTATGGCCAAAGCCCGTATGCTCCCCAACGACATCAAATCCTTGAGATATGAATCAATAGGATATGATCGATAGGGCACAAAGCCCTCTGTTAGCTAAGGTGGATTCAAATTTGTCCCCTTAGACAAATACTCCCCCCAGGTCTACAAGGTACCCTTAGACGAAGCAACCCATGGCTGCCGACAAGGATCCTTCTATCAGGTTGGGTCGACTACCTCCTCTGACTAAGTAGACCAGGGACCACGATGGCCCGGGCCAACGGAACCATGGGATCTTGATCGGGTCTATCATCCATTCCCCCACCATCCACTTTAAGTGCAATATAGTGAAAATTTCTATTTTAAATATTAAATCTCTCAATTTTCCAATACCCTAAACCCATTGCTGCTACTATATGCCAGATGCACGTATCTATACGTATCTGATCGACGACTAGCCTTAATCGAAAGTTCTCTCTCGTGATCGGGAGGGGTAATTAACTATAGGGGCTTGCGCCTATAGGAAACCAGAACTCAGATCATAAAGTCCTCGCAAAAATGAGGGCGAAATCTCTGGGTAGTGTCTTATCTACAACCTCATCTGCCTTCCAAAATTTACCCCGGAACTTAGTTCGTTAAAACTCCCCCGAAGAAAACAAAAAGACGGGCGGAGGCCAGGGCCGAATTTTCGGAGCCCACACATGCCAATAGGCTTGCAAGATAATAATAAACTAAATAAAAAAATAAAATCAAAGTTTATGCCTAAGAAAATAGCTAATCAAGCATTTTTTGAGCTTTAATCACACGGCTTGACCTCGTCGTCACTCATGCTTGTGTTCACCAGAACTACCCGAGCTTCACCTGGTCATGCCCATCTGCAACTGCGCCCACGACTCGCCACTGCTTGTGTGTCCATCCTTCTGTCCCATCGCATCGATTTGCCCATGGATTGTAGTGCCCCCACAAGTTTTTCGAAGTCATGCATGTCATTGAGATAGATACTTTACTCCTTTGGAATCATCCCGCTTTCTTTATTCAAGCTTTATTTAGGCTTTAGCCACACAATCTGGCCTTGTTGTTTCATGCTTGCATTTGCTGGTGCTGCCCAAACTTCATTGCTCGTGCTAATCTGTGACTACACCTACGGCTCACCACTACTCATGGATCCATTATTTTGTCCCGTCACATCTATTTGCCTGTGGCTTGCTTCACCTCAATAGGTTTTTAGAAGTCGTGGGTGTCTTTGCTATCTTTGCTCCTTTAGGTTCATCCCACTTTTCTTTATTCCAACTCATGCATTGTTCATGGCTTTGATGACATCATGTCTCCACCTTCCTTTGTGGAGCCAAACTTCCATCTTGCTCCTTAGGGCTCCTTCACCCCCTTTTTTAGAGTTCCTATCCATCAATGTTGGGGCACGATCAATCTATCAACTCCTCTATATCAATTATCTTATATCAATTATCTTTTGATGGTTCAGTGATTGTTGTTGGTCCACCTACTACTTGAATTCTTTCGGATATTGATGTTCTAATTCCCTAAGCTTTTCTTTGTTCCAACTCATAGCTCCCCCATTTTTGCTCATTGATGTTAGGTGCAGGAAGGGTCCTTTGTAGCTGAAACAACCTAACAGTTTCCCTTTATTCTTTCAACAGGAATTATACTTTATGCAACATAAGTCAACCTCTACCCTACATGGTAAATCCACTCTTGTTTTTTTAGGCTGAGATTTTCAATTTGTATGGCTGCTCCTTTTTCATTCATTTTGGTTGGTAAATTTGCCTTTTGGCTGTTTGAGTTTGGAGCTTATTAATACCTTCATATATCTTCACCGTGTTGGTGATTCATCTATTGATCTTCCAAACTGTCACTTCGTGCTTATCAAGCAGATTACGCTAGACATTTTTCTAGGCATTCATAGTATGTGAATGGTCCATCAATTGGTGTGCTGAAGTAGTATCCATGTTTCAATACCTCTGAGGAGCCACATATAACCCTAATTTCAATTGTTTTCCCTCAACTTCGCATCCACCGTATCAATCAATCTACACTATACTAGTTGGGATGAAAATCTTGTGAAAAAAATATAAGTAGATTTCGCCATCACTAGACTCTCTCATCAGTCTGCAGGCTGTATTTTTATTGAGATTGATGTTTCTGCACCTTTGGCTCGAAAGGTGTGGATTGACGCTTCTTCACATGGGTATTGGCAAATAAAATGCAATTTAAGATTTTGCCATCTTTTCTTACAAAATCTTTGGCCATCAATATGTTGATTACTTTAAGGTTCATCCATGGCTAAAAAAAAAAAAATATTCTATGGGCCCTATTCTTAGGGACTACTTTTGATCATAGTATATTTATGCAAGAAGTCTTGGTGGTAAATACTCCTGATAAAATAGTGTCTTCCTTCTTCTTGGGAGTTGCCTCTTCAGCCTTGGCCCCATGGAATTTCTCATGCTTAGGAGGCTCTTAATACCTTTCTTAAGTTAGTGCCCTCCCCGTGCTGATGTAGATTTATTGGATATCAGTACACCTTGTTCCTATATCTCAACTATCATCTTATATGGTTGCTGGGCCTGCAAAAAATTGAACAGCCTTATCCAGAAAAATTATATGTTTGCCGATTGAGGATCCTTCAGTTACTCCTACCTTATCTTCTACGTGTGATGTTACAATTTCATTCACCAATGTTACCTATGAATGTTCTGACATGAAAGCTGTTGATGATTCAAGCTTGATTTAATCTCAGGATTCTCTTATAAGTTTACATGGTTAATGTTTTAGAAGACAGTTTTAGCTCATATTTTCACATCAAAGCACAAATCAAAAATTAATTTTGTATGCATTATCCTAGGTTTACTAGATTCAGAGCTAAACGTAATAACACTCCTAATAACTTTGACATTATAGACTTTCGAGGTGTCTGATTGTGGATCCACACCTCTCTTCGTGGATAGATATTACTTTGCCCAAAATTTTAATTATTTTGATCAGATGTATTTTGTCTCTTAGCTTTTATTTTGGCAGATCCTTATGATAGCACACTCATGTAACATTTTAAATGACTGGTGATAAAATTTCAGTCTTTATTTCAGAAAACCTTTATTAAAAACTGATTTGTTTGCCACAAATTCTCATTAAATGACACAATGGTCTCCTAGACAATGCAATAAGTCTCCTTGACTGGAAGGATGTTGATGATGTGCTAAATAAATCCATGTTGTTGGCCACTTGCTTTGGATAGCAAGAAGTCATTGTTCTGACTAAATTTGCAGCCCAAGAAGGGGAAAATAATGCCTAGAACCGGTACAAAATGGTTTGATTCAAATTCCTCTTGATTTGGATGACAAATTTAGATGAGGAAGGGCACATTAATTTAAAATTCGAGTATAAAATTCAAAGTTCAAGTTTAAAATATCAAATTTCAAAATCTTAAATTTGAATAATGGATAAAATTACAATTTTGTGGAGGTTTTAATGGTGGATTAAGTTTAGAATTCAAAATTTTGAATGAAAGGATGAAAAAAATAGGATGGTCATTTTTTGTAGTGGAGATTAGAAGTGTAAACGAGTCGAGTCGTGCCTAACTCAAGCTCAACTCACCGGCCAAATCATGAGCATGAACTAAAGCCCGAACTCGAGTCAAGCTCAAAGGGCGAGCTCGAGCTCGGCTCGTGGTGATAAAAACGGGCTCACGAGCAGCTCGTGAGATCACGACAAAAGCAACGAAAAAGGCTTCACTGCCGGAGAGGAAGATCGCATGTGCAGGAGAAGGAAACGCGCACTAGATTGTTGCGTGAAATGAGGAGAAAGTTGATTTTTTTCTTGAGAATGGCTACAAATTTTTCTTATTTTTCTTTTACATTGCTACAGTTTCATTAATGCTAGGGTGGTAGGGCCTTAGCTAATCTTGAGAACCGCTACAACTGGGGAGCTTTTTCTCTAAAATATCTTCTTTTTTTTCAAATCCTAGTAGCACTCCCAGCTTTTGTTAAGAGAAAAAAGACTTGGCTATTTTTTTTAAAATCATATTAGCTATATTATTATGAGCCAACTCGTGAGCCGAGCCACAACAAGCTCGAACTCAAGCTCTTTTAATAGATGAGCTCGAGTTTTAGATCGAGCTCGAGTCGTAGTTCGAGCTCGCGGCTCGATAAACTCAGCTCATGACCTCGTTATCAAGTTGAGCTCAAACAGGCTCGGCTCAATTACACCCCTAGCAGGGATTTGAGATGATTGGTAGGGGTTGCAAGATAGCTAGCAACAAATCAAAAATAGAGCAATGGTTGTGCATTGTACATAAACAAAATTAAAAATAGTCAATAAGCACCTTAGAAAATAGCAAAGGCAACTGTTTAACTAAAAAAAATAGAAGTACGTAACGAACTCACTCACTTTAATAACAATCTAATACGAAAAATTGATAGTGATGGGCATAAAAAAAAATTTTAACTTTTAGTGGAATTGTGATTTGAGTGTGAAAAAAGAACCTAGGAATTTTAATGGAGCAAAAAATAAGAGATAAAGAGAGGAAAAGAAAGAGAAGTTGAAAACAAAAGGAGAAAAATAGAGACGGATAATTGGAGATGAGAGAACTATGAGAGGCAAAGAAGAGAGAATAGGAGGGAGCCGATGTGAAGCAGAGAAAAGAAGAAGAAAGTCAATAGAGAGAAGAAATACTAACCAAATGTCTTAGATTTGCACTCAACATAAAACTTCATATATGAATATGAATCATTAGTCTTATTACAGTTCCTTTGTGTACTTTATGTACTATTGGCCCATGCCAAAACAGTTTCTAACAGTTATCTCTTAAATTGCTAACCTCATAAATCCCCAAAATCACTATGATCGATCCTTTCCGTTCATCAACAATAGAATTGAAATATGAAATTATCTAACCCTAGAATTCAATTGCCCATGCCAAAACAGTTTCTAACCGTTCTCTTAAATTGCTACCCTCATAAATCCCCAAAATCACTATGATCGATCCTTTCTGTTCATCAACAATAGAATTGAAATATGAAAATATCTAACCCTAGAATTCAATTGCTTGAATAGAATTTCAATGGCGGAAACAAACCAATAGGGAATCTTTCATTGCTTACCGTCAAACCTTAACTAGCTTTAAAGTGGCCTACCACCTATGAGATGGAGTGTGATGACTCTTATCAGCAACATTTTATTGTATGCAGATTTTCTGAATTGGAAGCATCACATAAAACGAAGGTGAGCAAAAAGAACATTACCTGTTTTTTAAGATCAGGTTCAGAATCAATCTCATGATTAATTGTCAAACTTCCAAAGAATTCATCCACGGACTCCATGTGGCCTTCATCGCCTTCATCACCTTCATGTGGACCATTTACTACCTCTGCGGAGTTGGTTTTTTGGAATCTTGGATCACATTTGAAACCATACAACTTGGACGCAAGACCCTGGGAGTCCCTCCAGGTATGAGGCCCCTTTCTTCTCTCTTCTATGACAGCCATAACAGCTGGCCTATGCTTCTTTCTCAACTCAAGTAATCTTGTTTCATTTATAACTTGATAACCCATGCAAGCTGTCAAAACAAGCTGGCTGCTATCAAAAGTTGAGCCAGCAAGTGACTGCAATAAGGTAACAGCATCTCCAGCATCTTTTGTCGTGACCAATGCAGGGCCTGCCGATAAAAACATTTTCTAAACCAGAAAACTCGATAACTACCATAAATTGGTAACAACTTATGAAAAAAAAAGAAGCATTTAGCTATATGTGCATGTGCACATATGTAAATATTGTGTTTGTGTGTATATGCATGGATGAACTTTTTTCCCTCAAGGAGAAAAAATAAAATTCTCCACCCAATTAGATTTTGATGTTATTACCTTGATATGTAAAATAAAAATCATTCATTCTCTTTAATATTATTAAAATTAGAGACATACATGATTTCAAATATTTTTAAGATCATGTGAACATCAATCAATGTCACAATGGACAGTTCTAACCAAGAGAAGACAATTACAATTATATAGGATAGAGACTTTCTAATGTTTTGGAATCAAATAAATTGATTGTTGATGAGATCTTGCATGTATAGGATGAATTTGATCCATAAAATATATGGGTAAAACAAAGGGTTTTTATATATCGTATGAACATCATTGTATTTTTAACATGCTTTAAAAAAAATGTGGATCATCCTAAAAATTGATGCAACTTGATCCACATCTCTTATGTTAAATTCACAATCATCAATGTGGCATTGAGTTTAAAGACATGTATAGAGAGAGATAGATGAAAAAATAAAATTGAGAGAAAATTAATCATAATCCTCATAGGAAGAAAATATAAATATAGTAAAAAATTTCATAACATAAAATGATAAATTAGACCATAAGAGTAATAAAGGAAGGTACCATATAACTCCATCAAAGCAAGAGCAGTACGGAATAACATCACACGGTTTCCTTGAAAGAGAAGAACATCCCAAATACGAAGAACTGCAATAGATGATTAGAGGTTGTCAAAAGGTTCATATATGGACATTGGCACTAGTACCTCTAGTGCATCTCAAAGGCACTAAGAAGAAAAATTTTGAGCAAAAGAAATGACATGGATTCTATGGAGAAATTCAATAAGAATTACAGTTCAACGATTTATAGAACCTGACCGCTTTCCCAAGGAAGCATATTGACAAATATTGAAAGGAACCAGGGTCCAGCAATCCATGGCACCTCCACCCCAAGATAATCGAGATGATTGACTGCATAGAAGCATAAATGCATAATTACCCAACTCACAAGTCTAATTATGAAAAATAAAAAAAATGAATTTAGACTATTTATTTGTAAATTACTTACATAACTTTGGAAATCTCTCCCGAACTAGCTCCTCCAATACAAGCAGATCCACCTGAAAAAGTGTTATATTTAGTAGGTTTTAAATAGTATCTAGTAAATCCTTAGCCTAAAAAACTTAGAACATTTAATAGGTTAGAACCCAAGATAATATTATACTCTGGATTCTAAGAAAGATGTAAAATGAGTAACCTGAGATTCAATCATTTCTTCGGAAAAGTAACCATCAAAATAATCATCAATGATGGCTATTAATGTCCTGAAATAAACATAACAAAAGGATTAGCAAAACTGCTAGCCTACAAGAACAAAAAAGCATTTATTATTTGAGAGTCGAAGATTGAACAGCATACTATAAATCAACCGTAATATCTTTTTTCTGCAAAACCTATGCATTCCATCCTTACACGCTAAAATTAGATTGACATACCAAAATGCATTCTCCTCGGGCATTAGCAATAATAGCAAACCAGCAAAGAAATTCATAGCCTACAAAGCAACAAAAAGGGTAAAATTTAACAAGTGCTTATAAGATTTTTATATAAACAAAAAGAATACCATAAGCTAAAAAATAATGGCCCAGCTGTAGAACCATCTGTAACAGTGATATCAACAACAGAGCAATGTTGAGTTCTCATTCTTGAACAAATTAAATGATAAATCATACAAACATGATAATTAGAAGTTTATCAAATTTTATTAGATTCCAGACTTTGAAATGTTTCTTAAAATCAACAAGTTCAATTATTGATGGCTCCGACATGATGGATATCTAAATCTTGATTTCTTTCATCCTTAGAAATGCATTTTATTTGTTTATTTTATACATGAGTCAACCCTTAATTATAGAGGTTTGATTAGGAGCACATGAGAAAGAATATGAGGAGGTAAATCAAGTAAGAGGAGAAATAGATTCTTAGGTTCTCAACAAAACAAAGAAACCAAGAGAGATCATGTAAAAGGAGAAACCGATCTTTAAGTTCTTAGTGAAGGAGAGAAATCAAGAGAGATCATGTAAGAGGAGAAACTAATCCTGGGATTCTCGATGGAGAGAAATTGAGAGAGAGGTGCAAAGAGAGAAGATAGAATTAAGAGATGGAGGAATTTGCTTTCAATTCAATTCAATTAATATGATAATTACACGACTTTCAAATAAGATTACATCATAAAATACAATTTACTTTAAATTCAAAACAAGATAATCCTACAGAAACAAGATAAAATCCTACTAATAAAATAATCCTAAAAAACACTATATATTTTTTATTCATGACAAATAAATACATAAAAAAGTAGATGAAGTAGCTAGAAAATCGCAATGTAGTCTTCTTTCATATCTTATAGTACGTCAACTCCCTCAAGTGATACAAATTTCAAAATCTACGGTCATAGAAAATACAAGACATGAGCCTTTAGACAAATGAACAGAAAGAAAGATTTTTTTTTTAGTTGTATGGTATTCAATGTATTTGGTAGGACTTTGTGGTGTTTTTTTTTCAATAAGGTATGCCTATGTTGTTCCTAATTATGAAAATAAGTTGCATCCTCTGATTTCCCTCTTAAAATTGTTGTTCTAAACTAGATAGTGGTTTGAAGTTTTGGAAGATTGCAGCTTTTTCTGCTTATAATTGAGCTCTTTTTGCATGGTCTTCTATGGTTAATTCCGCATTATAGATGAAATCCTTGACATGGTTTTTTCTGCTTATAATTGAGCTCTTTTTGCGTGTAGCTGAAATCCTTGGCTTGTCTGTTGATGCCTTTTGCAAAAGTCTTTAGTGAAGGAGGCAGCTTTGATCTAAGGAGGGCTAGCCTTAATTCACAGCTGGATTTATGCTTGGGGCTAGCCTTAACTACAGTTTCTCCCTTGTTCTCTCATAACAAAGCAAATATCATGCAAAATTGCCTTCAATGCCAAAAGAAAGCATCAAATATATTGAATCTGCTAACTTACAAGACATACAGTGAATAAAAATGAAGTCCCAAACATTGAATATGCTAACTAATAAGATGTGATATGTGTGAATGAAGAAAAAGTAAAAGCGAATGCTTGAAATGATTACTTGGCTCAAAGCAATGCTTTTGTAACAAGGAAGCAGTTTGCAACTGTCACAAATATAACTACCAAGAAAGCAATTGGATGGAGGTAGTTTCAATTAAAAATTACAATGAATGACTGGTCTACCTGGCAGTACCCAACAGATGGATTATGACGAGCATAAGCTATGAGTAGCCGCCTCAAAGCATTCCTTCCATCCTCATCCAAAGCAGGATGTCCTGGAAATGTCCTTGGCAAGTCCTGAAAGTAAACGAATATTATGCAAAAGGAATTTTCTAGAGCTGATGTTTTGTTTGCAATGTTTCTAACTTATGACACCAGTCAAAAGCTTAAAAATCCCTACCTTCTCAATCTGTCTCCTCCATTTCTCTGATTGACTCACATTAGGTTTCTTTGGGACATCACTGACATCATTTGAAGAGAAACCATCCACTTCGTTGCTCTCAACATTTTTGGTTTCTAGAGCCAGCAAGTTTTGGTAATACCCTTCCTCCCTGCGCTTTCCTATACCTGTGAATGCTTGCCATATCTGTGACCACAAAGCAATATAAATATAGCTGATTAGAATACAGACATCTGACCTAGAGTAACAGCAGGATTGGACGTAAAAGCACCACCTCTCCTCTAAGGGCCATTGGCAAACCACCACTGACAAGAAACTCCAGCTCTTCCTTCCAAGGGACTGAAGAGTCTGGCTGCGTTCCCTGATTAGTCATGTTGATGGCTGAATCAGTGCCACTTCCATAACCAGAAGACACCTCCTGGTTCATATCTAATCTCTCCACATCATAAAACTCGTCCTCAGAATCCTCCAAAGCCTTTGCCTCTTGAATATGAACGATTCCATTTGCGCTTCTCTCTGCATCTCCCTTGTCAATCAACAAGAATGTCTTCTTCTTCACACGAGCACTCATCCACTGTTCGATCAAAGTAAGAGAAGGCCTTATCTGAGACCAAGTCGGGGATTTATGCGTTATCTCCTTCTGTTCCATTTGCTCCATTTGCTCATCACCTTCTTCAGGGCCGACACTTTTTCTATGTCCAATATAACCTTTATCATCACCCAACCTAGTTGCTGCAGCAATAGGCGACGCAATCTCACTTTCCTCAGCAGCAGGTGCATTGTCCGTAACTCCCTGACTCTCAAGGAATTCCTTCCAACGATTTGATCTTTCTTCCTCCTCCTCCTGGAAGCATAACAACGAACAAGAAAATTGAGCCAGAACTGCCGAAAAACATCTTCAAAAACAAGTATAGCTAGAGGAAGCATTGCCTTGTAGATATTGGCATACTCTCGGTATGTCTGCAAGTGCTGAGGTCGCACCACAAATCCATATGCATCCCTGATCAAATCTACGATCATCACATGAGTAATAGCGTAAAACTAATCCAACACTCAAAACCCCTCACGAAAACGACCGGCATCAAACCCAAAATTAATTGAAAAATAAAACTTTCCGTGAAGCTTTAATCAGAAACAATTGAACATATAAAAATTTCCGCTAAACATTCGACCTAATTGCGTTTAGCAAGATGAATCAACTTAAACACCACAATTATCACGCGATCCAAGCCCGTTAAACCCCAGCATACGACCTAAAACACGAACTTTCGTGCCGGCGCTTCCCGATCGGGTCCCGCCAACACTGAAACTGCGAACCACATTAACGATACACCCACAGATCGCAACGACGCAGATATCCACAAAAAGAGAATTCCAATCACGGAATCGCGAACCGCATTCCGCAAAAGTAGGAAAGCATAAACCCTACACGTGGAAAAGATAAAGAGACTCACCTTTTATTTTCAAAAGTGAAGAGGTGAAGACCCTTAGCCTTCATCCCAGGCGGCGTGTGTGGCGGTCAGAGCGGGTGATTCGCAGAGGCGATTGCGGCCGTTAACGGCAAAATCAAGGGAGCCACAGCCGTAGATCACACAGTTGACTGCAGCGGCGGCCGCGGCGAGACTGCCGGGTTTGGCGAGAGCTACTTGAACGCAAGAGGAGCGAAGCCAGCGGGGCGGAGCTTTGCATGCAGGACGGAGGTAAATGTAGCGCACAAATGGCAATATAACGGAGATTAGGATTAAAGAATTCGTATTAACCATTAAATTATTCATCCACGTTGAAACTATTAGGTGCGTTTGACTAATAGTTAGCTTAATTTTGATTTATTTTTCAACTCTCTATTTGAAGAAAAATATGTTAAATAATATATATATATATATATATATATATATATATATATATATAAAAGATTTTTAAATAATTTATATTTGAATAAAATTCATTTACTCATTTACCAAATGAGTCGACAACAATAACATCTTTAAAAACAAATAATACAAAATATAGATAAAGAAGAAAAATAAGTGTGTAAAGATATTTTGTAATGATTTGTATTTCATTAGGCTTGAATGCCTATTTTGAGATTAATACACTTCATGATATCATATGTAAGTATTAATCTCAGTACAAATTTTTGGATATTCAAGCCAATATTTACGTAAATTAGATCAAAATATACTTTGCAATTTTTAAAATATTTTCTTAATTGTTCACTATTGTACAATCATAATAGTGAATATCAATCATTCTATGTGTTATCCATATGTTTGTAATTGATGAATATAGTTCTCCTTCTATTTATGGATTAATTTAGGGTGGTTGCATTGAGGTCATGCACCCCCAATCGATCGAGCCCACTCCATTAAGTTGTTGGATTAGGTGACTCAACATTCCTCACAGTCTCTTTTTATTTTATGACTTACAACCAAAATTTTATTAGACAAAAAAAAAACAAGAATAGTTGTTTTGTGCATGAGGGATGTTATAAACATCATCATTTTATTAACACTGCAAGAATTGTTCTCAATTTAGATAAACAATCCATAATACAACATGAATAAAATTTCAATTGTTGTATTAATGTGATTTGGTCATTACTCTATGATAAATATATAGTTTAATGAGCATGTAATAATTCATTTGAAATCACCCATATTTTCATATGTGATTGCGAATTTGCTTTATGTCTGACTCTGTGATGTAGCTGAAATCATCGAAGAAGGAGATGCAAATAGCTCAAGAGAGCAAAGAGCAGTAAAAACTATAATTCCAAAAATATTTCATATATTCTCTCCCTCCTATACAATAGTTATATATTAAATAGTAATAGAATTTTCTAGAAAGTTCTAGAAAATATGTACAAAACATATATATACGATTCCTAAGGTATATTATATTAAGAATACACTGCATCACTTTGTTGCAGTTTATGACTAATTATGTATTTAGTCATTTAAGATGATCAATTGATTGAGTTGCCCTAAGTCATCTCACCAAAAGCTCTGTAATTTCTCTTGGGATGCTTTGTTGAGTGTAGTACACTAATGATTTCTTCAAGCATTTTTTTAAGGAGAAAGGCTTCGAAGTGAGGAGAGATTGATTTAGTAAAGTGCATCATGGACAATATAATTGAGTGTGCTGGGAAAGCTAGAAGAGCTTTGGAGTGATTTCAACTTTTTTGTGGCTTCCTTTGAGGTGTGGGAGTCCATAATCCAAAGTGTAGCATGTCTCTCATGTGATGTTTGACAATTTTCTAGCTATATTTATTTTGGTGTGAAATCTGATTTCTTTTGGACCTTGGATGATTATGGTTACATGTTCAAATCTAAAAAAGATTTAATTAATTTTTCAAAAGGAGCACTTGTGAAACCCATCAAGTAAAAGAAGCCAAAACTCTTAAAAATCGAGGCGCCTTTTGATGTAATGGTTGAAATTTCATTATGAAATTTTATAGTTAAGCGTGCTCATACCGAAAAAGTCTTAGGATGGGTGACCTCCTAGGAAGTTACATCAACAAGACAAAACCATGAGGTCCGTAGGCCAAAGCGGATAACATCTCAATAGTTAAGAGTTTGGGCTGTTATAAATGATATCAGTGCAATACACCAGCCGGAAGATAGAACTAAGTATCATACAAGACAAAGTGCTACGCCATGGGAGCCACCTCTTAAACAGTGTATGGGATAAAGGGCTACTTGGAGGGAGTCACCACTTAAATTTATAGGGGTCACCTCTAAAATCATGTTTGCCTCATGGATGATTCATGAATAAAGATGCTGATGAGGACGACAGTTACTAAAGTAGGGGAGATCATGAAACTCCTTAAGTAAAAGAAGTCAAAACTCTTAAACATCGAGACGTCTTTTGGCGTAATGGTTGGACTTTCATTACGAAACTCTATAGTTAAGCGTGCTCATCCTAGAGAAATTTTGGGATGAGTGACCTCCTGGGAAGTTACACCAATAGGACAAAATCATGAGCCCTTTAGGCCAAAGTGAACAATATCTTGATAGTTAAAAATTTGGGCTATTACAACACTTATACTTAAGAAAGATTCTAAATAAAAGGACTTTATGTTCTACAAGAAGCAACTATAATCGGTGAAACTCATATATCAATTAGATCATTGTTAGAAAAAAAATAAAGATTTAGCATTAGATGATGAGAAAATTGAGTGATAAAGGCTTGGTGGAGTTGCATAAATAAGGACTGCACAATGACGATTCAATTCCAAAGATTATTAATGTAGATCATGCGTTATTGGTAAGTCACATGAGCTCAATTTCAAGCTGTCAACACTTAGAGTGATGGAGTTCTTAATTATATTCATTATGACCTTTTGGGAATATCAAGGTTATCTACTCTTAGAGGTAATCATTATTTTGTTTCCTTTTTATGATTATTCTATAAACATTTAGATTTTATTAATTAAATCTATAAAGGAAATAATTTAATGTTTTTTATAATTAGTAGAAAATCAAAAGAGTAAATCATTAATATTTTAAGAATTCATAATGATTTAGAAATTTATAATGAGATTTTTAATCAGTTTTGCTCTAATTATGGTATTGAAAGGTATATGACTATTAGCAACACTCCACAACAAATTGGTCTTGATCCAAGAATAAATAAAACACCTCTTAATAGAGTTAGATGTTTTCTTTACAATTATCATGACCCAACTCAACATGACTAATATATCATAATAGATTGTATTTGGTCATGTACAAGATAGAGGAGTCACCTAAGATCTGTTTAAAAAAAAATTATCTTCTAAAATATAACACAGAGCCACTAACATTTCAACATATAGAAATAAAATAAAAACATCATCTAATACATATACCTATATAAGAACTATTCATATAAAAAATATTTTATACAATAATTATAATTTTTTTAATAATCTCATCAAAATATATTGGTCCCATGATTATAAAAGAATTAATCTGTAATATTATAATAAAATGCCTCTAATAGCTCAAAAGGTGGGATAAAACCTACAATTGTATTTAATACACAAAAAATAGAATAATATACATGCTATTAATCAATGAATCAAAAATATTGAATAAGGGTTGAATGAGTATGTCTTTATGCTACTCATGTACACGTGTCATATACAATGCATCATAATATGGATCATAATGGTCAACTCATATCAACATATATAATAGAACATCATTAGTACATTTTATATCATACAAGTCAGGTATCTTGGCTAATCATGTTGTGTATGATTTTTTTCCTGCACAGTATCATATCTCATATACTATCATACCATACTATGTTATATCAATGGATATAGTAAGGTGAAATCATATACATAAGTCATCACCTCCGGCTTGACGGCAATCATAATTATATTATATCCCCTTATGCCACCTATCTTGTATGAGGTCCACACCACTAATCTAATATTTAAAAGAAAGCTCATCAGCCCATCCTCCTGTGTAGGGTATCACATCTTTACCAACCTAAATTATGTAGTAAGCCTTTCTTGCATACACATATTACATAACACATATACTAAATAGTAGCATTTAATATTATATTCAAAATCCAATTCATTGTATTAATTTCTTATACATGTGGATTAACATGTAAATCAATATAAAGGTGTTCATAAGACAATGCACTATGATCAGTTTCACATACTTATAATCGTAACATATGACTCGTAGTATGCATGTTGTCACAAAATTAGTCATATCAATAATGCATGTTAAATCAAATAAATAATATCATATATGCATGTCATTCATTTTATCTAAACTGAATGCAATAATCAATTATTATTTTTTAATGTATTTATCTTACTTGAGTTGGGAGAATATGCCTCAAATTTTAAAAATACTAGGTGAAAATCAAATATGATCATGTCAATAGGTGTAGAATTAACGTATCTATAACATACTAAAAGTTATACGATGAAAGTTTATTTTTATAAGTTCTAGCCAAATTAAAATATATGAATCACTCAAATAGAAAAATTATTGAAATTAGAGGTAGAATGACGGTATCGAGACGAATAATTTTTCTAATTGGTCTAGCAAACAAAATAGGCCCAAAGACTTATGAACTCCTCTTCTCTCTCCTCCTCTTCTCATCTTCCTCTCCTTCTCTTCTTCCTCTCCCATCTAAAACTAATGAAATGAGATAGTTCTAGATTTTTAATAAGTTTTGATAATGGATTTAGATTTTTTTTCAAAATTTGGACCTAGCACCGCAACTTCGGCCTCTAGGTGCCCATTTAACAGAGATGACAACGTTACAACACCACAATTACAATGTTGCACTGCTCCCACAGAGAAATTCTTAGATATGAATGAAAATTTTAATAAATCTTAAATGATTTAAGATTTCTTATCATGTCCTTAGTAGATTACTATAGGCAATCTAACTACTGCAAAAGAGATTATTGCAAACAATTCTTGTCTATTTAAGTTATTTTGGGTGAAGCATTGTATACTTCATGTTATATGATCAATCGAACACCATCTAATATTATAGATTTTAAGGCTCTTAAGTTATAGATAGAAAAATCACTAGCTTTAAAATATCTAGTTTTGGGTTGTATTGCTTTCTATCATCAAAATAAGAGAAAATTAGAACCTAGAATAGTAAAATGTATTTTATTATGTTATCGTAAAGATGTTAAGGTATATAGATTGTGGGACTTGAGTTCCCCTAGCGTTAAAATAATAGTCAATCATGTCATTATTTTCATTTTGAAGATATTTTATATATTTTTCAGATTAATAATGCATGAAACATTATTAGTTAAATTGAAAATAACAAGAAAATAGATCAATCAAATAAAAGCTATTATGAGTTTAAGGTGGAGCCTCTAGTTAGCATTATTCATTATATTAATGACCCACACTAATCTATAACACAAAATCCTAAAACTAAAGCATCATCTCAAGGAGTGAATGATTGTTAACTTAATAAAGATTGTGAAAGGAGAAACATCAAACCAACATTAAATTCTGCTATGCATGGATAATTGAGTATGCACTTATATCAACTATGGAGCTTGATGAAATGAGGCAATTAAGTTACAATGAAGCTATTTCAAGCAATGACATAAACAAGAGCATTCTAGCTAAACAAGAGGAATGCGATTTATTTTTAAAGATTAACATATGGATTATCATAGATAAAGAGGAGAATCATAAGGCTATTACATACAAGTGGTTTTGAAATTGAAAGAAGGGAACTTTGAAGGTTAACTTATGTGATATTTAGTAAGGTTGGTGGCTAGGTGTGAAAATCTCTGAAAATTTTGTAAAGAATTTTTTTTATCTACAACAGTCAAAAATTATTTCGAGAGTCGTTATAAGTTTAAATCACTATCTGTCTTCACCAAATCATACATATTATTGTGTTTTAGTTTCACTATTTTTATTTCATAATTTTTAGACACTAGTTAAATTCTTTAAAAAAATTGGCACTAGTCGGTACAAGTGGAAATTTTGGGACCGTTGGGTATCCGTTTTACAAACCAATTTCATCTGAGTGTTTTGAACATGCTTAGATAATTTATGAATATTTTTATATAAATTTTGCATTCCCGAATTTGAAGATAGAAAAGGATTTATATGATATTTGCATTTAAATGACCTAATTGCCACTTTACCCTTACTTACCCTTAATATTTTTTATATATTTATTATAAATTATCCCTTTCCACCCTTTTTCCATTTCCTAATTTGTTTTCCCATTAAAAGAGAAGGCATTTCAGTTAATAGAAAATATATTCGAGAAAAAAAGAGAAACAGAGAGGAGTGAGAAAAAAAAAATTTTATTTTAGAGGTCTTAGAGCCATTTTTATCAGTCGGCCTAGTTAAAAAAAAAATTTTGTCTCGAGGTAAGTCACACTATGCCTATCTAAATTTTCAAAAATACAAAATTTTTATCAAATTTTTTTATTATAATTTTGTTTCCGTCACTCAAAAAAATGAGGATAACTTTGCACATGTAAAACTTTCACCGCATAACTTTTTGTATGTTATAGAGATTAAGATTATGCATATTTTAAATATTTCAAAAAAAATTTATAATGATTATTTTAAAATGTGTGAGATTTTTATTGAATAAAAAATTATTTTGACTTTGAAAAATAGTGTTGTAGTATGATAAAAGTTTTATTTTACATAATTTCTGATAATTTATTTATTTATTAAAAATGTGTATTTTTAGTAGGTTTTTTTGTTTCCTATTGTTATAAAAAAATATTTAATTCTGACACATGCTCAATTATGCTTTAACAGTTATAATATGATAAAAATATGTATATGTAATTAAATTATAACTATTGGGAGAGATAAGAGGCTAGAATCTTTTTAGATTCTATCTGTGTCAGGAAATATTTTAGTGCCTATAAGGTATGTTTTGGTGGCTATAATGCTTTCGGGCATGTTTTGGTGATATAAGCATAAAAGAGAGTCATAAGGGACCAGATTCGTCTGAGATTCTGTTTGAGTTCAAAAAATATGATAAGAACTGTTCTTTGATATGCATTATAATTTATTTATCTACTCTATATTATTATTTAAATAATTGGATAACTGTTATGCTCTTATTATATTTCTTGGTACAGTGATTTATTAGACTGTATTTAACTAATTTTAAATATTTAGTAAAATATTTAACAAGATAATTTAGAAATTTAGATCGATATGGGTGACCTACTGAGCTATTGTAGCTCACTTTTGTTTTATTTATGATTTTCATGATCTAGGAAAGTGAAGAAGACTTTCAAGTAGAAGTTCAGGATCAGATTTTAGTTTATATGTATTTCTCTATTTTAATTTGTATACAGTCATGGTGAGTTTATTATTCAGTTCTATAACTTCTATATACAGTCATATATTGTAGTGTAGATATATCTTGATAAAAGAAAAGAAATTATATGAATGAGTTTATTTTTAATATTTAGATGTTTTAATTGCCATGTAATATTTAGTTTATTTAAAATAAATATTAAAAGAAAATTTGAAATATTCTAAAATTAGATCTTGGGATTTGTCTATCACAACTCAACACGATAGGGCCTATCCAGGTTGAGTTGAGTGGTGACATGCTTTTGTGGTATCAGAGTAATAATTTTGGAATAGATCATAGAATAGAGCTATAGGAATTGATCTATAAGTCTAGTTGAATAGTTTCGAGTCTATTTGAGTGTTCATTATTATTTATTTCATGTTTATACATGTTCAGTTGCATATTCTATGATTATTGATCCACCAAACCCATATGTGACAAACAGGCATAGGGCAGTCAGGCAGCTCTTGTATGTAGTACTACTATGATAGTGGATTTTGATATAGTTTTATAGTTTGCTAGTATGATAATATAGATGATGGATGAGGCATAGAGCAAGATTCCTTCTATGAGATCTGATGAGGTAGATAGACATCTACATATATTTTTATGAGTAAAACCTCTAAGATTTAAGGGCACTATTGAGCCCAGAGTAGCAGAAGATTGGTTGAGGAGGTTGGAGAATGCATCTTATGGTATGTAATGTCCTCATGAGAGGAATATACCATCAGTAGTCTTTCTATTAGATGGTGAGGTAGAGCACTAATGGATTGATAATAGAAGAAATTTCAAAGGAGATTAAATTCTTTGATTACTTTGGAGAAGTTCTCTGATATATTTTAAGCCTAGTTTGTACCACCTGCACTACAGTAGATACAGGATACCTTTTTTAGACTACTTCAAGGGAGCAAGATAATTATATAGTATGATGCAGAGTTTATTAATTTAGCTAGATATGCTCCATAACTAGTTGGCACTCACATGGAGAAGTGCTACAAATTTCTAAGGGGATCGCAAGACAGTTTGAGATAGCCTCTGGTGTTATTTTATATTTATGATTTCTTTGAGATGGTGGAGCAATCTTATTTGATAGAGAATGATCTGATAGCTACTCAGCAGTGGTGGACTGCTAGTAAAAAAATGTTTAGTAGCGAGAAAGCCTGTTGTGGGTTTTTTTAAAGAAAAAGTGCAAATTTACGTATGAAGATTCCAAATAAGGTGGATAGTTAAATCTACAATAATCTTTGATAGTAGTAATATATCTAGTTATGGTTCTATTAGTGGGGCATCTATGCATTAGAGTTATGGCAGATCTCATTCTGATCAGTGTTATAGGATGACTAGACAGTGCTTCAGATGTGGTCAAATAGGGTACCAGGTAGCGGAGTGTCTAGTCTACAGGTAGGATATGATCAATTTTCTAAGCCCATATCTAAGAGAATTGTTAGACCAGCAGGTCATCGAGGGCAATTATGCTTTGTACTTTTTCTAAGGGACCATCTAGTAGATTTGGTGGTTCTAATTTATGGAATGGAGGCCATTTAATAATAGTAAGAGAGAGCCTAGTCATTCTGTTACTCCAACTCCAGTTCAACCATCTATGTATGGTTTATCTCAGTAGGAATGTTTTGATGCTCTAGATATTGTGATAGGTATAAGTTACATTTTTAGTATTCATATTATATTTTATTCAATTCTGGAGCTAATCATTCATTTATTTCTAAGCATTTCTTCAATTTATTATACTTGCCTTCAGTTATACTACTTATTTCTCTTTTTGTTACCTTGTTGATTAGAGATGGTATGAAAACCAATAGATTTTGTTGCTGTTATATTGAGATTTTTTATAAGAAGTGAAATTCCAGTTTGATTTTATTACCCATTTCTTTATATAATATTATTTTAGGTATAGAGTGGTTGAGTCAGTATAATGCTTAGATTGATTACTTAAAGAAGTGGGTTATTTTATTTTTGGGAAGTAAAATTTATGTATTTCAAGGAGTTAAAAGTGTTTTGTTTTGTTTGATTTCTACTTTAGAAGCATATAGATTGTGGAAAAAGCATTGTATGGTATTTTTACATTAGTCTCGGATAAGAGTATATATTATGGTTCTCTTTTGGATGTTCAGGTAGCATGATATTTTTCATATGTATTTCTAGAGGAGTTATTCAGTTTACCTCCGGATAGAGACATAGAGTTCTGTACATATTTTTTGGTATGGCCCTGATTTACAAAGCTCCATATAGAATGGCACACCTAAGGAGCTTCATGAGTTGAAGGTTCAACTTCAGAAAGTTGACAGGAGATTTATTTATCCTAGTGCGTCTCCGTGGGGAGCATATATTTTATTTGTGAAGAAAAAGTACAGTATAATACATATGTACATTGATTATATGGAGTTAAATGAAGTCACTATCAACAAAAAGTATCCACTATCACAGATTTATAATCTATTTGATTAGTTTGCTTTGTATTCTTAAAGATTTATCTATGATTCAGATACTTTCAGGTGAAGGTGAGCGAGGCTAATGTGATGAAGATATCCTTTAGTACTCAGTACGAACACTATGAGTTCTTAGTAATACCTTTTGGGGTGACTAACGTACCAATTATTTTTATGGATCAGATGTACAAAGTATTCAGAGATTTCTTAGATCAGAGATTTCTTAGCTCGTGAGCTGACTCCTACTCGACTCATTAACGAGCTCGCAAGTAGAGCTTATCGAGCCATGAGTTCAAGCTCAAACCTACAATTAAGCTTGTATATTATACGAGCTAGAGTTCAAGCTCAAAGGGACTCAGCTCAGCAACTCAGTGAGCTACTCGATTAAACAAATATATAAGGTTTATAAATTCATAGAAGCCTTAATTCATGATTGTGTGAGTTCGTGTCTTTGACTCTTCGTGCCTTAGAGTGATTGACGACGGCTGGGAGCAGGATAGCTTTCTCCTTCACATGCCCTAAATGCGATGAGTCATCTACAAGAGAAACTTCACGGCACAGTCTCACCAAACGGGCCGATGGTGAGGGGCTAAAGGTTCTTGAGTAATGACTTATCGAGTCTTTCTCCTTTTAGATTCTTTCTATATATGTATAGGTTATTTCATTTTTTGAGTAATGCTTCATCGGTTCTTCTTTTTTCTTCTCTTTCAGACAGGTTTGGGATACAACTCTCTGCTTATAATGCTTCAATCCTGAATAATTGAAGCCACTGAACCAATTTACTAGCCATTCTCTTCGTAGTTCATCTGCTTCACACTTTCTAGTAACTCTTACTCGGGTATACCCATATTTTTAACTATGATCTATTGTATTTCCTAGTCTTAGCTCAATTTCTAGTATGAATGTATTGTGTACTTCTTGTTCATCCTGTATGAGATTTATAAAGAAAGTGTTATTGAAAACTTACAGTAATAAAATTATTAGTAAGAAGGAAAAAAACCCCTAAAACATATTCATGATATGTATATGGTTGGGCTTCCAAGAAATCATCATAAAAGTCTTTCTTACTATTTTCAAAAATCTTATTGGTCTTTATTGTCAAAATATAAGCAACCAATTCCTTCACTTCAAAAAAAATTAAACATCCAAAATTACTCTGATTTTCATTACATACCTTTCAACACAGTTCATAAACC
This sequence comes from Dendrobium chrysotoxum, assembly GCA_019925795.1. Taxonomy (NCBI): domain Eukaryota; kingdom Viridiplantae; phylum Streptophyta; class Magnoliopsida; order Asparagales; family Orchidaceae; genus Dendrobium; species Dendrobium chrysotoxum. The sequence goes on along the minus strand of CM034307.1, from coordinate 40,617,307 downwards.
TTAATTTAATTTAAATGAATTAGAATTAGTCTTTGCTTTGGTTGCATATCAAAATATTTATGTTTAATATAGTAAGATTTTTAATGTCTTAGTTTGATGAGAATGTTTGCATATCAAAAGATTTTTTTATTTGAAATCTTTTTGTAGCATGTCAACACCAGTAAGCATGGAAGGGGATAATATTGAGTCTTTATATGTTGAGATTGGAAGACTTTATGATCTTCTTCACTCTTATGTTGGTAGTGAACCTGTGAATAAGAATGATACACCTAATTATAACAATGATATTGATGAAGAGGTTGAAAGGTAGACTAATGAAAATCACGTCAATGATGTTGAAGAAACTGATGATATTATAGGAAGAAGGAAAAGAAAGAAAATGTCCAAAGTTTGGGATGACTTCAACAAAGTTATTCTGACTAATGGGTAAAGAAAGGGAGAGTGTGTGCATTGTAAAAAATAACTAGTTATAGGAGTTACTGGTGCAATAACCCAATTTAAAAGATATTTGGACTATTGTGTCGCTAGGATTCATGCCTTAAAGAAGCATAAAATACTACATTTTCAACTAACAAATATAAAGAACTCTTTTTCCCAGAGCAGTCAAGATGGTGGAATGTTGACCACCTTTAAATATGACCATCAAAAAGTTAAAGAGATGATAACACATTATATACTGATTAATGAGAAACCATTTTGATTGTTGAAGAATTTGGATTCAATTTAATTTTGAAGTCTATGTACCTTTTTTATGAAGTATTCACGGGCAACAGCACGCACTGATGTGATGCAAGTGTATAATATGGAGAAGAAAAAGCTAAAAAATGCTTTGAAAAGCACTAACAAATTTAGTTTTACTATAGATATATGGAAGTCAAGAAATCAGAGAATTTTGTATATGACAGTAACGGCTTATTACATTGATTCATTAGTGGTTACATAAGCAAGTTTTATGTTTTTTGCATTTGCCACCACCACATAAAGCTACCGAAATTGTTGATACCTTTTACAAGGCTCTTTGCGAATGGCATGCTGAGAACAAAGTATTTACTATATCAGTTGATAATGCAAATATAACCCTAACTTTTTAGTTTTGCTCTAATATTACTGGAGTGTGTTCTCTTTTATAAATGTGAATTACCTTCATTGCTTTTATAAATGCAAATTGACTTCATTCCTTATAGGAGTAAGTAGTGGAGTTATCTTTTAGAGGATTCATCCATAGAAGAACATCATGCTTTTTGGTGCATTGCTTTAAAATTGTTGAAGGATCTTCTATTTTTTCTTTGTTGCTATTTTTCTTATAGGATAATGGAATTCCAGTTATTTGAACATATTTCATTTGCAAAGCTAATTTTTGGCTATATTTCAAATCTTAGACTTCTGTAAGTTAAAGCTTGTTGTAGGAGTGTTTGATTAAAAAGTTGTGAAAGTTTTGAAAAGTTAATTTTTTTGGGAGAATTGAATTTCTTAATCTTTAATTTTAAAATTGAATATCTCATTATGAATGATATATCACCTCAAAAGGTGAACATATCATTCCCTAATGGGTTCAAATTACAAAACTTTGAATTTATCCTAATTATTATAGTCAAACTTAAGGAAGGACAATGTGATCTCAGAGGATCTAAATAATGTTTGATCAAGTGCTTGACTGCAATAATCTAGATAAGAGATCATTAATTTTATAATTAAAATCATAATAAACAAATGACATATCTTTTCAGAGAAAGAAGATATCGTTTATTATTAATCATTTGAAAATGACAAAATGATCATCGTATTTAATTTTTCCAAAGATAATTAATTGAGGTTTTGAAAATTTAATTTTGAAAATTGATCTGGGTTTCTAAATCTCCTACAAGCGTGAGCCCTCGTAATTAATTACATTATAAGAAATTGGAGTTTCCTACGAATACTCTTGATTAAAATAATGATATAAATTTTATTTAAGATTCTAAGGCTTGATGTTAAAGGAGATGAGATTTAGAATTTTTAATCAAGATTGGATCAAAGTGGAACACTTATTTCTAGAGGTCAAAGGAATAAAGATAGAAGGTGCTTTGGGATTCTAACATATTTTAGAAGCACCTCAGCCTATCCAAAATATTGAGCTTGAATTTGAATTGAAAGAGATTTAAGTTTAAATTGTCAATTTTATTAGAAAGTTGGAATTCAATTCCCAAAGGTTGAGGTCTTATAGCCTAAGCCTACCTCAGAACCTAAATATAAATTGGGTACTAAAAATTGTTGTGATTTGTTCAAATCTATTTGTTCAAGTGAATTCTGATACGAGTTATTTTTTATGATTACAAAAGCCTATTGTTTGTTTAATTCTTCTTTTAATAAATATTGGAGTTTCTTTTTGTGTGCTCTAACATGTTTTTCAGGAATTTTAAACTCCAGACTGCTGAAGACTTCAAGTTCATTTGCTTGTGAGTAGTCTGTATTTTTTTTATTTGTACTTGAGTCTAAGAGAGTGAGATTATAAGTTGGATAACTGTGCATACACAATGGGGGAGTGGAAAACTTAATTTTTAAAACAGATCATACAGTACGAAATAGGATTGTATGGCATGATCTGTATTTGTCTGTCCTCCGAAACGAACCTGCCTGCCTGGAAATTTTTCTAAGTCCAGTTCGTACAGTATGAAATAGACTTCGTAAATAAGGATCTCAGGAACGAATGGCTCTGAATTAGGTTCATACTGGATCGTACGTGATGAATCGTTCATTTTTAACTATTCGTACAGTACGAAATAGGGTTCGTACAGAAGGTTATGCAATACGAATGGCTCTGAATTAGGTTCGTACGGGACGAATCGTTCATTTTTTAAACTATTCATACAATACAAAATAGGATTCGTACAGAAGGTTATGCAGTATGAATGGCTCTGAATTAGGTTCGTACTGGATTATATGGGATGAATCGTTCATTTTTTGAACTATTCGTATAGTACGAAATAGTGTTCATACGGAAGGTTATGCAGTATGAACGGCTCTGAATTAGGTTCGTACGGGATGAATCATTAAATTTTTGAACTATTCATACAGTACGATGTGCGATCGTACGGGATGATCGGCACGCGTGAAACTTGAAATATTCAGTTTTTGGATGGCTTTTCTTGTCCTAAGTACTTAAGGTCTTAAAACTAACTTGAAGATAGATCCTTCTATGAAAATTTTTCTTGAGAGTGAAAGGGAGAGTGATTAGGAGAGTGTTTGAGAGAAAGTGCTGAGAGATTTTTGAAGAGAAAATTGTGAGGGCATTCACAAGGTTATCTAATAGTGAGGATCTCAGTATTTGTACTTCGAAGCATCTTCCTAATCTCCTTGGAGGCTCTTGCAAGAGAATTGTTTGAGAGGTTTTCGATTCTCCGCCGTCACTTGGAGGGTGAAAAAGGATGATTAGTTCTCTGGCGTCACTTGGAGGGTGAAAAAGGATGATTGGTTCTCTGCCGACACCAGAAGGGTGTGAAAGGATGAGTTGGTTCTCTACCTTCACCAGGAGGGTGAAAAAGGACATCGGTTCTCTACCGCACCGGGATTTGGTGGAAGAGAGTTTGTAATGCTTCTTTGTCTTGCTGTGGGGGCTAAAGGAGAGTCACTTTGATATAGTGCAATACCTAGAGAAGGAGTCTCTAGGGAGTAGATGTAGGTCGTGTTTGATCGAACCACTATAAAATATGGTGTTCTCTATTCTATTTTCTTACTTACTGCATTGCATTTTATTTTTTTGTGGTTGAAAAGTATCATAGATTAACTCTATTCGTACAGTATGAATTATGATCGTACAGTATGATTTGCTTTGTATTGTGATAATTTTTTTTTAAATTCTAAAAAAATATTAAAATTACCAATTCACCCCCCTCTTGGTTAGCCTAGGGACATAATTAATAGGTCTAACAACCTATTTGCTCTTTCAAGTGATATTAGAGCCTATTTCAAAAAGTATTATTTAGATTACTTTTTGAAATTCGATCATGGCTAATTTTGGAAACCGAAACACTATGGAAGGTTACTCGATCACTAGACCACCTTTATTTGATAATATCATCCCATTTAATTTTTGAAAAACTCGCATATCTACATTTCTGCAATCTCTTAACTATCTCATGTGGATGTTAGTTCAAGAAGGTTATACTGAACCTACTAGAATTGTAGAAGGAATTAGAGTTCAAACACCTTTTGCCGAATGGACTGTAGAAGAACATGAGCTAGCTTAATTAAATGCAAAGTGTTTGAATAGCTTCTTTTGTGCTTTGAAATCAGAAGACTACATGCGTGTTTGAACTTGTAAGTCTAGAAAAGAAATTTGGGATAAGCTTTGCATTACTTACGAATGTATAAATGAAGTGAAACAAACTAGGTTGAACATTCTCTTGCATGATTATGAACTTTTTTGCATGAAATCAAATGAATCTATCTCAGACATGTATACTCGATTTACACATATAGTCACTTCATTGCATGCCTTAGGTAAAGAGTTAACTAATGCAGAAAATATAAATAAGATAATTCATTGTTTACCTACGGCATATGATGCAAAGATAACTGTAATAATAGAATCTTAAGATTTAAATGTCTATTCTATTGATAATCTTTTTGGATCACTAATTGTTTACGAGCAATCTGTGACTCAAAGATAGATTGATGCAGGTGAGAAACGAAAGGAGAAGAACATAGCTTTTAAGGTGGATGATTCAGAAAGTGATCATTCACTACCTGAGGATGAGGAAGACATTGCCTTAATGATAAGGCAATTCAAAAGATTCCTAAAAAGGAAGCAGAGAAGACGCCAACAGTGGAACAAAGGTAAGTTCCAGAAGAATGTTAAGGCTTCTAATAAAGTTATTTGCTATGAATGCAAGAAGCCAAGAAACATAAAGACAGATTGCCCCAATCTCAAGGCAAATCCTAGTAAGGAGAAGGCCGAGGAGAAACTAAAGGAAAGAAGGGATAAAAAAAGACTTCAACGAGCTTTTTGGGCAGACTCAGCTTCAGATTCATCAAAAACAGCACCTGAAGAGGAAGTCACAAATTTGTGCTTGATGGCTGACAATCTTGATCATTCGGATCAAGAAGAGGTATGTGACTTAAGTTATGATGAATTATTTGAAGTTTCTGAACGCATACATTCAGCATATAGAAAACTGAAAAAATTGCATATTAAATTAAATTTAGATTATCTAGAGCTGCAAAAAGAGTACAAAATCCTTAGGAAAGATCATACTTTAATTGATAGCAACTACATGACTCTATTGGATCAATATGATGAATTAAACAAACAGTATGAAATTTTAAAATCATCACATACAGAACTTAAAAATAATTTTAAAACTTATATGGATGAATCATATACTATAGAGCATAAGTTGAAAATTGATAATTCAATTCTAGAAAGTGCTAATGCATATCATGAAGTTAAGTTGAAAGCACTTAAAGAAAATAGAAAATCACCCAAACTTGAAGATGTTCATAAATCTTACTACAAGACCACTAGTTCAAAATCTAAGAAAGAATCGTTCAGGAAAAATAGACTGGTAATTCCTTTTCTTGTGGTATGATAGGACATATTTCTCACACATGTACTATCCATTATAGAACACATCTAGCGGGGAGACCTAAGATGCATAAAAAATAACATATCACACATGCATCTATTTTAAAATTGTCAAGAGGTGAACCCAAACATGTTTGGGTTCCCAAATCTAATATTTGATAATTTTGTAGGGTTGCTCTCATACAAGACCTCGTGAGAGCGTTTGGTACCTGGATAGCAGTTGTTCCAAGCACATGACTGGAGATGTAAATCAATTTATAACGCTGGAAGCTAGGAATGGAGGTAAGGTTACACTTGGAGATAATACTACTAAGAGAGTGGTATGTACAGGTATAATTGAAAATTCTAGAAATTTTATGATTGAAAATGTTCTGTTAGTTGAAGGTTTAAAATACAATCTGTTGAGTATAAGTCAATTATGTGACAAAGATTATCATATAAAATTCTTACCTACTAGCTGTGTTATTAGTCAAAATGGACTTATTGTATTGAATGGTGATAGAATAAATAATATTTACATGCTAGATTTGAATACCGTAAAATCTTCTACTACTTTGTGTTTGAAAACTGTATCTGATGAATCATGGTTATGGCATAGAAGGTTTTGTCATGCTAGTATGAGAAATCTTAGAAAAATCACCTAAAAGGAGCTAGTTCGAGGTGTACCCAAATTACACTTTACAAAAGACCACTTATGTGATGCATGTCAACCAGGTAAACGAGTCAGATTCTCTTTTAGTTTAATCAAGGAAATTAGAACTAACAAGTCCTTAAAAATTCTTCACATTGATCTTTTTGGACCTATTAGTACCTTAAGTCTAGGAGAAATAAGATTTGGGTATATCATTGTGGATGATTATTCAAGATTCATCTGGATTAGATTCTTGAATCATAAGATTGAATCATTTGAGGAGTTTAAAGATTTTGCCACTTGGATTTAGAGAAAATTAGGTTTTAAAATCGTATCTATCCAAAGTAATCATTGGGAGAATTTGAAAATGAATTGTTTAATGATTTTTATAAATCTCAAGGAATAGAACACAATTTTTTAACTTCTAGGACACCCCAATAGAATGGAGTTGTGGAAAGAAAGAATAGAACATTAATTGAAACTGCTAGATCCATATTGGTGGAATATTCACTTCCAAAATATTTTTGGGCTGAAGCAGTTAGCACAGCATGCTATGTGTTTAATACTGTGTACATTAGATCGAAGTTGAATAAGACACCCTATGAACTTCTTAAAGGTAGGAAGCCCAACCTCTCACATCTACATGTTTTTGGATGTAAAGTGTTCATTCATAATAACGGCAAAACTCTATTAGGCAATTTTGATCCTAAATCGATGAAGGAATTTTTCTTGGATATTCAAGTATTGGAAAATCATATAGAGTTTTTAATAAAAGAACATTGGTAGTTGAGGAGCCCACTCATGTTGTTTTTTATGAATCTAATAATAGTGAAGGGTCTAAGTTAGATAAGGAATAGGTTGAGGAAATAATACAAAAACTTGAAAATGAAAAAGTTGAAGAAAGGGTTGAAAAGGAAGAAGAAAACCAATAGCCTAAAGAATGAAAATTTGTTAGAAGTCATCCTAAAGAGTTGATTTTAGGTGACCCAAGTGAAGGAGTCAGGACTAGGCATGGTTTTAGAAAAGAAGTAAATCATTCAGCTTTTATTTTAATGATTGAACCCACTAATATTGATCAAGTACTTTTGGATGAATTTTGGATTTTAGCCATGCAAGAAGAATTGAATCAATTTAAAAGAAATGATGTTTGAAATTAATTAAAAGGCCAAAGAATCAAAGTGTAGTCAGAACTAAGTGGGTGTTCAAAAATAAAATGAATGATTCAGGAGTTGTGATTAGGAATAAGGCTAGATTAGTAGTTAAGGGGTATAATCAAATAGAAGGGATTGATTTTGATGAGATATTTGCCTCTGTAGAAAGATTTGAAATAATTAGGGTGTTGTTAGCCTTTGCCTGTTTTAAAAATTTAAATTATATCAAATGGATGTTAAAAGTGCTTTTTTGAATGGAATAATAGAAGAGGATGTTTATGTTGAGCAACCTCCAAGTTTTGAAAATTCTAAATTTTCTAATCATATTTTTAATTAAAAAAGGCATTGTATGAACTAAAACAGACACCTAGGGCATGGTATGAGAGGTTAAGTACTTTTCTCTTAAAAGAATCATTTGTTAAAGGAAGTATGGACACCACTCTATTTTTGAAGAGAATAGGAAATGAAATACTCATTGTATAAATATATGTGGATGACATCATTTTTAGATCAACTGATAAACATCTATGTAATGCATTTTCAAAAATAATAAGTAGTAAATTTGAGAAGAGTTTGATGGGTGACTTGAGTTATTTTCTTAGTTTTAGCATAAAGTAAAATAAGGAAAGAACTTTTCTTTGTCAATCTAAGTATGTTAAGGATATCCTCAAAAAGTATGAAATAGATAATGCTAAACTAGTAACTACACCCATGAGTTTCTCAGTCTTATTAGATAAGGATCATAAGGGAAAATCTATTGATCAAAAAAAGTTTAGAGGAATAATTGGATCATTGCTTTACTTGAATGCTAGCAGACCTAACATCATGTTTAGTGTTTGCTTATATGTTAGATTTCAAGCTGATCCAAAGGAATCACATTTGACAGCAGTGAAAAGAATATTAAGATATCTTCTAGGAACTCAAAATTTAGGGATTTGGTATCCTAAAAATAGTTCTTCATTTGAAATAATTGGATACTCAGATTCCGATTTTGCAGGCTATAGGGTAGATAGGAAAAGTACTTCTAGGACTTATCAATTTATTAGAAATTCTTTAGTATCTTGGTCCAGTAGGAAACAAAATTCAGTAGCACTTTCTACACCTGAAGCAGAGTATATTGTCTTAGGGAGTTATGTTGCACATGTGCTTTGGTTGAAATAATAATTAGTTGATTTAGGATTTTTCTATTGGTATAATTTCAATCTTTTGTGATAACATGAGTGCCATTTGTATTTCAAAGAATCCTATGCAACACTCTAAAACAAAGCATATTGATATAAGGCATTATTCATAAGAGATCATATAGCAAAAGGGGAAATTGAACTACATCAAGTTGCTACTAAAGATTAGCTTGCAGATATTTTCATAAAACCCCTAGCTTTTGACACTTTTAGCATATTAAAGATAAGGCTAGGTGTGATTGATCTTAGTGCATGATTGAAAATTCTGCAAAATTATTTTGTATGTAATTATAAGTTTATTTGTTTTTAGTTTATTGTGTTTTATGGTAATATTGTGTGTCTTTTAAAAAAAATCAAAAATTTTGTCTTGTGTTGGTCTTTATTTTAGTATTAAAAACCTGTAGAGTTGGAGTGACGATACTGTATGTTCTTTGTCTATTCATACTGAACGATGATGTCATCGTACTGTACGATTGTAGAAGATTCATTTGTACGAATGGGTGGGTTCACAGTTAGTGTCAGTTTTTATTGTTGATCATCCCGGATGAACACGTCTTCGTCTGTACAATCCATGTGTCAATTTGGATAAGGATGAACCAAACCATCACCTGAATGATCCTTTAATATCCTGATCATCCCGGACGAACACGTCATCATCTGTACGATCAGGAAGTTAAAAAGCATATACGAAAGGATGCCTCGGGACAAGCAGTTTACGAAAAGCTATTTCATTTTTGACCGATTTCATTATTCCGTAAAAAATTTGATTAGTCCCGACGAAATTCATTTCATCCCATATGAAATTTTTTTCGTACAGTACGATTGATCTCTTTTCTATATAAAGGAGGGTCATTTTCATTCATTTCACCTTCAATTCCAAACCCTTTTGAGCATTCAAAAGAGATGTCAGGAAATGGAAAGAGAGCTCATCAATCTAGAGGTTCATCATCTAGGAGGGATTGGGATCATAACTTCTTAAGTGCTCAAAATGAGGAGACATATTATAGGTATGCCGTTGTTGACCTCATTTTTGTATGAGGTCAGTAGGACCCATCCAGACCCCAGATCAATCCTGACCCCAGATCAACACAACTTAAAACCAATCTAGATTCTAGGACCTCCCTAGATTTTAATCCCTAAGATCTGCTCTAGACCCTAGGATCTCTTCAATTTAATCTTGACCCTAGGATCAATCTGATCTTAGATCAATCCAGACTTCCAGTCAATTCAGATTTTAAATCCATTTTAACCTCAAACCCCTTTAAGCTTTAAATCAATCTCAACATTAAGCCAATCAAGATTTATTCAATTTCTAGATCTTCCTAAATCTTAGATCCTAGGATTTCTAAACTTTAGGATTCTCCTATATTTCTAACCCTAGGATCTACCCAGACTCTAGATCAGTCTAGGTCTTAGGATTCTCCTAGACCTCAGATCTATTTAGACCTTAGGATCTTCTTAGAATCCAGACTTTAGGATCTACTCTAAATCTTAAGATTCTTCTAGATCCCATACCTTAGGGTTTCCTAGACTCTAAGAGTTTCCTAGACTTCAGTCCTTAGGATCTACTCTGGACCCTAGGATTTCTTAGATCAATATTAGGTCTTAGGATTCTCCTAGACCTTAGATTTATCCAAACTTCAAATCTATTCAAACTCCATACCAACCTAGACTGTAAATCAATTTATTTAAGATTCAAATTAATCCAAACCCCTGACTTTAATCCAAACTTCTATCCAGACTTTAATCCATATCCTCAATTCAAACCTTGATCAAAATCAAGAATTCAATCCAGTTCAAAATCCAAACTCTAGTTCAAACCTTGATTCTACCTTTGATCAAGCTTTAATCCTATCCTATCACTTATGATCTCTAAATGATCATAAATGATTTGGATAATTTAAATCCAATCATTCAAACTCAAAATATAGCTTAAAATCAGAAATCCAGATCAAACCTAAGGCTAAAGGTCTTAGTCCTAAAAGCCTTTTCAAGTGAATCTTTGAACATTTTAAAACCCAATCAAATGACCTCTGATTCAAGGTCTGTCAGTTCCACACTGATATGACATGTCTCTAGAGGCAACCCTCCAAATTTGAGCTCATTCTGAGGTCTCTAACCCCAGAAACTGAATTGAAGTCCGAAGGCTGTAAAACCTTCAAATATTTACAGTCTATGCCACTGGACCTACCACCCAGTGGATTTTGATCCTGGAGCTTTCTCCAAAGCTCCAAATCACTTCCCGATCCTTGATTATGACCCATTGAGCATTAAACTGCATTTTGTTGGACTCAATTTGACCCCTAGTAGACCAGAGGCCAAAATGACCAAAATACCCCTATGGGGTGTGAATAGTCACTTTGGTCAAATGAGCTCCAAATCAAATACAATCACTTCTAGCAAGTTTCAAATATCAAACCAAACCTGTTGGACCCACTTCCAGCCCCTAGGTCAACCTAGCTGACCAAGTCAACCCAGTTTGACCAAACAAGCCTTTATGGGTCAAAATAGGTCATTTTGACCAAATAGCCTCCCCAGACCTTGGGACCACCTCCATTGGTCTCCAAATATCATTTCAAATCTGTTGAATCCATTTCCGGACCCTGGACCCACCTGGTTGACCAAGTCAACCAGTGTTGACCTAAAAGGCCCATTAAGGGCCCAAATAGGTCATTTTGACTAAATGACTTCTCCAAACCTTGAGACCACCACCAATAGACTCAGAATGTCATTCTGAACTGGCTGGACCTAGTCCCTGACCCTGGGTCAACCTGGTTGACCAAGTCAATACAGTTGACCCATTAGGCCCATTAAGAGCCCAAATAGGTCACTTTGATCCAAATGACCTATTTGACCCCTGAAACCACTTTTACCATACTTAAAATATCATTCTAAATTGGTTCAACCCAAACCTAGATCCTGGGTCAACCTAGTTGACTAAGTCAACCTAGGTTGACTCAAAATCCCTTAAGACTTTAAATGGGTCATTCCAACCCATTTGATCCAATCAAATCCCTTAAGCTATCAAACCCATCTCAAAACTTAAGTCAAATCTATTCAAACCTATTTGAGGTCAAATCATATTAGGTTTGACTTGGTCAAACCTAATCCTTGGTCAAACCCTTTCAAATCTCCTTCTAAATACTAAAAAAACCCAAGCCTTAATCATCAAACCCCTTCCAACCTTCTCCAACTAGCTCTTGAGGATCCTTGGCTGCCACCTCAACAGTCAACATTGTCATTTGACTAGTCAACATATAGTCAAAGCTCTTTTAAAACCTTTCTAACCCATTTAAATCTCAACCCTCAAGCATTAAACTCCTCCAATCTATTATTCCAGCACCTCAAGCATTCTCCAATGCCATCTCAGCAGTCCAAGTGGCTTTGGGCTGGTCAAATAGTCAAAGCAAGGTCATGGAGTGGTCAAAGATGGTTAAAATCCATCTTAGACTTAACCCACTCCATCCTTAAGCATTCTAGCAGCCTTAATCGACTCTAGAACATTCCTAGAGCCCTTCTTAGCCCTTGGATGGAAATCCAACAGCCCAAATCAACTCCACATGTGCATATGAGGACAAAAACACCTTTTTCACCTACCTGTCCTTGCACTTGTCCTTGGCTCCTGCTCCCACCTACCCCTGGACAGGTGGCACAATCCTAGCAACTATCCAAATCCATCCCAGCCATCCAAACGGCCTCCGGATGTTTGAATAGGGTAAAAGGCTCATTTGAGCCATCATTCTATCCCATTCATCCTCTCTCCAGAAGAACCCTCCCAGATCCAGATCTTTACTTCTTTTAGCTCTCAAGAAACTCCTCCATACTTCCCAACCCTAATCCGACCGATCAAAACCGCCGCCGGCAAGTTTCCCGGTGAACCGAAGGTTAGATCCTTCAAGAGCGTGTATCTTTCAATCTAGACGTCATCAGCTCGAGGGGTCTTCTACACTTATAAGCGTGGACAAACAACAATTTCAGAGAGCTCTTAAACGGATTAATCCGCCCATTATCAATGTCGAAATCCTAAACCCTAGTTTACACACTTATAATTAATTAGCTTTTCAAATAGTTCATTCTAAGCTTTAAAATAAAATCCACATTATTTCTGTTCATTTGTTTAATCATTGTCTAAAATTTTATTAAAAATGGTCAATTATCGACGGAGAATCGAGCAATTATCATTTCTAGGGTATATTCCGTCAGCCGCATGATCTATTCGCGATTCGAACCGTTGATTTCAAGATCAACGGTCCAATTTATGCCGTTCTGTGGCTTGGATAACCCGCGGATCAAGCTCCATGGTTAATCCCCTGGTTCGGCTCGATCTGAGCCGTCCATCTTAGATCGCGGGATCAACTGCTGTGAGATATTTTATTCGGCACCATCCTGATCATCCATTCGCTACCACGCTCGATCGGATGGCTAGGAAGGGTTGCTGACTGGATTAAGTATTTGCGCATGGGTCCCGCTCTCCATCGAGTCAGGGGCAATGATTGGGCGCCGCCACCGCGGTTTGCAGCGCCCAATCAAGGGCTGCCACGTGGCAAAATCGCCTTTTTTTATTTTTATTTTTTTAATTAAATTTTATTTTTTAAAAAAAATTTTAATTAAGATAACTTAATGATTAATTAATAATTAACTTTGAATACATTAATATTATTTTAAAATATTAATATATTTTAAAATATCTAATAATTAATTAGGTATTTTTAATTTAAGAAATACTTTGATTTAAAATTAGCATTGATTTAAAATATGAATATATTTCAAATTACTTTAAATATTAAACATTAATTATTTTAAATTAATATTTAATCAATATTGACTAAAATATTTCCTTAAAATTTTAAGTTTACTTTGAAATTTACTTTAAATTTTCAAATATATGTTTAAATTATTTTCTTATTTAAAATTAAATTTTAATTCATATTCTTTAATATCACTTAATCAAATGGCATTATTTAATTATTTAACTAATTAATTAGATATTTGATATTTTTGGTTCTTTTAACATCAAAAACTCATTTAAAAATATAATTTTAATTTAATTCAAGAATTAATTCAAATATTAATCAGTTTTAAATTGACTTAAATGCTTTAATTAACCTTAAATTTCAAAATTCTAAACAAATTCATTTTAAATCATAAAAATTCAATCAACATCTTAAAATTTTCAAAATCTTAAGAATTTAAATTTAACATTACTTTCAAGATTAAATCTTAATTAATCTTGAATAATTAAAGATATTTGAATAAAATAATATTTAATTAATTATTAATTAAATTATATATATATATATATTTAAAAAAAAATAAAATTTAAAGTTTATTTTCAAATTATATTAAAAATCAGTGGATCTCTCAAAAAATTTTTTTTTTATTTGATGATATTTTCACTTATCTTATTTGAAAACTTATATTATTATATATAGGCTTTATATATATATATGTATATTTTAAAACCCACTTTAAAATTTTATATATTTAAAATGTTTGAACTTTGAGAGATCACATGAGATTTTAAACATGGATTAGGCATGATTGAATGGAATACATGTGGATTAGTGATTAATCAATGTATAATTATTTTGTTGGTTATTCATTGATTAGTCATTCAATTAATTAAGTTTTAATTTGATTTGCATGCCTAGGGTACACACACCACCTAGCTTTAAGGCTCTCTTAGTTCTAGGATGTGATTGTGTGTATGCTTATATGTTTTTGTTCAAGGGTTAGTGGAACATGGATTTAAACCCAACTAACTTAGTGTCATTAAGGACAATAATTAAGGACCTAAGTATAGAAAACTTAGAATATTTCCAATAATTAGGATACACTTCAAATTGACTTGAAACTTTGAATAATTGAACTTAGTGACACTCCCAGCCTTAGGAAAATTCCCTACTGAATTTTGAAATCATTAAATCCCTTAATTAACCTAATTAAGTTTAAACCTCAATTAAGCCCTTAAACTTTCCAGAAATTGTAATAAATCAAATTTAAATCCAAAAATTACACATAATACTTCAAACTGACCAGAATTGAACCCTTAATCAATGAAAAATAAAATCCCCTTGACTGGACTTCAAAATTAAGTTTAATTTAAGTTTAATTGAAATTCAATATTTAATTAATTTAATTAATTAAAAATAATTAAAAAAATTTCAAAAATTTTCCAAACACTTGGAGATCACTCCTTAGGTTATTCCTGACCTTTGGAGTTCATTTCAAGGAGTTTGGAGGTCATTTGAATTCAAACCATATAAAGGGTCTTAATTAAACAATTTTTGAAAATTCAATAAATAATCAAAACTTCAAAATTCATAACTAATCCAAATAAACTCCAAATTGAGCAAACTCAAAGGCATTCAACTCATCTTAAGGTCTAATATTTATTAAAAATATTAAGTTTCCAGAAATCAATCAATTTTGAAAAAGTCAACTTTTGGTCAAATTTAGTTCAAATTTAAGTCAAAACTTCAAACCTTCATAATAAAATATAGAAAAATCCAATTTTAGTGTACTTATTATCTAACTGATCATATTAAGTTCTAGTATTTTAATAAAATATCAACTTTCAGAAAACACTTTAGATCAAAAAGTAAGTTTTTTACCCTTGAATTAAATCATTAAAATAATCCAGAAAATACCAAAATTTGAATAAATCATTCAAAATTTCAGAAAACACTAATTCAAACTTAAACCAGCAATCAATCAATTCTAATTAAAATTTAATTAACCTTCAAACATTGATTAAACTTAAAGCACTTAATTATATTGGGTACCACTGGATAACCTAGGCCTACGAGGCTATTAAATTAGCCCCAAGGAAGGTGAAATAAACTTCACGGCCTTGGTGTGCAATAAAGGTGGCATCAAACAAACAATCAAAATCAAATTTAAAATCAAATTCAAATCATTAAGATTTAAATTTTAATTAAAATTTCCTTGAAACCTTTCAACCAACTAGAACATCAAACAACTTCAATCAAGTACCCTATCTAGAACATATCAAAGCGAAACAACCTACCTCACACATTTTAGATGGTTTGCTAGGATAACCAACTCTAGTCTTAGGCTAGGCCGGTGTTTGTTTTTCTGCTACTTGCGTGTGCCGAGTTTTCCGTGGTTTTCATTGCATGCTGGTTGCTAGATTTAAGTAATTGATGTTGATGTGATTGTTTATTTATTTACTGCACTCTGAGTTGATTGATTATACGATAGATCTACCCCTAGGTTAGGAACGATCTGTACTAATTCAATCTTATGCAGGTGGCCATACTCATACAGGGCATAAATTACAGGGGGCAAAAATCATTAATATTAAAATTATACAGGTGCTCCAGAAATTTGCTTAAGTCCCCCTTTAAAATCAAAAAAGAGCATGGCCAAGTGTGGCTGTGATTGAGTATTTTTTTAAATTTCAAATATATAACTGCTTGGGATGTCAAATATAAACTGCTGATTATTAGGATAACCCTGCAGGATCGAGTCTAGATTTTTAATTTTGATTAATGTAAATTTGATATGAATTTGAGTTGTATTGTTTAAAGTACTTTGAGATTGAGATGTTTAAACATCCAATTTGGAATCTAAAGAGGAAGGAACATCCCTTAGGGGAGAGTTCCTATCCATTTGGAGATCCAAATTAGGATGAATTTCAAATATCCAAAGAGAAAAGATAGCACCCCTATTCAGGGGGAGTTTCTTTTCATTTGGATATCCAGACCCGACCCAAGGAGTTCCCAGAAGACGAAGAAGTGAAGAACGAGAAGAATCTCAAATCTCAAAGTCACTTGAGTCTTAGGAGTAGAATCCAGGTTGTAGTCAGTGGTACCCTGCCACTTTACTTTCATGCAGACCCTATGTTATATAATTAAGTGGCACTTGCCACATGGACTTTCAGTTTGAGCATTTATTTATTTAATTTAATTATTTGATTGATTTAATTACTTGATGTTGATTGCGATTAAGGACTTGCATGCTTTTAATAATTTTTTGGGCGCTTATTGCATGTCGTATTTGATTTAGCCTTGAACCCGATCGGAGGCTCGTGAGGGTACGGTCTTAAACTTTTTCTACTTAAACAAAATAAAATTTTTTTTAAGCTCAGATAGTAACTCTAACGCTTCTAAGAAGTAAGCCCAGACTCGCCGGTGGTTTTTCATGCATCATATTGAATCTTCTCTACCGTGTTAGGCACCTCCCCGCCTGCGGGTTCTGGCAGACCACCTGACCTATTAGGGTGCAGTTCTGTCCAAGGGGATGTCGTGTAATCTCTAGGATAAAATCTATTTTTAAGCCTAGTTTTTAAACTGTTTCATTCTGATTTCAAGCATTTAATCGAGTCGACTAGCATGCATTGCGTTAGTAATAAATTAAAATTGAGTCTAAATCTTAATTGCATTTCTAGCTTAAGCATTTAACCCAACATGTGTTAAGGGGCTAAATAGGAACCTGCTCTAGATGTCAGCCCCACTCTCCTCAAACTTAATCTTAAATAATATCCTTAACCACTCTTTCATAAAAGACCGGATATCATGGTTTTGAAGCGTTTAGGTGGTTTAGCTGGCTCCCCAATCCAGGCCGGGGTAAGTTCAGGATTGTATTGCATTAGCTAGGTTCTGGGTCACTGATTTTTAGTACCCAATTTTAGACTTAGGTTCTGAGGCAGATGTTCAATCCTAAGACCTCAACCTCGGGGAATCTAATTCCCACTTTCTAATAAAATTGATCACTCAAACAGTAAATCTCTTTCAATCTAATTCAAGCCCAACACTTAGGATAGTTTGAGGTGTTTCTGAAGTAATTCAGAATCTTAAAACACCTCCTACTCTTCTTCCTTTGACTTCAAAAATAAGTGTTCAATCTTGAACCAGTCTCTGTTGAATTTCCAGTCCCTTAACCTTCCTTGATATCAAGCTTTGAATTCTTTAATGAAATTTGTATCGCTATTTTAATCGAGAGTATTCGTAGGAAGATTTCTATTTTCCTATGATGTAATTAACTACGAGGGCTTGCGCTCGTAGGAGATTTAGAAACCCAGACCAAATTTTTAAAAATTAAGTTTTTAAAACCTTCAATTAATTATCTTTGGGAAATTCAAACCTAACGATCATTATCGTCATATTCAAACTATTGATAGTGATTGATATCTTCTTTCTTTGGATAGATATATCAATTACAATCATAACTTTGATTATGAAATTAATGATCCATTCATTTAGATTAACATAATCAAATAGTGGATTAAACATCACATTGATCTTTCGAGATCGTATGTTGCTTCTCCTTGAGTTTGATTATGATAATCAAAATAAATTCAAAATTTGAAATCTGAACCTATTAGGGAATGATATGTTCACCTTCCGAAGTGATATATCATTCATAATAAACGTTTAATTTTAAAATTAAAATTCAAAAATTAAATATTTCCCAAAGAAAATTAAACCTTTTTCAAAACTATATTTTTCAATCAAAACAAAAAAGTGGCGACTGCACTGGGGACTAATCTCTCTCTCCATCTTTAATAGCGGTATGAATTTTGTTGCATCGATAGTTTTGACTACCTTTCTTCCGTTGGTCCCTCTCTCATTTCTCCCTTGGGTGAGTGTGGTCAACTCAATTAAGACATGTGAAAAGAGAGGTGAGTGTAGGAAACCTCCCTCCAAGCTGGGCTTTGACATTTTGCCTCCAAGTTTTTTGGTAGAGCAAAAGAGTCAAGCCAAGCTTTTCAAAATCTTTTTGCATATGTTGTAAACTTGCATGAGAATAAATCTCAGCATGCTAAGTTTCACAATTTACAGAAGAATTCTTTAACTTCAAAATCATAGTTTCAATAGTCTAGTAAAATTTCATCTTCTTCAAATATCAATTGATTCTTATATCTTATCATTACATATAGGATTGTAATTCTTATAATTCAATATGTGTGATAGGATATAGATTCTCTTCCAAATTTTAATCCAAAGTTTGAATCTTCTGGTTATCTAACCTTCGACATTTCAATCCCGGATCACTCACCGGAATGAAAGAGTCGGGTTAGCTTTTAGCGTCCCCCTATCTAAATTTTTTTGTAAACTGTTATGTTGAACACACGTTCAACACTTCGAGTTTCAAAAATAAGGGGAGATGCTGCCGAAATTTCAAAATTTTCAAACATCTATTTCAACTCATGATAATCATTGCAATTATATATTTTTGCAATAATGGTTATAGTTGTGTATAGTCAACATACTTTCAATTTCTCCGGTCATTTCAGTCCTTGACATTTCTTTCTGAATCAATCTTCGGAATGAAAGAGTCAGGTCGATTTTCTAGAATCTCCCTCTTATATGTTTGTAAACCGTTATGTTGAGCACATGTTCAACTCTTCGAGTTTCAAAAATAAGGGAAGATGCCACCGAATTTTCAAAATTTTCAAATCTCTTTTCAAAATCAATCAAGTTCAAAATGCATTGACATATATTTCTCTATAACAATTATTGTAGCTTAATATATGTAATATTTCTTCAAACTTTTTTGGTTAAATCAATCTTTGACATTTCATTACAAATCACTCTTTTGAAATGAAAAGAGTCAAGTGGTTTTCCCTAGCTCTTCCCTAACGTTTGTAAACCGTTGAGTTGAATGCAAATTCAACACCTCGAGTTTCAAAAATAAGGGGAGGTGCTGCCGGAAATTCAAGTTTTCCAAAATATCTATTCAATTTCTTCAAATTTTAATCGTCACTTGTCATATGTTCTTCTACAATACCTCTTGTAGATTAACATTGACAATTTAAATTCAACATTTATTTTCAGTATCTTTCAAATCTTTAAACTCTGACATTTTATCTTTGATAAGATATAAAGAGTCGAGTTCCTTCCTGTAAAATCTTCCCTAATGCTTGTAAACTGTCGCGTTGAATGCAAATTCAACACCTCGAGTTTCAAAAATAAGGGGAGATGCTGCCGAATTTTTGAGTCACTTAAATTCCTTTCAATTCAAATTCAACTTTTATTGTCACATGTACTACTACAATATTCTCTTGTAGTATAACATGTATCATTTCCAGATTCAAACTTAATCATCTAATCTTTCCATCAAGTCAAACCTCCGACATCTTATCTCTAGCCTAATCAATGGGATAAGAGAGTCGAGTCAAAACTCTTTGATTTCCTTTGACATTTTGTTAACTATTAAGTTGAAATCAAACCCGACTTATTGGTTTCAAATATTCAAAGAAAGTCTTTCAATCTTAAAAATTTCAAAATCCCCGTCAAATTCTTTCAAATCAAATCCAGACCGTTGTTGTTATACGTTCTCTACAATATTCTCTTGTAGTTGAACATATACAATAAAAATTCAAATTTTCTTCAAGTCAAAATTGATATCTATACTTTATCATTACATATCGGATTATAATTCCTATAATTCGATTTATGTGATAAAATATAGAAAATTTCTTGTCAAAATTTAAATTCAAAAGTTTGATCCAAATCTTCTCTTTCAAATTTCAGACAATCAAATCTTCTGCAATGGCTGGGAAACTTCTGTTCTCAATTGACCGAGACCTTCAAGTTGAAGAGTTAATCCATAGCAGTGTAATTCAATTTGGAATGGGTTTCAAGACTCTGAAACTGTCTGTGAATGGTGGAATAATCATTAATCTCGCTGCTGAGGGCGAGAATGGTCTAGTAGTTGAACTAACTGTGGGGGCTACGAGTGACCTTCCCCCAATGTTGGAATTGGCAGCAGGCGCTACCCTTACACCTTCTATACCCTCAGTCCAAAGTGAGGATAAGAAAATTGAGGTGAAGTCAACTTTTGAGAAAGGGTCCTCTAGTTCTGGAGTACTGTTTGGTACTAAGAGTGCTAGGAAGAACTACCTGAGAAGGATAAGGAAGAAAATCACCAAGTCAAGAAAGATAGCTGAACAGAAGGCCCTGAGTCTAGTTGAGCCTGAGGTTGTTGAGGAGCTGCCTATCCCTGCATCTTCTCCACTCCTGAAAGGGAGTCGTTTTCACCCCCTCGCAGCTGCTGCAGGGGAGGAGAGAGTCACGTGGATTGCTAGCTCTCCACCTAGCCCAGTCAACTATACTGTTAAGAGGACTACAAAGGAAAAGAATACTTTAAGAACCAGGATGTTGAGGAACATCATTCACACCTGTGCTGCTGAGACAGGTCAGACAAAAGAATAATATGTGAGACACCTGAAGGGGGTGATCTCACATAAGCTTGAGAAAGAAGTTTTAAAGAAAGAAAAATCTAAAGCAAGAAACCTGACTCCTCAGCCAATGAGGAGAAATAAAAAGTTTGTTAAACAACCAGTTGCTTCAGTCTTAGTGGATAGATATCACTGGGTGCCTCATCTCCCAACTGCCAAAACTGAGGATATAGTTTTAACTGGGTCTGGTAGGAGTCACCCTCTCAGTGGTAGACCTCCAGTTCCCTCTTCGAGACTTTCAAAGTTGGCCCCTGTGATAGCCAAATCAAAAGAGATCATGAAAGACCTGCAGTTAGCTGATGTTAAGGGCAAGAGGCCCATACCTTTGGATGAACCATATGTACCAATGAAGATAAGTAGAACTGTTGGGATTCAGATTAGAGATACTTCAGTCCAGTCACCAGTTCAGTTACCTGTTAAAGTCCCCTGACTTCTCATTCAGGGATGTGAGGATTCTCCTCAGATTGATGTTGGAGTTCCCATAAATCAAACTCCTTCGTCACCTGTTAGGTTAGATATCCCTCACCCTGTTGAGGATGTCACCCTTGCGACTACTGACCTCGGGACAGTCAGAGGGGAGGGGATAGAACTTGAAGACGATCAAGAGATGATATATCAGTTGGTGGCAGAACCTACTGCTGATGACTTAAAAATTCAAGAGGTCCTCACCTAGTTCGGAGATGAGGAATTTGAAGAAATGATTAACTATAAGGGATACCTACCAATCGACCTCGAATCAATTGAGGATAGACCGGTCGATGAGGTGGTATAGGAAATAAGGGACATACTTAAAAACAAGGCAATTGAAGCCTTTGATCCAGAAGCAGATGATTTGATGAAAGAAGATTCAGCTGGGAATATTTGTATGGTTGAAACTAGAGCATCAAATAAAGATGCTGAGCCTTCAAGACACTGATCTGGTAAGGAAGAAGCCTCTACAGCAGTAAATTTAGACTCTGATGGATCAATTAAACTGAATGAGAAAGATGAATACATCAAGAGTTTGGAGAAAAAAATTGAACAGATGATGCTCAGAATGGAACAAATGCAAAATCAGATGATTAAAGCATAGCAATCTCAATCTGAGCAGTTGCAACCTACAACACACAGTGGGTAAGCACAGCAGGAAGATAGAATCAAGTCCTAGAACTCTAGAGGTTGCTTCGCCAACCTCTCCAGTCGACAAAGATATCTACCAGATGATCGAAACCCAGGTAAGGGAGGCCTTAGCCCATTCTCAAGGGACTGTATCTATTCCAAAGGGTAGACCCTACCCTGAAGAATATGATTTAGTTTCTTATCCTAAAGGCTTTGTGCCACCTTCATTCAAAGTTTTTAGTGGGTTAGAAAACCCAAGACAGCACCTAGCCCACTTCCGAGCGAGCTGTTGCAACGCAGGAGGGTCAGATGCTCTACTCTTTCGCCTGTGAGTAGTCTATCCGGTATTGCTTTTGAGTGGTACGCAGATCTACCTAATAGTTCAGTGAAAACATTCACAGAGCTCGAGAGTCTATTCTTAAAGAGATTCTCAGGAGCTCAGCAGCGTGTAACCATTGGTGATCTCGTCATTGAAAAATAAAAACCGAGAGAGTCTTTGGTTGAGTACATCTTGAGATGGCGAAATCTCTCGATGAAGTGTGAACCCCAGTTGCAAGAGCAACATGCAGTGGAGATTCTTTTAAAGAATATCCATGGGCCTATTGCTTTTCTCCTGAAGGGTTTCACTATCAAAACCTTCGAAAAACTTTTGAATAAGGCTAGTAATCTACAGGAAGAGGCTTCCAAAATGCCATTCCTGAAGGATTCTACTGAGGAAAAGAAAGCTAGTAAACCATTGAAGTCCTTTGAAAAGAGAACAGCAATGGTTTCAGCTGTTGATAAGGGGAAGAAACCAATGAATGTTCAGTCCAGTAATCCTCCAACAAATCAAACTCAAAAATCTCCACCCTTTCAGGTAACTTCTCAACCTACAAGAGATTCTCACCAGATTTCTTTTAAAGAGAGATTGGCTCGTACATATCCATTTAAAAGGGAGTCGGTGAGAAAGATCTTTAAAAGTCTTCAGAAGAAGCCAGATTTTTGATTGCCGAAGGCCAAGAAGCCGGAAGAGGCAAATAAGAAGGATGATCCAACTTTTTGCCCCTACCATCGCATGTTAGGCCACACAATCGAAGACTGTATCGTCTTCAAAGATTGGCTAGAAAAGAACTTCCGTCAAGGTCATATTATAATTCCAAAGGAGTACATGGTCGATCCGGATCAGGGGTCTGTCAAATCTATCTCAGGTATGAATTCTAATTTTTCTCTGCCCATTGAAGATGGTTGGGATATAGTGCTATCCCGGGCATTTAAAAAGTCGATTAATAAATCTTTTCATCTTTCTCAACAGTTACCGACGAGAGCCCGGGACCCGATCTGGGAGGTTGACCTCGAGGCTTCGCAGGAGGACGTTGGGACAGTTTCCTCTCCAGTAATCTTAGGAACTACTGTATTAAATAAAAATGAAAAGAGTGAACCTTCTATAGAGAGGAAATTTGTTGATGAGAGATCTGTACAAGTGGTTGATGGTGGCTCAAAATCTCTGTCACCACTGAAATTATCTGACTTTTACTTTGCCCCATCAAAGGCAAAGGGTCAAAAATTGAATAAAAAGCCTGATCATTCTCCTCAAATTTTGATGATTAATGTTGAGAATGAAAATGTAAATGACTCTTCTATTGAAAATAATCAAGAACAAGCTGAGATCAATCAAAAAATTCAAACACTCAGCTCTCCAGATTTGACTCTTCAAGAGAGAAACGAATCTGATGTCTTATCAGATAGTGAAACCCCTGAAATTAACTTTCAAGGGAGTCCTGTCGTGATAGACTTTTCAGGTTCGGACTCTCGCTCAGATAACGACAATCAATCACCTAAGGAGAGCGTAGACTCCCCTGTAGTTTGTTCTTCTGACGAAGTCGTACAAGTACAATTACGTGGTGGGAAGGTCTTACCCCCTAGGCTACCTCCTCAGGATAAAGGAAAATAAGTTGTTTCCGATGATCCAATTCAAATCCCTGCTCAACAATCAACTCCAATTCTTTCAAATCCACCGGGTCCCAATGTTAATGTTCCAAGTGTTGATTACAATGTCTTAGCTCACATTTGGAAGTTACCTGCCAAATTGAGCATTTATGATGCCCTTATCCTTTCAAAAGAGATGAGGGAGACTCTAATTAAAGCACTTCTCGACCCAGAGATTTGCTTAGCTCAATTAGCCTCAACTTCCGAGGAAGAAGCTTTGTACTTTAAGGAAATCCCTGGGGTTACCTTCTCTGATAAAGATTTACTCCTTGGAATTGTCAACCACAATCGTCCACTTTACATCACAGTAAATGTGGGTAAGTTTAAGTTATCAAGAGTTCTAGTTAACCCGGGTGCATCGGTCAACGTGATGAACATAAAGACTCTCGCATACCTTAGAATTGATACTAGCAAGCTCTCAACTGACAAGTTAGTGCTTCGTGGGTTCAATGAAAAGGGCGAGAAGGCTTTAGGTTCAATTACCCTTCTTCTAGAGATAGGAGAATTGAAAACTGAAGCAAAATTTCATATAATTGATTCGGCAACGTCCTTTAACGCGCTCTTAGGAAGGCCCTAGATCCATGAGTATAGGATGGTTCTTTCTACCCTACATCAATGCATCAAGTACCAACGAGATGGCATTGAGTTTGAAATTAAGGGTGATCTGCAACCATTCTCTATTCACGAGATCGGGATCTACGAAGATGCGACGTACTACGTACCTAAAGGGCCCACTACTTGTTCTAAGGTAGAGATCAACATCAAGGAGGAAAAAGCAGAAAGTCAAAGTTCAAAAGCAATTCAAAGATTGAGAAAAGAAAAGTCAAAAATCAAAAGAAACAAAACTCAAGTAGTGAAGACAACGTCGAGCGTGTGATCTTCAGACCTCCAAACATTATACCTCAAAGAGGTGGGAGGATGGCCCAAAGAGCACGTGGTCGAGGCCGCCCTTCAGTTGAAAAGAGAAATTCCCCGATCTATGTCGAACTTGAAACAAGTTCTGATGAAGATTCAAGAAAAAGGGGTGCCAGATTTGCTTTTGACTATACAAAAATCAATCCTCCTCCAAAGTTTGATCTCACTTTAGAATCAGATAGCGACCAGGAGGGTACGAAATTAAAAGTTCAAAGTGACGAGCATGAATTGAGTTTGTATGAAAAGTTTAATAGAACGGTTGAATCCTTAACCTTAACCCCACTGTCTGCTGACAGGGTCTCAGGGTTAGTAATTAAGGATGCTCCTAACATAGATGGAGAAGTAAGAAAAGTCAAGAAGTTCTTCCCTGGCTCTTCCTCCTCAAAGAATGAAGATGATGTAATCCTTGAGGAGGCAAAGTTCAATGAATTAATGGAATTACCTTTTAGCTACTTTCTTGCTGGTGTTAAATCTCTTATCTCTAAAGGTTTTGCTCTGGGTCAATGGACTAAGGGTCAGGCTAGATACCAAGAAAGTCTTTGGAATTCAAAATTTAATAACCATTGGACCAGTGGTATCGGCTTTTGTACCGTTAGATCCTTTAACGATGACGAATTTTGTCTAATAATAACTAGTCGTCCTGAATTTAAAAATGTCCCTACTGAAGTCATTGATTCATTCGATGGACTTTATTTGGAGACTTTTGATGATTCTGACAAACTTCAGGTTCGGGATGCACCCCCTGAATTCGAAGAAGAAATTAAATCAACAGTCGATGAACTTAAAGAAATCAACCTTGGAACAGAGGATTACCCTTGCCCCACTTTCATAAGTTCTTTGTTGAGTGAGGATGAGTCTAAGGATCTAATTCAACTTCTATCTGAGTTTAAAGATTGCTTCGCTTGGACATACGAGGAAATGCCGGGGTTGTCCGCTGATGTAGCAGACCATAAACTTGGAATCCGGCATGATGCTATTCCTGTCAAGCAAGCTCCATGACGCATGCGTCTGGAGATCGAACAATAAGTCGTTTCTGAAGTTAAGAAGTTGGCAGAGGTTGGATTTATTCGAGAAGAACAATATCCTTCTTGGGTAGCCAGCGTCGTGCCAGTTCGAAAGAAAAATGGTCAAATCCGAGTCTGTGTTGACTATAGAGACCTGAATAAGGCATGTCCTAAGGATGAATTTCCTTTGCCAATCCCAGAACTCATGGTGGACATTACCTCCTCGCACGTTATTTTCTCCTTTATGGATGGCTCGTCTGGTTATAATCAAATCAAGATGGCCCTAGAAGATGAGAGAAACACTGCATTCAGAAGTCCTATAGGGATCTTTTGTTATAAAGTGATGCCCTTTGGCCTCAAAAATGCTGGTGCAACCTACCAGCAGGCCATGACTCATATCTTTGATGACTTAATACACAATCAAGTCGAATGTTATATCGACGATTTAGTTGTCAAGAGCAGAGTGAAAGAGGCTCATCTTTATGATTTAAGAACTGTCTTCGAGCGATTGCGCCGCTACGACCTTAAAATGAATCCCTTGAAGTGTGCTTTCGGCGTCACGTCGGGAAATTCTTAGGTTTCGTAGTTAGGCACCGTAGAATCAAAATTGATCCGGCCAAAATTGAAGCTATCTTAAATATGCTGCCTCCTAAGAGTCTCACTCAACTGAGATCTCTCCAGGGCAGGCTGGCGTATATAAGAATATTCATTTCTAATCTTTCTGGAAGATGTCAACCATTCTCTGTCCTAGCTAAAAAGGATGCCAAGTTCATTTGGGACGAGAAATGTCAAAATGCTTTTGAAAATATCAAACAATACCTAACAAATCCGCCAGTTTTGGCAGCCCCCATTCCGGGGAGACCTTTAATCCTTTACACTGCAGCCCTTGACAAATCTCTCGGGGCTCTTCTAGCTCAAATCAATGATGATGGGAAAGAGAATGCGCTATATTACCTGAGTCGGAGATTACTTCCAACGGAAATCCGCTATCCTACAATTGAGAAACATTGCCTTGCCTTAGTCTTTGCAGCACAAAAACTAAGACATTACATGCTTTCTCATCAGGTCAGTCTGATTTCCAGTGTCAACCCCCTGCAATATCTTATGACCCGACCCACGTTGTCAGGACGTCTGGCTCGTTGGTCTATGATATTGTTGCAATTTGAAATCACATTCATTCCCTTGCGTGCTGTGAAGGGGCAGGCCGTCGCCGACTTCCTTGCGGCACACCCGCTACAGGTGGAATCTCCTCTAAACGATGATTTACCTGACGAGCAAATCATGAGTTTCGAGGAATCCAATACTCAAACCTGGGAAATGTATTTTGATGGTGCAGCATCCTCTCAACGGGGCAAAACACCGTAATCTACTATTCATGGAAAAGCCGGAGTCGGTCTGGTTTTCATAACACCGGATAAGGGAATGATGCATTTTTCCTACCATTTATCAGAACCTTGTACAAACAACGAGGCTGAGTATGAATCTTTGATAACTGGTCTGGAACTTATAATCTTAATGGAGATTAAAGAGATTAAGATCTATGGTGACTCTCAACTGGTGATCAACCAAGTTGCATGGACCTATAAGGTTTTGAATCCTAAACTCCTGAAATACCACCAATACACAATGCACCTGCTCGAGAAAGTTCCCATTGTAACTATGTATAGGGTTCCTCGTGGAAGCAATTCCTCGGCGGATGCCCTAGCA
Organism: Dendrobium chrysotoxum; assembly: GCA_019925795.1. NCBI lineage: Eukaryota > Viridiplantae > Streptophyta > Magnoliopsida > Asparagales > Orchidaceae > Dendrobium > Dendrobium chrysotoxum. The sequence continues at coordinate 40,589,884 of CM034307.1, read as the reverse complement.
AAGCTTGCAAAGGAATTTGCTTGCCCAGAAGAAGACTTCATCCCTATAGAAGTTCAGGGTTGTCAAGTCCTGTCCTCTGTAGACATGGAGTACCTCAACAATCAATTCTCTCAGGTCCTTTATACATCTTCAGCAGTTGATGAAGAAGAAGATTGGAGACAACCAATAATTAAGTATCTGCAAGAAGGCAAGCTTCCCCATGACAGGTCTCTTGCCAATCAAATTAAGAAACGTGCCCTATCATATACACTAGTCAACGATACGTTGTACCGATGATCGTTCGATCAGATGTGGCTCCGTTGTTTAGACAAACGAGAGGCCCTGAAAATCGTTAACGAAGTCCATGCTGGACTGTGCGGTGCTCATCAATCGGGTCCTAAGATGAAAATGAAAATTAAAAGACTTGTTTACTACTGGCCTACGATGATTGACGATTGCATGAAAATTACAAAATGTTGTCATCAATGCCAGGTTCATGGTGTGGTTTTGCATCAGCCGCCTAATGTGTTGCATCCTACGATAGCTTCGTGGCCCTTCGAAAGTTGGGGCACGGATATCGTCGGGCCAATTGACCCTCCTTCTTCAAGGGGTCATCGCTTCATCTTAGTAGCGACTGATTACTTTTTAAAGTGGGCAGAAGCAGTCCCACTAAGAAATATAACATCACACCATGTAATGAAATTCTTTCGTGGCCATATCGTATATCGATTCGATGTACCTCGCAGAATCATATCCGATAATGGGTCCGCTTTCAAGTCTACAAAAATCAATAACTTTGTAAGTCGATACGGTATTGATTGGAGATACTTAACGATCTATTACCCACGGGCTAATGGATTGGCTGAGGCCTTCAATAAAACCCTGGTACAAATCATCAAAAAGACCCTGGATGATAATAAACATCAGTGGGATGAGAGGTTGGTGGAAGCTTTATGGGCCTACAGGACCACATATCGAACCCCGACCCAATCCACACCGTTTGCACTAGTGTATGGGTCTGAGGCCATACTCCCTTTGGAAATTCAAATCCCTTCGCTCAGAATTGCAGTCCAGAATCAGATCACAACAGAATAAAATGCACAATTTTGACTTGAAGAACTTGAGGGTCTTGAAGAACGTCGTCTCCAAGCCCAGCAAAATCTAAAACTCTATAAAGCCAGAATGGTTCAAGCTCATGATATGTTAGTGCGACCTAGAACCTTCCGAGTAGGCGACTTGGTCTTGGTTCTTCGGAGGCATATCTTAGCCCACCGAATGCTCGGCGGGAAGTTCGAACCAACCTGGGAAGGACCCTTCGTAGTGAAAACAGTCTACGAAGGAGGCTCGTATCAGCTAGTGGATTCTAAAGGAGATCACCCAATGCTTCCTGTAAACGGGCAATTCCTAAAAAAAATACTATGCTTGATGTAGCTCGAATTTTGAATTAATAAAATTTTCTAATTTTGAATCTATTCAGCTCAATTTTGTCCAAGTTTTTCAAAATCTGAAATTAAATTCAAGATGAATCAAAATCAAATCAACTTTCAAATTCAAATTCCTCAAATTAAAAAATAATTCGAATCAAATTCAAAACACATCACAGACTTAAAACCTTTCAAATTCAAATTCGTCAAATCAAGTTTCAAATTCAAACACTTTCAAATTTAAAATCAAATCAATTCAAGATCATGCAAATCTCAAATTTAGAATTCAGATCTGATCCCCTGTATAGAACAAGTTTCCTCTGTACATAATCATTCCAGACCCGATCCCCTGTATAGAGCAAGTTTCCTCTATACATGATCATTCAAGACCTGATCCTCTATATGAAGCAAGTTTCCTTCTTATACGATCATTCTAGACCTGATCCTCTATATAGAGCAAGTTTCCTCTATATACGATCATCCTGACTCGATTATCTATATAAAGCAAGTTTCCTTTACATACGATCACTCCAGACCCGATTCTATACGAAATAATGCTTCCTTCTTACGGGATCATCCAGTTTTCTTTTCCTTAACGTTAGATGTAAGTCATCGTGCTTTCATTCCTTAGGATTAGATCTTCTAGTGGTGGAGCACGCCCTCTGTGGCACCACCCTAGTCTCTTTCCAGTTGAGATCCTCTGTGTGAAGCAAGTTTCCTTCACATACGATCAATCCAGACTCGATCCTCTATATAGAGCAAGTTTCCTCTATACACGCTCATCCAGACTCGATCCTCTGTGTAGAGCAAGTTTCCTCTATGCATGATCATCCATATTTGATCCTTTGTGTGTAAAGTAAGTTTCCTTTACATACGATCACTCCAGATCCGATTCTTTGCGAAGCAATGCTTCCTTCTCACAGAATCATCCAGCTTTCTTTTCCTTAAGGACAGATGTGAGTCATCGTGCTTTCTTTCCTTAGGATTAAATCTTCTAGTGATGGAGCACGCCCTCTGTGGCACCATCATAGATTTAAATTCCAGATCCGACCTTCTGTGGGAAACAACACTTCCTTCCCTCAGGGTCCTCCAGTCTTCTTTTCCTTAAGGACAGATGTGAGTCATCGTGCTTTCTTTCCTTAGGATTAGATCTTCTAGTGATGGAGCACACCCTCTATGGCACCATCATAGATTTAAATTCCAGATCCGACCTTCTGTGGGAAGGAACGCTTCCTTCCCTCAGGGTCCTCCAGTCTTCTTTTCCTTAAGGATAGATGTAAGTCATCGTGTTTTTTCTCCTTAGGATTAGACCTACTAGAGATGGACAACGCCCTCTACGGCACCATTCTAGTTTCAAAATTCAAATCTTTAAGTCTGATCTCCTATGGGATCATAACTTCTTAAGTGCTCAAAATGAGGAGACATATTATAGGTATGCCGTTGTTGACCTCATTTTTGTATGAGGTCAGTAGGACCCATCCAGACCCCAGATCAATCCTGACCCCAGATCAACACAACTTAAAACCAATCTAGATTCTAGGACCTCCCTAGATTTCAATCCCTAGGATCTGCTCTAGACCCTAGGATCTCTTCAATTTAATCTTGACCCTAGGATCAATCTGATCTTAGATCAATCCAGACTTCCAGTCAATTCAGATTTTAAATCCATTTTAATTTCAAACCCCTTTAAGCTTTAAATCAATCTCAACATTAAGCCAATCCAGATTTATTCAATTTCTAGATCATCCTAGACCTTAGATCCTAGGATTTCTGAACTTTAGGATTCTCCTATATTTCTAACCCTAGGATCTACCCAGACTCTAGATCAGTCTAGGTCTTAGGATTCTCCTAGACCTCAGATCTATTTAGACCTTAGGATCTTCTTAGAATCCAGACTTTAGGATCTACTCTAAATCCTAAGATTCTTCTAGATCCCAGACCTTAGGGTTTCCTAGACTCTAAGAGTTTCCTAGACTTCAGTCCTTAGGATCTACTCTGGACCCTAGGATTTCCTTAGATCAATATTAGGTCTTAGGATTCTCCTAGACCTTAGATCTATCCAAACTTCAAATCTATTCAAACTCCAGACCAACCTAGACTGTAAATCAATTTATTCAAGATTCAAATTAATCCAAACCCCTGACTTTAATCCAAACTTCTATCTAGACTTTAATCCATATCCTTAATTCAAACCTTGATTAAAATCCAGAATTCAATCTAGTTCAAAATCTAAACTCTAGTTCAAACCTTGATTCTACCTTTGATCAAGCTTTAATCCTATCCTATCAATTATGATCTCTAAATGATCATAAATGATTTGGATAATTCAAATCCAATCATTCAAACTCAAAATCCAGCTTAAAATCAGAAATTCAGATCAAACCTAAGGCTAAAGGTCTTAGTCCTAAAAGCCTTTTTCAGTGAATCTTTGAACATTTTAAAACCCAATCAAATGACCTCTGATTCAAGGTCTATCAGTTCCACACTGATATGACATGTCTCTAGAGGCAACCCTCCAAATTTGAGCTCATTATGAGGTCTCTAACCCTAGAAACTGAATTGAAGTCCGAAGGCTGTAAAACCTTCAAATATTTACAGTCTATGCCACTGGACCTACCACCCAGTGGATTTTGATCCTGGAGCTTTCCCCAAAGCTCCAGATCCTTGATTATGACCCATTGAGCATTAAACTGTATTTTGTTGGACTCAATTTGACCCCCAGTAGACCAGAGGCCAAAATGACCAAAATACCCCTATGGGGTGTGAATAGTCACTTTGGTCAAATGAGCTCCAAATCAAATGCATTCACTTCTAGCAAGTTTCAAATATCAAACCAAACCTGTTGGACCCACTTCCAGCCCCTAGGTCAACCTGGTTGACCAAGTCAACCCAGTTTGACCAAATAAGCCTTTATGGGTCAAAATAGGTCATTTTGACCAAATAGCCTCCCCAGACCTTGGGACCACCTCAATTGGTCTCCAAATATCATTTCAAATCTGTTGAACCCCTTTCTGGACCCTGGACCCACCTGGATGACCAAGTCAACCAGTGTTGACCTAAAAGGCCCATTAAGGGCCTAAATAGGTCATTTTGACTAAATGACTTCTCCAAACCTTGAGACCACCACCAATAGACTCAGAATGTCATTCTGAACTGGCTGGACCCAGTCCCTGACCCTTGGTCAACCTGGTTGACCAAGTCAACACAGTTGACCCATTAGGCCCATTAAGGGCCCAAATAGGTCACTTTGATCTAAATGACCTATTTGACCCCTGAAACCACTTTTACCATACTTAAAATATCATTCTAAATTGGTTCAACCCAAACCTTGATCCTGGGTCAACCTAGTTGACTAAGTCAACCTAGGTTGACTCAAAATCTTTTAAGACTTTAAATGGGTCATTCCAACCCATTTGATCCAATCAAATCCCTTAAGCTATCAAACCCATCTCAAAACTTAAGTCAAATCTATTCAAACCTATTTGAGGTCAAATCTTCTTAGGTTTGACTTGGTCAAACCTAATCCTTGGTCAAACCCTTTCAAATCTCCTTCTAAATACTAAAAAAACCCAAGCCTTAATCATTAAACCCCTTCCAACCTTCTCTAACTAGCTCTTGAGGTTCTTTGGCTGTCACCTCAACAGTCAACATTGTCATTTAACTAGTCAACATATAGTCAAAGCTCTGTTAAAACCTTTCTAACCCATTTAAATCTCAACCCTCAAGCATTAAACTCCTCCAATCTATTATTCCAGCACCTCAAGCATTCTCCAATGCTATCTCAGCAGTCCAAGTGGCTTTGGGCTAGTCAAATAGTCAAAGCAAGGTCATGGTGTGGTCAAAGATGGTTAAAATCCATCTTAGACTTAACCCACTCCATCCTTAAGCATTCCAGCAGCCTTAATCGACTCTAGAACATTCCTAGAGCCTTTCTTAGCCCTTGGATGGAAATCCAACAGCCCAAATCAACTCCACATGTGCATATGAGGACAAAAACACCTTTTTCACCTACCTGTCCTTGCACTTGTCCTTGGCTCCTACTCCCACCTACCCCTGGACAGGTGGCACAATCCTAGCAACTATCCAAATCTATCCCAGCCATCCAAATGGCCTCAAGATGTTTGAATAGGGTAAAAGGCTCATTTGAGCCATCATTCTATCCCATTCATCCTCTCTCCAGAAGAACCCTCCTAGATCTAGATCTTTACTTCTTTGAGCTCTCAAGAAACTCCTCCATACTTCCCAACCCTAATCCGACCGATCAAAACCGCCGCAGGTGAGTTTCCCGGCGAACCGAAGGTTAGATCCTTCAAGAGCGTGTATCTTTCAATCTAGACGTCATCAGCTCGAGGGGTCTTCTACACTTTTAAACGTGGACAAACAACAATTTCAGAGAGCTCTTAAACGATTAATCCGTCCATTATCAAGGTCGAAATCCTAAACCCTAGTTTACACACTTACAATTAATTAGCTTTTCAAATAGTGCATTTTAAACTTTAAAATAAAATCCACATTATTTCTGCTCATTTGTTTAATCCTTGTCTAAAATTTTATTAAAAATGGTTAATTATCGATGGAGAATCGAGCAATTATCATTTCTAGGGTATATTCCGTCAGCCACATGATCTATTCGCGATTCGGACCTTTGATTTCAAGATCAACTGTCCGATTTATGCCGTTCTGCGGCTTGGATAACCCGCGGATCAAGCTCCATGGTTAATCCCCTGGTTTGGCTCGATCTGAGCCGTCCATCTTAGATCGCGGGATCAACTGCTGCGAGATCTTTTATTCGGCACCATCCTGATCATCCATTCACTACCACGCTCGATCGGATGGCTAGGAAGGGTTGCTGACTGGATTAAGTATTTGCGCGTGGGTCCTGCTCTCCATCGAGTCAGGGGCAATGATTGGCGGTTGCGCCAATCATTGCCAATGATTGGGCGCCACCACCGCGGTTTGCAACGCCCAATCAAGGGCTGCCACGTGGCAAAACCGCCTTTTTTATTTTTATTTTTTTAATTAAATTTTAATTTTTTTAAAATTTTTTTTTAATTAAGATAACTTAATGATTAATTAATAATTAATTTTGAATACATTAATATTATTTTAAAATATTAATATATTTTAAAATATGTAATAATTAATTAAGTATTTTTAATTTAAGAAATACTTTGATTTAAAATTAGCATTGATTTAAAATATGAATATATTTCAAATTACTTTAAATATTAAACATTAATTATTTTAAATTAATATTTAATCAATATTGACTAAAATTTTAAGTTTACTTTGAAATTTACTTTAAATTTTCAAATATATGTTTAAATTATTTTCTTATTTAAAATTAAATTTTAATTCATATTCTTTAATATCACTTAATCAAATGGCATTATTTAATTATTTAACTAATTAATTAGATATTTGATATTTTTGGTTCTTTTAACATCAAAAACTCATTCTAAAATATTTTAAATGATTATTTTGAAATATTTTAATTTGAAAATTAATCAACTTAAGATATATTTCAAATCATATTTATATATACATTAAATTAATTAAGTATTTAAATTTTAATTGATATTTAATTGAGATTAGGTTCAAATAATTTAAATCTCAAATGAAATTGTTATAAATAGTTTTATAACTCCTAAACATTTAAAAATATAATTTTAATTTAATTCAAGAATTAATTCAAATATTAATCAATTTTAAATTGACTTAAATGCTTTAATTAACCTTAAATTTCAAAATTCTAAACAAATTCATTTTAAATCATAAAAATTCAATCAACATCTTAAAATTTTCAAAATCTTTAGAATTTAAATTTAAAATTACTTTCAAGATTAAATCTTAATTAATCTTGAATAATTAAAGATATTTGAATAAAATAATATTTAATTAATTATTAATTAAATTTTATATTAATTTTAAAAAAAAAATTAAAGTTTATTTTCAAATTATATTAAAAATCAGTGGATCTCTCAATTTTTTTTTTATTTTTATTTGATGATATTTTCACTTATCTTATTTTAAAACTTATATTATTATATATAGGTTATATATATATATGTATATTTTAAAACCCACTTTAAAATTTTATATATTTAAAATGTTTGAACTTTGAGAGATCACATGAGATTTTAGACATGGATTAGGCATGATTGAATGGAATACATGTGGATTAGTGATTAATCAATGTATAATTATTTTGTTGGTTATTCATTGATTAGTCATTCAATTAATTAAGTTTTAATTTGATTTGCATGCCTAGGGTACACACACCACCTAGCTTTAAGGCTCTCTTAGTTCTAGGATGTGATTGTGTGTATGCTTATATGTTTTTGTTCAAGGGTTAGTGGAACATGGATTTAAACCCAACTAACTTAGTGTCATTAAGGACAATAATTAAGGACCTAAGTATAGAAAACTTAGAATATTTCCAATAATTAGGATACACTTCAAATTGACTTGAAACTTTGAATACTTGAACTTAGTGACACTCCCAGCCTTAGGAAAATTCCCTACGGAATTTTGAAATCATTAAACCCCTTAATTAACCTAATTAAGTTTAAACCTCAATTAAGCCCTTAAACTTTCTAGAAATTGTAATAAATCAAATTTAAATCCAAAAATTACACATAATACCTCAAACGGACCAGAATTGAACCCTTAATCAATGAAAAATAAAAGCCCCTTGACTGGACTTCAAAATTAAGTTTAATTTAAGTTTAATTGAAATTCAATATTTAATTAATTTAATTAATTAAAAATAATTAAAAAATTCCAGAAATTTTCCAAACACTTGGAGATCACTCCTTAGGTTATTCCTGACCTTTGGAGTTCATTTCAAGGAGTTTGGAGGTCATTTGGATTCAAACCATAAAAAGGGTCTTAATTAAACAATTTTTGAAAATTCAATAAATAGTCAAAACTTCAAAATTCATAACTAATCCAAATAAACTCCAAATTGAGCAAACTCAAAGGCATTCAACTCATCTTAAGGTCTAATATTTATTAAAAATATTAAGTTTCCAGAAATCAATCAATTTTGAAAAAGTCAACTTTTGGTCAAACTTAGTTCAAATTCAAGTCAAAACTTCAAACCTTCATAATAAAATGTAAAAAAATCCAATTTTAGTGTACTTACTATCTAACTGATCATATTAAGTTCTAGTATTTTAATAAAATATTAACTTTCTAGAAAATACTTTAAATCAAAAAATAAGTTTTTGACCCTTGAATTAAATCATTAAAATAATCCAGAAAATACCAAAATTCAATAAATTATTCAAAATTCCAGAAAACACTAATTCAAACTTAAAACCAGCAATCAATTAATTCTAATTAAAATTAATTAACCTTCAAACATTGATTAAACTTAAAGTACTTAATTATATCGGATACCACTGGGTAACCCAAGCCTACGAGACTATTAAATTACCCCCAAGGAAGGTGAAATAAACTTCACGGCCTCGGTGTGCAACAAAGGTGGCATCAAACAAACAATCAAAATCAAATTTAAAATCAAATTCAAATCATTAAGATTTAAATTTTAATTAAAATTCCCTTGAAACCTTTCAACCAACTAGAACATCAAACAACTACAATCAAGTACCCTATCTAGAACATATCAAAGCCAAACAGCCTACCTCACACACTTTAGATGGTTTGCTAGGACAACCAACTCTAGTCTTAGGCTAGGCCGGTGTTTTCTTTTCTGCTACTTGCGTGTGCCGAGTTTTCCGTGGTTTTCATTGCATGCTGGTTGCTAGATTTAAGTAATTAATATTGATGTGATTATTTATTTATTTACTGCACTGTGAGTTGATTGATTGTACGATAGATCTACCCCTAGGATAGGAACGATCTGTACTAATTCAATCTTATGCAGGTGGCCATGCTCATATAGGGCATAAATTACAGGGGGCAAAAATCATTAATATTAAAATTGTACATGTGCTCCAGAAATTTGCTTAAGTCCCCCTTTAAAATAAAAAAAGAGCATGGCCAAGTGTGGCTGTGATTGAGCATTTTTTTAAATTTCAAATATATAACTGCTTGGGATGTCAAATATAAACTGCTGATTATTAGGATAACCCTGCAGGATCGAGTCTAGATTTTTAATTTTGATTAATATAAATTTGATACGAATTTGAGTTGTATTGTTTAAAGTACTTTGAGATTGAGATGTTTAAACATCCAATTTGGAATCTAAAGAGGAAGGAACATCCCTTAGGGGAGAGTTCCTATCCATTTGGAGATCCAAATTAGGATGAATTTCAAATATCCAAAGAGAAAAGATAACACCCCTATTCAGGGGGAGTTTCTTTTCATTTGGATATCCAGACCTGACGATCCAAGGAGTTCCTAGAAGACGAAGAAGTGAAGAACGAGAAGAATCTCAAATCTCAAAGTCACTTGAGTCTTAGGAGTAGAATCCGGGTTGTAGTCAGTGGTACCCGGCCACTTTACTTTCCTGCAGACCCTGGGTTGAATAATTAAGTGGCACTTGCCATATGGACTTTCAATTTGAGTATTTACTTATTTAATTTAATTATTTGATTGATTTGATTACTTGATGTTGATTGCGATCAAGGACTTGCATGCTTTTAGTAGTTTTTTGGGCGCTTATTGTATGTCGTATTTGATTTAGCCTGGAACCCGATCAGAGGCTCGTGAGGGTACGGTCATAAACTTTTTCTACTTAAACAAAATAAAAAAATTTTTAAGCTCAGATAGTAACTCTAACGCTTCTAAGAAGTAAGCCCGGACTCGCCGGTGGTTTTTCATGCATCATATTGAATCTTCTCTACCGCGTTAGGCACCTCCCCGCCTGTGGGTTCTGACAGACCACCTGACCTATTAGGGTGCAATTCTGTCCAAGGAGATGTTGTGCAATCTCTAGGATAAAATTTATTTTTAAGCCTAGTTTTTAAACTGCTTCATTCTGATTTCAAGCATTTAATCGAGTCGACTAGCATGCATTGCATTAGTAACAAATTAAAATTGAGTCTAAATCTTAATTGCATTTCTAGCTTAAGCATTTAACCCAACATGTGTTAAGGGGCTAAATAGGAACCTGCTCTAGATGTCAGCCCCACTCTCCTCAAACTTAATCTTAAATAATATCCTTAACCACTCTTTCATAAAAGACCGGATATCATGGTTTTGAAGCGTTTAGGTGGTTTAGCTGGCTCCCCAATCCAGGCCGGGGTAAGTCCAGGATTGCATTGCATTAGCTAGGTTCTGGGTCACTGATTTTTAGTACCCAATTTTAGACTTAGGTTCTGAGGCAGATGTTCAATCCTAAGACCTCAACCTTGGGGAATCTAATTCTCACTTTCTAATAAAATTGATCACTCAAACAGTAAATCTCTTTCAATCTAATTCAAGCCCAACACTTAGGATAGTTTGAGGTGTTTCTGAAGTAATTCAGAATCTTAAAATACCTCCTACTCTTCTTCCTTTGACTCCAAAAATAAGTGTTCAATCTTGAACCAGTCCCTGTTGAATTTCCAGTCCCTTAACCTTCCTTGATATCAAGCTTTAAATTCTTTAATAAAATTTATATCGCTATTTTAATCGAGAGTATTCGTAGGAAGATTTCTATTTTCCTATGATGTAATTAACTACGAGGGCTTGCGCTCGTAGGAGATTTAGAAACCCAGACCAGATTTTTAAAAATTAAGTTTTCAAAACCTTCAATTAATTATCTTTGGGAAATTCAAACCTAACGATCATTATCATCATATTCAAACTATTGATAGTGATTGATATCTTCTTTCTTCGGATAGATATATCAATTACAATCATAACTTTGATTATGAAATTAATGATCCATCCATTTAGATTAACATAGTCAAACAGTGGATTAAACATCACATTGATCTTTCGAGATCGTATGTTGTTTCTCCTTGAGTTTGATTATGATAATCAAAATAAATTCAAAATTTGAAATCTGAACCTATTAGGGAACGATATGTTCACCTTCTGAAGTGATATATCATTCATAATAAGCGTTAAATTTTAAAATTAAAATTCCAAAAATTAAACATTTTCCAAAGAAAATTAAACCTTTTTCAAAACTATATTTTTCAATCAAAACAGCCGTATCTAAAATTACCCCTTCCTGCATTCTACTGCAAGAAAATCTTCACTTTGCAGTAATGCCACTGTTTGACTCTACCCAGTTTTCTTTCCTTCTCACTCTGATCTTTGCATACAACAAAGGTCTTTTCCATATGTTTTTGGCCAATATGACTTTTAATCAAGACCATACTAGAATCTCTTCCTATGTCCTAAAATAAAGAGTTGAAATAACCAAAGAGGACCTTGGAGAATATTTTTATCTAAAAACTTTGGGAATACGGACACATACTCTAACTTCTCGATTGGACTATGATTGATCTGAAGTCAATCAAGTCATTAGAGGTATAAGCCAACCTACTCACTATCCTCGAGTTGACACCTTGAACAAAAATGCTCGAATAATCCAACATGTTCTTAGGACCTCCATCATTCCAAGGCTGGAGATAGAGTAAACATGACCCCTCTTCTCTCTTCTGTCACTTACTTGATTATAACTGGCCAACCTATTGATGAAGCCCAATTAATTTTGGACTATCTATATTACCTCACTGATATTGGCCATCCTAGTGTGAAGAGAAAGATGAACATTGCCCTTGGTCATATGATTTGTTTTATGCTTGAAAAGAAGTATAATATGGCCCACCCTGATAGACCATCTGAACTGCCACTTTATTTCACTGATGCTTCTTTTCGGGCACTGTTTGGGAGAGATGGAGATGGGGATAGTTCTGAGGATGAACCTGCTCCTACACCTGGACCTGATCAATACTACTATTAGGATATGGTCCAGCACTTTGATCGCCTTGATCACCAATTTGATCAAATGGAAGCACATCTAAAATTACAGGATGATAGGTACAACGAGGAGCAGGGGTGGATAAGGGACCAGTTCGAGTTTGTGAACTTGAATATTGCAACGATTAATAGTTATTTTGCCATATTCACTACTCCTCCACCTCCTCCAGATCAGGGTCCCCCAGACTATTAGAGATGTTTTTCTTATTGTTTGGCTTAGTTATTGCTTTGTTGTTCTATGAGTCGTTGACTGTTGTGATTGTGGTTCTTGTTATTTTTCTTTGTCATTGTATGGATGTTTGGAAAGCTTACTCTTATGAGATTGTGGTTGAATGTAAAAGCTTGCTATTTTATATGTTTGAATCAACATGAAATGAAGAAGTTTACTTTTTGTGCATATTATTCTGTGATAGTGATTATGACTGAAAATTAACTAATCTTAAACACTCGACTGTAGTTGATTAAGTTTCTAAAATGTTAATTGAGTTTATATTACAATAAAAATTTTAATGCATAATTTAACTTCTCAAAATATTTAGATTTCATTATAATTTTGTGTAGATTAGAAGATCTTACATTATATTATTTTAGACATATATTACCTAGCCTAAATTCTTGTATATTTGATGTCTTAATATTGCTCTTGATTTCTACATCAAAGTGTTCATTATTATAATTGTGACAAAGGGATGGTGTTATTGGAAAGCATTTTATTTAATGAAAATAAAAAGAACAGAGCTTGAAAAGATGCACAAAGTGTGCCATATAATAAAAGATGCTCAATATTGCCAAAATTAAAATGAGGCATAAAATTATCCCAAACATTGACCAAGTGCACAAAATGTGCCCCTTTATTTCAAAAGATGCACAATGTCATCAATTGTTCTTTCCTTTAACATTTTCTTCAAGTTCACTAAACAATGATTGTCACTTTTGATTTAGAGATTTGATAATTTTATTTCATCATTTGTGCAATAGTTATGGTTATTTAATCTGTCTATTACATTACTGCCATAGATCAACTCTTCTTCTCCTTATTATACTCTGTGATCTAAACCATTTTGAGTCTTTATTTTTTGTATTTGATATTAATATTATAGTTAATCTTTATTTAATATTATTTAAATCCTCAACTCCTTTGAGTGTCTTCCCTTTTTATTGTATTCAAAAGGGGGAGTTTTGTATTGTTTGACTTGCTTGTTACAAGTTTTATATTATTGCATCTTAGTCTAGTTGCATGTTATAATGTTATGTTATGTGTGGTATTTTTTTTTTATTATTTTACATGTGTATGTACATGTATTTGTATTCATGTTATTCATGTTATGTATGGTACATATACTTATGTGTGCTTGTACTTATATGTGCGTGTCTTATTTGTTCTTGTCCTCCTCTTTCCTTTGCTTATTCCGTGTTAGATCATCTAACCTCCTCTTATCTTTTATTTAGGATAGGTCATTTCTTTAGGAGGAGCTTATGAGATCATTTATCTCGGAGGAGCGTACATTTAGTGGAAGCTTAGGAGAAACGTGAATTTAATTGTTAAATCAAACAAAAAATGTTTTGCCATCATCAAAAAGGGAGAGATTGTTATGATTTGTACAAATCTATTCATTCAAGTGAATTCTAATACGAGTTGTTTTTTATGATTACAAAAGCCTATTATTTATTTTATTCTTCATCTACAAATATTGGAGTTTCTTTTTGTATACATTAACATGTTTTTCAATAATTTTAAACTCTAGACTGCCGAAGACTTCAAGTTCATTTATTTATGAGTAGTCCATATTTTTTTGTTTGTACTTGAGTCTGAGAGAGTGAGATTATAAGTTTGATAACTGTGCACACACACAATAAGGGAGTAAAAAACTTAATTTTTAAAACTGATCGTACAGTACAAAATAGGATCGTACGGGATGATCTGTATTTGTTTGTCCTCCGAAATGAACCAGCCTGCCTGGAAATTTTTCTAAGTCTAGTTCGTACAGTATGAAATAGACTTTGTACATTAGGATCTCAGGGACAAATGGCTCTGAATTAGGTTCGTACTGGATCATATGGGATGAATCATTCATTTTTTAAACTATTTGTACAATACAAAATAGGGTTCGTATAGAAGGTTATTCAGTACGAATGGCTCTAAATTATGTTCATGCTGGATCATACGGGACAAATTGTTTATTTTTTAAACTATTCATACAGTACGAAATAGGGTTCATACAGAAGGTTATGCAGTATGAACGGCTCTGAATTAGGTTCGTACTGGATCATACGGGATGAATCGTTCATTTTTTGAACTATTCATACAGTACAAAATAGGGTTCATACAGAAGGTTATGCAGTACGAACGGCTCTGAATTAGGTTCATACTGGATCATATGGGATGAATCGTTTATTGTTTAAACTATTCATACAGTACGATGTGCGATCGTACGGGATGATCGGCAAGCTTGAAACTTGAAATATTCAATTTTTAGATAATTTTTCTTGTCCTAAGTATTTTAGGGTCTTAAAACTGACTTGAAGATGGATCCTTCTATGAAAATTTTTCTTGAGAGTTAAAAGAAGAGTGATTGAGAGAGCGTTTGAGAGAAAGTGTTGAGAGATTTTTGAAGAGAAAATTCTGAGGGGATTCACAAGGTTATCCAATAGTGAGGATCTCAGTGTTTATACTTCAAGCATCTTTCTAAACTCCTTGGAGGCTCTTGCAAGAGAATTGTTTGAGAGGTTTTCGGTTTTCTACCATCACTTGGAGGGTGAAAAAGGATGATTGGTTCTCTGCCGTCACTTAAAGGGTGAAAGGATAATTGGTTCTCTGCCGACACCAGGAGGGTGTGAAAGGATGAGTTGGTTCTCTGCCTTCACCAGAAGGGTGAAAAAGGACATCGGTTCTCTGCCACATCGGGATTTAGTGGAAGAGAGTTTGTAAAGGCTTCTCCGCCTTGCTGTGGGGGCTAAAGGAGAGTCACTTTGATATAGTGCAATACCTAGAGAAGGAATCTCTAGGGAGTGGATGTAGGTCGTGTTTGACCGAACCACTATAAAATCTGGTGTTCTCTATTCTATTTTTTTTTTACTTACTGCATTTTCTTACTGCACTGTATTTTATTTTTCTGTGGTTGAAAAGCATCATTGATTAACTCTGTTTGTACAGTACGAATTGTGATCGTATAGTATGATTTGCTTTGTATTGTGATAATTTTTTTTTTAAATTCCAAGAGAATTTTAAAAGTACCAATTCACCCCCCCCCCCCCTCTTAGTTAGCCTAGGGACGTAATTAATAGGTCTAACATCCTATTCGCTCTTTCAAAAATTAGTTACCCAAACCTAGCTAATGTTATGTGAACGTGGACTTTCCCAGGCCTGGATTGGGGAGCTAGCTAAATACCTAATCGCTTAAAATTCATGAATTAAGTCTTCTATACCAGAGTGGTAGGGACATTTAATTAAATTTTGAGGAGTTAAGGCCGACATCTAGAACTGGTCCTAATTGGTCCCTTAACTTATGTTGGGTAAATTTATTGCTCAAAGTAAATACAATTAAAATTTTAGACTCATTTAAATTTATTTCTAATACAATGCATGTAAATTGACTCGATAAATGCTTAAAATTGAATATGAAGCAATGTTAAAAAGGCTTAAAAATAAGTTTCTCCCTAGAGATTGCATAACTTTTCCTTGACAGAGCTGCACCTTAATAGGTCAAGTGGCCTGCCAGAATTAATAGATAGGGAGGTGCCTAACAAGGAAGAGAAGTAATAATATGATGCATATGGCCCTCTGCAAGCCCGAGCTTACTTTTAAAATTTTTTAAAGTTTCTATCTGAGCTTAAATTTTTTTAAATTAAATTAAGGTATAAAATATTTTATTGTTTTCTCATGAACCTCCGATCGAGTTTCAGGCTAAATCAAAGATCGACAAGCAAAATTGCTAAAAATTATTAAAAGCATGCAATACTAATCGCATCAATTAACAATCAAATCAATTAAATTAAATTCAAATTAAAAATTCATGTGATAAGTGCCACTTAATATTATAATCTAGGGTTTGTAGAAGGTAAAGTGGTTGGGTACCACTGATAACAGCTTGGATTCTACTCCAAAGAATCAAGTGAATTTGAGAATGGGATTCTTCTCGATCTACACTTCTTTTTCCTTCTACAAACTTCTTGGATCCGTCGGGTCTAGATATTAAAATGAAAAGAAACTCCCTCTTGAATGGGGTAGTTTCTTTTTCCTTTGGATATTTAAATGTTATTCAAATTTGGATCTCCAAATGGATAAGAACTCTCCCCAGTCGGATGTTCTTTCCTCTTTGGATTTCAAATTAGATTTTTATCATATTTCAAATCACTTTGAATATACAACTCTTAACTCAAATAAAATTACATTTGAAAATAGAAATTTCTAGACTCAAACATCCTACAGGATTATCCTAAACAGTTATAATTTGAAATCACATCTCAAGCAGTTATATATTAAAATTAAAAAGTACTCAAATCAGTCATACTTGGCCATGCTCTTTTAATTAAATGGAGACTTATCATGCTTAGCACCTGCACAAAACATGTTAATTAAAAGCTTAACTTTGTGCCCCTTTTATTTTAATTGTCTTATATGAGCATGGCCATCTGTAGAAGACTTTATTAGCATCTAGATTATCTCTAAACTACGGGTAATCTAACGCCTATCAAATCAATTGATAGATTGCATTAAACTTAAATAAAATAATCACATCAAGCAGTTATATCAACCAATATGCAATGAAAGCTCAAAAAACCCGACACACAGCAACAGAAAAGTAAAATACTAGCCTAGCCTAAGACTAGAGTTATTTGACCGAGCAAATCATTTAAAGTGTGTGAGGTAAGCTGTGTAGTTTGGATATGTCCTATGTAGGATAGTTTGTTAAAGTTATCATGTATTTTATTTGGTTGAAGGATTAAAGGATTTAAGTTTGATTTTAAGTATTAATGGCTTGAAGTTGATTTTAAAGTATATTTTAAAGGTAGATTAATTACCACCTTTATTTCTCACCAAGTCCGTGAAGTTTATTTCACCTTTCTTGAGGCTAAGATAATAGCCTCGTAGGCTCGGGTTACCTAGTCGTAACCGGTATAATTCAGCAATTTGATTTGATTTAGGTTTTTAGGTTGATAAATTTTAATTAAGATTGATTGATTGATGGTTTTAAAGTTGAATTAAGGTTTTTTGGATTTTTAAATTTTTTAGAAATAATTGAATTATTTAAATATAATAATTAATGGAGTCAAAATTCGACTTTTTGATTAAAGTTGAATTCTAGAAATTTAATATTTTTCTTAAATATTAGACCTTAAGATAAGTAATTAGACTATAAGTTTATTGGAATTAGATTTTTTTATATTTAGTTATAAATTTTTGAAGTTTGAGTTAAAATTTAAACTAGGGTTGACTGAAAAGTTGACTTTTTGATCTAAAGTGATTTTTTATGGTTTGATATTTTAAAAAAAATATTAGACATTGCATGAAGTTCATTGCCTTTGAGTTTGTTCAATTTAGAATTATCTGAAATTAGTTATAATTTTTCAAAGTTTGGCTAATTAATTGATTTTTTAAATTATTTAATTAGGAATGTTTTGATTATTTTAATCCAAACTCATCCTAAACTGTATGAAATTACTCTCAAAGGTCAGCAATGATCCATTGGAGTGTTTTTAGGTGTTTAGAATTTATTTGAAATTTTTTATAAATTTTAAATATTTTATTTAATTAAATATTAATTTTCACTAAAACTTAAATTAATGTCAAATTAAAGGTCCACTGATGGGGCATTTATTTTTTCTTAATAGAGGATCAAATTCTGGTCAATTTGATTATTATTTGGTATTTTTGAATTTAAGTTTAATTTATTTTAATTTTTTGAAATTTTGGTTAAATAAAAAGGCTAAATTTTTACTTGCTTAATTTTCTGACCTAATGATCTATAAATCTAATGAAATTCAGACCTAAGGTGTAAAATGTCTCTAAGTTTAATATTCTCAAGTTTCACCTCTATTGGGTGTCTTTAAAATTCATAGGATTTTTCTAAGTTGACTAGATATGTATTCAATTAGATTTGAATCTCCGGTCATCTAACCATAACACTAAATTACTCATACAACATAAAAATAAAAGCCTAATTCTAAGTGGTGTGCGAGTTATAAATTTTTAAAGTTTTGGGTCAAAATTTGACCAAAAACTTTTTGTCAAATTTAATTCACTAGAATCCACCTATTAACCAAAGCTAAATGTTTTATGAAATGTGGCTATCATATCATAGTTTATCCTGTCCAAATTTGAACTCAATCAGATCTCTGGATTAAGAATTATCAAAGAATTTCAATTTTTGTTAAACACTAAATACCTCTCTATACAATGATCCAAATCAGTCAAAATAAATTTTAAAATAAATTTGAACTCAAGATGGTTCCAACAAGCCCAAGAACATTAAATTTGGACAAAAAATGGATTTTTGGTGAATTTTTTTAATTTTAAAGCATTTGAATTAATTTTTTAAATCAATTTTAATTTAAAAAATTGGATCAATGGCCAGGATTTGGCCACATCACTGCGCCTTCATATTGAAGAACCAAGGTTTGAACCCCAGGGAAGGCATGCAGATCAGGGCTATCCGATCGGCTCAGTTCAAACGAATGGACGGCCCAGATTGACCCAGATTTTTCAGTTTATTTTTGAGTTAAAACTTCAAATGCTCATAACTTTCGATCTAACTATTCAAACTTGTTGAAATTTGAAACGTAGTATCTTAATACTCTAATCTTTCAACCCATGGAGTTTCAAGGCTCCATGGATTGAGATTTGGGAGAAATTAAGATTTGATCATATAAATTAAAATAGGGATAACTTACAATCCAACCATTTGATTTTGAATTTTTTGGACTTATTGAAAAGCTAATGAGATCCTCTACAACTTTGTTGAAGAGTCCAGGAGCTGTTGATGGCTGGATTGGAATCTACTACAGTAAATATACTTTCTCTCTCTTTCTCTCACTCTCTTCTCAAATTGGGTTCTTAAGCTTTGCAACAACTAGGGAATGGCTGGGGAGGGAAGGGGGGGGGGGGGGGGCTTCTCTTATAGCTGGAGAGACCAGGTCATCAAAGGGATAGGCTCAACATTGCTGGAGTTAAGGATTTTGGATTAGGTAGAGTGATGCCAAGGCTTTGAGTTAAGTAAGCCATTATCCTTCCTCCTAATGATTGTTAACTTTAATTAAAGAGAGAGAGAAGCTTTAGGCTACTGCCAAGTAATCCTCCCAGCCACCTAAATGCATGGAAGCATGGATTTATTAGGGGATTAGGCTTGCCAAGGTGCATGGCATGGCCACCTAAGCCCACATAAGAGCTTATTTGACAATTTGATTACTCCCTCTTCCTTTGTTGACTAAATTTGATTAGTCAATAGTCAAGGGGTGATGAGGTGGCAAAGTGGAAGGTCTCAAATTTTGGTATGATGATTTAAAAAGGGTTTAAAGCAATTTAAGTAAAGTTTAAATGAGTAAACATAAATACATGAGAGTTTGACTAAGTTAGAACTAGTTAACTTGGCCAAATCAAAAATGTTTTGAATCATGATAAGTTTAGGAAGGTTTAAAATATACATTGGAATGGCATTGAAGGGTTTGAAAGTTTACCTTAATTGAATTCAAGGGATTGAACCAAGTTAGCTTAAGTTGACCAAACTTGGGTCTAGTTGATTAAATTGACTAATGATTGGGTCAAAGGTCAAATCAAGTCTAAATCACTAATGGATGTGACCAAAGGAGTTTCAAATAGATTTGATATTTATCTAAGGTTTGATTTGATGTAAAAGAGCTTAAGGGTTGATCTAGTCAACCTAGGTTAACTTGGTCAACCAGGTTGAACCAGGGTATGGATTTGGGCTTAACAAGTTGGGTTTGATGTTTTGAGACCAATGGAGGTAGTCTCATAGTATGGATTTGTCATTTGAATGAAAATGACCAATTTGATATTTAAAGGGCATTTGGGTCAACCAGGTTGACCCAGGATCTGGGTCTGGGCTCAACAAGTTTGAAATGATATTTTAAGTTTATTTAAGGTGGTCCTAAGGTTTGGGGAGGTCATTTCAGTCAAATTAATTATTTGGACCCTAAAGGGCCTGTTTGGTCAACCTAGGTTGACTTAATCAACTAGGCTGACCTAGGACCTGAGTTTGGGTTCAACAGGTTTAGTTTGATATTTAAAATTTGTTGGAAGTGGTCTCATACAATTTGGAGATCAATTGGTTTGGAATGACTATTCAAACCCTTAAGGGATATTTTGGTCAAAACTAGTTGACCTAGTCAACCAAGCTTGACCAGGGTCAGGGGTTAAGTCCATTGCACTCTTAATGATGATTAAGATACATTAAAAGATATTTTAGAGTTTAATTTAAAAAGGCTATACTGAAGTTTAGAGAAAACTCCAAAATTACCCTTAAGGGGCATTTTGGTCATTTTGAACCTTGGTCAATTAAAAGTCAAAGTAAGTCCACCAAATTGTAGTTTAATGCTTACCAAGTCATAAGCAAGGATATGGATATGATTAGAGTGTTTGGAGAAGACTTCAAATTCAAATTCCACCAAGAGGTATATCTAGTAGCATAGGCCATAAATATTTAAAGGTTTTATAGCCTTTATAAATATATTCAATTTTTAGTGTTAGAGGTCTCAAAATGAGTTTAAATTTAGAGGGTAGACCCTAGAGACATGCCTAATAAATATTCCATTGATATGAATCAGGGGTCATTTGACTTGGTTTTGAAGTATTTGAAAAATCACTAGAAAAGGCTTTCAAGACATGGCCTTTGAACTGTGGATTTTGGTTTGAATTTCTGGATTTGAATTGGGTTTTGGATTTGAATGATTATGATTGAAAAATCAAATTTGTTCTTGATCATTTGAGTGATCATATAGGATTGAAGCAAGATCAGAGGCAGGCTCAAGATTTAGATTGGAATTGAGATTTGGGAAGATTTAAAATCTGGATAGGATTAAAGTTTAAATTGGTTTGAGGTCTGGATTAGCTTGAATTTAAATTGATCTAAGATATGGGTTGATCCTAGGGTCTAGGTAGATCTATGGTCTGGATAGATCCTTTGATCCAAGTAAATCTAGGGTTTGTGACCTCATACAAAAATGAGGTCAACAAGTAGTGTATTTTGTTTCCATTATAATGGTGATATCTTGATTAAGTCATATGATATTCTCTCTTCAATTCAAATTGTCATGCATGTAGGTCAGGATTTCCTCTCAACTATTAATAGATCTTGAATACCGTGCTCTGTAAACCTGGATTTATCCATTTTCTTCAAATTTCATGATGGATTTTTGCTTCCATTATTGTATACTTTATAAATGGAAAATATACCACATGGTCTTTTAGATGTTTTCAAGCATTTGATTGTATGGAAGTTAAACAGTTGTTATATAGTAGTTCCTAACATTGGTGCTTTCATTGTACAATTGGATATAGTTCTTTTTAAGATTATATTTCCATTAATGCACTTCAATGAAAAAATTAGAAATTCTGGAATGAAGAACCTCATGAATATGTTCAGAATAGCTATGGTGAGTTTTTATTTATAATTTACAATGTTTGACTTTGTGATCTTCAATTATATTCTTATATAATTTGTATGTCCTAATTTTTAGGTTTGCTAAAATGTTCAATGATGATAAAGAGGAAATATTTTGAAGATTGTCAAATATGTTACATCATAGAGAGGAGGGCTTGAAGACTTTATCATTTGTTGACTTTTTTTTTTGCTTTATTATGGACTTTCTTATAAATTATAATATTTTCAATTAGATTTTCTAAAATGGTGTGATGATATTCTAAAATAGTGAAATTTATGTCTTGTTTTGCTTTGCTCATTTTTTTATTTCATTTTTGTATTCATGTGATATTTAAAAGTAATGAATTGTAATATATGGCATGAGTTCAAAAAAAATGAGAATGAATATATGCTATGAATTTGATATTTAATTACTTTATTAAAAGTGAAAATTTAATGTATAAGTTGATAATATACTTTATTTGTAAATTTTAAGTAAAGTTCTTTTTAAAAAATAAAATTTATAATATAAAACTACAAAATTGAGCTCAATAAATGAGTCAAGCTCAAGCTTTCTAAATAAGCTTGAGCTTAATAAATGAGTAAAGCTTGAGCTTCCTAAATGAGTTCAAGCAATCAAGCCAACTCAATCTTGAATACTTTTCAATGAGTCGAGTTCAAGCTCATTTGACGAGCTCGAGCTCGAGCTCTGTGGAAATTAAATGAGCTTAGCTTGATAAGCCAACTACTTGACTTGACTCAACTCGTTTACACCCCTAATTGAAGCCACATGAGAGGAACTATCTGACACATGATCTGAAACTTGCTACTGTAGTATTTACTTTAAAGATCTATAGACACTATTTATATGGTGTCAGGTGCAAGATTTTCATCAATCATTAGAGTTTGAACTACATATTTACGCAGAATGATCTAAACTTGAGGCAAAAGAGATTGCTTAAGTTAATTAAAAACTATGATCTAACTAATCAGTATCAGCCTGATAAGGCTAATATAGAAGCAGACACTGAGCAGAAAATCTTCTAAAGTTTTATTTCTTTAGCTTATTTTTTCTAAGTCTTTGATTTAGGATATGGTGAGATTATAATTAGAGATGATTTCTTCTACTTGTTGGGATTCTAGTATATTAGCTCAGAAGATTATTTAGCAATCTTTGCAAGAAAGGATTCATGAATCTCAGAAGTCACATATAGAGTATCCAAAGTTGATTAATTTGATTAGATCTGATAAGAAATTAAAATTATGTGCATCTAATTTTAGTATTATCTTTTACAAGAATAGATTGTGGATTCCTATTTTTAGTGATCTGAGGTGAGGGATTCTATACAAGGCTCACTATTTGGGCTATACTATTCACCTAGGAAAAAACAAAATATATAGTGATCTAAAATATATATTTTGGTGGCCTATATTGAAGAAGGATATGGCAAATTTTGTATCAAAGTGTGAAACTTGTCAGTCAGTGAAGACAGAGCATATGTGACCAGGATGTCTTCTGCAGTCTCTACTTATTCTGGAATGAAAATGGGAAGAGATGATGATGGATTTTGCTAAAGGTTTTACTAGGTCGAGATAGGAACATGATGTTGTTTAAGTTATAATGGATTGACTGATAAAGTTTACTCATTTTATTTTGATCTGATAGACTGATCCAATGGACTGATTAACACATATATATGTAAAAGATATTATCAAATTATATGAGATACCAAAGGTTATAGTCCCTAACAATGATGGACGATTTACCTGCAGACTGTTGAGAGGTATTCAGCAAAATTTACGAACTAAATTGTATTTTAATATGTATTTTCATCTGCAGACTGATGGATAGATCAAGAGGACTATACAGGTGATGAAGCATCTTCTAAGACTCTATATTTTAGATTTTGGTAGTCGTTGAGAAGACCACATTCCTCTGATCGAGTTTGCATACAATAATAATTTTTAGGCAAGTATAGGGATGAGTCTATATGAAGCTATGTATGGTAGGAAGTGTCATACATTGCCATCTTGGATAGAGGTGGGTAAGAGATATCTGATTGGGCCAACCTTAGTTGATGATGCTATTGAAAAGATTCATTTAATCAGAGATAGATTGAAGGTTATATAGGATAGGTAATGACAATATTTTGATGCTAAGTATCAAATTGTAGAATTCCAGGTAGGAGATTTTGTATATATGAAGATCAGGCTTATGTAAGGCATTAACAAATTTGGCAAGGAAAGGAAGCTGAGGCCAAGGTATGTTAGGCCATTTGAAGTTGTTGAAAGGAATGAGGAAGCTACTTACAGGTCACAATTACTAGATTATATATCATAAATTTATAATGTGTTTCATGTGTCACTTCTGAGAAAATGAATATCTGATTCTAGAAACATGATATCTACTGAAGACATCGATGTACGTCTAAATTTGAGCAACAGGGAAGGAGTAGAAAGGATTCTAGCCTATGATGTTAGAAAGCTAAGGAGTAAACAGATTCCTATGGTTAGAGTTCAGTGGAAGAAAAGGGCTGAAAGTGAGGCTACTTAAAAAAAAAGCCTGAGATCGGATAATGGTATCCTTATTTATTTATTTTATCTGATATTTGAGTTTTGAAATATCGATGATGCCATTTTTTAAGGGGGGAGAGTTATGACAGCTTTAGATTTAGTATTTAGATTAACCAATTCTGACCTGATTATAAAAAGCTACAAGAAGAGTATTTTGGATGGAATAAGAGGATTTTTAAGCCACTTCAAGTCAGTTACAGCCATCGGTCTAGTTCAAAAAGTTATCCGTGTTGAGGTAGGTCACACTATGTCTATCTTAGTTTCAAAAAATATAAAGTTTTTATCGAATTTTTTTATTAAATTTATATTTTTGTTAATAAAAAATATGGATAACTTTGTACTGGTAAAACTTTCACCACATAACTTTTTATATATTATAGAGATTAAGATTATATACATTTTGAATATTTTCTAAAAATTTTATAATACGAATTTTAAAATTTTTATGGTTTTTATATAATAAAAAATTATCTCGACTCTGAAAAATAGTGTTATAATATGATAAAATTCTTAAAATATTATTTTATACAATCCCTGGTAATTTGGTTATTTATAAAAAAATATATATTATTGCTTAGTAGAATTTTCTATTGCCTACCATTATAGAAAACTGTGTTGCAAATTTGGACCCAAGTCTTGTGATTTTGATGATAACAAATATTAATAAATTTTTCACTATACTATATAAATCTATTACATTTATATTTTGCCCTGCTCACTAACATTTCAGGATCATAGCTCACTTACAATCTCAATTAGCTCAAGATTGGGTAGACTAGAAATACAATAAGTGATTTTCAATCTTTTTATACTTTTTATCTTTCTTGAGTCGAATATGTATTGTGGTGGATCCTAAAGCTAAGTAACATTGCGCACACACACTCAAGGGAGTAAGTTAGTGAGTTAGAAAATTTTTTATTTTTGAAGTAATCACAAAGTATGATTTATATTGTACTGGATGATTAGTTAACCAAAAAATCTTAATTAGGACACCTCTGTTAATCAAGATTGATTAAATTAATCATATTATATGATCCATATCGTATTGGATGATTAGTCATCAAAATAACTGCCAAAGCAAGGTTGCTCCAAGCAAGGTTCTTCCTCATCTTCTTCAAGGTTCTGCATTGATACTTTGGAGGCTCTGGGAAGACATTCTACAGCACTAGGTCTTGGTTCTCTGCCATCTCCAAGTGGGAGAAAAAGAGCTATAGGTTCTCTGCCATCTCGTGGAGGGAGAAAAAAGATTCCAGGTTCTCTGCCTTTACCAGGAGGATGAAAAGAGTAAGGTCCTCTACCACACCAAGTTGGTGGAAGAGATTTTATAAGGGCTTCTCTGCATTACTATGGGGGTAAAAGAAGAGACACTTCTGTTAGTGCAATATCGGGAAAAGGAGGTTTCTAGGGAGTGGACGTAGGTCAGGTTGAGCCGAACCACTATAAATTCTGGCGTGTTTATTCTTATTATTTTTGCACTTTTATTTTTTTGTGATTTACTGTGTAGTTGAAAAACTCTGATTTTTTATTATTTGTGAAATTAATTTGCTTCTGTATTAGGGATTAAGGTATTTATTTTCAGATATTAAAAAGGCTCTAAAAAGATTATGCTTTTGTAAAAAGAAATTTTTTTAGAAAACTAACTCACCCCCTATTGGTTAGCCTAAGGCTGGTTCTTTGAGGTCTCACAACCTCCTCGAACTTTCAAGTGTTATCAGAGTGAGATTCAAATGCTAAGTTTTAGAAAACTTTTAAAAAATGATCCATGGTTAATTTTGGTAATCGAAAGACTATGGAAGGGTATTCAATTACACGATCACCTTTATTTGATAATATTCCTTTTAATTTTTAAAAAATTTACATGTCTACCATCTTACACTTTATAGATTATCGCACGTGGACATTAGTTCAGGAAGAATACTCTACACCTTCTCATTTTATAAATGGTATTAAAATTGAACTATAATTTTCTGAATGGAGCATAGAGGATAGAGATTTAGCCCAATTAAATGCAAAATATTTAAACTGCTTTTTCTATGTATTAAAATTTGAATATTACATATGTGTGTCTACTTACATAATTGGTAAAGAAATTTGGGATAAACTTTGCATAACATATAAAGGAATAAATGAAGTGAAATAATTTAGGTTGAACATTCTACTCCATAATTATGAACTATTTTGCATGAAACCTAGTAAGTCTATTTATAAAAGGTATAGTAGGCTCACTCAAATTGTCACTTTCCTGCAAGCATTAGGTAGAGAACTTACCAATTCTGAAAAAGTTAATAAAATTCTGCATTATCTACCTAGTTTCTATGATGCCAAAATCACTACTATTACTGTATCTAAGGATTTGAATATTTATTCAATTGATAACTTACTTGGATCACTCATTACTTACGAGCAAGAAGTGAGTCAAAGGCAAATGGATGCAGATGAGAAAAGAAAAAAGAAAATAGTTGCTTTAAAGGCTGATGATTCTGAAAGTGACAATTCTTTATCTAATGGAGATGATGACATTGCGCTGATGACAAGACAATTCAAAGATTTTTGAAGAAAAAGTAAAAGCGTCGTTAGCAATGGAATAAAGATAAATCTAATAAAAATTCTAAGGCTTCTTCTGATGTTATCTTTTTTGAATGCAGGAAGCCATGACACATGAGAACTGATTACCCAAATATTAAAGCTCACCCAATCATGGAGAAGGGTGAAGAAAAAGCTAAATTCAAGAAGAACAAGCAACGGACTCAGAAGGCTTTTTTTAGCAGACTCTGCTTCAGACTCATATGAGACAAAAGCTAAAGAGGAGGTAACCAACCTGTGCTTAATAGCAGATAACCATGTTGATCATTCTGATCAATAGGATGTATGTGAGCTTTCTTATGATGAATTATTTGAAGTTTTTAAAAAAAATTCATAATGCATATAGAAAGCTCAATAAAATGTTTGCATGCCTTAATTCTGATTTTTCGCATTTGCAAAAAAAGCATAAATACCTTAGGAAAGATTACTCTACTTTGGATAATAATTATATGATCTTACTTCTTAAATTTGATGCATTAAACAAGAAGCATCTTGATTTAACTATTGAACATGATTCCTTGAAAGCATCTCATATTGATTTAGAAAATTTAGTTAAAGAATTAAGCATGTTTAGATGAAGCTGATGATAGGGAGCATACATTAAAAATTGATAATTCAATTCTTAAAAGTGTAAATAAATTTTTCCTAGTGGAAGTAACTACTTTTAAAGAAAATAATCCATCACCTACACTTGCAAAATTTCACAAATCATCTTCACAGCATGCATCATTTAAACCTAGGAAGAGGCACCATAACCCATATAGATTAGTGAATCTATTCCTAGGAGTTAGGTGCTTTTCTTGGGGCATACTAGGATATATCTCCCACACTTGCACTATTCTCCGTAGAACACATTTGGTATGGAGGCCAAAATTACATAAACTATAGTATATCATGCAAGCATATCATCCTTCAATCCATAAGGTGGAACCCAAACTTATTTGGGTTCCTAAATCTAATCCTTAATGATTTGGTAGGGCTGCTCTTATAAAAGGTGTAGTGAGAGCATGTGGAACATAGACAGTGAATGTTCAAGGCATATAATTGGAGATGTAAAGAAATTCATCACACTGGAGGCTGAGGTAGGGGGAAAGATAACACTTAGAGATAACACCACTTGGAAGGTGGTTGGATTAGGTATAGCTAGTAACTCAAAAACATTTCATCATTACAAATATTTTTCTGGTAGATGGCTTAAAATATAATTTGCTCGGCATTAGCCAACTATGTGATAAAGGCTTCAACATAAAATTTTTATCTACCAACTGCATGATTAACATAAATAAAAATATTATTTTGTAAGAAAAAAGAATTAACAATGTTTACATTTTTTATCAGAATTGTATTGAATCTGCTACTTCTCTTTGCCTAAAAATTATTGCTGAGGAATCTTGATTATGGCATAGAAGACTATGTCATGCATGTATAAAAAATCTTAGAAAAATCACTCAAAAAGACTTAGTGAGAGGCATACCCAAACTAGATTTCACTAAGGACACATGTGTGATGCCTGTCAGTTAGAAAAATATGTCAAATTCTCTTTTCACTCAATTAAGGATATTAATACTAGCAAACTACTAAAAGTCTTCACATGAATCTCTTTGGACCGGTTAGCACTGCAAGCCTAGGAGGGAAATTCTTTGGGTATGTGATTGTTGATAATTACTCAAGGTTTACTTGGGTTAGATTCTTATCTCATAAAAGTGAATCATTTGAGGAGTTTAAGACATTCTCTACTTAGATTCAGAGAAAGCTAGGCTATGAAATCCTAACCATCCACAGTTATCATGGTGGAGAATTTAAAAATGAAAATTTTGAATCTTACTATAAGGATCAAGGATAGATCATAATTTTTTAACTCCTAGAATCCCTAAGCAGAGCAGGGTAGCTGAAAGAAATAATAAGACCTTGGTAGAAGTCGTTAGAGCAATGTTAGCTGAATAGTCACTTCATAAACACTTCTAGGCAAAAGTAATAAATATAGCTTGTTATGTTCTGAAGAGGATTAATGTTAGATCCAAGCTGAATAAGAACCCTATGAAATCCTTAAAGATAGGACATGCAACTTCTCTCACTTTCATGTCTTTGGATGTAAAGTATTCATTCTAAATAATGAGAAATCTCTATTAGGAAAGCTTGACCTCAAATATGATGGAGTGTTTCTAGGTTACTCGAATATTAGAAAATCCTATAGAGTTTTTAATAAAAGGACACTGGTAGTAGAGGAGATGACTCATATAGTATTTGATGAATCTGATAATTTTAAAGGGTATAGGGTAGAAGAAGAAGAAGTGGTTGAAATTACTGAAGGAGTGGAATCTATAAAACTAGAAGAAATGATAGAAACCAAAAATTTGCTACCTAGAAAATAGAGATATTCTTCAAGTAATTCTAAAGAACTAATCTTAGGAGACCCGTCTAAAGGTGTTAGAACTAGGCATGAATTTAGACAAAAAGTGAACCACTCTGCCTTTATCTCAATGATTGAACCCACAAATATAAATCAAATAGTATTTGAATAATTTTGTATCCTAGCCATACAAGTAGAATTAAATCAATTTGCTAAAAATGATGTTTGGGAGCTAGTTGAAAGACCTAAGGGCCAGAGTATTGTTGGAACAAAATGGATTTTTAAAATAAGATGAATAATTCTGGTGTAGTGGTTAGAAATAAAGCAAAACTAGTGACTTAGGGGTACAACCAGATATAAGGGATTAATCTTGAAGAGATTTTTACCCCTGTAGCTAGACTAGAAGCAACAAGGGTGCTACTAGCTTTTGCCTACTTTAAGGGATTTAAATTGTACCAAATGAATATTTAGAGTGCCTTTCTTAAAGGGATAATAAAAGTAGATGTGTATGTTGAAAACTCCAAGATTTGAAAATTCACAATTTCCCAATCATGAGTTCAAATTAAAATTAGTATCATATAGACTGAAACAAGCACCTACAGTATAGTATGAAAGGTTAAGCACACTTTTACTGGATAGAACCTTTGTTGAGGGGAGTGTAGACACCACCCTATTTCTCAAAAAAGTAGGAGAGGAACTACTCATTATCTAAATCTATGTTGATGATATTTTATTTGAATCTTCTGATAAAAAGTAATAATCTTCTGATGAAAAGCAATATGATGAATTTTTTAAGACAATGAGTAAGGAGTTTGAGATGAGCATGTTGGGAGAACTAAGCCACTTTCTTGGATTTAGTATAAGGTAGAAGGATGATAAAATTTTTCTTGGTCAATTAAAATATATTAAGGACATACTTAAGAAATATAAAATGGACAAAGCTTAAGCACTTAACACTCCTATGAGTTCAAAGGTTCAGTTGGACAAGGACTCAAATGAAAAATCAGTTAATTAGAAGAAATATAGAGAAATAGTTAGATCACTTCTTTACTTAACTACTAGCATACCTGATATTAGGTTTAGTGTTTATCTCTGTGCTAGATTTCAGGTTGATCCAAAAGAATCCTACTTGACTGCTATTAACAGAACCCTTAGATATCTCTTAGGAATACAAGACTTAGGAGTCTGGTATCCTAAGTATAACACTTCATTTAAAATCATAGGATATTTTGATTCAGACTTTACTAGATGTAGGGCTGATAGGAAAAACACTTCTGGAACCTACCAATTCATAGGATAATCATTAGTCTCCTAGCTTAGTAGAAAATAGAACTCAGAAGTTGTCCACTGCAGAAGCTGAATATATAGCCTTAAGAAATTGTATGGTATAGGTCCTTTGGTTGAAGTAACAAATTTTAGATTTAAGACTACCTATAGGCACGACTCCAATCTTATGTGATAACACTAGTATCATCTGTATTTCAAAGAATCCAATCCAATACTTCAGGACCAAATACATAGATATAAGGCACTATTTTATTAGGGACTATGTCACCAAATGAGATATAGAGCAACATCATATAGTGAGTAAAAATTAGCTTGCAGATATCCTTACAAAAACACTAGCTTTTGAAACCTTCGGTACCTTAAGAATTAGATTAAGTGTCATACATATTCATGCTTGAAATTGGATGCTTTGAAAATCTAAAATCTAATTGTTACTTTTGTCTTATGCTTTTATTTTTTAGTGTTTAATGTTTTTCTTTATACATGTGTTTGTTTATTTCTTTTAAAATTTAGAAATCTGATCACTACTCACTTCAGTAGTTGAATTTTCCCTAAATAAATCTTACATATGCTTGTAAAATAGTGATTAACTCCTCTGAAACAGTTAAAAGAAAAAAATTTGATTATTATCCCTCTTCCTCTAACTCCTTTAGTGGAATAACTTTTTTTGAATTAAAATCTATTTCAAATTAAAATTGGACCTATAAATAAAGATCTGTTTCATCTTCCTACAGTTCTCTATCTCATCTGAAAAAATTTTCCAAATTAATGAATCTATTTCAAATTTTCTTAATCAAGTTATTTGTCTATATCATGTAAATCAGATTTTTCTTTATGGTATACTCTTCCTTATATAAGAGAGTGAGTTCTACTTCTCTCATATTTAGAATATAATCTTACAGCTAAGAGTTTTTTAAAGATTTAGAAAGGAAGCAAGTTACAAAAATGAAAAGAGACACAAATGAGCCCAAAAGCTGAAAAAATGCATAATGTATACCAAAATTTAAAAAGATACACAAAGTGTATTAAAAATCAAAAGATGTGTAAAGTGCATCAAAATTGATAAAAGAGGCACAAAATGAGCCCACATTGAGTTAACTTCCCTTTCTTTAAAATCTTTAAATCTCAGAAAAATTCATATACCAATTGATATCATCTACACCTGAATTTAAAAATCATAATTCCTCATTCATCACTTTGCAATGATATTCTCTTAGATATATTATTGAAAAAGTAGCTTGAAAAGATCACATTTCCTCTCTAATTTATTTTTTTGAATTAGATTTTATTTAAAAAGGACTTTAACCTGTAAGGAGTATTAGCTAGGGTTAATAAAATTCAAATTTATAACCTTTCTGGATCTTAGTTTTGTCAATGCATTCCTTACTGAGTTTTTTTGCTCTAGTCATAATAAATTTTTTATTTAATACTATTGATCGATTCTTTAAAAAAATATTTTGTGTATTTATGCTTGTTTACCTAATTTTTGTTATGTTTTGTTTATTTTTGTACTGTTATTTTAATATATTTTCCTTCATGGAGCCCGATCATCCATTCTTATCTTCCAGCCACCACCTCCTCCACCTCCATCTGATTAAGATCCCTCTTTATTTTAGTTTCTTTTCTATTTTGTAATATGTGTACTTTTCTTATTTTGTAGTTTTCTATTTGTTTGATGTTATTTTCTCCACTTTTTGTGATGTCAAAAAGGGGATAGCATGTGTTGGTAGCTTGTATTTTACTTTGAAATGTTCAATTATATGTTCGTCTTTTAATTTTATGTGCTCTCCTATCCTGTGTTTTTTTTCTTTTTAAAATAAAAAAATGACACCTCCCTTATTTTTGAAAATTTTACTTAGTGAGGGGGAGCTTAGGAAATATCAAAACACTCTTGAATCATAAACCAACAATATTTGCCATCATCAAAAAGGGAGAGATTATTATAAATTTGGACTCAAGTTAAGTGATTTTGATGATCACAAATATTATTGAATTTTTTATTATGCTATTTAAATATAATCCATATCTGTTTTGCCCTGCTCACTAATATTTCAGGATCACAGCTCACTTATAACCTCGATTAGCTCAAGATTGAATAGACTAGGAATAAAGTTTATATTTTTCAATCTTTTTATATTTTTTATCTTTCTTCAGTCAAATATATATTATGGTGGATCATAAAGCTAAGTAACATTGCACACACACACTCAAGGGAGTGAGTTGGTGAGTTAAAAATTTTCTATTTTTTGAATTAATCGCACAATATGATTTATATCATACTGGATGATCAGTTAACCAAAAACTCCTGATTATGACACCTCTGTTAATCAAGATTGATTAAACTAATCATACTTTATGATCCATATTATACAGGATGATCAATTATATCATCAAAATAATTGCCAATCATAATTTAGGAATTATTTTAAAATTTAAATTTTGTTCTAATCGTACCGTATGATATATATCATATTGTACGATATATGACAATCATGCCTAAATTGATTATGTGATTAGGAGTTTAATTATGGTTAAATTATTTAATCAGATCATACAGGATGATCGAAGATTATCATACTGTATGACCTAATTAAATGCCGCTTATCATACCAGATGATTAGATATGTGTTTGTACTAATCGTACTGGATGAGGTTCTCAATCATATTGGATGATCAATATAAACACTTGAACTAATTTTACAGTGGATTGTAGTTTGCACTATTTGAAAGTGCTATTTTAAACTAATCGTACAGTACAATCTTGGATCATATTGGATAATCAAAGATGCCAGATTAAAAATTAGGGTTTTTTTAGGCTCTGTATTTAAACTCTCATATTGTCTTATTTAAAAAACTTTTGATGCTAAGTGTTTTGAGGTGGAGCAAAGAAATGTTTAAGAGAGCTTTGGGAGAGAGAAGAGCAGGAGAGTTTTTATAAGGGAGATTTGTAAGGGATTCATAAGGTTGCTCCAAGTAAGGTTCTTCCTTGTCTTCTTCAAGCTTCTACCTTAATCCTTTGAAGGCTCGAGGAAGATATTCGATAGCACTAGGTCTTGGTTCTATGTCATCTCCAAGTGAGAGAAAAATGATTATATGTTCTTTACCATCTCGAGAAGGGAGAAAAAGGATTCCAGGTTTTCTACCTTCACCAGGAGGGTGAAAAAGAGTAAGGTCCTCTACCGCATTAGGTTGGAAGAAGAGATTTTATAAGGGTTTCTCTACCTTACTGTGGTGGCAAAAGGACAGACACTTCTATTAGTACAATACCTGGAAAAGGGGGTTTCCAGGGAGCAGACGTAGCTCAGGTTGGACCGAACCACTATAAATACTAGTGTGTTTATTCTTATTATTTTTTGTACTTTTATTTTTCTGTGATTTACTCTATTATGAAAAAACTCTAATTTTCTATTATTTGTGAAATTAATTTGCTTTTGCATTGGGGATTAAGGTGTTTGTTTTTAGATATTAAAAAGGATTTTAAAATATTTTCTTTTTGTAAAAAGAAAATTTTTAATAACCAATTCAGCCCCCCTTTTAGTTAGCCTCGGGCTTATTTTTTGAGGTCTCAGAACCTCCTCAAACTTTCAAACTATGCAATTCTGACACACGCTCAATTACACTTTAATTATTATAATATGATGAAAAATATGCATTGTGATTAAATTATATCTACTAGGAGAGATAAGGTGCGAAAATCTTTTGAGATTATGTCTGTGTCAGGGAATATTCTAATGCATACATACATGTTCTAATGGCTATAAGTCATATTCTAGTGCCTACGATCATGTTCTAGTGCTATAAGCACAAAATAGAGTAATAAGGAGCCAGAATCATTTGAGGTTCTGACTTGATCCGAGAAATGTGATATGAACTCAACTATGATATGAATTTTAATTTATTTATCTACTTAATATTTTTATTTAAATAATTAAATAACTACTATGCTCTTATTATATCTTAGTATAGTAATTTATTTAATTATATTTAATTACTTTTAAATATTTAATAAATTATTTAATAAAAAAATTTAAAATTTTAAATCGGCTTATGTGGTCTACTGAGTTATTATAGCTCAATGTAGTTTTACTTCTAATTTTCAAAATCTAGAAAGGAAAAGGAGATTATTGATTAGCAGTTCAAGATTAGATTTGAGTTTATAGGTATTTCTCTATTTTAATTTTTACATAGTGATGGCTTGTTTATCATTCGAATATGTAGGTTTTATATATAGTTTTGTATTGTAGTATATATATTTTTTTGATAAAATGAAAGAAATCTTGTGAATGAATTTATTTTTTATATTTGGACGTTTTAGTAGCTATATAGTATTTAGTTTATTTAAAATAAATATTGGAAGAGAATCTAAAATATTTTAAACTAGATATTAGGATTTGCCTATCATAGCTCAACACGATAGGACCTATCCTGGTTGATTGGGCTGTGATAGTCATAGCGTAACTAGTTCTGATTTTATTAGTGGGGCATATATATACCAGAATTATGGATGACGTCCTCCTAGTCAGTGTTATAGGATAACTAGATAGTGCTTTAGATGTGACCAAATAGGGCACCAGGAAGCAAAGTGTCCACATGCAGGATTTGATCGATGTTTTGAGCCTAGATATGAGAAATTTATTTGACCTGAAGGGAAACATAGGGTAATTTTGCTCCATATTTTTTCTAAGGCACCATCTGGTATAGCTTGTGGTTCTGATTTTATGACAAGGAGGCCATCTGGTAGTATTTATAGATAGCCTAATAGTTCTGTTGCTCTAGCTCCAGCTCGACCATGCATATATAGTTTGACTCAGTAGGAGTCTAGTGATGCTCCATATGTTATGACATTTATAATTTATATTTTTTAGCATCCATGTCATATTTTATTAGATTATGGAGTTAGTCATTCATTTTTTTTAGCATTTCTTTGATTTATTGCATTTTCCTCCAATTATATTACCTGTTTCTCTTTCTATTACCTTACTGACTGGAGATGATATGATAGCCAAAAGATTTTGTTTTTATGATACTGACATTTCTAATAAGAAGTAGAAATTTAGATTGATTTTATTCCATTTTTTCATATGATATTATTTTGGATATGAAATAGTTGAGTCAGTATAAGGCTTAGACTGATTGCTAAAGAAGCAAGTTATATTTTTCTAAGCAAGGAGAATTATGTATCCCAAGGAGTTAGAGGTGTTTTATCTTATCTGATTTCTATTGTGGAAGCTGATAGATTATAGAAGAAAGGTTGCATGGTATTTTTAACATCAGTCTGGGATAGGGGTATAGATTTTGGTTCTCTCTCTAATGCCCCGGTAATATGAGATTTTCTAGATGTATTTCTTAAAAAGTTTATCAATTTATCTCCGGACAGAGACATAAAGTTCTATATTCATGTAATGTTCAGAATTGTTGCAAATCTGAACTCAAGGATTATAATTTTAATGATAACAAATATTTCTATTTTTGTTTGATTGCCTAACCTTTCAAGTCCATAAGATCAAGTGTAATTCAAGCCAGCTCAAGATCGGGGGTGTTTGTGTTCAAATGTAACTTTTTCTCTTTCTTGAGTTAAATGTAATGTAATAGATCTCCAAGCTAAGTAACCTTACACACACACACTCAGGGCGAGAATTTTAGTGAGTTAGAGTTTCTGTTCTATTTTTATCATATCATCCTGGATGATAGTTGAAAGTTCATTAGGGAAGTTAAGCCCTAGTGAACTAGTCCCGAGGCTAACCAAGATGGGGGGTGAATTGGTTATTTAAAAATTTCACGATAACTATGAAAATCTTTTTATAACGTGCAGCGGAAACAAATTAAAATAACGATAAAAAGATCAACCAAAGATATTCACCCAAGCAGTTAATATCAGGAAAAATTAAAGTGCAGAATTGAATCAGACAAGCAAACCAGATTTTATAGTGGTTCGGTCAACTTGACCTACGTCCACTCCCCGGAGCCTCCCCTCCGGGTATTGCACTAAACAGAAGTGTCTCTCCTTTTGCTCCCACAGCAAGGCGGAGAAGCCTGTACAAAAATCTCCTTTTCACGACACGGTGAGGCAGAGAACCCGACCTCCTTTCGCTTCCTCCTGAAGCAGGCAGAGAACCTTCGAACTCCTTTTGCTTCCTCCTGAAGTAGGCAGAGAACCTACGAACTCCTTTTGCTTCCACATGAAGCGGGCAGAGAACCCCGGATCATCTTGCGAACGATCCTCCCACGACGAACACCGACTAGACGAAAGACGACGAGTGGAGAAGACGACTCTGATCCGTGCTCGGAGCAACCTTAGTGAATCCCTCACTAACTCCCCCTCACAAGATCTTCTCTCTCTCCCAACTCTCTCTCTCTCTAGGGTTTCTCAGGGAAGGAAGGCAGCAAAAGATTTTTCCAAAAATTGGAAAAAGTTCTTTTAAAGGAGGGCTTAAAATTTGCCCTAAATCTCAACTGGTCGGCCAAGATCGTCCAGGACGATCGGTAGATCATCCTGTACGATCAGTTCAAATTCAGCTGTTTCAGCCTGGACGATCTGGCTCTTCTGAATGATCAGTAGAAAAAGTTGTTCATATCGTCCCGTACGATCCTGCGATCGTCCGAGACGATTAGTTCAAATTGAGGGAAATCATCCAGAAGACAGTTCGGGTCGTCCAGAGAAATCTGTGCTGGACGACCAAAAAATGACTTGATCGTCCCGGACGATAGGGTCATCGTCCGGTACGATTAGTTCAAAAAGGCCCCAAATCGTCCTGTACATAGTTCTGGACGTACAGCTTAAATGCACTAGACGATCAAGATCGTCCGGGACGATCCTGCGATCGTCCAGGACGATATGATCGTATCAACCAAAAATAAATTGCTTTCCTTAATTACCAGATTAAATTAGGCATGATTGTACTGGATCGTCCGGGATGATACACGTATCGTCCGGGATGATCAGACCAAGTATCTAAAAATAAGAACTTGCCTAACTTGATCTGGCGGCTGAGAATTACTGATTTGGGAATATCGTCCCGTACGATCCGTAGATCGTCCAGGACGATCGGCTCAATCAGACCCTCTTAACTTAGTCGCCCTAATTAGGGTTTCTGTTTTAACTGGATCATCCAGGATGATGTGTCGATCGTCCAGGACGATTTGAACAAATTTTTAACAGAAACTCTAATTCACTCAATCTCTCTCCCTGAGTGTGTGTGTGCAAGGTTACTTAGCTAGGGAATCAGTTACATTACAATTGACTCAATAAAAAGAAAAATCATACATTTGACACACTTGGACCCGATCTTGAGTTGGCTTGAGTGGCTCGCGGTCTTTTGTGCCTGAAACAGATTAGCCAAGCAAAACACACTGGAAACATGTTTGTCATCATCAAAACCAGATTTGCAACAATAATAATATCATCTTGGATGATCCATTGAAAATAGAAACCCTAATTAGGACAGATATGTTAAGTCAGTCTGATTAAGTAGATCGTCCTGGATGATCCTTCCATCATTCGGAATGATATGCTCAAATCAAAGTTCCTCAGCTGCCAGACTCATTTAGGCAAGTTTTATTTTAGGAATTTATTCTAATTGTACAGGATGATGCATTATAATCATATCTAAATTAGTCTGGTGATTAAGGAAAGTAATTAAGGATTAATTAACCAATCACATCATCCGGGATAATTTTGCGATCGTCCTGGACTATCAATTATAAATCCTCATCATCCAATATAACTCACCTAGATGACCCGAATGATGTGCTAGATGATATGATCATTTTTAGACTAATTATACAGGACGATAGACTTATCATTCTGGACGATCAGTTATAATAAAATTGTCCAGCATAGTTGTCCTGGATGACCCAAACTATGTGCTGGATGATATTGGTTATTTTTGAACTAATCGTACAGGATGATAGACATATCATCCTAGACGATCAAGTCATTTTCTACATATCGTCCAGACTTTTCTCCTAGACATCCCAAATTATGTGTTGGATGATATTCTCGATTTTGAACTAATCATCCAAGATGATCACAGGATAGTCCCGGATGATCAAAACAAACCTTGTCTTCTAATCGTCCAGAAGAACCAGATTATCCAGGCTGATATATATGTTTTTATACGGATTGTACAGGATGATCGACAGATCATCCTGGATGATCTTTGACGGTAAGTTAAAATTTAGGGTAATTTTTGAGCCTATCTATTTAAGATCTCTTATTTACTACTGTTGAGATCTTTTGCTAATATCCTTGCCTGAGAGAGTCTTGAGAAGGAGAGGGAGAACTTGGGAGAGAGGGAGAGGATCTTGTGAGGTGTTCACAAAGGTTGCTCCAAGCAAAGATTCGAGTTACCTTCTCCAGTCATCATCCCTTGTTCATTGGTGTCTCTATGGTAAGTTTCATCTGTATGAATATCGAGGTTCTCTGCCTGCTTCAGGAGGAAGCAAAAGGAGGTAAGGTTCTCTGCCTGCTTCAGGAGGAAGCAAAAGGAGTTTGGGTTTTCTACCTCATCGGGGTTGGTAAAAAGGAGTTTTGTAAAGGCTTCTCCGCCTTGTTGTGGGAGCAAAAGGAGAGTCATTGAGTTTTAGTGCAATACCTGGAGGGAAGGCTTCAGGGAGTGGATGTTGGTCAATTTGATCGAACCACTAAAAATTCTGGTGTGTTCTTTCTTTTACTATTCTAATTTTTAATTTCTACACTTTTATTTTCTGTGGATGAACATGTGGTTAAAGTTATTATTTTATTTGATTAAATATCTCCACATCAACGTGCAATTGTAATTATTTTAAAATATTCAAAAAGATTTTCAAAATTAATTTTGCTTAAGAATTTTTAAAACTACTAATTCACCCCCCCCCCCCCTCTTGGTTAGCCTTGGGCTAGTTCATAAGGGCTTAACATCCATAATGAACTTCAAGTGGTATCAAAGCGGGGTTCAAAAAATAGATTTTAGAAAACTTTTGAACTTTGATCCATGGCAAACTTTGGCAACTGGAATACTGTAGAAGGATATTCCATTACCCGACCACCCTTGTTTCATAACATACCTTTTGATTTCTAAAAAACTCGCATGTCCACCTTTTTGTAATCGATCGATTATCGCATATGGATGCTTGTTAAAGATGGTTATGATGCACCTTTTAGACTTGTTAATGGTGTTAAAACTGAGCTTCCTTTTACTGAATGAACTCATGATGATAGGGACTTAGTGCAACTTAATGCAAAATATTTAAATTGCTTTTTCTATGCACTAAAATCTGAAGATTACATGCGTGTGTCAACTTGTACAAGTGGTAAAGAAATCTGGGATAAATTATGTATCACTTACGAGAGCACAACTGAAGTTAAACAATCTAGGTTGAATATCTTGCTTCATAACTATTAACTCTTTTGCATGAAACCTAGTGAGTCAATATCTGAAATGTATATTAGGTTCACACAAATTGTCACCTCCCTGCATACCTTAGGAAGAGAACTCACTAATCATGAGAAAGTTAACAAAATTTTGATATGTTTTCCTTCTTCATATGATGCCAAGATAACTGCGATCACTGAATCCAATGATTTGAACACTTATTTAATTGATAACTTACTTAGATCACTCATTGCTTGCGAGCAAGGAGTGAACCAAAGACTCACCCAAGCAAAGAGAATGGTGAGGAGAAGCCCAAGTTCATAAAGGATAAGAAATGGATTCAAAAGGCTTTCTAGGCAGATTCAACATCTGACTCCTCTGAGAGTGAAGCTAAAGAGGAGACTATAAACTTGTGTTTGATGGCAGATGAACATCTTGGTCATTCTGACCAAGAAGAGATGTGTGAACTAACCTATGATCAATTACTTAATATTTCTGAGAAAATTCATTCATCATATAGGAAACTTAAGAAATCGCATGCTAGTCTGAAATTAAAATTCATGAACCTACAAAAAGAGCATAAAGTTTTGCTTAAAGATCATTCTACACTTGATAGTAATCACATGTCATTACTTGATGGATTTGATGAGTTAAATAAAAAGCATTCTGATTTAATTATTGAGCATGATTCATTAAAAGCATCGCATGTTGAATTATAAATTAGATTCAAGGAATTAGAAACTCATGCATTCGATGTAGAGAGTAGGGAGCATGCAATGAGAGTGGAAAATTCAATTCTTGATAGTTTAAATAAATTTTTTGATGCTGAATTAACTGCTCTTATGAAAAATAAGCAACCACCATCACTTAAAGAATTTTATACAAAATCATCAGAGCATACATCATCCAAACCTAGGAAAAGGCACTATCACCCACGTAGATTAGTTAACCCTTTTCCTAGGATTAGGTGTTTCTCTTATGGCATGTTAGGACATATCTCCCACACGTGCACTATTTACCATAGTATATATTAGGTATGGAGGCCCAAATTACATGATTCAAAGTATAACCCACATGCATTGCATTCTTCTTTCCATAAGAAGGAACCCAAACTTGTTTGGGTTCCTAAATCTAAAGTTTTATGATTTTATAGGGGTACTCTCACACAAGACCTTGTGAGAGCATGTGGTACTTGGATAGCGAATGCCCAAGACATATGACTGGAGATGCAAATCAATTCATTTCGCTAGAGGCCAGGGCTGGAGGCAAGGTCACTCTTTGATATAACACCACCAGGAAAGTGGTGGGCGCAGGTATAATAAAAAACTTCAAGAACCTTTTAATTAAAAATATTTTGCTTGTAGATGGACTGAAACACAAC
Source organism: Dendrobium chrysotoxum (assembly GCA_019925795.1). Classification (NCBI taxonomy): domain Eukaryota; kingdom Viridiplantae; phylum Streptophyta; class Magnoliopsida; order Asparagales; family Orchidaceae; genus Dendrobium; species Dendrobium chrysotoxum. The sequence continues at coordinate 40,548,473 of CM034307.1, read as the reverse complement.
TTGCTCAACATCAATCAACTCTATGATAAAGGGTTCAACATAAAGTTTCTGGCAAACACTTGCATTATCAGCTTAAATAATAATACTATTTTACAGGAAAAGAGGATCAATAATATTTATATGCTTAATTTAAATAACATTAAGTGTGCTGCTTCATTCTACTTAAAAATTATTGCTGATGAGTCTTGGCTGTGGCATAGGAGGTTATGTCATGCCAGCATGAAAATCTTTAGATGAGTAACCCAAAAGAATTTAATTAGAGGTGTCCCTAAGCTTAAGTTCACTAAGCACCACCTGTGTGATACCTGTCAACTAGGAAAATAAGTCCAATCCTCTTTCCACTCCATTAAGGACATCAGCACCTCTAAACCTTTAAAACTCCTTCATATGGATTTATTTGGATGCATTAGCACTGCCAGCTTAGGGGGAAAAGTCTATGGATTTATGATTGACGATGACTACTCGAGGTTCACTTGGATTAGATTTCTATCGTATAAAACTGAGTTATTTAATGAATTTAAATCTTTCTCCACTTGGATTCAGAAGAAGTTAGATTGTGAGATCTTGACCATCCATAGTGATCATGGTGGAGAGTTTGAAAATATGAGATTTAAAACTTTTTATGAGGAGCAAGGGATTAGTCATAACTTTTTAGCTCCTAGGACCCCTCAGCAGAACGGGGTAGTTGAAAGAAAAAATATGATTTTAGTGGAAGCCGCTAGAGCCATGCTTGCTGAGTATTCACTTTCAAAATATTTTTAGGTAGAAGCGATGAACACAGCCTGTTATGTATTGAATAGAATAAATGTTAGATCCAAACTGAATAAGACACCCTATGAGATCATTAAGGGTAGAACACCAAACCTTTCTCACCTCTATATCTTTGGCTGTAAGGTTTTCATTCTTACTAAAGGGAAATCACTCTTAGAAAAATTTGACCTTAAATTTGATGAGGGAGTATTCTTAGGATATTCAAGTATGGGGAAATCCTTTAGAGTGTTTAACAAGAGGATATTGGTGGTGGAGGAGATTATTCATGCAGTGTTTGATGAATCTGATCCTAAGGAGTTTAGAGTTGAGAAAGAAGAGGAAATAGGATATATTACCCAAGGAGTAGAAACTGTAAATTTGGAGTAAAGGGAACCTCAAAAAACTTTGCCTAGAGAATGGAAATATTCTTTGATTCATCCTAAAGAACTGATCTTATGAGACCCTTCTGAAGGTGTTAGAACTAGGCATGGACTTAGAAAGGAAGTGAACCACTCTACCTTTATCTCAATAACTGAACCCACCAATATCAATCAAACCTTTTTTGATGAATTTTGGATCTTAGCTATACAAGAAGAACTTAACCAATTTAAGAGAAATGATATCTGAGAGTTGGTAAAAAGACCCAAGGATCAAAGTGTAGCAGGAACTAAATGGGTCTTTAAGAATAAAATGAATGATTCTGGTGTAGTGGTTAGGAATAAGATAAGATTGGTGGCTAAGAGATACAACTAAAAAGAAGGGACTGATTTTGAGGAGACTATTGCCCCTATAGCGAGATTGAAAGCCATTAAAGTGCTACTAGCATTTGCCTGTTATAAGAGATTTAAGCTTTTCCAAATGGATGTTAAGAGGGCTTTTTTAAATGGGGTAATAAAAGAAAATATGTTTGTAGAATAACCCCTAGGTTTTGAGAGTTTCTAATATCCAAATCATATTTATAAATTAAAAAAGGTCTTGTATGGATTAAAACAGGCACTCAGAGCTTAGTATGAGAGGCTTAGCACATTCCTACTTGAAAGAAAGTTTGTTAAGGGGAGCACAGATACCGCCCTTTTTTTAAGGAAAGTAGGAGATGATTTACTCATTATCCAGATATATGTTGATGATATACTTTTTGGATCTTCTGATCAAAATTTATGTGATGATTTTTTTAAAATAATGAGTAAAGTATTTGAGATGAGTATGATGGGAGATTTGCCTTACTTTTTGGGATTTAGCATAAGGCAAATGGATGATAAAACTTTTCTTAATCAATTAAAGTACAATAAGGACATCTTGAAAAAATATGAAATGGATAAAGCCAAGCCAATAAACACTCCCATGAGCTCCAGTGTCCAGTTAGATAAGGTGAATAGAAAATCTATTGATCAAAAGAAGTACATAGAAATAATTGGATCACTATTTTACTTGATTGCTAGCCGACCTGATATAATGTTTAATGTTTATCTCTATACTAGATTTCAAGCTGATCCTAAGGAATCCCACATGACTACAGTTAAGAGAATCCTTAGATATCTCTTAGTTACCCAAAAGTTAGGAATCTGGTATCCTAGGCACAAAACTTCTTTTATAATTATTGGATATTTTGATTCTGATTTTTTAGGGTGTAGAGTGGATAGAAAGAGCACTTCTTAAACTTGCCAATTTATAGGATAGTCCTTAGTCTTCTGGTCCAGTACAAAATACAACTCTATTGCACTTTCCACTGCCGAAGCTGAATACATTGCCTTAGGAAGTTGTGTGGCCTAAGTTCTTTGGTTGAAGGAATAAATCCTAGATTTAGGATTACTTATTGGCACAATTTCAGCACAATGTGATAACACTAGTGCCATCTACATCTCTAAAAATTCTATCCAATACTCAAGAACCAAACACATTGATATATGGCATCACTTCGTTAGGGACCATATTACAAAAGGAGACATTGAGTTACACCATATAGCAACTGAAAACTAACTAGCTGACATATTTACAAAACCACTGGCCTTTGACACATTCAGCATCTTAAGGACCAGATTGGGTGTGATTGACATAAATGCAAGAATTTGATGATTACTAAATTTTGAATTTTCTATTTTTATTTTTCTTTTATTTTTGTTTGATTTAATTGTCTGATTTTTTGTTAGTTTGTTATTTTCTACAATTTTTTCTTTGTTGTTATTATTTATCTAATTTGGTTATTCCTTTTTTGCGCTTTCCTATTATTTTTTATTTACTAGTGATTTTCTTCAGAATCAGATCACTGCTCACTACTGCTGATAAACTTATTTTCTAAATGAGATTTTTACCTTATTTTTGTTTAAAAGCTTGTAAGCAGTGATTGACTTCTCTAAAATAGTTAAAGGGAAGAAATATTGATGATTGTTTCTTTTTCTCTAACTCCTTTAATGGAATATTTTTCTTACTGAATAGAAATCTTTTTCAAAATTAAAAAGGCTAGACTTTTAAATAGAGATCTTCTTATGTTCCTACAGTAATCTATTTCATATGAGTAGTGTTCCAAATCATTGAATCACTTTCGGGTTTTCTTAATCAAGTGGTTGTATCTATCATATGAGAATAATTCTATTTTGTGGATTACAGTTTCTTATCTAAGAGAGTGAGTCTTCTCTTCTTCTCTTATATCTGGAATATAATCTCACAACTAAGAGTCTTTTAGAGATTTTAAAAGAAAGGAAGCATGCAAAAGATGCGCAAAGTGCGCTAATCAACTAAAAAAAGACGTACAAAATGAGCCCAATACTAAAAAGACACTTAATATTCACCACTAAAATTGAAAAGATACACCAAGTGTATCAACAATCAAAAGATGCGTAAAGTGCGCCAAATAATTAAAAAGGAGGCACAAAATGAGCCCATAAATAAATAAACTTCCTCCTCTTTCAAATCTGTAAAAAGTCTTAGAAGAATTCATATACCACTTAATGCATTCAAACACTTGAGATCGAAAATCATGATATTTGATTCTCTAATTTGTAATACTATTGTATCAGATATTTTTCTAGAACGAAGTATGAAAGGATCACATTTCTTATTTATTTTTTTCTTTTTTTATTTAGATTTTCGTTTCAAAGGAATTTGAACCTGTAAGGTGTCCGAGGTAGGAGTTACGAAGATCGATTTTCTAACTTTTTTGAATTTTAGCCCTTTAATTTCTTCTTATTGGCTTTTAAATTAAAAATTAAGGAAAAATTCTGATTTACCGATTCAAAAAAAAAATTTTGGTTGTTTTCCTATTTTATTCTTTTTGGTTTTTTTCCTTTTTGCTTTGATTTTGATTTTTTATGATTTTTGGGTCACCTGATCATCCTCTCTATCCTTCATTTTTTAATTTTTTATTCAAATCATCCTGGATGATCCTCTCATTATCCTGGATGATATGATTAACTCATCCCTATCATGAACCAACGGCTGATTTGAATTAATTATTGGTGATCATCCTGGACGATACACCTCATCGTCCTGGACGATCCACATGATAATAGTTGGATGACTTGAATTTGGCCCATCTGATTCATTAATTACTCATCATCCTGGATGATCCACCTAATTGTCCTAAATGAGACTTTTCATCAAAAGTCATCCAGCTTGACTCTCGGGATGATCGTTTGAGTCTAATCATCCTGGACGATTTCTGATCGTCCTAGATGATCTGACCACCTTTTTGACCAATCGACTAGGCCGACATTATTGCTGCAAATCATCCTGGATGATATCATGATTATCCTGGATGATATTTATAAATCTTTAAATTCAGCCCAAGTTCAAGGCTTTGTTCACTCTAATCTCCTTCCTCCCTTTATATCCTTCTTCCTTGCTCTCTAAAGGCCAGTGGCAAATGCTCCAAGATGCTTACTGGAAGCTCCTAACGGGGAACTGTGGATCCCTGCTTCACTGATGCATCAGATCAGGCTGCCTACCTTAGGTACAAGACTGCTGGCATCACTTCCTCTAAAATTGTTAATCCTCGCACCGTTACATACCCGATACTCGATCTATTTGCCCACACTACTCTCACCTTCATTATGACCCTGGCAGTTCCCTTTCATTCTGAACTCTTATATGAATTATTCACCCGTCTCTGTATCAACTCTATATATACTTGACTCCAATCCTATGTCACCAAATGACCTATAGAGATCACCTATCAAGACTGTCATGAACTTCTTCGACTTTTTACCACTGGGGAAAAGCTTTATCTCATTACCTTAGATCCTGATTTCAACTAGAGTCTAGTTAATCAGGTTCTAAGGAACACTAATGCCTCCTACCATGATGGTGCCTCTAGCTCGCTGGTTAAAGATACTAGGACCATCCAACATGTCCTCAAAACTTCCATAATTCCCAATGCTAGTAACCGAGTTCACATTACTCCCCTACTTTCCATCACCACCTACTATATCATGACTCATCAGGATTTTAATGCTCTTGATCTTCTCTTTAGATACATTGAGCACTTGACTAGCATTAGGGATCTCGGACATAGGAGGAAACCAAACTTGGCCCTAGGACACCTCATTGCTTATGTCCTTGAAGCCAAGTATAATATTCAGTATCCTACCCCTCCAAATTATCCACCCTCCTTCTAAATGAATAGCTCCTTTCATGTCCTTCACAGCACTCATCTCCATCTGGAGCCCGCGGAGGCTACAGAAGCTGAGGAGGAAGCTGTTCCTGCACCTGTTCATATCCTCCAGAAAATACAATTGGATCAGCTGGTGGATAGGTTTGATCAGTGGGAGGCCCGCTTTGACTCCTACCTAGTTGCACAAGAGTAGCAGCATACGGAAGATGTTGATCGATTCAATACATATGTCACCCAGCAGTAGCAGTAGCACAACCAGGATATGGCCTGGTTTGGAGAGCAGTTCACCACCATTTACAACCTTTTTTAGCCACCACCACCTCCTCCTCCACCTGATCAGGGTCCTCCTCCTTTTAGCTTAGTTGATTTTCCTATTTATTTTTCTGTTATGTTTTATACTGTTGTTCTTCTCCATATTAGTCTATATGTTTTCTATCTATTTTTTCTGTTTTCTCCTTTTTGAGATGTCAAACGGGGGAGTAGTTGTCAGTGTTGTAATATTTCGTGTATGTTTTAATGAAATTTGAATTTCTTATGTTTACTTATTCTTCTTTGGCATGTGTGTTAAACTATTTAATCTGCTTGATTTGAAACTACCTAACAAATGTTTGTCATCATCAAAAAGGGGGAGATTGTAACAAATCTGGACTCAAGGATTATAATTTTGATGATAACAAACATTTATTTTTATTTGATTGCCTAACATTTTAGGTCCACAAGATCAAGTGCAACTCAAGCCAGCTCAAGATCATATGTGTCTGTGTTCAAACGTAACTTTTTCCCTTTCTTGGGTCAAATATAATATAATGGATCCCTAAGCTAAGTAATCTTACACACACACACTCAGGGGGAGAATTTTAATAAGTTAGAGTTTCTATTCTATTTTGATCATATCATCCTAGATGATAGTAATATCATCCTGGACGATCCATTGAAAATAGAAATCTTAATTATGGCAACTATATTAAGTCAGTCTGACTAAGCAGATCATCCTAGACGATACTTCCATCATCCGCGATGATATGCTTAAATCAAAGTTCCTCAACCGCTAGACTCATTTAGGCAAGTTTTATTTTAAAAATTTATTCTAATCATACATGATGATATATGTATCATCCTCGATGGTGCATTATAATCATACCTAAATTAGTCAGGTAATTAAGCAAAGAAATTAAGGATTAATTGATCGATCACATCATTCGGGATAATTTTGCGATCGTTCGGGACAATCAGTTATAAATCCTCATCGTCCAATATAACTCACCTGGATGACTCGACTGATATGCTGGACGATATGGTCATTTTTGTACTAATTATATAGGACAATAGACTTATCAGCCTGGAAGATCAATTATAGTGAAATCGTCCAGCATAATTATCCTGGACGGCTCGAACTATGTGCCGGATGATATTGGTCATTTTTGAACTAATTATAAAGGATGATAGACATATCATCCTGGATGATCACGTCATTTTCTACAGATTATCCAGGCTTTTCTCCTGGATGTCCTGAACTATGTGCTGGATGAAGTTCTCAATTTTGAACTAATCGTCCCAGACTATCACAGGATTGTCCCGGACAATCACAGGATCGTCCCAGAAGATCAGAACAAATCTTATCTTCTAATCATCCAGAAGAACTAGATCGTTCAGGCTGATATGTATATTTTTATACTAATTATACAAGATGATCGACAGATCATCCTGGATAATCTTTGACAGCAAGTTAAAATTTAGGGTAATTTTTTGGCCCTTCTATTTAAGATCTATTGTTTGCTACTGTTGAGATCTTTTACTGCTGTCCTTACCTAAGAGAGTCTTGAGAAGGAGAGGGAGAGCTTGGGAGAGAGGGAGAGGATCTTGTGAGGGAGAGTTTGTGAATTGTTCTCAAAGGTTGCTCCAAGCTAGGATTCGAGTCGCCTTTTTTGGTCGTCCTCCCTTGTTCCTTGGTGTCTCTATGGTAAGTTTCATTATCATGAAGATCGAGGTTCTCTACCTGCTTCAAGAAAAAGTAAAAGGAGGTAAGGTTCTGTGCCTGCTTCAGGAGAAAGCAAAAGGTGTTTGGATTCTCTGCCTCATCGGAGTTGGTGAAAAAGAGTTTTGTAAAGGCTTCTCTACCTTGCTGCAGGAGCAAAAGGAGAGTCACTGAGTTTTAGTACAATACCTGGAGGGGAGGCTCCGGGGAGTGGATGTAGGTCAAGTTGACCAAACCACTATCAATTCTGATGTGTTCATTCTTTTACTATTCTGCTTTTTAATTTCTGCACTTTTACTTTCTGTGGATGATCGTGTGGTTAAAGTTATTATTTTGTTTGATTAAATATCTCCGCATCAATGTGCAATTATAATTATTTTAAAACATTCAAAAAGGTTTTCAAAATTAGTTTTGCTTAAGAATTTTTAAAACTACCAATTCACCCCCCTGCCCCTCTTGGTTAGCCTCAGGCTAGTTTATATGGGCTTAACATCCCTTCGAACTTTCAAGTACAACCCTAATTTCTAAGCCTCCACATAAAATAACACTGAAGGAGCTTTAGGAGTTGAAGGTTTAGCTTAAGGAGTTGGTGGATAAGGGATTTGTTCATCTTAGTGTGTCTCTGTAGGGAGCACCTATTTTATTTGTGAAGAAAAAGGATGATATGATGTGTATGTGTACTTACTACAAGGAGTTGAATAAAGTTACTATCAAGAATAAGTATCATCTACCATGGATTAACGATCTATTTGATTAGCTTGTTAGATCTTCTATATTTTAAAAGATTAATACATGATCTAAATACTATCAGGTGAAGGTGAGAGAGGTTGATGTGATGATGACAGCTTTTAGTACTCAACACTAACACAACGAGTTCTTAGTCACGCCTTTTGGGTGACTAATGCACCAGCTAGTTTCATGGATTTGATGAATAAAGTGTTTACAGATTTATGGGATCAGTTTGTGATTATTTTCATAAATGATATTTTGGTTATGTTCAATTTTTGAGAAAGATCATGCTAAACATTTAAGGATTATTTTAGAAATTTTGAAGCAGCATCAGCTATATGCAAATTCTCTAAGTGTAAGTTTTAACTAAGGAGTATTTCTTTTCTGGGATATGTGAGTAGTGCATGTATTTTTGTTGATCCCCAAAAAGTTCAGGCAGTCACTGATTAGTTGAGACCTACTATTTGAGGTACGTAATTTCTTGGGTATGACGAGATATTACAAGAAATTCATGAAAGAATTTTCTTAGATTTTTGTACCTCTGACAAGATTGACTCAAAAGTTAGTAGCATTTATCTGGACACTAGAGTAAGAGGCCAATTTTTAAAGATTGAAAGATTATTTGATTTCTGCTCTAATTTTGACTCTTCCCTCTAGTACAAAAGGATTTCAGGGATTTAGTGATGCTTCACTAAAACATTTGGGATGTATTCTGATTAAGCATGGTAGAGTTATAACTTATGCTTCTAAAAGTTGAAGCTTCATGAGAGAAAGTATCTAACACAAGATCTAGAGTTGACTATTATAGTATTTTCTTTGAAGATTTAGCAGAATTACTTGCACTATGTCAGATGTGAGATTCTTACTAATCATCATAGTCTGAAGTACATATTCACTCAGAAAGATATGAAGCTGAAATAAAGGAGATGACTTGAGTTGATCAAAGAATATGATCTGATTATTTAGTATCAGCTGGCAAGGCTAATATTATGGCAGAAGCTCTAAGTAGGAAATCTTGTATATTATCATGTATACTACTCACTTCTGATGAGTATTTAATATTCAATATAGAGAGATTACAGTTGTAGGTGATTTCTTCTAATTATTGGGATTCTGGTATATTGGCTTAAATTATCATTCAACATGAATTATAAGAAAAGATTCAAGAATCTTAGAAGCTAGATACAGAGTATTCAAAGTTGATTGATCATATCATATCTGGTAACAAATCTAAACTCTGAGTTTTTTATTCTGATATTTTTTTCTGTAAGGATAGATTATGGGCCTATTTTTGGAGATCTGAGATGAGAGATTCTGTATGAGGCTCACTATTCATCCTATATTATTCGTTCAGGAAGCACCAGGATATACGAAGATTAGAAAGGTGCATTTTGGTGGCCTAGACTAAAGAATGATATAGAGACTTTTATTTAAATGTATAAGGTCAGTTAGTTAGTGAAGGTAGATCATCAACAACAAGATGGTCTTCTGCAGTCATCATAAGACAGTTGGCATACCTCATCTTGATCTGATTGATCAAGATTATCGTTAGCCATAAGACATAAATTTGTTACCTCCTCCTTTGCTTCTTCTTCTGATGATTCTTAGGCAGAGTCAGCCCAAAATGCTTTTTATGTCTTAACTTTGCCCTTCTTGAATTTTTACCTTTCCTCGCCCTTTTCCTTGGTTTGACGAGTCTTAACGTTGGGGTAATCAGCTCGGAGATGATCGGGTTTCCTGCACTCAAAGCAAATTGTGTCAGATGCAACTTTAGTATTCTTTGAGCTTTTACCTTTGTTCCAATTGCTTTGATGACGGCGTTACTTTCTTTTCAGAAAATTTTTGAACTGACGAGTCATCAAGGCTATGTCGTCATCTTCCTCCGCTGCAGAACTGTCACTTTCAGAATTGTTCGCTTTTCAGGCCACCATTCGCTCCTTCTTCTTTTCACCTGCATCACTTTATCGTTGACTCACTCCTTGCTCGTAGGCAATGAGTGACCCAAGCAAATTATCAATTGAATAAATGTTTAGATCTTTCGACTCAGTTATTGCAGTGATTTTTGCATCATACGAACAAGGCAAACATCATAGTATTTTGTTAAATTTTTCATAATTTGATAATTCTCTTCCTAAAATATGTAAAGATGTCACTATTTACTTAAACCTGGTATACATTTCAGATATAGTCTCGCTAGGTTTCATGCAAAAAAGTTTATAATCATGTTGCAGTATGTTTAGCCTAGATTATTTGACCTCACTAGTTCCTTCGTATATGATACACAGTTTGTCCCAAATTTGCTTACCAGTAGTACAAGTAGACACTCGCATATAGTCTTCTGATTTTAATGCACAAAAGAAATAATTTAAGCATTTAGCATTTAACTGTGCGAATTCTCTATCCTCATTGCTCCATTCATTAAAAGCTAATTCAGTTTTAACTCCATTCAACATACGAAACGGTGCAGTGTAAGCTTCTTGAACCAACATCCACATGCGACAGTCTAGAGACTATAAAAATGTAGACATGCGTATTTTTCAGAAATCAAATGGTATATTATCAAATAAAGGTGGACGGGTTATAGAATAACCCTCCGCAGTGTTACGGTTACCAAAATGTGCCATGGATCTTACATTTCTAGGTTTTCTAAAATACTATTTTGAAACCCTGCTCTGATACCACTTGAAAGTACGAGATGCGCCAAGAGGGGGTTGAATTGGTATTTTAAAAACTTAAACCTAAATAGGAGTTCTAATTTTTTTTTATTTTTAAAATAGCAACTTAACAAGTAGAATGCAGAAGCTAGTAGTTCATTCTCAACAGCGATATTGGTGACACAATTGCAAATTTCACAATATAAGATCAAGATCAGATTTTTTACCAAGTAATTAAAACAGTAAATAAAATGATTAAAAAGTAAAGAGCAGAAAAATGGAAAAAGTATACCATAGATTTTTATAGTAGTTCGGTCACTTGACCTACGTCCACTCTCCGGAGTCCTCTACTCCGGGATTTGCACTACTAAAAGTTGACTCTCCTTTTGCTCCCATAGCAAGGCGGAGAAGCCTTTACAAGACTTCCTTTCACCTCCCCCAGTGTGGCGGAATACCAGACACTATGTCACCCTCCAGGTGACGGCAGCGGACCATCTCCCTTTTCTCCCTCCTGGAGAAGGCAGAGTACCCAGATGATGTTGATCTTGAAGCCTCTCTTCCCTAGAAAACTTTCCCAAGACACCCCAAAGCCACAAGAGGAGCAAAGCATGCAGCTAGCTTGGAGCCACCGTGTGATCCCCTCACACTCCTTCTCCCTCACGCTCAAGCTCACCTTCACCTTCCTCTCACAAGCCCTGGATCTCTCCAAAGAAAGTTTCTCTCTCAAAGTCCCTTCCTCTCTCAATGCCTCTCATAGCAGCAAGACAGACCAACAACCTCTCCAATTGAAAAATCAAAGTCCTTTTAAATCAGTCTTTAAAAACCCTAAAAGTTTCAACTTTTTCGTCTCTGTTTGTATAGTATGATATAACATCGTACAGTATAATCAGTTCAAAGGTAGCTTCGTCCAGTACGAGCACAGACGAATAGTTCATGAATTTTATGAATATCGTACTGTACGATCCAGAGATCGTACAGGACAATCATGTTATTTTCAACTGTTCATAAAGGATGATCTGTGGAATGATCTCTGGGATGAGGAAATTCATCTCTAACTATTGTCCAGTACTGCACTATTCGTATACTACGATTAGTTCATTTTCAGGACATCGTCTGGTACGATATGAATATCATCCGGGACGAATAGAATAAAAACTTTGGTTTCATCTGATACGATTAATAGGACGAATGAAATCATCTCTGACTATTATACAGTATGATATACAACGTACAGTATGATCAAATTTAATTAAGAAACCAAAATTTTATTTCCTGATTACGGGAGATAATTTTGATAAGTTTTCAAATAATCATACAGTTCGATATATATCATACAGTACGAATAGTTCAGAATATCAAAATTATAAACTTACCAAACTTATCCTGGCGACTAGGGTTTTTGAATTGAACCTCATCGTACAGTACGATTAACATCGTACAGTACGATAGGGTTAAAGTACTAATCATCCAGGATTAGCCGATAGCCTGAGTATTAATGACTCATCATACAGTATGATTATAAATCATCCAATACGATGAGTGTTTTTTTTTTAAATTTTTGACATTAAAAAAATCTCCCTCTGTGTGTGTACATGGTTGCTCCTTTTACATATATGCTTTTTTGGCAGACTCAAGAAAATAAAAATATAAGTTTTTGAATATCTTATTCTACCCAGTTTGAGTCTCCAGCAATCTTGAGCGATGTGTCTCTGACTTGAAATGTTGTGCTCACAGACAAAGATAAACATTTATAATCTTTAAGGAAGTCCATATAAATTCAGTAAGTATTTGTTGTCACCATCAAAATCAAGTACCCGGGATCCTGGATTTCAACACTTTCCTTTAAATAAAAGGTTGGTGGTATAATCCTTATTATAGCCTGTAACTGATTGACTGAATTAAGTCGATAGGTAGAGGGTCATGACTCTTAAATGATTATTGAAAGCCACCTGTGAAAATAAATGATTAATAGAAATTGACAAATTGATAGCTATAACATATATTAGATGTACGAAAGAAAACACTATATTAAACCTAGATTAACTTGCCTTACTTTTTATAATTATATTTATGATTGTATTTATATTATAGTATATTAACTTGATTGATAGATATAACTTAAATCATACTGATACAATGTTATTGACCTCATTTTTATATGAGGTTATCATGCAATTACCAAACTCCTAGTCATCCATCTAATTGTTGATAATCAGCCAACTATCAAGCATCCAACTCTCAGCCTATATTCAATCACCCTTCAATTTATGTATACACTCAACTAATAATCATCAATCAATTCTTTAATCTTTTAGCATACATTCCTACATGTCAAGCTTTAATCACTTGAGCATTTGCAGCCCTGCAGTGCAGTCAGGTGGCTTAGTATACTGTCTGGTACATTACACTGACACCTTAACCCCAATCATGTCCATATCATCTCACTAGGAATTTTATACATCAAATTATTCAACACTGGCTCTTAAGCCAGTAATTGACCTAATCTAACTCAATTGAGTTACTACAAGCTAGCTTAACTAATCATATACATCAATTACCTCCAATTCAATTCTAGCTGAATACTAACCTTCACCAAACCTCTTTGAACATCTCTCCTACTGATTTGAGCACAACTGATTGCCCTAGCCAAGTCATTAGTTGACCTGGCCAACTAAACCTATAATTAGTCAAACCTAGGTCAACATTGGGCCCATCTCTTGCATATAATCAAATCAACCTATCCAACACTTCAACATCATTCAAATCCATAGCTCAAATATATTGAAACCCATCATGAGTTAAGTCAATATTGATTTTACTTAGTCAACTTATTGCAAGTGGTTAAGTCAGGTCAACCAAGATCAATTTGGCTCATGCCATTCAATCAAGCCCATCCAACCCTTAATATCCCTCTATGACATAGTCTAAATATTTTCCATTTTGCCATTAGTTAAATCAAGCATGTTCTAACTTGGTCAAACTTTTATACATGGTCAAACTCTGCCATACATGTATTCCTTTGTGCATACTCTAGACCCATGGCTTTATACCTATTAAAACTCATTCAAACAGCATCCTTGCATCACCTACATGCCACTTCAACACCTATTAACTCATTGATTAGTCAAATAGTTAATGAATGGTGATGGGGGTGGTGGAGTAACCTAAATAATTATGAATATGATTTAGGGCTCCATCAATTCCTAAATTATGCTTAGGTACTTTGATATAAAAATTTATAAAAATCTCACTAAATATATAAAAGCATATGTGTTGAATCAAGTAATATAGTGATATAGTATAGTTTTGATCCTACGAGGAAGAATATTTACTTGCAAATACTAGTACTGTCTACTCTAACTATAATAATTATTCTACTCAATAAAAAAAAAGTTTTGGTGGAGATTCAATCACTTCAATAAAATCAATAACAAAGTAATGGATATACTTATATAAATAAAATATTTTGAATTAATAAAATAAAAAATTAATATGTTTCCTACTAATTTTCTTAAAAATATGATGTTATTCAGAGCATAAGCATCATCAACTGCTAAGTCAAGAGCGAAGAGATAAAGGATAGGTTTTACATATTCTACTCTCAATACCACTCTAAATGCCCATACTCTGTCACCCTTCAAAAATCTTAAAAGAGTAAGTAAAGTATGTACTGTTAATCATCATCTCATGACAATCCATTTCTATCAATTTGATAGATGAGAAGCACTATGCTTATGCTTGCATCATACTTATTGCAACTTAGTTTTCATAATTATATTTTTATATCATGTGTGTTTTTAATGATTCCAAAATCTTATTGTGGTGATCACTGTTTCTCCTAACATATATTGGAAATATTATTTGTGTTATTTGTGTGTACTAGCATTTTAGGAAAATGATACTCCAGACTACTAAAAACTTCAAGACTAATTAGATTAGGGTTTATTGTAATTAAAGTCAATACTTTTATTTTTTGAGTCTGAGAGAGTATGATTGTAATTGGGTAATCGTGTACACACACATTGGGGAGTGAGATAAAACTTGAATTTTTAAAACTAATCATACTATACAATTCTTGGATCATACGGGATGATTTATCCTGAGTGTTCCTCTAGAACGAAGTTGATTGAATCACGACTAGAAAATTTTTTAAGTATAGTTCATACTATATGAAATGGATTCATCCTGGATGCTAATCAGAGTATGAAATCAGGGTCATACTAGGTCATCCCATATGATCTCATTAATTTTTGAACAAATTATACTCTATAAAATGGGTTTGTCCTAGACACCGATCAGAGTACAAAATAGGTGCGTAGAAGTTCATCCCGTATGAATTCACCAGACTTTGAACTGATCGTACTGTATAAAGTGGGTTCGTACATACAACGATTAGAGTACGAATATGGTTCATACATGATTGTACAGACGAATCGTTCAATTTTGAATTGATCGTACTGTACGATATTGGTTCGTACAGATGCTGATCAGAGTATAAAATTAGGTTCGTATAATATCATACTTCACTTTTTGAACTATTTATACATATGAAGTATAATCATATTGTACGATCTAAGTATATTCAACTTGCAATTTTCAGTTTTCTCGATGGTTTTTCTTGTCCTTCATATTTAAGAGTCCAACAAAATTGACACTTGGTAATCTCTCTGACCTTGCTTCGAATTTCTCTTGAGTGTGCCTTAGGAGTGTCCTTAGAGAGTGTTTTGAGAGTGAAAAGTGAGAGATCTTGTGAGAGGGATTTGTGAGGGGATTCATAAAGGTGCCCAATAGTGAGGATCTCTTACTTATTCTTCATAGTTCTTCCCTACTTCCTTGAAGGCTCTTAAGAAAAGATTTTCAAAAGAGATTCGGTACTTTGCCATCACAAGGAGGGTGAGAAAGGAAGACGATACTCTGCCGACACCGAGAGGGTGTGAAAAGACATTGGTACTCTGCCATCACCAAGAGGGTGAGAAAGGATAATGGGTTCTCTTCCTTCACCAGGAGGGTGAAAAAGGATGACGGTTCTCTGCCGCACCGGGTTATTGGAAGAGAGGTTTTTGTAAGGGCTTCTCTGCCTTGCTGTGGGGGCTAAAAGGGAGTCACTAGTATTTAGTACAATACTTAGAGAAGGAGTCCATAAGGAGTGGATGTAGGTCTTATTGGATTGAATCACTATAAAATCTGGTGTCTTCTATTCTTTATTTTTTACTGCATTTTTATTTTTCGTATTTTCTTTTATTTTCCATGGTTGAAAAATTATTTTTAGAAAATTTATTATTGTGTTTAAAATAATTAATCAATTTTTAAAATAATCAAGAAGTTTTAAAATTACCAATTCACCCCCCCCCCCCCCCCCCTCTTGATTAGCTTTGGGATAATTGCCTTAGGTTTAACAACCTAATGAGAATTTATAAGTGGTATTAGAGCCTACTTTCAAAAATTAAGATTTAGACAATTTTTTGAAATGATCATGGCTACTTTTGAAAACTGTAACACACCAAAAGAATATTCGATCACAAGACCCCCATTATTTGATACCATCCCTTTCAATTTTTAAAAAATACGTATGTCTACTTTTCTTCAATTGCTTGACTATCGTATGTTGATTTTTGTTTAGGAAACTTACACTAGTCCCACTAGACTTGTTGATGGTATAAGAATTGAATCACCTTTTAATGATTGGACAATAAAAGAAAAAGAACTAGCTCTGTTAAATGTTAAATTCTTAAATAATTTTTTCTATACACTGAACTTTGAGGACTATATAAGTGTTTTAACCTGTAAATCAAAAAAAGAAATATGGGATAGACTTTGCATTATATATATAAAGGAATAAATGAGGTGAAATAATCTAGATTAAATATTTTATTATATGATTATGAACTCTTTCGCATGAAATTGAATAAGTCAATCGGTGACATATATACTCATTTTATACAGATAGTCACCTTATTGCACGCTTTAGGTAGGGAACTAACAAATGCAAAAAAAAATAATAAAATTCTTTATTATTTGCCTACTGCTTATGATGCAAAGGTAACTGCTATAACAGAATCAAAAGACTTAAATGTTTATTCTATTGACAATCTTTTTGGATCACTAATTGCTTACGAGTAAGGAGTGACTCAAAGACAGATTGATGTAGGAGACAAGCGGGAGAGAAAAATATTGTATTGAAAGCGGATGACTCAGAGATTGATCAGTCACAACCAGAGGATGAAGAAAATATTACTCTCATGATGAGGCAATTCAAATATTTTTTAAGAAGGAAGCCAAGGAGATGTCAACAGTGGGATAAGGGTAAGTTCCATAAAAATGCTAGGGCTTCTAATGATATAATTTGTTATGAATGCAGGAAGCCAGGACACATCAAATCTGATTACCCAAATCTCAAACTTAATCCTAGCAATGAGAAGGTTGATGAGAAAATGAATGTGAAGAAGGGCAAGAAGAGATCACACAGAGCATTTTGAGCGGATTCAGCTTCAGATTCCTCAGAAACAGAAGTAGAGGAGGAAGTCACAAACTTATGTTTAATGGCTGATAAGCTTGATCAATCAGATCAAGAAGAGGTATGTGACTTAACCTATGAAAAATTTTTTAATATTTCTAAGAAAGTTCATAGTACAGATAGGAAACTCAGAAAATAGCATGCTAAGTTGAACATAGAATTTTTAGATTTTTAAAAAGAGCATGAAATCCTTACGAATGATCACACATCAATTAATAGCAACCACATGAGCTTATTGGATGAATTTGATTATTTGAATAAAAAGCATAAACTTTTGAAATCATTACACACTAAACTTAAAAATGATTGTAAAGTTTTTTTTGGAAGAAGCAGAATATAGAGAAATTGATTTGAGAATGAAAATTTTGATGTTGAAAAATAGAAACCCATATATAGATTTGAGAATAAAGGCTATTATAGAAAATAGACCAACACCCACACTTGAATAATTCTATGAGTTTAAGAAAAAGGATATGAGTTCAACACCTAGGAAAAGATCTTATAATGCACATAGACTGGTAAACCCTTTTTCTAGAGTGAAATATTTTTCATGTGGAATGATTGGGCATATCTCCCACACATATACTATTCATCGTAGAACACATCTTGTGTGGATAGCTAAGGTCCATAAATTACAGCATATCACACATACATCTGGTTTACCATTGCCAAGAGGTGAACCCAAACTTGTTTGGGTTACCAAGTCTAACGTTTGATCTTTTTATAGAAATGCTCTCATACAAGACCTCGTGAGAGAATTTGGTTCCTGAACAGCGGATGTTCGAAGCATATTGTTGTGAATCTGGATTCAAGGATTATGATTTTGATTATATCAAACTTTTTTATTTCTGGTTGAGTGTCTAACCTTTTAGGTTCACAGGATCAATTGCAATTCAAGCTAGCTCAAGATTGAGTCAGTCTGTTTGTGTTTTTGGTTTATTATACTTTTTCATTTCTCTTGAGTCAAGTGTAATGTAACGGATCTCCAAGCTAAGTAACCTTACACACATACAAGGGGAGAGCTAAAAAAAAATTTTTACTTAAATTAAATTTTTTTTACAAAATCATACTGTATGATTTTCAATCATACTGTACAATCTGCCATTTAAATCCAGGGTTAACGGCTAATTCTGGATGATTAGGTTTATAAACTAATCGTATTATATGATCCATATCATACTGTATGATTTGTTTCAACATGAAAACCATAGCCGCCAGGACTGGTTTAGTAAGTTTTGAATTTTAATTTTTTGAACTAATCGTACTGTATGATTACGATCGTACTATACAAACATTTTAAATCTTGCCAAAATTATCCCCCAAAATCAGGCAATTAAATTATGGTTTCTTAATTACACCTGACCGTACTATACGATGTAAATCATATTGTACGATGCATAGAGATGATTTTGTTCTTCCCATATATCGTACCAGACAAAATCATGATTTTTTGTACTGATCGTCCCGGACGATATTTATATTGTTCAGGATGATATTTTAAAAATGAACTAATCATACTATATGAAGAGTACAGTATGAGATAATGAATAGAGATGATTTTATTCATCCCATGGGTCGTCCCGTACGAATAGTTGAAAATAAAAAGATTATCCAATACAATCTATGAAAGTTTGTTAGGGATGTTAAGCCCTTGTGAACTAGTCTCGAGGCTAACCAAGAGAGGGGTGAACTGGTTATTTTAAAATTCGTGAGCAAAAATGATTTAGAAAAATCTTTTTGAAGATTTTAAAATAATTAAAGTTTCATGATGATATGGAGATGTTCAATAATAACAGAATAAAAATCACAATCACACAATCATCATCAGAAAAATAAATGTGGAAGATAATCAGAAAGAACACACCAGATTTTATAGTGGTTCGGTCAACTTGACCTACGTCCACTCCCCGGAGCCTCTCCTCCGGGTATTGTACTAATACTAAGTGACTCTCTTTCTGATCCCACAGCAAGGCGGAGAAGCCTGTACAAAACTCCTTTCCACCAACCCGATGAGGCAGAGAACCTGAACTCCTTCCGCTTCCTCCTAAAGCAAGCAGAGAATCTGGACTCCTTTCGCTTCCTCCTGAAGCAGGCAGAGAACCTTGATCTTCTTGCAGACGATCCTACCACTGAGACACCAATAAGATAAGAGACAATGACCAAAGAAGATAACTCAGACCCTTGCTTGAAGCAACCTTCCTCATAAACTCCCCCTCATATGATCCTCTCTCTCTCCCAAGCTCTCTCTCTCTCTCTCTCTCAAGGTTCTCTTTGGAAAGGAATGTGGCAAAAGATCTTTCTTGTTGAAAGAAAAACATCTTAAATATGAGGGCTAAAAAATTGCCCTAAATCTCAACTGGTCATCAAAGATCATCCAATACGATCGATCAATCATCCTGTACGATCGGTACAAAATCACATGTATTAGTAAGGATCATCCAGGATGATACACGTATCGTCGGGGATGATCAGACCAAATCTCTAAAAATAAAAACTTGCCTAACTTCATCTGGCAGCCGAGAATTTCTGATTTGAGCCTATTGTTTTGTATGATGGGTCTATTGTTCAGGCTGATCTGCTTAATCAAACTGACTTAACATGGTCACCCTAATTAGGTTGATATTTTCACTGGATCGTCTAGGATGATATGAATATTTTCATGATGGGTTTATATTTTCACTGGATCGTCTAGGATGATATAAATATTATCCATGATGATATGAATAAAATTTGAAATAGAAACTCTAACTCACTAAAACTCTCCCCCTGAGTGTATATGTGCAAGGTTACTTAGCTAGGGGATCAATCACATTACATTTGACTCAAGAAAGGAAAAATTACATTTAAACACACGAGGGCCCTATCTTAAATTGGCTTGAATTATATTTGATCTTTTGTACCTGAAATGTTAGCCAATCAAAACTGAACACAGAAATATTTGTTATCATCAAAATTATAGTCCTTAAATCTAGGTTTGCAATAATCTCCCCCTTTTTAATGATGGCAAATATTTATTTAGTAGTTTCAAATCAAGTAGATTGCAGTAATTAAAGCACAGATGAGAGAAGATTTGTCATTACAAATTTTACTAATCATTGACAAACAGTGACATTCAATACACAAAAGAAACTACTACAACATAAAAATAATAAAAGAAACTACTAGTACCACAAAAATAACTCCCCCTTTTGACATCACAAAAAGGAGAGAAAAAAAAGACAAAATAACAAACTAAAACATCACAACACACCAAACTAATAGAGAGGCAGATCCTGATCAGATGGAGGAGGTGGTGGTGGATGAAAGTAGCTATGAATGGTGGCGAACTGCTCACCAAACCAGGCCATGCCCTGGTCGTACTGCTGTTGTTGGTGAGTCATAAATGAATTGAAGCGAGCAACATTAGTCGCATGCTGCTTCTCTTGGGCTGCCATGTATGAGTCAAAGTGAGCCTCCCACTGGTCAAATCGCTGCACCAAGTGATCTAAGGGTGATGCTATATAGAGAGGAGCAGGCGCAGCAGGTGCAGCTGGCTCAGGAGCAGCCTCCCCCTCTTCTCCCTCAATATCTGTTGCGGTCTCCAGATGAAGTCTAGTACTGTAGAGAGTATGAAAAGAGTTGTTGGAAAAAAAGATAGGTGAGATTCTGGCTAGATCTGGATATTGAAAATTGTATTTTGTTTCAAGGGCATAGTGTGTTGCAAATCTGGTTTTGATGATGACAAACATGTTTCCAGTGTGTTTTGCTTGGCTAATCTGTTTCAGGCACAAAAGACCGCGAGCCACTCAAGCCAACTCAAGATCGGGTCCAAGTGTGTCAAATGTATGATTTTTCTTTTTATTGAGTCAAGTGTAATGTAACTGATTCCCTAGCAAAGTAACCTTGCACACACACACTCAGGGAGAGAGATTGAGTGAATTAGAGTTTCTGTTCAAAATTTGTTCATATCGTCCTGGACGATCTCCACATCATCCGGGACGATCCAGTTAAAACAGAAACCCTAATTAGGGTGACTAAGTTAAGAGGGTCTGATTGAGCCGATCGTCCTGGACGATCTACGGATCGTACGGGACGATATTCCCAAATCAGAAATTCTCAGCCGCCAAATCAAGTTAGGCAAGTTCTTATTTTTAGATACTTGGTCTGATTGTCCCGGACGATACGTGTATCGTCCCGGATGATCCAGTACAATCATGCCTAATTTAATCTGGTAATTAAGGAAAGCAATTAATTTTTGGTTGATACAATCATATCGTCCTGGACGATCGCAGGATCGTCCCGGACGATCTTGATCGTCCAGTGCATTTAAGCTGTACGTCCAGAACTATATAGAGGATGATTTGGGGCCTTTTTAAACTAATCGTACCAGACGATGACCCTATCGTCCGGGATGATCAAGTTATTTTTTGGTCGTCCAGCACAGATTTCTCTGGACGACCCGAACTGTCTTCTGGATGATTTCCCTCAATTTGAACTAATCGTCCCGGACGATCGCAGGATCGTACGGGACGATATGAACAACTTTTTCTACTGATCGTCCAGAAGAGCCAGATCGTCCAGGCTGAAATAGCTGAATTTGAACTGATCATCCTGGACGATCTTGGCCGACCAGTTGAGATTTAGGGCAAATTTTAAGCCCTCCTTTAAAAGAACTTTTTTCAATTTTTGGAAAAATCTTTTGCTGCCTTCCTTCCCTGAGAAACCCTAGAGAGAGAGAGTTGGGAGAGAGAGAGAAGATCTTGTGAGGGGGAGTTAGTGAGGGATTCACTAAGGTTGCTCCGAGCACGGATCAGAGTCGTCTTCTCCGCTTGTCGTCTTTCGTCTAGTCGGTGTTCGTCGTGGGAGGATCATTCGCAAGAAGATCCGGGGTTCTCTGCCTGCTTCAGGTGGAAGCAAAAGGAGTTCGTAGGTTCTCTGCCTGCTTCAGGAGGAAGCGAAAGGAGTTCGAAGGTTCTCTGCCTGCTTCAGGAGGAAGCGAAAGGAGGTCGGGTTCTCTGCCTCACCGTGTGGTGAAAAGGAGATTTTTGTACAGGCTTCTCCGCCTTGCTGTGGGAGCAAAAAGAGAGACACTTCTGTTGAGTGCAATACCCAGAGGGGAGGCTCCGGGGAGTGGACATAGGTCAAGTTGACCGAACCACTATAAAATCTGGTTTGCTTTTCTTATTCAATTCTGCACTTTAATTTTTCCTGATATTAACTGCTTGGGTGAATATCTTTGGTTGATCTTTTTATCGTTGTTTTAATTTATTTCTGCTGCACGTTATAAAAAGATTTTCATAGTTATCGTGAAATTTTTAAATAACCAATTCACCCCCCCTCTTGGTTAGCCTCGGGACTAGTTCACTAAGGCTTAACATCCCTAACGAATTTTCAAGTGGTATCAGAGAGGGATTCAAAATTTAAGTTTAAAAACTTTTGAATTTGATCCATGGCTAACTGTAATAATCGTAATACTACTGAAGGATATTCTATTACAAGACCACCGTTGTTTGACAATATTCCTTTTGATTTTTGGAAAACACGCATGTCTACTTTTCTACAGTCTATTGATTATCGCATGTGGATGTTAGTTAAGGACGGATACGAACCACCTTTTAGACTGATTAACAATGTGAAAACTGAACTGCCTTTTACTGATTGGACGTTTGATGATCGCGATTTAGCACAGTTAAATGCAAAATGCTTGAACTGCTTCTTTTGTGCTTTAAAATCCGAAGACTATATGCGTGTTTCTACTTGTACAACGGGAAAGAAAATCTGGGATAGATTATGCATAACATACGAAGGTACAACTGAAGTCAAACAGTCTAGGTTAAACATCTTGCTACATGATTATGAACTTTTTCGCATGAAACCTAGTGAGACTATTTCAGAAATGTACACAAGGTTCACTCAAATTGTTACCTCTTTGTATGTTCTAGGTAGAGAACTTACTAACTACGAAAGAGTGAATAAAATTCTAAGATGTTTGCCTGCTTCTTATGATACTAAGATTACTGCTATTACTGAATCTAAAGATTTAAACACTTACTCTATTGACAGCTTACTTGGATCACTTATTGCTTACGAGCAAGGGGTGAACCAAAGGCAACTTGATGCAGGTGAACGCAAGAAAGAGAAGACAGTGGCACTAAAGGCCAAGGATTCAGATGCTAGCACTTTCGGGTCTGATAGCGATGATGTTGCCTTAATCACAAGGCAATTCAAAAGCTTTCTAAGGAAGAAACATAAGAACTATCAGAAGTGGAACAAGGGTAAGTCCAATAAAAATTTTAAGAGTTCATCTGAATCTGTTTGTTTTGAATGCAGGAAGCCTGGACACATAAAGGCTGATTGTCCAACACTTAAAGCTCACCCAAGCAAGGAGAAGGGTGAGGAGAAACCAAAGTTCAGAAAAGACAAGAAGCGAATTCAGAAGGCGTTCTGGGCAGACTCTGCATCCGACTCTTCTGAGACTGAAGCTGAAGAGGAGGAAACAAACTTGTGTCTTATAGCTGATGATCACCCTGATCAGTCGGATCAGGATGAGGTATGTGAGCTTACCTACGATCAATTATTTGAAATTTCTGAAACAATTCATACATCGTATAGGAAGCTTAAGAAAACTCATGCTAGTTTGAAATTAGATTACTTAACATTGCAAAAAGAGCATGATTCTGTAGTTAAATATCATTCCACACTTGATTCAAATAACATGTCTTTGCTTGATGAATTCGATGAGTTGAATAAAAAATATTCTGATTTAGTTTCTGAGCATGATTCATTGAAAACTACGCATGTGAACTTAGAAAGAGCTTTTAAAGAATTAGATACAATGGCATGTGAAGTAGAAAGTAGCAAGGGAACCTTGAAATTTGAAATTGCAAGTTTAAAGAAAGAAAATGAGTTTTTGAAAGTAAAGATCAGTGCTTTTGAAAAGAACAAAATACCGCCTACTTTTGAACAGTTTTATGCACCGCCACTTTTTGAAAAATCTATTGTAAGTTCTTCAAAGCATGTTTCATATACATCTAGGAAGAGGTATTATCATCCACGTAGATTAGTTAACCCTTTTCCTGGTGTTAGATGTTTTTCATGTGGCATGTTAGGACATATTTCTCACACCTGCACTGTTCACCGTAGTACACATTGGGTGTGGAAACCCAAACTGCCTATTTCACAGCACAGCACGCATGCATTGCATTCTTCTTTTCATAAGAAGGAACCCAAACCTGTTTGGGTTCCTAAGACTGACGTTTGATACTTTTGTAGGTGTGCTCTCACACAAGACCTCGTGAGAGCATGTGCTACCTGGACAGCGGATGTTCTAGACATATGACTGGAGAAGCAAATCAGTTCATTTCGCTGGAGGCCAGAGCTAGAGGCAAGGTTACACTTGGAGATAACACCACCAGGAAGGTGGTAGGCACAGGTATAATTGGTGATTCAAAGAACTTTATGATTGATAATGTTTTGGTTGTAGATGGACTGAAACACAACCTGCTGAGCATCAGTCAACTCTGTGACAAGGGATACAGCATCAAATTCCTGCCCACTGGCTGCATTTTAAGCTTAAATGATGAAGTTGTTTTGCAGGGGCAAAGGATCAACAACGTCTACAAGCTGGATGTAAGTAGCATTAAATCTGATAATTCAATTTGCTTAAAAACTGCTGCTGATGAGTCTTGGTTATGGCATAGGAGATTGTGTCATGCCAGTATAAAAACCCTTAGGAGAGTCACCCAAAAGGACTTAGTTAGAGGTGTGCCCAAGCTTAAGTTCACTAAGGATCACCTGTGTGATGCCTGTCAGTTGGGGAAGCAAGTACAGTCCTCTTTTCACTCTGTTAAGGACATTAGCACCTCTAGACCTTTAGAAGTTCTTCACATGGACCTCTTTGGACCCATTAGCACTGCCAGCCTAGGGGGGAGAGTCTATGGTTTTGTGATTGTAGATGATTATTCGAGGTTCACTTGGGTTAAGTTTTTGTCACATAAATTTGAGTCATTTGATGAGTTTAGATCCTTCTCTACTTGGATTCAGAAGAAGTTAGGATGTGAGATTATTACCATCCATAGTGATCACAGAGGGGAATTTGAAAATGAAAGGTTTGGAAGCTTTTGTGAGGATCATGGGATTAGTCACAATTTTTCAGCTCCTAGGACCCCTCAGCAGAACAGGGTAACTGAAAGGAAGAACAGGACCTTAGTGGAAGCCGCTAGAGTCATGCTTGCCGAGTATTCACTTCCAAAATACTTTTGGGCTGAAGCGGTGAACACTGCCTGTTATGTGCTGAATAGGGTGAATGTGAGAGTCAAACTGAACAAGACACCTTATGAGATCATTAAGGGTAGAACTCCAAATCTGTCCCACCTCCATGTCTTTGGCTGTAAGGTTTTCATTCTGAACAACGGGAAGTCACCCTTAGGAAAATTTGACCCCAAATCTGATGAAGGAGTGTTCTTAGGATATTCAAGTGTGGGGAAATCCTTTAGGGTGTTCAATAGGAGGACTTTGGTGGTGGAAGAAACAACCCATGTAGTGTTTGATGAATCTGATCCTAAGGAGTCTAGATCTGAAGTAGAAGATGAAGAGATTATTGAGGTTACCCAAGGAGTTGGAAATACAAATTTGGAGGAAAGGGTAGAACCTCAAACAGAGTTGCCTAGAGATTGGAGATATTCTTCGAGTCATCCTAAAGAACTGATCTTAGGAGACCCTTCTGAAGGTGTTAGGACTAGGCATGGACTTAGGAAGGAAGTAAACCATTCTGCCTTTATCTCAATGACTGAACCCACCAACATCAATCAAGCCCTGTCGGATGAATTTTGGATTTTAGCTATGCAGGAAGAATTGAATCAATTTGTAAGGAATGATGTTTGGGAGTTAGTAGAAAGACCTAAAAATCAAAGTATTATGGGAACCAAGTGGGTCTTTAAGAATAAGATGAATGATTCTGGTGTGGTGGTGAGAAATAAGGCAAGATTGGTGGCTAAGGGGTATAATCAGATAGAAGGGATTGATTTTGAGGAGACTTTTGCCCCTGTAGCTAGATTGGAAGCCATTAGAGTGCTACTAGCCTTTGCCTGTTATAAGGGATTTAAGCTGTTTCAAATGGATATTAAGAGTGCCTTTTTAAATGGGGTAATTAAAGAAGATATTTTTGTAGAACAACCCCCAGGTTTTGAGAGTTTTCAATATCTAAGTCATGTCTATAAATTAAAAAAAGCCTTATATGGATTGAAACAGGCACCCAGAGCTTGGTATGAGAGGCTTAGCACATTCCTGTTAGAAAGAGAGTTTGTTAAGGGGAGCGTAGACACCACCCTTTTTCTGAGGAGATTAGGAGATGACTTACTCATTGTCCAGATCTATGTTGATGATATAATTTTTGGATCTTCTGATAAATACTTATGTGAAGAGTTTTCTAAAACAATGAGTAAAGAGTTTGAGATGAGTATGATGGGAGAATTGTCCTACTTTTTGGGGTTTAGCATAAGGCAAACGGATGATGGAACCTTTCTCAATCAATCAAAATACACTAAGGACATTTTGAAGAAATATGAAATGGACAAAGCCAAGCCAATCAATACTCCCATGCCCTCCTCAGTTCAGTTAGATAAGGATTCAAATGGAAAATCTGTTGATCAGAAGAAGTATAGAGGGATAATAGGTTCACTGCTTTACCTGACTGCTAGCCGACCTGATATCATGTTTAGTGTCTGTCTTTGTGCTAGGTTTCAGGCTGATCCTAAAGAGTCCCACCTGACTGCTGTTAAGAGAATTCTTAGATATCTTTTAGGAACCCCAAACCTAGGAATTTGGTACCCTAGGCACAGCACCTCTTGTGAGATCATTGGATATTCTGATTCTGACTTTGCGGGGTGTAGGGTGGATAGGAAGAGTACTTCTGGGACTTATCAATTTATAGGACAGTCGTTAGTCTCCTGGTCCAGTAGAAAATAGAACTCAGTTGCACTTTCCACTGCTGAAGCTGAGTACATTGCCTTAGGAAGTTGTGTGGCCCAAGTTCTTTGGTTGAAGCAGCAAGTCTTGGATTTAGGAGTACCTGTTGGCACAATTTCTGTTCTATGTGATAATACTAGTGCCATCTGTATCTCTAAGAATCCAATCCAACATTCTAGGACCAAACACATTGACATTAGGCATCACTTCATTAGGGACCATGTTACAAAAGGGGACATTGAGCTACACCACGTAGCAACTGAAAATCAGCTGGCTGAAATATTAACTAAACCACTGGCCTTTGACTCATTCAGCATTTTGAGAACCAGATTAGGAGTGATTGATATAAATGCTTGATTCTAATGACTGCTGATTTATGATTGTTATGATTGGTATTCTGATTTCTGTTAGTTAGTTTTCGTATTCTGTTTTCTGATTTCTGTTAGCTAGTTTTTGTATTCTGATTTCTAATTTCTGTTAGTTAGTTTTGGTTTGATTATTTGTTTTCAGTTGATTTTATTTCTTCTGCTGATTTCTGTGTTACCCTTATTGTTAGTTTGATTTGAGTATTTACTTTGCTATGATTTTCTACCTGTTTTTATTTATTTACTGGTTCATATCTTACACTTACTATTTTATGCTTTTCAAGATCTGATCACCGCTCACTACTTCTGGTGATCTGAATTTTTGACTGGGAGTTTTTATCTTGTTTGGTTTGGAAGCTGATAAGCAGTGATTGACTTCACTGAATCTGGTAAAGGGAAGAAACATTGATAATTGTTTCTCTTCCTCTAACTCCTTTACTGGTGTGTAGTTTCTTTTGAATAAAAATCCTTTTCAAAATTAAAATGTTAGTTTTTGAAATAGAGATTATTTTATCTTTCTACAGTAATCTGCCTCATATCAATAGTATTTTTCAAAGTCTTGAGTCATTAGTTTGATTTTCTAAACCAAGTGATTGCATTTATCATATGTTGTATGGCTTTTATTTTGTGAATCGTTCTTCCTTACTGCGGAGAGTCATCTCCTATGTCTGGAAGATAATCTCACAGCTGAGACTCTTTAATGATTATGAAAAGGAGAAAGCTTATAAAAGATGCGCAGTGCGCCAGATAATTTGAAAAAGAGGCATAAAATGAGCCCAAAACTGAAAAGATGCGAAATTGCCAAATTGAATACACAAAGTGTATCAAAAAAAAATCAAAAGATACGCAAAGCGCCAACCAATTTGAAAAAGAGGCACAAAATGAGCCCAAAATAAGCTTTCTTCCCTTTCAGATTATTAAATGTCTTAGAAAAATCTGTGCGCCACTTAATATTTTCAAAAGCTTGAGTCTTGAAAATCCTGATTTCTGATTTTTTACTTTGTAACACTATTATATCAGATATTTTTCTGGAACGAGGCTTGAAAGGATTTCTTTTCAAATCTAATGTCTTTTATTCTGAATCGGATTTTTGTTTTGAAAGAGGTTTGCATCGATAAGGTGCCCGGGGTCGGAGCTACGAACGTTGATTATTTCCAACCTTTTCTGGATTTCAGCGCTGTCAATCGTCCTGTCATTGGTTTTTGAATCTAAAATAATGGAAAAATTCTGATTTTCCTGTTTTGTAGTTGTTCTACTTATGTTTTATTTCCGTGTTCTATTTTTCCTCCTCCTTTTTGTGATGTCAAAAGGGGGAGTCAGTTGTAGTCGTGTCTGTTTCTATTTTCTGAGTCATGTTTCATGTAAATAAAAATTTAAAAAAAAAATGTTTGTTTGTTGGATCTCCTAGTTTACTTTTATTTTCAGACTACTTTACAAATGTTTGCCATCATCAAAAAGGGGGAGATTGTTGCAAATCTGGTTTTGATGATGACAAACATGTTTCCAGTGTGTTTTGCTTGGCTAATCTGTTTCAGGCACAAAAGACCGCGAGCCACTCAAGCCAACTCAAGATCGGGTCCAAGTGTGTCAAATGTATGATTTTTCTTTTTATTGAGTCAAGTGTAATGTAACTGATTCCCTAGCTAAGTAACCTTGCACACACACACTCAGGGAGAGAGATTGAGTGAATTAGAGTTTCTGTTCAAAATTTGTTCATATCGTCCTGGACGATCTCCACATCGTCCGGGACGATCCAGTTAAAATAGAAACCCTAATTAGGGCGACTAAGTTAAGAGGGTCTGATTGAGCCGATCGTCCTGGATGATCTACAGATCGTACGGGACGATATTCCCAAATCAGAAATTCTCAGCCGCTAGATCAAGTTAGGCAAGTTCTTATTTTTAGATACTTGGTCTGATCGTCCCGGACGATACGTGTATCGTCCCGGATGATCCAGTACAATCATGCCTAATTTAATCTGGTAATTAAGGAAAGCAATTAATTTTTGGTTGATACGATCATATCGTCCTGGACGATCGCAGGATCGTCCCGGACGATCTTGATCGTCTAGTGCATTTAAGATGTACGTCCAGAACTATGTACAGGACGATTTGGGGCCTTTTTGAACTAATCGTACCGGACGATGACCCTATCGTCCGGGACGATCAAGTCATTTTTTGGTCGTCCAGCACAGATTTCTCTGGACGACCCGAACTGTCTTCTGGACGATTTCTTTCAATTTGAACTAATCGTCCCGGACGATCGCAGGATCGTACGGGACGATATGAACAACTTTTTCTACTGATCGTCCAGAAGAGCCAGATCGTCCAGGCTGAAACAGCTGAATTTGAACTGATCGTACAGGATGATCTACCGATCGTCCTGGACGATCTTGGCCGACCAGTTGAGATTTAGGACAAATTTTAAGCCCTCCTTTAAAAGAATTTTTTCCAATTTTTGGAAAAATCTTTTGCTGCCTTCCTTCCCTGAGAAACCCTAGAGAGAGAGAGAGTTGGGAGAGAGAGAGAAGATCTTGTGAGGGGGAGTTAGTGAGGGATTCACTAAGGTTGCTCCGAGCACGGATCAGAGTCGTCTTCTTCGCTTGTCGTCTTTCGTCTAGTCAGTGTTCGTCGTGGGAGGATAGTTCGCAAGAAGATCCGGGGTTCTCTGCCCGCTTCAGGTGGAAGCAAAAGGAGTTCGTAGGTTCTCTGCATGCTTCAGGAGGAAGCGAAAGGAGTTCGAAGGTTCTCTACCTGCTTCAGGAGGAAGCGAAAGGAGGTCGGGTTCTCTGCCTCATCGTGTGGTGAAAAGGAGATTTTTGTACAGGCTTCTCCGCCTTGCTGTGGGAGCAAAAGGAGAGACACTTCTGTTTAGTGCAATACCCGGAGGGGAGGCTCCGGGGAGTGGACGTAGGTCAAGTTGACCGAACCACTATAAAATCTGGTTTGCTTTTCTGATTCAATTCTGCACTTTAATTTTTCCTGATATTAACTGCTTGGGTGAATATCTTTGGTTGATCTTTTTATCATTATTTTAATTCGTTTCCGCTGCACGTTATAAAAAGATTTTCATAGTTATCGTGAAATTTTTAAATAACCAATTCACCCCCCCTCTTGGTTAGCCTCGGGACTAGTTCACTAGGGCTTAACATCCCTAACAAACTTTCATAGTGGATAAGATGTCCTAAAGCTAGATTGGGGCATCTCCTGTGGCCTGGATCCCTAATAGTAGTCAGTTGTTCAATGTAGTGAAAAAGTAGATCAGTTACATTAAAGTCACGATGGGCCATGATGTAGTAGGTAGTTATGAAGAGCAAAGGAGTAATGTGGATGCGGTCCCCAGCCTTAGGAATGATGGAGGAGCTAAAGATATGTTGGATTGTCCTAGCATCCTTGACTAGGGAGGAACAAGCCTAGTCGTGGTATTAGGCATTTGTGTTTCTAAGGAAGTGGTTGGGGACACTCCAATTAAAGTTAGGGTCAGATGCTAAAATATGAAGCTTATCACCAGAAGTGGACAGTTGAAGAATGTTATGAAAGTCCTGGAGGGTTAATTCTATAGGTCATTGATTAACAAAGGACTGAAGGGCAAAGTAATCAGAGGTAATGCGAAGATTCGCATAGAAAACTCTATGAAGTTCAGTGCTTAAAGGAAAAGCTAGTGTAAGAATGAAGGTGAGGGATGTGTGAGTGAACAGATCAAGTACTCGATAGATGAGGGTCCGTGGGTTCACAGTTTTGGAGATAGTGATCCCAGCATCAAGATATCTTTGAAATGCAGCTTGATTAGCTGCATCAGGAAAGCGGGGATCGATAGTTCCCCGGGAGGAACTAGCACCCTGATGCTGAGATCATTTTCCACCAGCCATTAGAAGATGAGGGGATGAAGGATCGAGGGAAGAATGATGTAAAATGGTGAAAAAAATGGCTGTTTAAATAAAAATCATCCAGATCATCCAGGATGATCGCAAGATTGTCCAAGATGATAGGAGCAATTAGGATGTCTAGGATGATTGGTCAAAAGGCGGTCAGATTGTCCAAGACGATCAGATACTATCCAGGATGATTAGACACAGATGATCATCCCGAGGAGATAGCCTGGATAACTTTTGACTAAAGGTATCGTCCAGGATGATTAGGTAGATCATCTAGGATGATAGACAAAAAATGAATCGAACGGGCTGAAGTTAAATCATCCAACTTCTACCACGTGGATCATCCAAGATGATGAGGTGGATCGTCCAAGATGATCACTAATAATTAGTGCATACCAGCCATTGGTTCATGGTGGGGATGATTTAAATGGATCATCCAGGACGTTATGGGGATCGTCCAGGATGATGTGAATAAAAAAGTGAAAAAGATAAAGGATGGAGAGGAAAGATCAGGGATCCCAAAAACACACAAAAAAGGAAAATTAAAATCAAATCAAATTAAAAAAATAGAAACGAGAAAACAACAGTAAAAATAATTAATTTTTTTTTTTGAATTGATCAGCTCCAGTAAAATAGAATTTTCCTTGGTTTTCAGTTTAAAAGCCAATAAGAAGAAAATTGACCACGCTGAAATCCAGAAAAAGTTAGAAAATCAACTTTCGTAACTCCTACCTCATACACCTTACAGGTTCAAATTCCTTTCAAACAAAAGTCTAATTCAGAAGAAAAGAAATTAGATTCGAAAAGAGATCCTTTCAAGACTCATTCTAGAAAAATATCTGATTGAATAGTATTACAAAGTAAGGAATCATAAATCATAATTTTTTATCTCAAGCTTTTGAAAATATTAAGTGGCGCATGAATTTTTCTAAGAAATTTAAAGATCTGAAAGGGAAGAAAGTTTGTTTCATTGTGGGCTCATTTTGTGCCTCTTTTTCAATTTATTTGGCGCACTTTACGCATCTTTTAATTTTTGATATACTTTGTGTATCTTTCTAATTTGGCGACATTACGCAACTTTCAGCTTTGAGCTTATTTTGCCTCCTTTTTTGGCGCTCTTTGCGTATCTTTTATAAGCTTACTTCCTTTCATAATCGTTAAAGAATCCCAATTGTGAAATTATCTTCCAGACATAAGAGAGGATAAAACTCACTCTCTGTAATAAGGAGGAGTAATTCACAGAATAAAAACTATATATCATATGATAAGTGCAATCACCTGATTAAGAAAACATGACAATGATCCAAAACTTTAAAAATATTATTCATATGAGGTAGATTACTATAGGAAGATAAAATAAAACTCTATTTCAAAAATTAACTTTTTTTATTTTGAAGAAGATTTTTATCCAAAAATAATAATACACCATTAAAAGAGTTTGAGGAAGAGAAACAATCATTAACATTTCTTTCCTTTAACAGATTCATAGGAGTCAATCTCTGCTTACAAGCTTCCAAATAAAAATAAGGTAAAACTCTCAGTCAGAAATCTAGTTTATCAACAGTACTGAGCAGTGATATGATTTATAAGAAAAACAGTAAAGCAAGAACAAGTAAGAAATCGCATCAAAATAAATACTCAAATTAGGAAAATAACAACAACAAAAAGAAAATCAGCAGAGAATAAAAACAAACACGAAACAGATAATCAAATCAAACACAAACTAAATGAAAAAATCAAAACCAGAAAATTTAAAAATCAGTAATCATCATATTTATGCATTTATGTCAATCACATCCAATCTGGTTCTTAAAATGCTGAATGAGTTAAAGGCCAGTGATTTAGTAAAGATGTCATTCAGTTGATTTTCAGTTGCTACATGGTGTAACTCAATGTCCCCTTTTGTAACATGGTCCCTAATGAAGTGATGCCTTATATCAATGTGTTTGGTTCTAGAATGTTGGATAGGATTCTTAGAAATATAGATGGCACTGGTGTTATCACATAGAACTGAAATTGTGCCAACAAGTAATCCTAAATCCAAAATTTGTTGCTTCAACCAAAGTACTTGGGCCAAACAACTTCCTAAGGTAATATACTTAGCTTCAGCAGTGGAGAGTGCAACTGAGTTCTATTTTCTACTGGAACAAGAGACTAAAGATTATCATATGAATTTTTTAGAAGTGCTTTTTCTATCCACCCTACATCCTGTAAAATCAGAATCAGAATATCCAATAATCTTAAAAGAAGTGTTGTGCCTAGGATATCAGATTCCTAAGTTTGGGGTCCCTAAGAGATATCTAAGGATTCTCTTAACTGTAGTCATGTGGGATTTCTTAGGATCAGCTTGAAATCTAGTACAAAGATAAACATTAAATATTATATCAGGTCGGTTAGCAGTCAAGTAAAGTAGTGATCTAATTATTCCTCTATACTTCTTTTGATCAATCAATTTTCTATTTGCCTTATCTAACTGGACACTAGAGCTCATGATAGTGTTTATTGGCTTGGCTTTATCCATTTCATATTTTTTCAAGATGTCCTTAGTATACTTTAATTGATTAAGAAAAGTTTTATCATCCATTTACCTTATGTTAAATCTCAAAAAGTAGGACAATTCTCCCATCATACTCATCTTAAACTCTTTACTCATTATTTTAAAAAAATCATCACATAAATTTTGATTAAAAGATTCAAAAAGTATATCATCAATATAGATCTGGATAATGAGTAAATCATCTCCTACTTTCCTTATAAAAAGGGCGGTATCTACGCTCCCCTTAATAAACTTCCTTTCCAGTAGAAATGTGCTAAGCCTCTCATACCAAGCTCTGGGTGCCTGTTTTAATCCATACAAGACCTTTTTTAATTTATAAATATGATTTGGATATTAGAAACTCTCAAAACATGGGGGTTACTCTACAAACACATCTTTTATTACCCCATTTAAAAAGGCCCTCTTGACAACCATTTGTAAAAGCTTAAATCCCTTATAACAGGCAAAGGCTAGCCAGGTGGGACTCTTTAGGATCAGCTTAAAATCTAGTACAAAGACAAACACTAAACATGATATCAGGCCGGCTAACAGTCAGGTAAAGTAGTGATCCTATAATTCCTCTATACTTCTTCTGATCAATAGATTTTTCATTTAAATCCTTACCTAACTGAACAGATGAACTCATGGGAGTGTTGATTGGCTAGGCTTTGTCCATTTCATATTTCTTCAAAATGTCCTTAGTATATTTTGATTAATTCAGGAAATTTTCATCATCCATCTGCCTTATACTAAACCCCAAAAAGTAGCACAATTCTCCCATCATACTCATCTCAAACTCCTTACTCATTATTTTAGAAAAATCATCGCATAAGTTTTTATCAGAAGATCAAAAAAGTATATCATCAATATAGATCTGGACAATGAGTAAATCATCTCCTACTTTTCTCAGAAAAAGGGTGGTGTCTACGCTCCCCTTAATAAACTCTCTTTCTAATAGGAATGTGTTAAGCCTCTCATACCAAGCTCTAGGTGCCTATTTTAATCCATATAAGCCCTTTTTTAATTTATAAACATGATAAGAATATTGAGAACTCTCAAAGCTTGGAGGTTTCTTCACAAAGACATCCTCCTTAATTATCCCATTCAAAAAGGCACTTTTGACATCCATTTAAAAAAGCTTAAATCCCTTATAATAAGCAAAGGCTAGTAGCAACTCTAATGGCTTCCAATCTAGCTATAGGGGTAAAGGTCTCCTAAAAATTAATCCCTTCTATTTGATTGTACCCCTTAGCCACCAATCTTGCCTTATTCCTAACTACCACACCAAAATCATTCATCTTATTCTTATAGACCCATTTGGTTCCCACTATACTTTGATTCTTAGGTCTTTCTACTAACTCCCAAATATCGTTCCTTACAAATTGATTCAATTCTTCTTGCATAGCTAAAATTCAAAATTCATCATAAAGGGCTTGATTGATGTTGGTGGGTTCAGTCATTGAGATAAAGGTAGAATGATTTACTTTCTTCCTCAGTCCATACCTAGTTCTAACACCTTCAGAACGGTCTCCTAAGATCAGTTCTTTAGGATGACTCGAAGCATATTTCTAATCTCTAGGTAAAGTGTTTTGAGGTTCTATTCTTTTCTCTAGATTTACATTTTCAACTCCTTGGTTAATCTCTCCTACATCTTCTTTTTCCTCAACTCTAGTCTCCTTAGGATCAGATTCATCAAACACCACATGAGTTATCTCCTTCACCACCAAAGTTCTCTTATTAAACACCCTAAAAGATTTCTCCACACTAGAATAGCCTAAGAACACCCCTTCATCAGATTTGGGGTCAAATTTTCCTAAAGATGATTTCCCATTATTGTGAAAGAAAACCTTACAACTAAAGACATGGAGGTAGGACAGGTTTGGAGTTCTACCCTTAATGATCTCATAGGGTGTCTTATTCAGTTTAAATCTAACATTCACTCTATTCAACACATAACATGTTGTGTTCATCGCTTCTAACCAAAAGTATTTTGGAAGTGAATACTCAGCAAGCATGGCTCTAGTAACTTCCACCAGGGTCTTGTTCTTTCTTTCAGTTATTCCGTTCTACTGAGGGGTCCTAGGAGCTGAAAAGTTATGGCTAATCCATTTCTCCTCCTAGAATATTCCAAATCTCATATTTTCAAACTCTCCACCATGATCACTATGAATAGTCAAGATCTCACAACCTAACTTCTTCTGAATCCAGGTGAAGAAAGATTTAAATTCATCAAATAACTCAGATTTATGTGGCAGAAATCTAATCCAAGTGAATCTTAAG
The DNA here is from genome assembly GCA_019925795.1 of Dendrobium chrysotoxum. Taxonomy (NCBI): domain Eukaryota; kingdom Viridiplantae; phylum Streptophyta; class Magnoliopsida; order Asparagales; family Orchidaceae; genus Dendrobium; species Dendrobium chrysotoxum. The sequence goes on along the minus strand of CM034307.1, from coordinate 40,512,245 downwards.
TAATCATCAACAATCACAAATTCATAGACTTTTCCCCCTAAGCTGGTAGTGTTAATGGGTCCAAAGAGGATCCATGTGAAGGACTTCTAAAGGTCTAGAGGTGTTGATATCCATAATGGAGTGGAAAGAGGATTGGACTTGCTTCCCTAATTGACAGGCATCACACAGGTGGTTCTTAGTGAACTTAAGCTTGAGGACACCTCTAACTAAGTCTTTTTGGGTGACTCTTCTAATGGTTTTCATACTAGCATGACATAACCTCCTATGCCACAACCAAGACACATCAGCAGCAGTTTCTAAGCAAATCGAAACATCAGCTTTAAAGCAGCTTACATCCAGCATGTTGACATTGTTGATCCTTTTTTCCTGTAAAATAATTTTTTCATTTAAGCTTATAATGCAGCAAGTTAGCAGAAATTTTATGTTATATCCTTTGTCACAGAGTTGACTGAGGCTAAGCAAGTTGTATTTCAGTCCATCTACAAGCAAAATATTATCAATAATAAATTTTTTTGAATCACCAATTATACCTGCTCCTACCACCCTCCTAGTGGTGTTCTCTCAAAGTGTAATTTTGCCTCCTGCTTTGGTCTCCAACGAAATAAATTGATTTGCATCTCTAGTCATGTCCCTTAAACATCCGCTATCCACGTACCACATGCTCTCATGAGGACTTGTGTGAGAGCACCCCTATAAAATCATCAAACATCAGATTTAGGAATCCAAACAAGTTTGGATTCTTTTTTATAAAAAGAAGAATATAATGCATGTGTGCTATGCTATGAAGCATACAATTTGGGCCTCCGCACCTAATGTGTACTACGGTAAACAGTATAGGTATGAGATATATGTCCTAACATGCCACAAAAAAATATCTAAAGCCAGGAAAAGGGTTAACTAATTTACGTGGGTGATAGTGCCTCTTCTTAGGTTTGAATGAAAAATGCTTTGATGTTTTTGAATGAGATTCTTCAAAAGGTGGAGGTGCATAAAATTATGCAAAAGTAGGATGAGTTTTATTATTCTCATATGCACTAATTTTCACACTTAAAAATTCATTTTCTTTCTTGAGACTTATAATTTCAAATTTCAAATGATACTCACTACTATCTAAATCAGATGCATGAGTTTCTAATTCCTTAAATGCAGTTTCTAATTCAACATATGATACTTTTAAAGAATCATGCTCAATAATCAAATCAAAATGTTGTTTATTCAGCTCTTCAAATTTATCAAGTAATGACATGTAGGGGTGTCAATATTGGACCCGACCCGAAAACCCGACCCAAAAATTTCGGGTTTGGGTTGACCCGAACTCGAAACGGGTCGAGTTCGGGTTCAACAATTCGACCCGTTTAAAAAATTGTGTCGGGTTCGGGTTGACCCATTGACCCAAAATTGACCCGAAAATGACCCGTTTTTTTACCCGAAAACCCATTTTTGACCCGTCAACCCGAGATTGACCCGTTTCTGACCCGCTTTTGACCCGAAAAGTGGAGATTGACCCATTTCTGACTCGAAAAAATAGCAGTTTCCTTATTGGAACCGGGTCATTCGGGTCAGTTCGGGTTGACTCGGACCAGAAGCGGGTCGGGTTCGGGTCATGAAAACTGAACCGTTTGCAAAAATGGGTCGGGTTCGGGTTGACCTGAATAGTGCTGGGTCAGTTTCGGGTTCGACCCGAACCCGACCCGTGACCCGAAATTGACACCCCTAATGACATGTGATACTATCAAGCGTAGAATGATCCTTCTGTACACACTTTAGATGATTTGCTAGGATAAATGACTGTAGATCTAAGCTTGGTTGATGTTTACTTTCCTACGACTTGTGTGTCAAATTTTTTTAGTTTTCATTACTTGTTGTGATTGAAAATTGATTGATATAAGGGTTTACTTACTTTAACTATAATATATGAATTGATGTGATAGGCAGTAGATTACCCTTAGGTATTGAATGATCTGGGTGCTCAATAGATTTTTTATAGGTGGCCATGCTCATACAGGGCTAAAATTAAGGAGGCAAAAATTAAGTTTTGAACATATTTCTATGCAGGTGCTAAAATTGTCTAAGTCCCCCTTAAAATCAAAAGAGCGTGTGATTGAGATTTAATTTAATGCATATATATATATATATAAACTATTTGGGATGTATTTTATTTTAAATTGCTTAAGATAACCTTATAGGAAAGTCTAGATTTTTTTTTTAATTTATTATAATTTAAATTAAATTATAATCAAGTTGTAAAAGCTAGTCTTTGAGTTGGGACACAGAAATCTAAAGTTGGATTCCAAAGAGGAAGGGACATCCCTTGGGGTAGAGTCCTTTTCTATTTAGAAGCCCAAATTTAGATTACTTTAATACCCAAAGAGAAAAGAATAACATCCCCTTTAATGGAGAGATTTCTTTCCATTTGGGTATCCAAATACGACGAATCCAAGAAGCACGAAGAGTAGAAGGATGAATAGTTGAAGATCAAGAGTATCCCAATCAAAGTCACTTACGTTTATCCTAGGATCAAATACCGGGTTTATTGTAAGTGGTGCCTCACCACTTTTAATTTCTATAAATTATGGGTTTTAAAAAACAGGCAATTTATATATAAACATTTAATTTATTTATTAATTCGATTGATTGATTTGATTGATTTACTTTGCTTGTGATTAAGATTGCTTATTTTTCTTATTTTTTTGGTGATTCATATGTCGAGTTTTAATTTAGTCTGGAATCTGAACAAAAGCTCGTGAGGGCACGGACAAAAATATTCTTTACTTTAAATAAAAAAAAATTTAGGTTAACATAGAAACTCTAACAATCTAAGAAGTAAAAAAAAGAATAAAAATGTCAATTTAAATAAATTTATTAAAATTAAAAAATATAAAATAAATTCAAATAAAAATAAAATATAAAATAAAGAATAATAATGTCAATTTAAATAATTCTAATTAAAATTTTATTTTAATTAATTAATTAATTAATTTTTATATAATTAATTAAATACAACAAATGTAATTCAAAAATACATAAAAAATTTAATAAAATTAAATTAAATTTATAGATTATTTATTCAAATTTAAATAAAAATTTTGAGTAAATTTTAATTATAATTTATTAATAATTCATTAATAATTAATTAAATTAATTAAAAATTTAATAATTCTTTAAAAATTCTAATTAATTCAATAAAAATAAAAAAGTTTAATTAAATTTTAATTCATTTAAACTAAGTTAATTTGATAATGTGACTGATTAAAATTTATTTTAATCAATTAAATTTGATAATTAATTTTGAATAAATGAATTTAGGCTTTTATGCCTAATGCTTGATTCCTTTTGGAGGGCATTTTGGCATTTATTTTTAAGACCTTTAATACATTTTAAATAACCAAAAGAAGTCTCATGTATTGTGCACAACTCCTTTTAAGAAGGCACTAACATATTTTATTAGGAGGATCTTTTAACATTAATAACACACCGACCTTATACATTATGCTTGCTTCCATTATAAGGGCATGCATATTAAAATTATAAGGTCCCTTTTCTATCTCTAATAAATCTTTGAAAGTTTCTATATGATTATCTGCCCAACATAGAGGGTGGGTGTTTCATTTGAAAGCCTTAGGATTTATAAATTAATAACCCTTGCACTTTGGGGTTATTAATCTATAAATTCTTTAAAATTAAATAAACAACTTCAACATCTAAAACTCAAATTATAAAATGCATATACATATCATTTAAACATCAATTAAATTCTCTTTTAGCCTTTAATGAATAAATATTAAAAATACATACAATTTAAACATTAAACTCCTATAGGACATAACAAAGACACATAGCATCTTCCACACTCCTATAAGACAACCAACTTTAGCTTAAGCTTGGTAGGTAGTTTTCTTGGTTTAATTGAGGGTACCTTTGCCCAGAAGGTACCCATGTGTGTTTGCTTACTTTCTGCAAAATATAGATATCATATTTATTTTTTATTGATGCACTAGAGAGCAGAGTGAATGAATTCAGAGCTGTATAATTTACTTTTATTTACTTTTTTGTATATATATAACTGCTCACATCACACCATTATGTTTGTATTTTTATATTATTATTTATATTTCTATAAAATAGAATGTACTTAGGGATGATGTATATAAGAAAGAGATGTAAAATATAAATATTCTATATTTTTATATATAGATCGAGTTGTACAGAGTTATGAGTTGTAAAAGGGAAGAATGCAACTACTTATATATATATATATATATATATATAGTTTATTATTCAATTTTATAACTTCTGTATGCAGCCATGCACTATAGTGTAGATATATTTTGATGAAAACATAAAATATTATGGATGAGTTTATTCTCTAATCAAATGGAACTTTATTACAGTGTCATCTATAAAGGTTGACCCTATCACTTGTCTATCTCTCACCTCTATCAAAGTCAAAGAAGTCCTGCACTTCGTACAGTATAGAGCTTCGTAAGGAGTAATACTTATGTAATATTGATAACTGTTATTATATGCAAACTCTATCAATAGGATATAATCCTCCCAATTGCCCTTAAAATCCAGAACAAATAATCTCAGAAGATTCTCCATTATCTGAATAATCTTTTTAGACAGTCCATCTATCTTTGGAAGAAAAATATTACTAAATTGTAACTTTATCACAGTCTCTGGTAAATACATCTCCATAATCTAGAGGTAAATCTATCATCATGATCTGATACTATAAAAGGGAAGAATGCAACTACTTTTATATTTATATATATATATATATATATATATATATATATATATATATATATATATATATATATATATATATATATATAGTTTATTATTTAATTTTATAACTTCTGTATGGAGCCATGCACTATAGTGTCGATATATTTTGATGAAAAAAAGAAAATATTATGGATGAGTTTATTCTCTAATCAAATGGAACTTTATTACAGTGTCATCTATAAAGATTGACCCTATCACTTGTCTATCTCTCACCTCTATCAAAGTCAAAGAAGTCTTGCACTTCCTACAGTACAGAGCTTCATAAGGAGTAATACTTATGCAAGACTGATAACTGTTATTATATGTAAACTCTATCAGTAGGATATAATCCTCCTAATTGCCCTTAAAATCCATAACAGATAATCTCAGAAGATTCTCCATTATCTGAATAATCCTTTTAGACAGTCCATCTATCTTTGGATGAAAAATATTATTAAATTGTTACTTTATACATAGTCCATGGTAAATACCTCTCCATAATCTAGATGTAAATTTATCATCACGATAAGATACTGTAATGCCCTAGAATTAAATTTGAAAGAATTATTTATTTTGTCTTCTTAATTAATCAATTGGAGCATTTATAAATCATCATAGTAATAAATCTATATATAGTGAAAGTAACTAATAATTATATACCTCAAAATATTTTAATATATTCCTAATATTAATATACAATAGTCAGAAGATCAATACAATTACTACTCAATCACAAACTCATGACTATAAAAAATAAAAGAAAATGTAGAATAAAAGCTAAAGAAGAACCTGACAATCTTTATCAATATAACTGCTCATGATCCTAACCCCTTCCTTAACCTAAAATTATTAAAATCCATATAATGAACATAAAAGCCCAGCAAGTAACTAAAACTCTATTATTATTTTCAATATATGGTTAAAGAATTAATATGTATGTTTCAATTCTAATTAATATCAGTTATGAGACCATAAGAGCAATAAAAAATCTAAAAAAATTTATAATAAAATTGATATGATCAGTGAAGTCAAAAGAGATCTATCAAACTATAAGACATACGATAAAACATACTATCACACAATGAATCATGTCAGTAAGCTATGTTATATTGTATTAGTATGATTTCAGTTATATGTATCAATCAAGTTAATATACTATCATATAAATATAATCATAATTATAATTATAAAAAGTAAGGCAAGATAATCTAGCTTATTTTTTATCGTAGATCTATTATATGTCATAACTATTAATCTCTCAATCTTATCTTATCTTTCTGTAATTTGTATTAATCATTTATTTTCACATGTGGTTTTTAAAAATATCGAGGGCAACATTTTTCTAAGGTATGGAAAATATAATAGCCTGTATTTTGACCCATCTAAATAATTTTTTTAGGAGTCATTGTAAGTCAAATTTAAAAGCCATCTTCTCCAAAAGATAGATATTATTATGATTTAATTATATTAATTTTTTTTATAATTTTTGGGTACTGGTGCAAATCCTTAAGAAATTGACACATATTAGTATAAATGAGAACTTTGGGATCATTAGGTTTCCATTTTGTAAACTAATTTTACCAGTATTTTCTAAATAAAATGAGCTAATTTATGGATACTTTTTTATTATTTTTGGAGTCTTAAAATAATTTATATAAATTTATATTAAAAATTAATTATATTATTATTTTATTAAAATATCTTTAGCTATTATCTATAAATTATTAAATCTATTAAATCGTATTCTAATTTTGTTTAAACAGGAAGAGGGTGGATTTGAGAAGAAAAAGGGAGAGGTAATGAGAGAGAAAGCATGGTTTGGAGGCCGTAAAGCAATTTTCATCCATCGGTCCTATTAAAAAATTTGCTCGTCTCATTGTAAGGAATCGTTATCATATTTCTGATTTTAATAATTTTATATTTTTGATATTTTTTTATCAAATTTATATTTCTAGAAAGATTGTTTCTTAACATTGTAATAAATATAGGTTGGCTCTTAAAATATAATACACTGCACTGAGGGGTAGGCCAGCAAGCTTTCCTTAAATAAAAGATTGGTGGTGTAATCTTTGTTATAGCCTATAACTGATTGACTGAATTATGCCGATGAGTATAAATGTACAAAAATCAAAATAGAGAAATACATGTAAACTCAAATCTAATCCTGAATTGCTACTCGTCAATCTCATTCCCTTTCCCAATTCCTAAAAATTAGAATTAAATCACAGTGAGCTACAATAACTCCGTAGGCCACACAAACTGATCTTAATTTCTAAATTCATTTATTAAATATTTTGCTAAATATTTAAAGCAATTACATGCAGTCTAATAAATCACAATACTGAGAAATATAATAAGAGCATAGCAGTTATCCAATTATTCAAATATTAATACTGAGTAAATAAATAACTTAGAATACATATCATAGAGCAATTCATATCATATTTCTCGAACCTAGATAAAATCTCAAAGGATCCTAGCCATTTATGACTCCCTTTTATACTTATAGCATCGAAATAAAGGTGCCAATATTTGACATAACCCAAAAAACTGATTCGACCCGACTAAAAAATTCTAGGTTATGGTCAACTTGGACCTTAAACGGGTTGGGTGCGGGTTCTATTTTTCAACCCGTATGAAATTTTAGGTCAGGTTCGGGTCAACCTAGAAAACCCGAATGTGACCTCGTTTAACCCGATTTGTACCACAGGCCCGGTTATTTACCTTTTTATCCTAGCAAGACTTTAAACCTTAAGCAGTGGTGCAGCACATTTGACATTAGAGAGTCTAAATTTTGTTCATCTCTCTTCAAACATGCAACATTTAAGCTAGGGTTGCTCGTTTTCACTAGGGGTGTCAATTCGGGTCAACGGGTTGACTTGAACCCTACCCAATTAGCTAAATGGGTCAATGTTATCAACCATGACCCCCACGGGTTACCATGTTGACCCGACCCGACATGTGAACCCAATTAGCTAAAGGGAGAAAATGCAAAATCTGACCCAACCGCACGCGGTGAAGCAAGGCAGTGAAGCTAACAGTGACTAGAACACTAGTGAGGCGGAGTAGGCAGTGAGGTCGATAGTAGAATCATCTCCAAAATATGTTAGCATTCATAGTTTTGGGTTGGTCGTGGATGTTGTCGGGTCCTGGCATAATGCAATATTGGCATTAGTGAAGAGCCAAAGATGCTGCATTGCGTCAGCCTGCAGGCCAGCAGCAATGGCTATAGCACTCGACTAAACACCTAAGCCAAGTCACCTAAGACACAAATGACTGATCTGAAGTGATGAGACTAGACGCAGACGCGACGGCTGAGGCATTGATGCATGGATGCGAGGTATTGACGTTCCTGGGTTAATTCGGGTTGACCCATGGGTTACCGGGTCAACTTAAACCTGACCCAATTTTTAAATGGGTTAGAAATTCGAACCTGGACCCAATCTGTTTGCTAATCAGGTCAACCAGAACCAGAATTTTTTTGGGTTGGGTTTAGGTCGGGTGTTGGGTCTGGTCAATTTTTGACACCCCTAGTTTTTACGGAGCTTCATGCCTTCTGCCCAAATATTTTTATCTTTTCTCCTAATCTGTAGCTTTGCATCCTCACTTTATCAATTTCTCTATTAGTATATATTAAATCTTGCAAGTATTAACATTCTTTAGGTTATGTTTATGACTTCTAAGTCTTGGCTTTTTTTCTATGTTACTGAGTCATTGACTTACTGTTAGAGAGTTAGTTTTAAGTTATTTGGTTCTTCCTTCTAATTTGAAGTTGTTTTGCTTTTGAAATGCCGATTAGGGCATCACATTTTGCACATTCTTTTATTCATTTTGTTAAGAATTTTGAACTTATTATGCAGTTATAATCTTATTATGCAATTATAATAAGATTAGTGTTTTGAAATGTCGATTAGGGTTTTGAAATGTCAATTAGGGTTGTGAAAATTGAAATGTCGAGTTATTGTTGGCACTTGCCTATCTTTGATTCTCCGTTATAGTAATATATACTATTTTGTTTGATTAAACTTTGATACCTGTTATTGGAGATTGGAATATCAATAATGACTGTTGAGTTGTTGACATATTGTTGGCATTTGGGAATCTCTGATTCTCTGTTGTTGGCACTTGGCACTTGGCACTTGCCAATATCTTGTTTGTTTGATATTTACTTATTTAGGTAATTATTTCATACTAAATTAGTAACCATACTTGGCTATTACCTTTTTCCTTTGTATAATATGATTTAATTATTTTAATAGATGAAGGATTCAAACACCATTCCTGAGATTTATATTCATGAGAATGAGGAAGCTCGCATTAAAGATAATGTGGTAGAGCCATCTGATGATGCATGTAATGATGGTTCAATCATAGTTAAAAAGCATAGAATGATGACTTCCAAGGTTTGAAGTCATTTTTGAGATGTTATCTAATCTTACAGATGGTAAACAAAGGTGTAAATATAAAAAATATGGTGCACAATACTTATATGATAGTAAAAATGAGACTCGTAACTTAAGGAGACCCTAGCAAAATTGCAAGAGAAGAGATATATAAGATATAGGCCTAATCATATTGTAATCCAGTTCTAATACATCTATTTCTATGACTGATCATAAGTTTAACACCGCAGAATTTCATGATTTATTTACTGCTTGCATAATTATGCATGATTTGCCCTTCCAATGCGTTGAATGGTTGGGTGTTCAAGCCCTTCTATCCTATCTTCATCGGGATGTTCAACTTAGGAATATAATAAGGAATGATTGCAAAAAATTGTTCACCAAAGAGCTTTCTAATATTCGATTACAATTATGTAGGTGCACTAGTAGAGTTTGTGTTACATCTGACCTGTGGACATCCATAAACACAGATGGATTTATTTGCTTGACCGTGCATTATATTGATAATGAATGGTATTTACATAAAAAAATCATTGGGTTTTCTTTTATGCCACCAACCCATGCTGGTATAGTGCTCTTTGAGAAATTGCAATCTCTTTTTCTTGAATGGAAAATAGAATCTAAACTTTTCAGTATTACATTAAACAATGCTTCCACAATAAAAATATGTGTAGACTACTTAAGAAATCAATTGAATTTGAGAAGTGCTCTGTTATGTGAAGGTGAGTTTTTTTATATTATATATACTGCACATATTGTTAATCTTATTGTCCAAGAGGGAATCAAGGAGATTAATGCTTCAATCTCAAAAATCATGGAGAGCATAAAATATGTCAAAGGATCTCATGCAAGAAAATATTTTTTTTTTTTGATTGTATAAGACAAGTTGTTTCGAATCTAAAAGGGGCTTAAGGCAAGATGTTCCAACAAGGTGGAACTCCAGTTTCATAATGTTAGAAAGTGTTATCTATTACCAAAGGGCATTCCAATATTTAGAGTTGGGTGACTCCAACCACAAATCTTATCCAGCAAATTCAGAATGGGAGAGAATAGAGAAAATTTCAACTTTTTTGAGGCCTTTCTATAATGTAACGTGTGTTATATATGGCACGAAGTACCAACAGCAAATCTATATTTTTCATGCATATCGACAACTTATGCTACATTGAAACATAAATTGTCAGAGGGTCTTGATTATATAAAGCAAATGTGTTTAAGGATTATTGGAAAGTTTGAAAAGTATTGGTATGATTTTAATGTCATTCTTGTAATAGCAGTTATTCTTGATCCAAGATAAAAACTCACATTTATAGAATGGTGCTACAAGAGGTTGTGTGTGGGTGATTAAGCTTAAGAAGGTGAAGGATAGCTTGTTCTCATTATTCTCAAATTATATAAGTAATCGTGTGAATGTTGTATTTAGGTTAGGAGTAAATGCAGGAGAAAGATGACATACTGAATGCACAAGCCATTCTTCTTCCACAGTAATTTAGTCCAATTTCTTCAGGTATTACTTGTTTTGTAAGTGTGAGTTCCTTAATTCCACTCTAATGCACAAATGTTCAATTCTCACTTCCCAAAATAGTATTTTGATTCTTTTGAGGAGGAGGTCGAAATGCCAAAAAAATTAGAATTGGAGATATATCTTAATGAATCAAAACTAGATAGAAAAATTGAGCTAGATATACTACATTTCTGGAAAGGCAATCAGTATAAATTTCCTGAGGTTTTTGTAATGGCTCATGACATTTTGTGTATTCCCATAAAAATAATTGCCTCTGAAAGTGCTTTTAGCAATAGTGGTCGAATCCTCGGTCACTATCAGAGTTCACTAAAACATGATATTGTTGAGGCTTTGGTTTGTGCAAAAGATTGGTTATATGGGGATAAGGGTGCAGTTTTATTGAACTTTTACTTATGTAAGTGCACTAGGATTAGATTCTTTAATACTTAAGAACTCAAATACATATTATTATTTGTTACAGTTATACATGATCCTGAACTTGAAGCTGAGACTGAAGATATCCTTACTTTAACAGTAAATCAACTTCAGAGAGAAGCTGGGGAAACTTCTGTTATTACATAATACATAGTTGTTAAGTGTTATGTTATGAATAATTTATTTATCTGGTTAGTAGTGAGTGGCTGAGTGCTATGTCAAATGACGGTCTTGTGATTCATTAACTCATAAGGTATAGCTAGTGAGTTATTTTGGATGTTCTGTTTTGGATCTGCTGCTGCTTCTTCTGATTCATTATCTATGCTGATAATTTGAGTTATGTCACTTCTCTTTAATGTGTTACTTGTTTTCAGTATGTGAGTTCTGCGTCTAAACTTGAGGTATAATTGCTGTCAGAATTGTGACACCTGCTGTCAGAATTCAATTGGTATCCTATTTGGTTTCTTATTTAGTTATTTGGTATCCTGTTTGGTTTCTTATTTGTTGTTTTGATGAAAGCCTAAAATTGTGAAATCTATTGTCAGAATTCATATATTATTTATTGTTGTTTGAAGCGATCAAGCGATGATAATAAACCTTCTGAAATTATAGTGGGAATTGTATAAGAATAAATGCTATTACGGCAATGAGGCATTTGTAATTTTGTATTCTCTTACAATGAGGAGATACTATATATTTAAATGAATAGATACTAAGTTAATACAAAGTACAAACTGTCTCCTTGGATCGTAATATGCTAATGTTGATTGAACTTACACCTCGTTAGGTAATTAAAGATTTGGAGAGTTTAATCTGAGCAATGTATTAAAGTTTTATATAGATTTAACTTGTTTTATTACAGTTAAATCTATGTCATGCTTGAAGACAAATTCTAGAGGAGCATTTGAGCAAAATTGATTTGTAAATGTCTAAAAGAGCAATTGGTTTGTAAATATTTTGTAAGCAATTGATATGTAATATTGTGATTTCACTGATTTGTAAATGATTTATTAATTGTAAATTGTAAATCAACCTACTGTAATTGTTTATATTGCAGTTCAATCTGTGATTATGTATTTGTAAATGAGCAAATGATATGTAATATTATTTTATTTTCAACTCTACCAAATATAATTATAAATTGTTTCTATTTTATATTTTAAATTGTTTTACGCTTTCACTGTTTGTTGAATTGCTGCATTAAAAATTAGATTTCTTTTCCAAAAAAAATCAGATTTCAATGAATTCTGGGTCGTGTCGGGTTTCGGGTTTTGGGTTAGGGTCTGATATAATGACCCGTTTCTAAAAATGAGTCAGGTTTGGGTTGACCCGTATCGTGTCGAGTCAGTTTTGGGTTGGACCCGAACCCGACCCATAACTCGGTATTGACAGCCCTACACCGGAACATACCCGTAGGCACTAGAACATGCCTTATAGGCACCAGAATATTTCCTAATATAAACATAATCACAAGGGATTCTAACTCCTTATCTCTCTTAGCAGAAATAATTTAATCACAAATACACATTTTTCATCATGTTATAGTCGTTAAAGTGTAATTGATCACGTGTCAGAATTGCATAATTTCTCATAACGGTAGGCAACAGAAAATCCTACAACAAAAAAATGCACATTTTCAATAAATAACCAAATTAGCATAGATTGTATAAAATAATATTTTAAGACTTTTAGCATACTCCAACATTATTTTTTTCAGTTCAAATAATTTTCTATTCAATAAAAATCTCACAAATTTTAAAACCCTCATTGTGAAATTTTCAAAAAATATTTAAAATGTACATAATCTTAATCTTTATAACATATAAAAAGTTACGGGGTGAAATTTTTACCAATGCAAAGTTATCCACATTTTTTGGTAATGAAAATAATTTTTTATCAAAAAATTATGTAAAAATTAAGTATGTTTGAAAATTTAGATAGGCATGGTGTGACCTACCTCAAGACGAACAAATTTCTCAACTGGGCCGACTGATAAAAATGACTCTAAGACCTCTAGATTCGGGTTTTATTTGAATGTTTTAGTAACTCTGTAGTCTGTAGTTTATTTAAAATGAATATTGGAAGAAAATTAGAAACATTCCAAAACAAGATTTTGGGATTTGCCTGTCACAGCTCAACACGATAGGGCTTATCTTGGTCGACATGCGACTCAAAAAGGAGTGGACTAATCACTAAATTAATATCTTCTCACCTATGGTTAATCATATATCAATGTGTATATTAATGAGTCTAATAGCCTTATTTAATTAGGAATTACAACAACTTAATGTAAAAATAGCATTCTTGCTTGGTGAGTTAGAAAATATAATTTTGATGGCTCAACCAGTGGATTTCATTGTTCCAAATAAGGAAAAGCGCATTTCTCTTTTGAAGAAATCAATATACGTGTTAAAGCAATTCCCTTACTAATAGTACCAAAGATTTAGGCTTCGTTTGGGACGGGTTTCTTACTGCTTCTTAAAGCAGCTTTCTAGTATAAATTTTTTTAATTTTTATACTAAAAAGTTACTTTAAGAAGCAATAAAAAAGCTGCCTCAAACGAAGCCTTAATGTAGTCATATGATAAAATCTATCTTTAGAATGTTCTAAGAAGCTTTTCTATGATAGGATCAAAAGCAATAAGTGTACCTCTTAGGAGTTAGTTCAAGCTAGCTGCAACACAATATCCTAAATATAATCTAATTATAAAATTATCTTCAATAGATGCAAAGTATACTGCTTCAACTGAAGCAATAAAGCAAGTTATATGTTTGTTTGATTTGTTGGGAGAGTTTGACATTTTCTATAATGTTATCATAGCTTATGCATGCAATCATAGTGCTTTACACCTATGTGAAATTCTAGTCTTTCATAAAAGAACAAACACATGGATGTAAGGTTCACTTCATTCTTGATTTGGTGAATTTAGTTGCAGCTAAACTATTGAAAGTATAAACTAATGATAATCCCACAAATATGACAACCAAGGTAGTTTCTTTGAAAGTGGTGTGGGTGGGCAACCTCATGTGTGATTAATCTTTTTATTATATTAATCAAGGTGGGAATCAATATAGTTGATTTATGATTAATTAAATTTATTATTTTTGCATCTAACACTAACCTTTCGATAAGTTCTATTTTATGATATGGTGGCGTCAGTCGGGGCCTGAGAAGAGGTCTGGCGGTGGCTATTGGCTAGTGAAAGTTCGATAGTGCTGGCTAGGTAGAGGTTCACCTACAATGGATAGGTAGTAAAAGGCCTACGGTGGCTAGCCAATCTCGATTTGTTGGTGTTGTTCAGATGGGGATATGAGATTCCTGAAGCCTCAAATTCTCTTGAATATTTAGTGAAGGGGTCAAGATCCCCTCTTTCATATTGGTAATGTGAACCTATTTATAGATTTTTGGGAGTAGCATACCACACAAATATGGAGGATATCGAGAGCAAACATGGAGCACTCCATCGATCGGCATGTATTGATTCCCTTGGTCATGAAGCTTTCATTTAGCATTTAGTTGTGTTAATGATGTCGGAATTAAGTGATCCTAGACTCATTGGATTCATCTCGTTGAGCCACTGGATTCAACTATAACAATGTCAAATTTGGATATTATTTGATCATCTAACTAATGTCTTAAAGTTTTTAATTATGCTTCAGGTTAGTGATTTAACTATAAATTTGATGGCATCGGAATTCGAAAGATCCTGAATTTACTTTTTGAAAATTTTTAATATGCCTCGAGATTCACATCTAATCAAGATAATTTTTGATGATGTATCAAGAGTATCATCAGTCTTAAAGCTAAACTTCACCCTATCTAGCTATGAAATCACATGAGTAAGACTCCATAAAAAAGAATACACATTAGGAGATGAGCTTAAATTCACTAAATTGACCAAAGAAATGTAATTACACACTATGTTACTATCCTAACAAACAATAAAACAATACAAAATAATATAAAAAATAATAACATGCTGTCAATCAAATACTAATAATGTATTTTAATTAAATTTAATCACATCATAACTTTTTTTTTTTTGGCACTTATAATGTATTTAATATTATATAACTTAAAATAAAAAAAGAAAAGAAAAAAATCAAGTCAGAGTCGACTCAAAGGACGCTGGAAATAAATGAAATATATTAGCCAAAATATCTGTATTTGATAAGGATCAATAAAGTAAAATTTAATAAAACGCTGAAACGATTATTGGCTTTATATATTTATTTATTTATTTTTTTATTTTTTTGTCAAACTAATTATATATTAAAATAAAAAGGTAAATTTGAGATTAAAACAAATTTGGATTATTCTTATTTTATGTTTATAAAATAAAATTAAAATCAATTTAAGATTAAAATAAATTTATAATTTATCTAAATAGATTTTTTTTGCCAACAGTACTTTACAGGTTATTTATACCTTTCAAATAAAAGTGGTTCCACCTGCTATCAAAGTGAAGCTGTTGTCATCTGGCCTGCCAACTTTGCAGTCAAGTTGGTTTTAGTATTTTTAACTCATATATTTAAAAAGAAATTTCAAATAAATTGCTTTCATTAATAGTTAGCTTTGACTAAGATAACTACAATTTTATATTTGTTATGTGTGAAAAAATTTATTTCAGTAGAGAGTATATATGTATTTGATATCTTAGGCTTCATTTGAGATAATTTTTTTAATGCTTCCCAAAACTGCTTATCAGTTAAACATTTTCTTGAATGAGAAATTTTTGTACAAAAAAAGTTATTTTAGAAAGCAATGAAAAGCTGTCCCAAGCGAAGCCTTAGCTTTGTTGAAAAATTTAGCTTGTACATATAAAAGCTGTGAAAGAACAGAATTTTTTACATAGAAGAATAAAAAATAAGAAAATCCATATGATATGATCTAATTGAGATAATCAATATATAATTAAGATTTTATTTGGGACGATTTTTTTTATTGCTTTTTAAATAGATTTTTAGTACAAAAATTTTTAATTCAAAAAATTTTTATACTAGAAATAAATTTTAAAAAGCAGTAAGAAAGCCGTGCCAAATAAAACCTAAATGTGCAAGAATCTACTCTTCCCTATAATTGAATAAGATGAGTTACGTAATTGAAAATAATTATTTGATTTTCGTTGTAGAGATTATAAAAATAGTGTGCACCAAATTGATAGTTAAAACCCAATAAAATGATTTTATTTTAATATTCAGATAATAATAATCAGGTGGAGGAAGTCTGGCGATGTTGGCGCCGATTGCTGATGATGATCGTCAATATTAATTGCTAGAAAATATAAAATTTTTTAACTCTCCCAACTCTTGAACTTCTACTTCATTGAATGAATAGAGCCCTAATTTTTTAGGTGGATTTTATTCTATGGTTAAATATTTATTTATTTTATTCAGTTTAGTGGATGACTATCGATAGCGACATAAATGGATTGGTTGGACGGGCAACCGATTTGGCTACGTCTGCCATCAACAGAAATGGACAATTAAGTGTTTTATTATTATTATTATTATTTTATTTTAATGAGGTATTGGTTTAAATTGTAGTTAGTTATGCATTGTAAAAGAAATTAGGGTTTCTATGCGAGTGCAGGCTATGATCTAAATAAGTTATTATTATATATATATATCACTATCATCATTATTATTCTATTACTTCTCCCATAATATTTGCTATAATTACATGAGATCAAATAAATGCTCCTAATTTTATAATCTCATCTTCTTTGACTGTGAATAAGAGTGAAACCGAGTCAAGCCGAATCGCGAGCTGACTCGAGCTCGACTCGGTAACAGGCTCGATGAGTCGAGCTGATCAAGCTCGAACACAATTTCAAGCTCGACAGCTTATCAAGCTCGAACAGCCCTCCGCTTGACTCACGACCTCGTCGAGCAGCTCGTGAAACGTGTTGTTGGCGGGAATATGAAATCGCATACATGGGGAAAATGAAACGCGACGTACTGACGCTGGCCGGATACTGGCGGGAAAATGAAATCACAACGGACTAATGCTAACCGGACACTAGCGAAGTTGCAGACGCTGGGGACGCTGACAACTGACTCTGGCACAATGAACTGGTGCGGATGAGCAGCTCGAACTGCCTCTCGATGAGCAACTCGACGAGCACTTTTTTCCTTGTCGAGTAGTGTTCGAGCTCGACTCGAGTTCGAGCTCGACTCGAGTTCGAGCTCGAGCGCGGTATTTGATAGTCGAGCTCGACTTGAACACCCCCTGACTCTAGCTCGACTCGACTCGTTTGCACCCCTAGTTGTGAAGAAGAGCAAACTCCTATAACTTTAAGTATATCGTGGATTATTTTAACTATGTTAAATCAATGTAATTAGGCTGACAATTTTCTATAGCTGCAAGTATTGTGCATTAAAAAAAATCTTCGGTATATTATTAAAATAACTATCATTAATGGTCCAAATTATTTCTAATTAATTGACTAATTTCATAGTTTTTAATTCAGCTTTTAAAACTGTTCATAATATGCAACAATTAATTCCGAATTTCTATCTATATTGGGTTCATAAGCCTCGTTCTCTACCGCTACTAAAAAAACATAATCCATCATTTTAGGAGAGAGAAGGTTTAGAAGAATTCAAAATTAATGAAGAACACGACCAAATTCTAATCGTCGGAGGTATTTAAAATTTATTTGAGAATTAGTTTCTAACAAATAGTTAGGATGAGGTTGTTGTTGATGATGATTATTATAGGGGAGAAATCAGCTTTAGTTCTCGGGGAGCAAGTGACAAACTTATAAAAAATTAAAATATATATAAGGGTTCAAAAATAATTTATTTTGCACATAATTATTTTTCACAAACTTGTTTGTTAGTGTTAAAAAAATTCAATATAATCGGATGATAATAGCGGGAGGCCAAGAGGTTTTTCAATTTTTGGAGGGGCAAATTGCGTGAAAAAAAGGTTGGCTTGGGACAAAAAAATAAAATTCCAGATGGGCATATTACAAATAACTCTTACTAAACTAAGAGTTTTAATTTTTTAGGGGGTAACCCTCCCTTAGCAATACACAATTCCTCCTTGATGATGATGATGATGATGATGATGATGTGGAGGTGGCAAGGAGACATTTCCATGCGTTGGCTACTAAAAGGTTGATAGTAACCACTACTCAGCTGTTATCTGCAGGGGCTGTCGGTGGGCTGCTCCGCTGGTGGCTGTGTGGCATAAAAAAAAGGCCCGTTTATGTGAAGACACCCCTTTGAAACCTTGGATGTTGAAACAATCCATGGCGCTTCAAAATCTAAAGCTGACTGATTTCAGTCTTGTTTACGTGTCAATTTTGCGCAATAATAATTGACTACCAAGTTCCTTATTCTGGTCGTCAATAGCAATCAAAGATAAGTTAGCATGCTTAATGTAGCATCAATTTTCCTTTCAATTGCTTTGTTCCTTATTCTGCTTTAAAATGCAGTAACTCTTCTCCAACCAAACTCCATTTCTTAACACCTAAAAAGAATATTCTGTGTATATTCTTTCTCATTTTTTTATATTTCTTTCTTAACACCAAAAAATTGACGTCGATAAACAATGCGACCCAAATATTGGCATCGCACTATTCACCTCGTGAATTTGGCATGCGATTTAATGTTCGGGTGGAGCGAATGACAGATGCCAAACCAACGTAAACAGTTCGGTTAGAGATGGTATTAAAAGTCTTTTTTTTTTTTTAGTGAGAATGAAGCTCTACCTGGCTAGAATCTATGTAAAAAATTTACATGCAATACTCAATAGGAATGAGTGACAATGAAGAACTCAAAATGCTAATTAAAAAAGATAGATAAAGCCGATGAGGATGATATTATTTAGCATAAAACCAATGTATAGGTTTTGGTAAATCCTTATTTGTGCATCTATTTCACTAGGTTTGCCAAAAATCATAACAAGAGCAAACAAGGAATATAAAATCTTATTTATGATTTTTTTCATTTGTTTAAAGGCTAGGGAACCCTTTTTCTTTACCAGAATAAAAAATGATACAAAAATAGAGCTATAGAATGATGAATCTACCCGAAAAAAGGAGAGAGAAAAGGCTAAACAATTGCTCTAAAATATATATAATTGTCACAACCTGGATCAATAGCTTGGAATACCAAGTCGAGGGTATTAAGTTTACTTCTTTCAACAATAATTAAAACAATTAAATAAAACAAAATACAAATTTTTGAACAAAGCCACTAATCATCCATTTCAAATTTGAATATGTATGGTACAAATCGTACCTATTTTCATTAGATCATCCATGCTTATACTTGAAAAATCTTTCCTGTTAGTCATTTACTTAATAGGAAATTTTCCTGAAATATTTAATTTAATATGTTGAGTTTTCATCATCAAACACATTTGTTAATTACAATTCTATAATATAGCTTATATATATATATATATATATATATATATATATATATATATATATATATATATATATATATATATATATATGTGTGCGCTCGCACATTTGTGAGTTATTCTAATTAATCTTAGAACTCTTTATTTAAATAAAATTAAATTTAAGTACTAATAACCATTATTTTTCATGAAATATTTATTAATAGTGCAATTGTCAATTTTTAACTTTTAACTGGTCATTTATTTCAGGAACATAATTTAATATTGCACTGTATAATCATTTCGATTTCTAACTTTTTTCATTTTTCGTGCACAAGTGCATTACTTCCCTTGCTAGTTCTGTAATGGGGAAGTACATAAATACCTGCACTACTCACTACGTGCCCCAGAAAAGGAATACTACTCAGCCAAAATTCACATTTGAAGAATTTTACATATAGTTAATGTTGTCTCAGAGTCTCCAAAACAATCCTCTGATGTCTAGCCTGATCTTCCTCATAAGCAGATTACCAAAATATTGTCTATGAAAATAATAACAAATTGATCTATATAATCCCTGAACACTTTATTTATCAAACCATAAAGACTGCTGGTGCCTTCGTCACCCCAAAAGGCATGACTAAGAACTCAGTGTTTATATCTCGTATTAAAAGTTGTCTTTATCACATTTGACTCTCACATTTACCTGATAATATTCATATCGCAAATCAATCTTGGAAAATACAAATGATCCAACAAGCTGATCAAATAGATCGTTAATTTGTGACAAGTGGTACTTATGTTTTATAATGACTTTGTTCGATTCTCTATAATCTATACACCTGCGCATCGTACTATTTTTTTTCTTCACAAATAGAGTAGGTGCTCCCTACAGAGACACACAAAGATGGATGAATCTCCTGTTAACCAACTCCTGAAGCTCCTTAGATGCCATCCTATATGGTGCTTTGGAAATCAGGGCCATACTTGAAAATACATCAATACATAACTCTATGTCTCTGTCCAGAGGTAAACTGACTAAATTTTCAAGAAAAACATCTGAGAATTCTAGCACTATAAGGACACCAAAAAGAGAACCATAATTCATACTCATATCCGGTACATATGCCAAAAATACCACACAACCATTTTTTTTTCACAATTTATCTGCTTTCACAACAGAGATCAAACAGGATAAATACAACCATTTTTTTCAAGCAATCATGTCCACCACCTCCCCTGGACTCTTCTGGTCTAAACCTACTCTTCTTCTTCCAAGAAAATTCACTGCCAGAAATCTTGCCACCAAATCTCTTCCTACTAGCAGTCCATTGCTACTGAGTAGCTATTAGATCGTTCTCAATCAATCGGGCCCACTCCACCAACACAGAGAAATAAAAAAGGTGAAATGAAACTAGTTGCTTGCTCATACTATCTTAGAGTCCCCTCAGAAATTTGCACAAGAAACCAAATAGAAATGAATACCCATACATACTCAAATTAACCCACTTGACTTATAGATCAATTTTATATAACTCTATTTTACGATTCATTTTCAAAACCACTGTTATGATATCATAAAAGCTTGTCACAAATCAACCCGATAAGACATATTGATGGGACAGGTCCTATCATGTTGGCTTGCAAAAGGCAAATCCTAAGATCTTGTTTAAAAAAATTTTAGACTTTTCTTCTGATATAAATATTAAAATAATTAACATACTATAAAGCTATTAAAATATCTAAAGTGCTGAAATAAACTCATCCACAAAATTTACTTTTTATTCATCATCAAAATGATATATATATTATTACAGTATATGACTATAAATAAAAGTTACAAAATAGAATAATAAACTAGTCATGATTATGCAAAAGTCAACAAAGGAAATACATGTAGACTCAAATCAGATCTTGAACTACTAATCAACAACCCTCTTTCCTTTTCCCAGATCCTGAAAATTGAATACAACATCACGATGAGCTAAAGTAGCTCAGTAGGCCACAAACGTCAATCTAAATTTTCAAATATTTCTTTTATTAAATATTTTCTAGAATATTTAAATAGAGTATAATAAATTACTGTGCCGAGCAAATTAATAAGAGCATAGTAGTTATTTAAAGATTGAAGTAATAATACTAAATTATCAGATAAACTGAAATTCATATCACAGGACAAAACATAATAGATTTTTCGGTCTTAGAAAGAATCTCAAAAAATTCTGGCACTCAATGTGCGTAAAACACCAATGTGCGTGTAGCACCAAAACATGATCATAGGTATCAAAATTTGATATTTTGTTACAAGAACATGCTTTATATGCACCAGAATATCTTGCTCTTTTCATAATAATTTCTACAAAACTTTGAATTCAACCAATAAATTTTTGTTTTCGTTACAAGAACATGATTTATACATAGTGCAATCATATAAACACATATTTTATTACATGGTAACAATTAAAGCATAACTGAGCTCATATCAGAATAACATAGCTTTCTAAAACGATAGCAATAAAAATTTCTATTGAGTAAAAATCTATAGTTTTAAAATATAACCAAATTATCAGTGATTATATAAAATATCATTTTAAGACTTTAATCGTACTACAACACTAATTTTTAGAGTCCGATTTATTTTTTATTCAATAAAAATCGTATAAAATCCAAAACCCGGGGTGTAAAATTTTTATTTTTATATTTTAAATGTTTAAAATCTTAATCTCTATAAAAAAAAGCTATACGATGAAAATTTTACCAGTACAAAATTATCCTTATTTTTCGATAACGGAAACAGAAATTTAATTGAAAATTCAAGAAATCTCTACATTTTTTAAAACCGAAGTAAGCATAGTGTGACCTATCTTAATCCAGACAACTTTCGAAACTGGACCGAAGTCTAAAAAATGGGCCAAGGCGCCACTGTTTAAGCATCACAATGCTAGTTCAAATTTCAAAAACCTGAGAGCAATGCTCCAAGGCGCCACTGTTCAGTGCCAAGGAACCACTATTTAGCACCTGAGTGCCACTGTTTAGTGCCAAGGCGCCAGAACACCAAACACCTAGGCGCTCCAAGGAAAAAATTCCAGATTTCACCAATATGCATTCAAACTCTTGTAACTCACTCTAACACATACAGACCTTTTTCATATATACATATCACTTCCAAACATATGCAAAATACTTAAAGATACAAAAGTTTAATTATTTACCTTTTTCAAATTAGGTCAAAATAGGTTAAACAAATATTAAACTTGGAGGTGCCGCAGCTTGCTTGCGGTGAAAATGGTTTTCACTCGAAGCTGGGCGAGTTTACTTTTCCTCAAAAATTAGCTTAAACGCTTTACATTGCATTCCTTTTACTTTACTTTGTATTCCTTTTTCATCCCACCAAACACCAATCTTTTCAAAACCTATGTAAAAGGACTACTATACAACCATTTTATTTCAAACCAAATAGCACCTTAGTATGTTTAGCGGCTTATTTTTCTTTCTTGCATTATTACAATATAATTAATTTCGTTACAAGGAAATACACTTCAACTTCTCTCTCTCTCTCTCTCTCTCTCTCTCTCTCTCTCTCTCTCTCTTTTAATATACCTTTGCGTATTAGGCATATTTCTGATCTCCTTGTTTATTACCCAAAATTTGGTTCAAATAAGTTGTGGGGAAAAACTTTGGTGCTGCAGAGGCCGATGCCATATTGAATGTGGAAGCCAGGAACCATTGTAGGCTATCTTCCTCGTCAATTGCTGCTGGATTGCCGCTGCTTGGGAGGTAATTGGAGAAAATCTTCTCTAGAGAATAACTTTTTTTCAAATTTTTGTGTTGTTTTCTCACTGACCAAACTTCCCAATCTTCAGGCAAGCAAAATATCAACGAAAATTATTTATGTTAATTTGGTAAGCATATGATTTTTTCTCTTTTTGTGTAGTTTCTCCAATTTCTGTTTTTTGTAGGGTGGTGCTCATGATTGTTGTTTGGTTTTTATAATCATATCAAATAGTTCAAAAGCCAGGACTACTCAACCCATTTTCAATGGAAGTTTTTGGCTTCGTTTGGCTCAACTTTCTTACAGTTTCTAGTACAAAAATTTCTAATTTAAAAAATTTATGTACTAGAAAGCTGTTTTATAAAGTATTAAAAAAGCTATCTCAAACGAAACCTTAAGCAATTAGGCCAGCCTTATGAAATCATAGTTTTATCGCTTAGTATTTGATACATTTTTTCCCACAACCATTAATGATTAATCCGCAAACCTATCTCCAATCACTTTCCCATATCCTCATAAGTCAACCCAATGCAAGCCCTTCATAAGTCTAACCTAAGCTCCAAAAAGATCTTTATTGATGAATCTACAAATCTAGTCGTGGGCTTTCATAGCTCAACTCTCATATAATTGTCTCCCAACTTCGTCTCCCCTCTCGACATCAAAGTTCGACTCCAAAGTCTGACTACTAATGTTCTTTCCCCTTTAGACACCAAAGCCAACCCCACACCCCTATAAGATGACAACTAACATTCTCTCCTCTCGATGTTTAAACTCAAGGTCCTCCAAATAAACACTAAATAATCAAAAGTGATGGGAGATGAATCTTTCAAATAAATAATTATTTAATTCTAACTCTATAAGCTTATTACAAAACCAAACATCATTAATAAAATAAAAAATTTAAATAATATATAGTTACAATTTATGATTTTGTGAGTAATTTGCTCAAGTTCTACTATTTAATATTTTATATATTTTTTGTATATTGTGCAATGTGCAATAAAAAATAATGGGCACTGCTATAACTCTAAAAGTTTAATCTGCTTACTTCATTTAATTTGTATGCATTATTTTTAATTTTAAAATTATAATACTATATCCAATGCATGTACATGTCTAATATTTTCAGTAATCGATGTGCTCTGTGTTCGTGCCCGTGCATCCTACTTTGAATAGTATTTATGAAATCATAGCTTCGTCGCCAAGTGTTTGGTAAGTTTTTCTCCCACCACCATCCCCAACCATTAATATTCAAGGCTCGTTTGGGACAGCTTTTGAACACTGCTTTTTTGCTGCTTTCTACAAATATTTTAACTAGAAAGCTGTTGTAGAAAACAATTAGAAAGCTGTCTCAAACGAAGTCTAGGCCTGCTTATGATGACTTTCTAAATCATCATAATACAACCCAAAGCATGCCCTTCATAAGTCTAACATAAGCACTAAAAACATCTATACTCCTGCCTCATTAAAATTTTTAATTTTAATTAAATTTTAGTGATTTTCCGTCCTGTATTTTTGTCGTTCAATTCTCTTAACTTAGATCTTTCCAAAATTTCTTAAATATGATGGAATGTATTCTAAACTTTCAAATTTTGATGGAAATGTTATCTTCCTAACAACTATGAATAGCTCATTTCTCCAAAATATAATTGTACTTCCCGTAGGTTCAAGTGAACCTGCTGGGCACTAGTCATTAAGCCTACAAAGTCTATACTTGAAAAAACCATCACACAGCCCAAACTCACATTAAAGATGCCAAAAATTCTATAATCAATCTCTATTAAATATTAGGACTTCCCAATAATATAATGATTTGCCTCACATATCTCCCCCAAAAATTTTCACCATTAATCCGACTATCATTATCAAATATTTTAAGATATCTTCCTATTTATTCACCACGTGATGCAGTGAATCAAATATTTTGACTGAATTTGTCACATCTATAATCCTTATTAATCATCTATCTTACTTAGAGAATTTTGAACAATTCCTACAACAATGATTACTAGAATAGAAGCATCTTAACATTAACCTATTTGTCTTAATAAATCACTACTAAACTAAAGTGTCATTATTAGCTGATAGCTTATGTTAGCTGATGAATGATAGTGGGCATCGATATTAGTCAATGATTGGCATGAATGTTGGTCAATAATATGCATTTTATATTAATCAGCGATCAGTGTCAGGCAGTGGCAATTGTGACATCAATATTGAGTATTGATGTTGATTGATGATTGGCGTCGTGCGGTGGCAGAGTGAACTCTAGAATTCTCTATGTCTAAGAATATTCTCCGACAAAGATGATACCTTTTGACCCATTTATAAATTTTTAGATGACAGAATCTGACTCATTTCTTTGTAAGTCTTCAAATTCTATCAAAAGATTTGAAATATTACTCTGGATCATTTGATATTTCTTAGACATTGTAGTACCTCAATAATCTTTGAATTGAGTGATCCTAGACTTGTTGATTTTGTCTCGTCAATATGCTTGGTTTGATTATAAGTTTAAAAAAGATGAGGATGTTTACTTCCATAAATGACCTTAAGAAGTTTATAATTATGCTTTTGATTACTTAATTTATGTTGTTTTGACTGCGATCTAGGTGCACTTAATATTGTTGGGTCTCATCGAACAACACTATTTTGATTATAAGTTTCTACGAAATAAAGTTTATAAGATCTCAAAATCAATTTTTTAAATTTTTTATCACAGGGTTGTCATATTTCATGTATTTACATGCACTCATGCACGTAGAGGTAAAAGAACTTTTTTAGAACAACAGGCAAAACACACATAAGTATCAATATGCATATTCTCAAACATTAGACAACACAAGAAGCATTAACAAAAACACCTTCTCAAAATAATATATTGGATTGATTGGCAAATAACCCTTACATTGACTATAATAATATATAGGATTTTAGAGCATAATGAGCAAGTACAATAAAACCAGCTTTATACAATATTATTGTTCTCTTTTATTGATCAACTTGAAGAAAACATTTTGTATTTTGTATAACAAATAGTGCAATAACTTTATTTTAAAATCATCCCAAAAAAATAACTCTAAGAGTAGCACATTCAATATCCCTCTTCATTCCTTTAATTGCCGCCCAAACCACCACCTTTTAAGTTATATTTCTGTTATCTAGATAATACATTCAGCATATATTTCTCTATCTCCAGTAACCAACCCTTTATTATTAGTAGGCTTCATAGCTCTCTTAAATAGTGGGGGTAAAATAACTTTAAATATTTATCTTCCTCTATTATAATAGTACTATTTATTATAATATATGCACTACATTTTAGTTGGGTTACTATTATAACCAATTACATCATAGTTTTTAATGATATAGTGCCTATTTTACTTTGTTGTGATGATTTTTTTGTACAAAGTATTATCTACAGCTTATTGTCATGGAGAGAGCTTACCCAAGTCACCCGCGCGGCCTTAACACTCCTTCCTCGTGCCAAGTCAGCCTAAAATTCTCACTATGCTTGGCTAGAGAACAAAGAATGCTAGAGAGGAAGTAAATGGGGAAAACTTTAATATTACAAGAGAATTTTACAAGAGGGGCTGGAGGGAGTTGGGAGATGTGGGGAGTTGATTACAAATGAAAGGGAAGAGTTCTATTTATAGCCCTCCTCTCATGTCTAAGAACATTCTAGAATCCCTCCATAATTCATAAGTGTGAAGTTCTCTTGAATACTCCACATTATTTCCTACACTCTTACATAACTCTATAATATTTTAGATAGTTCTAGAGTATCCAAGATTACTCTCTAAATATCTTCACCATTCTAGAACATCCTAAAGCACTCTAGAATCTTCTAGAAAACTCTAGGCCTATCCAGAACCTTCCAGGACCTTTCAAAATATTCTAGAACCTTCTATATTCTTCAAGAACCTTCCAATGTCATGTGACCCAATTCAGGAATGATTTTGAAGGACTTTTTGGCCTCAACTCGGCATGTCACGCCTAAGGGATTTGACCAAACCTCTAAGTCCAACATTTGGGCGTGACATTATACTCCCTAAAGCATTTCCTCATTCGTAGGTCTTGAACATTGCTTATTTGTGCAATTTTATTCATTAACTATCATTTATACTTACATAATTAACCTGCTCTCATAATAATAATCAATAAGCTTTTATATATGATAGTGTCGCAAACATGTATTGCAAATCATGTATAAATTTCTTAATTTTTTGTCATTCTTATTACTCATCTACAAGATCAGCCTATCACCTTATCATGATTCTAATCAAATATGGACTAGATTCATTCATACTAGTCCAATATTTGCTCTAACACTAATTTTCATTAGTCAATTTTGTATAATCTTTATGCTATAATAATCATACTAACTTAAAGGTTTGTTTGCGACGATTGTTGCTTTTTATAAAAGTGGTTGTAAAGCTGCTATGGAGAAAGTAGCTTTTTGAAAGTTGTTGTAGAAAATAGCTTCTAGCATAAAATTTTTTTGAAAGCATTGAAAAAATACTAGGCAAACGAAAATTATGATTGCAGTCTGAAAAGTAAAGCTGCATGAAAGTTTCCCAAACGAAATCTAAGTCAAGCAAAAAAAGTTTAATCATTGAATCCATAAATCAATTACTTTCTCCATCATATCATCATATAAAATAATCATAAAATCGTTAATAGATTTAAGTTAATTTATAGCATAATGAATCAAACAATATTTTTTTTTTTTTTTTTGGGGGGGGGAGGGGTACGAAACATTTTATAAAAGTTTATACATCATCATACTTTGTAATATTCATCACTTACATTAAAAGAAAATTCATTGATCAAAATTTGTAGCAATTGAATCAATCCTTCATTAATAGTCATCCCTTTAATAATCATTCAAGTTAGCAAACCTCAGACCTCCTTAATTTTCTTAACCTCAATCATGAACATTAACAATACAGTATGGAGGAACAAAAAACTTTGTAGATAGCATCAAGTTAATATAATATGCAATCAATAAGAAATAGGATTACTACACATATAGAAAGTCATTCAATGCTTTCATATGAAGCATGATATGTAAGTGAATTAAACATTCACACAAATAAGAGAACTAATTTGTTTAGTTATGTGGTCTATTGTGTTCCAATATTTTTGACATTGCTAAACTCTTCTCTCTAATATGAATATTTTGTGGTGAATAACATGTAATTTGATGAACTGACATAGGTAAAATACCTTCTAAAAGTTTAAATATTTTTTTTAAAGCACAATAACAATTGCATGCCTACAAGATTAGAGGTCATCGGTATGCTGATTAGGTTAGATGGCAGTGATGGAGAGGCCACAACCACAAGTGAATTTTCGATCGGCTACTTAGTCATGCATATATTATTTTTGAGCCATTGAGCCTTTCATTTGGGTGTCGAGCATTTGTGAGCACAATGTTGAATCAAATGTTATTGGACCTTAATATATCATCAAAAAATTATCTTGATCGGGCACAAATCTTGAGGTAAAATTGAGTTGTAAACTTCCAAATTAAAATTTAGGGCCATCTGAACTTCAATTTCTGCAAAATTATAGTGAAACTAAACGTCTATAAAAGACGAACCCCACGACACCCAATTCGAGCTCAAATGGGTCCAAATCAAGGACTTGAAGCATATTTAGAAGGTTCAAACCATAGATTGGATGACCAAATGATCTCCAAATGTGGCGTTCTTATAGTTGACTCGAGCGACTCGACGAGACAAATCCAACGAGCCCATGATCGCCGAATTCTGATATCATTAAGATACTCAAATACTCAATAAATGGTCAATGATCAAGAGAGTCAATATCGATCATCCAGTCAAAACACTCCCAACTTGCCCTTAATCTTCTCCCTATTTACTGGTCATGTCATTTCCAAAAAACTATAGATAGTCCCTTGTTCTTCATATAATGGGGGACCAAGCAAGGAGGGGGAAAGAGAGGAAGGGAAAGCGGAGATGAGAGGAAAAGAAATCTGACATCTCTCTTGCCACCAAGCTCCTCGACCACCGTCAGGCAACTGACTATCGCCAGACTTCCGTTTGGCCACCATCGTTGGACTTACACCCGGCCACCGATTGTCATCGAATTTTCTCCAGACCACCGTCGCTGACTACAGTCTTTTTGATCATCGTCGCCTGCTGACTATGGTCGTTCCAGCCTCCGTCACCAGATAACGGTCCTTCCGACCTCCTTCGCCTAATTATAGTCTTTCCAACCACTATCACCCGCTGACTCAGGTCTCTCGGACCTTCGTCGTCTGCTGACTACGATCTCTTCGACTACAATTTCCATACTACAGTCTCCCCGATCGCCATCACTCGACTATAGTTCTCCTAACAACCGTCACCCAACAACAGTCTTTCTAACCTCTGTCGCCAGTCGACTACGATCCTTCCGACCACCGTCACCTGACTACGGTCCTTCCGACTACTGTCACTAACTACGGTCCTTTTAATCTCCATCGCTCGACTACAATCCTTCTAACCACGATCCCCCCACTATAGTCCTTCCGACCTATATCACTCATCGACTATGGACCCACCGACCAAACGAGCATGTCAACACTTATTCTTCCAACCTCCACAATGTACTGCACTCTATATGATGTATATTTTCTACATCGAACCAAGGCCTTCCCCTAAGAAAGGGCCTTATTTATAATCAACCGCAAACACTAGTGGATTCATTTAAATTTGGCAAGGCCCCATGAATTTCCCCCTTTTAAAGAGTTTTCACACAAACTCTGGTGTCCCTTTTGAATGCTACACCCTATTCTTTTATCTGTATGCGTGCTGAATCTTCGTATAAAGTTAAGACGTTAACTTTTTATTTCTCTATTGCCACGAATATTTCAAGATGCAATAGACTTATTGTGCTTTTCTAGATTATTTGGCATCTAATTTAACAAAATTTAAGAAAATCAAACATTGATTCAATTTTTCTAAATTTTTACCTCAAAGATTCATATTTCACATCAAAATCTATTATTAAATGTAGGGGTGTCAAAGCAGGTTGATAGGTTGGGTTCGGTCCAACTCGAAATTGACCCTCCCTGAATTCAGTCAACCCGAACTTAACTCGTTTAAAAATATGTCAAAAACACCAACCTAAACAAGACCTGTTAACCATTCTGGTTAAAAAATTATAACTTATTAACTATAAATTTTAGGATATTTGATAAAAAAAATAAGAATATTATAATACGAGTAAAAAATAAGAAAAAATATTGAATGTGTCATTTTTAAGGTCAAAAATGAGTTCGTGAAACAGATCAAAAGATATAACCCGAATTCGACTCATTTATCAAACAGGTCAACCTGAATCCGATTTTTTCAAATTAGGTTCATTTTAGTTTGATCGTATCGGATCATTTATTAACACTCATAATCAAATGCATATAACAATATTTTATTATCCTACTACTAACTAATCTTATTTCAAGCGATACACCTAAATAAAAATAAAAACTCCATTTTGACCATAGGCCCACCCACAAAATTATTCATTTATCTTTTCTTCTGGGATCTCAAAGTGAAGCACGTGACTACCTTGTAGCTCAACAATCCATAGGATTTCTTTCCACCGTGAAATGTCCGCACACGAGGCCGAGGACAAAAGTTCTACTTCCGCCCATGCAACCACCGCAAATAAAGTATTTTCCGTCATCGGGATTATTTATGATAATTTGTTAATTACCTACCAGCACACGAATCTCAAAGCATAATTCAATGATTTTAATCGTCTTTGATTTTAAAACTTTTAGATGTAAAACTTTTTTCCGTTCGAAATATTTTATCCACCCGAGATTCGCATTAGCTCTGTCACACCTAAAGGGTTCATACCGTCCAAGGACGGTAAGTTCACGTGGCTACTTCACGTGGTCCTTTGGGCTCAGTTTTAACTCTTCTAGCATGGGCTTGGCATGGGCTGGGCATGGGCTGGCCCGCTCTTATTTTCCCATCAAATAAATATAATAGTTTTATTTTATTTTTGCCCTTCCCTATGAATATAATTTGAAATTAACTGTTTGCTTAGAGCAATCGTTGTTTGCTGTGAAGATGATTGCGAAGCTATTATCATAATTAAATAAATAATTTTTTTGAAAGTTATTATGTAAATTATAAATAGGGGATTTACATACATACCACTTTATTTCATACTATTTACATATCGAATATTCAAAATATTAATATTATGTATCTACCATCATATACAGTTTTAATATCAAATATATCGCTCATATATTTCATTCCTACCACTCATATTATCCTATAAATTTTAATATTTCATTACATGCACCCATATTTATTTTATAGGTAGTAGGCATGTAATATTAATATTTTAAGTATTAGATATGTAAATAACATTAAATAAAGTGGTAAGTATGTAAATCCCCCATTATAAATATATTCTCTTTTGAAAAATTGGACGGCAACTTTGGCAACTTTGTTACAGCTCTTACGAAGTAGTACTATCTCATTATAAAAAATAACTTTTAACTATCTAGATTTTTAAAAGGTAGTGTGAAAATAACAATTTAGTTGATAATTATGAAATAAATTTGTAGTTGTGATCTGAAAAGTAAAGTAGTTAGAAAGTTGCCTCAAATAAGCTATAAGACTTCATTTGGGATAGCTTTCTTACTGCTTTGCTTTTCATACTGCAATTATAATTTCTATTTGGTTGTTGTTTTTCCACCGTTTAAAAAAAAAATTTAAAAGTTATTTTTCACATAATAATTTTACAATCATCTCTACAATAAACTCTTCCGAACGGATTCTAATTTATTTTATATTATTTTTAAAAGATGATTGATATAAGGGCTATGATAAATCACATTTTAAAAATAATAGATTTTATTATTATTTTGTTTGATATTATTAGAGAATGCTTTGATAAATCTCCTCAAAATATACTACAAAATGAGAATTTTAATTTCACCTTTAAAATAAATAAAATTAAAAATCATTATTTTTAAATTTACTTTTTATTAGGAAAAAAAATAATGCGGGTTTAAAACTTCATTTAGGATGACTTTATTACTAATTTTTAAAGAAGTTTTTTAGTATAAAATTTTTAATTTTTATACTAAAATACTATTTTAATAAGTGATAAAAAAGCCGTCCCAAACTAAACCCAAGATGGTACAGTATTATATAATTTTTATATGCCAAAACCTAAGAGGATGATTCAATTTGTGATTATATTTTTTTATGTATTAATGTGTACCATTTTATTAGTTTTTTTGTTTTTTTTTGGGAATGGGGAGTATCGGCCCACTGTCACCTCAGCTTGTGAGGCGCTTGGCGATGTCCACTAATCCCCTCGGTCGACCTAATGGTGGCACCCACACCAGAAACCCCCGGGCCAACATTTTATTAGTCCCCACCTAAGAGGCACGGCTGTAGTGGGGTGGATTCGAACCCGGGATGGGGGTTCCCAATCGTGCTCTCCCACCAACCACTCTAAGCCTCGATGGGTCCATTTTATTAGTTTAAGTGAGCCGAGAAAAAATAAAAAGGCTATGTTTTTTTGACGAAATTAAATGCTCGTCGGATACGGAAGAATTCTGACTCATTACTCCAAAGAAATAAATAATCAGACAATAAGAATATAATAAGGGTGGTTCATCTGAATGTATTAAAGGTATATAATAAAATAAATATAAGAATATCTAAATTTCAATATTTGATTGAAAATAAAATAAAGACCGAATTTTAAAACGGAGTAAACTATCCTTTTAATTTAGTTAAAAGAGCTTAATGAATATTAAATTAAATTTAAAAAAGAGCAGAACTGTAAAAATAAATTACAGTTTTAAAAAATAGTAAAAAAAAAATAAACGATTTAGTACATATCTAATTTAGTATTATCACAAAATATTTAAATTTAAAAGTGATATAGTTTTATATGTTAAATATTTCATTATTAAAAATAATTATACTAACAATTAAAATTTAAAATACAAAATTGATACATATAAATTCGGGTTTTTTCAAGTTTCATTAATATATTAGATATATTATTTAGATAAATTAGACATAACTAATATAAAGATTTAATTATATATTTAGATATTTAGATAATTGTAATTATTTAGATATATTAGATATAACTAAATAAATTAAATTTTTAATAAATATATATTAGCATAAATAGACATAACTTAAGTTGATATACATAAATTTATATATATCAATAAGATTTCATAATCATCTTTACAAAATATTAAAATTGTCTAAAAAATATTATGTTTAAGGCCTTTAGATGATAAATATTATTAAAATAAACAAATATCTATGAAATTCAATTCATTTAAGATAAATCATTAAAATCCAAATTTAGGATTACCAAAGCACAAATTTTATTTTTTCTAAAAATTAAAATTTAGCTTATTGAAAATAGTAATAAATTATTAGAATTATATATATCTTAAAGAATGTTTTAAAAGATAATCATCAACCAAAGCAATGATTACAGCTTCTAATTCCAAAATAAGAAATATTGATTTATTGCGTGACAAATATTTTATGCAAATCCAAATTTGTTAACTTATGTCATATGATATGTAAAACATTCAATCAATGAAGCTTATGATGTGACTAATCTGCATAGATAATGTTAATAAAACGCTTCTCACAGTAAAGGAATCCATTTTCAAACCAATCATTCTGATTTTTTACTGTTTTATTTATTTTCGTCATTTTTTAACACAGTAACATGTGACCAGCATGTTCCTCGATACAGTAAATTATCCACATTTTTGTGTTGATGTGTTGAAAAGAGGGATAAATTTTAAAATACTACTCCCTACTATTCTCACATGGCTAATTTAGGGTTTTTATAGGAGAAATTATTCTGTGCGGTCACCAGACCGTTCGAAGATGAATGAGAGCGCGTCACGTCATCTGGTACATAGCGGTATATAGCACCGGTACACAGCAAAAAAGTGACGTGGCACGCTCTCATTTGTCTCTGAATGCCATCCGGTGACCGCACAGAATAATTAATCTCTTTTTAGACAGCTTTCTTGCTACTTTATTTTTCAAACAACGACCACAACTTCGTTAGTCTACTATTTTCTTGATGCTTTTTTAAAGTTTTCAGAAATTTCTATGTTCAACGAACTTTATAGAAAGTTATGACCGTCCCAAACAGACTCTTGGGCTTCATTTGAGACAACTTTATTATTGCTTTATAAAGCAGTTTTTTAGTATAAAAATTTGTTGAAGTTGAAATTTTTATAATAAAAAATTATTTTAGAAAACAAATATAAAGTTGTCTCAAACGAAGCCTTAATCTCACAGTATTACGTTGTCCAATGTGGTCCTCTATTATATAAAATTGATTCAAAAAGATTCATTTGAGATTAAATTTGAATTAATTTTATATAGTGGAGGGGCTAAATTAAGATTAATTTTATATCACAATAATATTCTTAAGACATTATTTTTGTCAATTTTATATAGTTGAGAGATTAAATTATAATAAATTAATATTCTAAGATTAAGTTAGTTGCCTAGGAATAGTCTTGAGAATATTTTAATATTATTTTTGTTTGAAAAAATATATATATGGCTATCAAAATTTCACGATTTGCCAAATCTGTAGCTGTGAACGGCATTAGCCGTTGGGAGCAACGAGGGATTCTCTTGATCTTATCCATCCAGTTCGACGAAGGAACAAAGCCAGCTCCGGCCCTACCCACGTGACCGCTCACTCCCTCGACGGTGAACGCTTGGTAACGGGGACAAAGCTTTGGAGAAATAATTATTTTTTAAAATATATTATTTTCATGATATTTATATTTTTGTTGTAAATTTTTAGCACAAAAAAATTTCTAATGGGCTTCAAAGTTGCTGTGGTACCCGGCTCATCTTAATCTATTGGTTGAGAGATTTAGCTATCACCCAATAGGGATGTTAAAATAGGTTTTCAGGTCGTGTTAGAGTCCAACCTGAAACTGACTCGCCCTAGACCAATCCAACCTGAAACTGATCCGATTGCACAAACGGGTCAGAAATCTGAAACCGGACCCAACTCCTCCAAACCTGAGTCAACTTGACTCGACACACAGACCCGAGGGAGCACATAGCATACGAGGTCGAGCTTGGGTTGCGAAGGCGAGTGTTGGTGTGAGCGCAAATGCAGGGCGTAGGGTGAGGCTACCAGCTCGACGCATTGTGGTGCTATGCAATGGGGGCGAGATACACGGGCTTGCCTGTGTTACAGCCGGACGGGCGGGCAACACAAGGTACAGGATGAGTGAGTCGATGGCACGCAGTACAGTGCGGGCGAGACGCGAAGGTTTGCTAGCGCGGACTCTGTGACAGCAACTGGGCAAGATGCGGGTCATTTTCGGGTTGACCCGGACATAATCCAATTTTTCAAATGGGTCGAGAATTAGAACCCAAACCCGACCCGTTTGTGAAATAAATTGACCCGAAACCAATTTTCCCGAGTCGGGTTTGGGTCATGTCATAAAATGACAGTCCTATCAACCAAGATGTTTTGGGTTCGAAGTTTACATATTTAACGTGTGTATGAGTTTGACTTTAATTAACTTAAAAGTACCTAAAAAAGGTCACTGAGGTTAGTGTCATTTAAGATATCAAATATAATTCTAATCTTAGAGAAAATCAGAGACTTTGAAGTTCATTATGATGTATTTTGTATTATGAAATTTAAATGTGATTTTTTTAAAATTATATTTCATATGAAATTTAATATTTTATTAATATATAATATTATGTATCATGATTTTTATTTAAGTATGCAAAGAATTCTGGAATAAATTTGTTCCAATCTTATGCACTAATATTAGGTGCAAAAAAAGATGCTTTTATCTAAATGCCATTGGATTCAACTTAGGCTTCATTGGGGACAGATTTCTTACTACTTCTTAAAACAATTTTTTAGTACAAAAATTAAATTTTTTGTACTAAAAAACTACTTTAAGAAGCAGTAAGAAAGCTATCCCAAACGAAGCCTTAGACCACCTTCCCATTGCTTTGCTTTTCAAGCTGAAATTGCAATCTCTGCTTGGTCGCTTCTTTTTCAGTATTTAAAAAGAAAACCTGGACTATAAAGCTGCATCAACTTTAAAAATTTATTTTATCTATAATAATTTTATAAAATAATAAAAAAGTTGTCATAAATGAAGCCTTATATAGATGATTACAAGGGGATGATATATCTCACAACCTAAAAACTTAAATATTTTATTTTAAAAATTTTAAAAATAATTTTAATTTTGAGAGGATATTTAAATTTAAAATATTTAATTATAAATAAAAAGATAAATTAGATGAATTCTCTCTTGTAACTTTTGTTTTTTTTGGTTTAAATTTATAAATATTTTTTATTTAATAAGAAAAACTTTAAATTTAATAATTAATTATGATTTGTTTTATTGTGTCCTATCTTTACCAAACTCCAATGAACAAATCTTTGATTTGAAAATGAACGGTCAAGATAAAACATATTCTTCCAAGCTCTGTAAATCTACGGTGGGACCATCACTCCATTTCCTCTTACCTTTATCACCTCGGTATTCCGCTGGCCGAATCGAAAAGGTCCAAAACAAACGTATTCGCTAATTTTCTCAACGGGTCGCCAATCCGAATCCAATGAAGCAATTGGCACCAAGCGATATTTGAATGGACCCTTAAAAGAAAACAAGCTTTGTAATTGATTGTCAAGATGAAGAAATGGGAGAGTGGGCAACACGTTAGAAAAAAAACAACAATCAATTTACAATCTTTTTGAGAGGAATATTTTGATAAATTCTATTACATCCGAACTGACCTTATACAATATTTAAATACCTTAATGATATCATAATCAAATGAACTTAGACTCATTAGATTCATCTCATTAAGCCGCTCGATTTCATTATAAACATGTAAGATTTGAAGATTGTCTGGTCTTTCAAGGAGGCGGTGGCCGACAGCGGGTGACGATCAAGCAAGTTTGTGGTGTAAATCATTTTCAATCATAATCGGTGGAGTTTGATTTAAAGTCAAAATGAACCACTTTACTTTACATTACAGTAACTATATTTTACTTTGTATCATTTTGTGTTTCAATCAAACACCAAAATTTATAAAACTCCTGCATTTGAAATACTTTACACCATAAAATAATCCAACCAAATAGCCCCTTGAAGTACAAGAACTGCTTGCTTGTTTTTTATTCACAAAAACATTTAAATACTACACGAGACCGATCCAAATAGCCTATAATATTTGTAAATGAGATTAAAAAAAAACCTTATTATTTGTGCTCAATTATGTTGAGCTCAGTAATTAAATTAAATTCAATCAAATTTTATAAATTTATTTATTAAATAAGCTAAGTAAATTTGATTGTATTTAGCACAATAATAACTTGATTATATTATATATATATATATATAATTAACTGTTTGATTAGTTGAACATAAATAAAAAGTAAGCTATATATATAATTAACTGTTTGATTAGTTGAACATAAATAAAAAGTAAGCTCATTTGTTTAACGGGCATAGATAAATAATAATTTAGGTCACATCTTTGTTCCAACTTTCTAAAGCAACTTCTTACAGCAAAAATTTCTTCAACTAGAATTTTTTTGTATTAAGAAACTGCATTGAAAAACAATAAGAAAGTTGTTGCAAACGGAGGCTAAAAATATATTAGAAACAACTTTTTTGCTGCTTACATTTCTAACAACAACAGTAAGTTATTTTGGCTACTGTTTTTTATTATTTTTTCACTATTTTTTATAAACTGAAGTAGTGAAAAGCTATTTACTTGTACAATTTTATAAATTATCACAAAATATTTCAGTCATCTCAAATATATCCTTCAATTTCTTAAATATGGCACATTTACAACTTTATTATTTCTAACTCTTATAAGAATATAACTAAATATAAAATAAATATTTTTAATGAAAATTTATCTGAAAAATGCACGCTGCTTGTGCAAGCTGTCATTTAGTACGATGATCATATATGTTGTGGAATCGATATGATCACGCTTAAAACAAGAATTAAAACGTGTCGCCATTTTAGTGAGCAAAGGTGGCTCGTTTGTATTCCCCCAATAGTATGTATAAGATTTTGCAAGAGACTAGTAGAGGGAGAACGAAATAAGGAGGTAAAAAAGATTTCTAAATAGAAAAGCTCTAAATATTTTATTTCCAACTCAGAAGACAATTCAATGATTATAGGATTTTTGGCACCTCAGGAGAAGATATCACATATGTGAATAATGTTCTGTCAATTATTAAGTACACATAGACAACCGTTTCTATAAATGTACAGACGGAGTTGTCACTTGAGCCTGAAAAATGCATTGGTGAGTAACTCTGTTAATCGGATGAGTGGCTCAACTTATTAGGATGAGTAACTCCTCTAGCTAAATATTGCACCAAGTTTGGACGAGTGAGTCCTCTGATTGAGGCAAGTGCTGCTCATCCCGGGGCAACTGATGCATCTTGATCCCTTCGTTGTGTTTGCCTAACCCCCTCAATTCATCCAAAATCATATATTGAGATATAAAACTATAATACATATATTATAAAATGATACTTAATTTCAAAAAGAAATATATTGTAATAAATTCCTTAAATATTATTCTATCTTTTAACATTTTAGCATCTTTTTTAAAATAAAAAATGATAAATAATAAATTATCTAATATAAAATTTAAATTTTTGATAATAAAATGATAATCTTTTCATTGGGATCCTCTCACAAAATTTAATTTCTATATTATGAATTTTTCACCGAGGTCCATATCTACTATAGTATTGTCAACTGTAAGAAGGGAGAGGGGGGAAAGAGAGAGAGAGAGAAAGAGGCGCCAACATATTGGCTCAACCAGTGGGTGCCTCGCTACTCGTGGTTCTCCATGTGGGCTTGTCTACCTCCGCTATAGGAATCAGTCATCTCCTCTCTGATAAAACCTCTCTCCTACTCTTCTCACCTATCTGTCTCTCCTCTCTCTCCTTCTCCACTGCTCCCTTCTTTCTTCTTCGAACTCTTAATTATCTCCAAAAACAGAGAAAGCAAAGTGCTGACGGAAACGGCTATAATCAACAAGGCAGCAAAGCATAGCTAAAAGGCTTCTTCCTATTGAGGTAATTCTGCTATCTGCAGCACCTGCTCTGTTTTTTTCTCTCTTCCAAATCGTTCGCAGCCAATCCATTCTTCAACTTCTCAAAATTTTTTTAATTTTTTTTCATTTCATTTTCATGTTCTTCAAGCATCGCATATGCTTCTGGCCTCTGCTAATTCCTCCATGTTCAATAAAAAAAAATATAAGCTTCTCTTCGTTCTGTAAGCTTCAGTGGTTCGAATGCTGTGCAGCAAAACTGGAAGCTTTAGAGAGTAAAAAGAATTTTTTTTTTTGTTTTTTTGATTTTATTGATATGAGAGGATGAGGAGAATCAGTTGCTAAGGCTGTCGATGTGTAATGATTCTGCGCCATAGAAGAAAAATAAGATTTTTATTTGTTTGGTTGGAGCTTTAACTCTATGAAAGTGAGAGATTTTTGAAGGAATATGCTTTTAATTAATTCATAAAACTGTAAGAAATTAATTGGCAGTGAATGTTTTAAATAAAATTTGGTGTTTTTTTAAATTTTATTTTAAAATTAGTAAAATATAAACTTTGATTAGATTTTAAGTAAGCCAACAAGATTATGGCATTTAGAGCCTTTCGATCTGCTTTGAGATTCTATGTCAGCTATCAACGTTGCGAGTCTCAAAGCATGCGGAGGGACGTGAATACGAATATATTTTCCGTTGTATAGAACGTCTGTGCATAGGATTTTCTTAACGAGGTCTTCCGGAGTGCCTTCAGTTCAACTGTTGGCAAATTGTTTCCCGGGACCTGGCCCACAAGTGGACCCACTTTCACTGTTGGTTTAGAAGAATGCAGGGAACGGGAAATTAGCGTTTTACTCTGATAGTAGAATTATGTATTTACTTCTCACGTAATTTTTTTTACTAAGACCTTGGCCGGAGATATGTAGGCTTAGGCCTCGTTTGGTTGGTGTCAATTTCTTCATTTTCATTTTCAAACGTTGAAAATTTTATTATTTTATTGTTTATTTACAGGACTTTTTCAAAATGCCTTTGACTGTACATCCGTTTTTTTGCCGGTACGAGAAGGAAAAAAATCCTGCGTTCTCCGTCGTAAAACCTCCGTAAATAAAGTCGGTGGACCAAACGAAGCCTTAGAGTCAGTTTAGGATGACTATAGTTTATTGAGAGATGATTATAAATCTGCTGCGGAAAGTAGGGATCAAATAGAAAATATAGTTGCATTTTAAAAAATAAAGTAGTAAGATCATCTTCAACCGAACTACAAGCAGGTGTTTGCCATCCACCTTAAGCTCCACCCAAATGCCATTTATAGTCGTATTTTTGCTAGGTGATATTGGCGTCGTACTGTTCACAAACTCAAATGGCTGAAGTAAAGAAAGGCAAAGGCAGAGAAATGCACGTGGAGTTTGGTTGAGAAAGAATATACATAAAATATTCCTTTTTTGTTAGAAATGGAGTTTGGTTGGAAATAAATTATTGCATTTTAAAGTGAAAAATGAATTTTTTCTATTTGAGATGTCCTAAGAAAGATGACTCAAATAAAGCCTTATTTTTGTCGATGTCAAATGCACTAAAAAATTTATATTTTGGTGCCTATCAACTAAGACTAGTTATCCAATTGGGCTTGTTTATGCTATAAAATCTTTTTATCTTTTGGTGATTAAAAGATGAAAGAGTAGCTTCATGCATTCGATTGCCATTTGTGGCTTCAGCTAATGAAGACATTATTGAGAAGCTCTAATCCTTTTAGTTTCCATCATTTTTATAACTCTATTCTCTTAGAAATATTTGTTACATATATAATTTTATGATGTTCACATAAGCTATAATTGACCCTCCGATATCTAGATTGAAAAAATAAGGGAGGGGCCAGTGTCCTAGATGTTGAAATTAGGGTTTTGTTTGGGACAACTTTTTTATTGCTTTTTAAAGCCATTTTTTAGTACAAAATTTTTTAGTTTAAAAAAAAAATTGTAATAAAATTTACTTAAAGAAGCAATAAGAAGGTTGTCCCAAATAAAACCTAGGTTTATAAGATTGATTTAGGCTTCATTTGGGGTGACTTTCTTGTTGCTTTCTAAAACAGTTTTTTAGTACAAAAATTTTTAATTCTAAAAATTTTTGTACTAAAAAAATATTTAAAAAAATAGTAAGAAAGCCGTCCCAAATAAAGCCTTAAACCATTGCTACTTGCTACTTTGTAGCAATTTTAATCCGTATAAAACTTTTGCACGATTTTTAATGCTCCATAATGTAGTTATTTAAATAACTTCAAATTAATAGTAGTTAAAATCGTTACAAGTCACTTAAATTTTGTAGTAATTTTAAAATTGTGCAAGCAATTGTTCACATTAGTTCCTCATTTTGATAATGAGTTTAGTACATCAAATATATATTTATTCAACACAATTTAAGTAGAATGAATTATTTTTTCTTAAAATATCTTAATATTTTATTATTTTATAATATAAATTTAAAAGTAATTCTTTATTATTTTTAAATTTACATGAAATTAAATTATACAATGTAATTTAGTCTAAATATAATATAAATGTCATATTATATGTATATTTTAAAGTTTTGACTTATGAATCATGATTCTGACCTGATTATTTTTTATAAAATTATATTGTTTTCTCCCGCTCTTACCTGTGCTTTAAAATGTATATATACTGGCAGGAAAAATGGAAGAAAAAGATCAACCCTACGGTTATGCTTATAAGTCCACCACCATCCTCCCTTCTCTACCCCGCGACGCCCGTGGCTCCCTCGAGGTCTTCAACCCCACCTTCTCCTCCTCCTCCTCCTCCCCTGGAACGACAGTCGGAGCAGCCGAATATGCCGCCGGCAGGCCCCATTT
Organism: Dendrobium chrysotoxum; assembly: GCA_019925795.1. Classification (NCBI taxonomy): domain Eukaryota; kingdom Viridiplantae; phylum Streptophyta; class Magnoliopsida; order Asparagales; family Orchidaceae; genus Dendrobium; species Dendrobium chrysotoxum. The sequence goes on along the minus strand of CM034307.1, from coordinate 40,470,018 downwards.
TTCCTCACATTTCGCCACCGGCCGGCACCCCCACCACTCTGCGACGATCCAAGAAGAAATCTCCAGGCCATGGATGGCGATCCCTCCCACGTCCACTACTCCTCCCCCTCCATCCGGCAACCTTTCGGATATCGGCACCGCGGAGAAACGGGCGGCGGAGTGGGGTCTCATCCTAAAGACAGACGGGGAGACCGGAAAGCCGCAGGGCGTCGGGGTCCGGAAGTCTGATGAAGATACATCCAGGGCTCGTGGAGGGAGGGAGTCTGGGGGTTCCTATCGCAGCTCCGAGGATTCTGATACTGGTGCTGGCGGGAGGGACAAGGGCGGACTGCCTAGGGTTTCGGAGGAGCTGAGGGAGGCGCTCTCTGCGTTTCAGCAAACTTTTGTGGTATCTGACGCAACGAAGCCGGACCACCCCATCATGTACGCGAGCGAGGGGTTCTTCCGGATGACGGGGTACACCTCGCGGGAGGTCATCGGCAGGAACTGGTAATTTATAGATCCTTCACAGGTTCTTCAACGGTTTTGATTTGCCTTTATTTGAAGTTTATTGACTTTCGTTTAAATGTTTGATGTTTTGAATAGACTTTATTAGAGTTTTAATTTAGCGGTGCTTTCTTTTTCCCCTCTGATCCGGTGTCGGTGTGACACTGGTTGGTGTTGTTGGATCTGCATCGATAACCAAATGCTGTTTCATAAATAATTAATGCGTAAGGCACTCAGCTTTACGATGACTATCGTGTATTCTGAATTGTTATTTTCTCCACTTGCTTGCGCAGTCGATTCTTGCAAGGTTCTGGAACTGACTCTTCAGAGATTTCGAAGATAAGAGAAGTTCTGGCTTCTGGTTCTAATTACTGTGGCCGCCTCTTGAACTATAAGAAGGATGGGACTCCATTTTGGAATTTATTAACAATTGCACCCATTAAAGATGAGGAAGGGAATGTTCTCAAATTTATTGGGTATGCTGTTACTCTAGCTTGTCTTTTTATTTTTCCATTGTATGGGGAATTCAAAGGGGAATGCTATTTTGACAGGAAAGTTAAACTGAATTTATGACCGAATATGATGGAGTTACCAAAAGCTAGCCTCTACTTTTTTACCAATAAAGATAAAGTATGGACAAATAATATCTTCATTAAATTCGGTTCATCTGTTTGGTCAAAATAGCATTGCTTGAATTGAAAATTTTAATTGCATTCAATGAACTGCATATTTTTACTTAAACATGTTATCTTTTTTCATGGCATTATTGCTAACTTGCTCTGGATACACGTTTATTGTGGTAAAGGATGCAAGTAGAGGTCAGCAAGTACACTGAAGGGACTAAAGAAACAATGTGCCGCCCCAATGGACTGCCTGAGTCTTTGATCAAATATGATGGTATTATACCCCCTCCCACCTCCCTTTGCCATCCTCCCTATGCTTTATCCTCAATTATTTTGCATTTTCTTCTGTTATAATTTGTTTTACAGCTAGACAAAAAGACAGGGCTCGTAGCTCACTCTCTGAGCTTGTGATGGCTGTAAAGGATCCTAATTCTCTTCCAGACTCAAGTGATCGCTCCCTGTTCAGAAAATCTGAAGGCGGATTAGATATTCTGAGACCTGAAGATCAGGGAAGAAGAATTTCAGAGAATGTCGCTCCATTTAGAAGAAATTCTCGTGGTTCAACGAGAAGTTCAATGCAGAAAATTGATGAATTTCCTGAGGGAAGAAAGAAACCAAGAAAATCTGGTTTTAGTTCGTTCATGGGGTAGGATACTTACCTGTTACTATTGTACATGATGATCTATATCATAACATGCTGCTATAATTCCATTACCATTTTATGAACTTCATTAAAAGTCCAGTTTACCAATTCAATTTTTATTCCTGATTCATTAATTTGAAACCTAGTATCAACATCGTTATTGTTGTTTGGATGGTTATCCCCATGCATCAAGTAAAACTATGGTAGTTTCTGATAACATGGTGGTTATTGTAGTCAACTATTCCATGTGGTAATCCTTGCAACTGTTTCCTGACTTGCTTTTATAAAAAATTGTCATCAAAATTCTGATATTCTGCCTGTGCTTCTTTTGGACTCACATGTTACTTGAAATTTGTTTCAGTTGTTATTAAAATTGATTATCAGCTTCTTGTTTGCTTAATTCCGATGTCTGAGTTTATTATAATAGCTGAATAGTTGAGAAGCAAAATTTATTTGTACATATTTTGTTATGTTGTTCATATCTAATTGTTAAAAGGAAAAATAAATAGAATATAAGGGACACACTTTTCAAAAGAGATTTGAGTGGACTTTTCTTAAACCCTTTTCTGTTTCTCCATCCAGTCTTATTGGCAAACGCCCTACTCATGTTGAGGAAGATGCGATAGCTGTTCCCTTGGAAGCAGATCCTCTTGAAGAAGATGATGATGAAAGGCCTGAGAGCTTTGATGACCAGGAAAGAAGAAAAGAAATGAGGAAGGGCATTGACCTTGCTACCACACTAGAACGGATTGAAAAGAACTTTGTCATCACTGATCCTAGATTGCCTGACAATCCCATTGTAAGGCCTGAATTCAGATTACTAGATTCAACCATTTTCGTTCAATCGATGATTTAGAGGAATGTTAAACTATGGCATGAAACTTACTGATTGGTTTTGTAAATTTAGATTTTTGCATCGGACAGCTTCCTTGAGCTTACAGAATACAGCCGAGAAGAAATATTGGGAAGAAATTGCAGGTTAGTTCTGTTTTCTATTTAATAGACTTGTTCTTGTTAGTCATTTTGGAGTATTGCCGCTCTCTACTACTACTTTTACATTCTAGATGAATGAATGCATATCTTTCTTCTTTTTTGCACCAAGATGCTACGAAATTTGAAATGCACTTTAACAGTACAATTCAACTTTCCAACTTTGCTTCCTCTTACTGCAATCTTGTGCCTTGAATTCTTTGGTTGATTTGAAGTATGTTTTTTTTTTCTATTCATTGTTAAACTAAGGTAAGCACATGCGGTGTTTTAGGATTATATCAATCGAAATGAAACAGTTTCTCTGTTATCAATGTCACTTATTAGCTAGGTTTTAGATCAGTAAGAAAGATTAATGTCAACCAGGTCTAAATTCTCAAGAATTATGCTTCTGTTGTATTCCTATTTTTTCTTGGGTATTATGGACATGTACTGCTCACCAAGTGGTACAGTGATAGGCATGAATAATTGCTTTTCCTTTCTTTTATATGTCATTATATCTCATATTTCAAGTGTTTTGCAGATTTCTCCAAGGCCCTGAAACTGATCCAGCAACCGTGAGAAAAATAAGGGAAGCTATAGACAACCAAAAAGATGTAACAGTACAATTGATAAATTACACAAGAAGTGGTATGCACAAATTTCTAATTGACTCGCATTGAAATCTTAAATTGGAACTGACGGCTTAATTTGAGTGCACATGCCTATATGCCCTATATCAACATTTTGATGTAATACAGTTTCTTTCCCAGGATTGCTGCTGTGTTAATGTGATGCTCATGTTGTTCCATTATATTTTGCTTTATTACCGTCTAAAACAGTAAAACTTGATTGAGCAAACTTTAGAATTTCAACGTTAGATGGATCTGGATGGCTAAGTTAGTTAGAAAGAACACGTTCTTTGATACTTCTGCAGAATAAAGAAAATCGTGGGTACCAGGATGTCTTCCTTGTTGGAGTTTTTTTCACTCTATGTTCGACTACAAAGTTGGTTGCTTGCGAAGGGGAGCTAGGTTGCCTGAGAGAGTTGCATGTGAGGCAAAATTCCAAGAAAAAGAGAGAACTTACGAGTGCAATAGGTTTCCATGGGTGAGCGTGCTAGATTGACAAGTGGTTGAGCTCAGCCGAGTGCAACAAACAACACCTACCAATGCATGGAGTAGGTGGAGCGACAAGCACAAGTTAGCTCAGTTTAGAAACACTTTACACATGCAGAGTATTAGAAGTACATATGTGGCCATGTAAAGGAGTTAAAGTCCATGATGTGATAAAGATAACAATGGAGCTCAGTAGCTCACGATTGGGCTTGTCGACAACAATGGGGTTGTTGATGGAACGAGCGGCGGTTTCAATAGATTGGTATGATGTGATGGTTGGATTTATGGGAAAGAGTAGAGGTGTCAATTCGGGTCCACGAGTTGGGTTCGGGTCCAACCCGACTTGACCCGGGCTTAAACGGGTCGACCCGAACCCGACCCGTTTAGCTAAACGGGTTCGGAATCTGAACCCGAACCCGACCCGGGTCGACCCGACCCGCCAACCCGCTAGAAAAATATTTTTCAAATTTTTTTTTCTTTTTACTTAAGCAAATTATTGAAAATAAGAAACAATAAATAATAAAAGATTAAAAATGCAATAGATCAACAAACAATAAAATTTAAATTGTATTCATAAATTCTTATAAGTTACAACTTACGAATTACAAGTTTAAAAAATATAATAAAATTTACAAATAATCAAATATATAATAAAATTTATAAATAGTCAAATCCAAGTATACAACTTAACTAAACAAGTATAATTGTATAAGGCTTAATTGTTCCCTTCCACTCTTTCAGTCCATGGCTCCATACATAATCATCAATTGCTCACCATTCATGATTCACTTATAAAGAACATGCAATGTTGCAAAAGAAAGAAAAAACAAATAAAAGCAATAATTCATTGATTGCTACTTGCTGCTTACTAGCAACCAAAGGTCAAAGCCTTAGGCTCAGGATTTAATTTATCTCATTATAACCCTAAACCCTTTCTCTAAAAAATCAGCAAGTGAGCATAAATCATCACAGCAAGTCAACATGGTGAAATGGTGGCTTATGAATTTAAATTTATGTTGTATGAAGTATGACAGCAAGTCAACATATTTAACAGCAACATTGCAACACTACATAACAGACTAACAGAATCACTAAGTCAGGCAATCAGCATTCAACAACAGCAAGCCGGCAACCCGCCAAGCCCAAATCCAAATATCTAACATAAAAGATAGCAACAAGCAGCTCAGTGATGCTCTGACGGTCATTTTCATCATAAGCATAACATAAAAGATGTCAAGTTCATGATCTCAAGTTCACAAAGAAACCCTAATCAACATTTCAACCCACTTATGACTGTCAGAGTCTCAGTCATTATAAATTTATAAAAAAACTCTAATCAGCTAATCCTCCATCTACAGATTATAGAAATCACAGAATCACCAAATCGGTAACGCTCAAATAGTAAGAGTCGAAACTCAAAAAATATTACAAAAAGGAAAAAGAACAAATCTTCCATAAAAAAAACTAAATAGAAATAAAAAACAGCGTTTGACCGTCCCACCGACAGTCCAAATCAACAAGGTCAAGAGTTATTGAAGATATTACTGACCGTCACAAACGAGAAAGCCAGAAAGGAGGAGTATTCGAGGAGAAATTCAGAAGCTGGGGGAACCACAAGATTTGAGAGGTCGATAGAAGAAGATAGCAAGAGAACTCCACTGATCCAGTGCTCCTGAAGGCCCAGAGAGAGCAAGGAGTGCAAACCCTAAAATAGAATAAGACGGAAGAGGGCCAGAGGCGAATACTCGAACAGTTGCCTCTCGACTCGAAATCGAAATATAAGGATTAAACAAAGAGGTCACGGGTTAGTCGGGTCGTCAACGGGTTGACCCGAACCCGACCCGAAATATAAACGGGTCAAGAAATTAGACCCGAACCCGACCCGTTTATTTCGCGGGTTGACCCTAACCCGGATTTTTCGGGTCGGGTTTTTGGGTCGTGTCAGAAATTGACAGGCCTAGGAAAGAGAGAGGGGTAGGCAATGGTGGGGTTGGTGAGGCGGACAAGGTGGAAGAGCTCAGAGGGGTTAGTGGGGTGGATAGTGCGACTATGAAGGTGATGCGGCCTTAGGGTTTATTGGAGCTAGCTATTAATGATGAGATAATCTGAATCCTTTTTTTTAATTCTAGGGTCAAAATATTAGAGGGAGAATGTGTTTTGTTTTTCTAAATTTAGATTTTCTTAAGGTATTTAAGATTCAATCCTGGTCATTGATAGTCGATCCAGAGAGCGCTATATATTCCTAGAGGCTTACTTCTTGTTGGATTCCAATTTAATGTTCGAAGCATTTTTATCAAGCTCTCGCCAGTGTTCAATATTATTGTGAGGCAAGGGATTTCAAACCCAAAATTGCCCTTCTTTTGTGCTTTCCACTATGAGTTGAAAGCTCTGTACTATTTGTCTGTAAACTCTAAAGGTTGGTAATGGAGGGTGTGGCGTGGCCAAGAATAATGTTTGATGAGTTGGGGTAGTGTCAGTTGAAGTATGCGCCCTGTTCAATGTTTTTATTTATATATTTAATTTCAGTAGTTGATTATGTATGTTAAGGTTTCCTTAGATTTGATTTAAGGTTCTAGAGCTCCTTGTAGGGGTTTTGAGGCCTCCTTCAACTTTTGAGTTTCCTTATTGTGTAACTATAGTCTTCATAAGCTTTTGGCAGCCTACCAATGTAGCCCAAGGACTTTGTGAGTCTCTAACTTCCATTTAGATCACCTGTCGCCAGCGAGCGAAAAAGAGGTGGTGAAGTAGGGGGGCCATGAGATAGTGGAGTTTTATTCTTTGGCAACATGGGGGGGCTGGCCAAAGGATATGGATCAGGACATTAGAATTTGAGAGGTAATCCAAGCCCTCCTTGCTTTCCACATCTTCCCATGCCCCATCTCTTGTGATGTTGGTGAACTAAGGGGTGGGAGGCTGACATGTACAACACGAGGCATATTGGCGTGATAACAGCTCAAAGGAAATCCAAGGGAAACATAAGCCTAGGGGAATGCCACAATAATATAAGGCAACCACTTATAAGCGACACAAACCCATAGATCCACAACTATCATAGAATGGTTATAGGGGATTATACTTGTAGGGGATTACTTAAGGCAACTTAACAACAATGGACCTTCTCTGTATAATAAAGTGGATCCATGATTGTCAATTTATTAGCGAAGAAGGGATTATGGGTTCATAATATTATTGTGCACAAATTTTATTATGTTGGTGTCATTAGGAATGATATAATCTTTAGAAATGGCAATCCAAGTAAGGTTCTCCATGTCACACCCCATGTCGACAACCCCCTTCCAATCTATGTGGGACATAATCGAGGAAATTAAATGATTCATGAATATTTAAAAGAAACATCCATCAAAGAGAAAATATTCCAAATATATTTTTATTATATACATATCATTTAAATGTACAACCAGAAGAAGAGTTTGGTGCGTTATAAGACTCAGAAAGTTATGCTATTCTAATACATAATTCAAGTGCTCAAAAGCAGTAAACATGTATGTAGTTATGACTGAACATCATCATAAACTAAGCATCCTTTACATTACGATAATTAAAATTTATAAGTTGTTTATAAAAGAAATTTAAGATTAATATGCTCAAATGAACTAATAATAACAGAATGTCTATCACAACATTATAGGTAGAACAATATCTTGTTAGTTAATGATTTAAATGACTAATCCCCTGAATTTAATCATGTCAATGTTTCATTTACTTAATTATATTATTTTTCACATTTCATTTCACTTTGAGCCTATGAATATATCATGTCTAGATGTTTAGGTTTTTCGATCATCCTCGTTACATAAACATAGCCTTTAAGGCTTCATCATTATGTTTAATAGAGCCCAGGTAAAACCCAGCGTTATCGCGATTGAACTACATTGAGGTCATGATTCCTCCATTGGGGTCCCTCTTGCCCCAGCTGTGCAAGTATCATAAACATATCATTATCACCCATTACTTAACATGCCATTCTTCAGGCTTAGCCGATTTTTATTAAACAATTTAATTTATAATTTTGCATGTCATGCATTATTTAAAAATAAACAAGTAATACTATGCATGTATAAAAGGATGACGATAAATAACACATGCTTTTCTTTTTTAAAATTTATCTAGCAAGGCATGTATCATCACAAGATATTTAAGTTTGAGTCTGAATTAGTACAAGTTATACATGATCGTTTATGCATGAATGCTAAACTGTGGACATACATTCAACAATGCCTAGAATTTCAACAATACCTAGAATTGCTAAACTGTGGACCCAAATATGAGCTCAATAGATTGATAGGAAATACTTGAGTTTGCAAGTAATCCTATCGGATCTACTTGAGTTCGCAAGCAACCCTAACAAGAAATTGGTAAAAACAACGAAAATACACAAGAACGATAATGAAACAACCAAAAAAATAGTAAACCTTATTAGATAACTCAAAGCAAAGCAAATATAAGAAAAAGATACAATTGATCCTCTATTCGAGAGGAGGATCGTTCTCTCCCAATCTCTAGACACTAGGTCTAGAGCCCAAAACTCCCAAAAGACTCCAAGAGAGCACAATACTTAAGCATACCCCTCCCTAATCTCCTTATGCCCTTTAAATAGCCCTCTCCACCTCCTTAAAATTTCCACATCCTTAAAAACTTTCTAATATAAGATATTATTTATTTAATACAAAAGATATTAAATCTTTTTAATTAATTAAATCCACTTTCCTTATTGGCTTGCCGCATCCCTCTCTCTCTTTTCTTTTTGCCGCCAAAGTGGGTCCCACCCTTAGGTAAGGCGGTTTGAGCCGCCTCTTGTAGAAAAAGGCTGGCCCATGTGGGGCCGGCTGGGCGGTTTCCTGCACTGACCTAACAATACCGCCTTCTCAAAGAGCCACCTTGTCCTCAAGGTGGAAAGAAGGAAACTGATGCTTTATCCTCTCGTAAGGTTCCCAGTTTGCCTCGTAATCTAGCACATCCTTCCACTTGATCAATACTTCTTTTCCTCCTCCCTGGCGTACCCCTTGCAACTCAAAGGGTTCTAGTATCACCTCCAAGTCCTCTGTTAAAATTGCTGGTATCTCAGAACTTGTGGAAATATGCTTGTGTTCTTGTGGAGGTGGCCATCCTTGAGGTGGCTGAAAAACCTTACCGAATTGCTGAATCAAGGGTTGCACTGAAAGAGAAGCATCCCCTCCCTCCTCCAATCTGATCATCTCCCGCCTATGTAGTCCCACCAGAGAATCTTCCCCCACCTCTTGTATGCTCCTAACCATGGTCTTAAGTGATACCATGACTTTGGATAACCCTGCATCTCCCTTGATAACCACCTTTCTCCCCTTCACCATTAATTCCATTGTGAGTGCTCTCCAATTGTCCTTGGTTTCCCCCAAGGTTTGCAACCACTTCATCCCCAAGATGATATCAGTACTTCCTAACTCAAATGAGAGAAAATTTTCCTTTACCTGAATCCCCTGGATGGTCAACACCACACCTCTACAAATTCCCTGGCCTTTCTCCACCTTCCCTGTTCCCATCATCACCCCATAATAACCGGTGTCCACCAATTTCACTCCCAGTTGGTTGAAGACCTGAGTGAAAATGAAATTATGGGTAGCCCCACTATCAATTAATACTACCACCTCCATGCCTGCTATTTCTCCCTTTACCTTCATCGTATGATTCAAAATGAATCATACTACTGAATTCAGGGAGACCTCTGCCACATCTAGATGCAACTTGTCATCCATCTCTCTCTCTCACCTCCCTCCTCAGTTTTCTCGTCATCACAGACGGTGAGAACCTGAAGAGTTTGATCCCTACACCTGTGCCCTGGAGTATACTTCTCATCATACCGGAAACATAACCCTTTTGTCCTCTTCTCCTGCATCTCCTCTGTCAGCCTCTTGAAAATTTCCCCACTTTCTCCTCCTCCTCCTTGGGCACTTCTTTTAGGCTCCCTGGTGCTGGCCCCTTGGGGGCTAAGAAGGTGGTGGTCATCCTGTACGATCCCCCCCCCGAGTTACTCCCTCTAGCCCCTCTTTCCAGCTGCTTCTGATCTTCCACCAACTGGGCTAGCTCCATGGCCTCCCCCGGTCTCTTAGCCTCATCACCCAAACCGTTGCTCGTATCTCCGGTTTGAGTCCTTTCATAAAATTTCCTTTCAGTACTGTCTCAGAGAGCCTGCTCAATCTACTAGCCAAGTATTCAAATTTGTCACGGTAATCTGCCACAGTCTCTTCCTGTGTCAAGACAAAGAATTGCTCATAGAAATCTCCTCCCCTACTGGTTCAGAAACGTTCTAATAAACACTTTTTGAACTCCCTCCAGCTCCTGATGGGTTACCTTAGGTCACGTCATTGATACCATGCCAGTGCTTTTCCTTCCAAACATAGTCCTGCTGCCATTAGCTTCTCTTCCTCCGTCAATCTGTTGACGGCGAAATATTGTTCCACTTTGTAGATCCATCCATGGCCATCCTCACCCTCGAAGATGGGCATCTTTAGCTTTTTTACCTTTAGGTCACCTCAGAATCCTCCATATCCTCCCATCTCGTGAAGAGGAGGTGCTCCCCAGTTGTCTTGATCTTCTCTCTGGCGATCGTATCCAAATCTGTTATTAAAATCCCCTCTTCGTCTTTCATAATCAGCTCCTCGGTGGTAGAAATCTTCTCTTCTTCTGGTAAAATCAGCAGCTCTTCTTTCGAATCCGGTGCTCGCCTCCTCCCTAGAAAGAGGTTCTAGAGGAGGCATTCCGTCTTCTCCCTCCAAGACTTCTACCTCTGGATTTCCTCTTTTCCTTCGTGTATTAGTGTTTCCTCCCCTCCCATGGTCTTCGAAAGTTTCATTTGTTTCCGATATCGCCGTGTTGGTCTTTACTTCTAGTAATTTCTTTAACATTTCTTCAGTTATTGCGAACTTTCCTTCTATTTTTGCATTATTGGAAGAAATCTGATTTTGAAAATCAGAAAACCTTTCCTCTAAATCTGATTTGATTTGCCCGATTTCACCTTCCAAAACTTCCACATTCTTCCAGGCCATCTTCCTTCCTAAGAGTCGCCAAAAGATCTTCTTCCGGATGCGTTTTTACTGCTGAAATCACGTAATTTCAGCCGCTGATGGTCCCAAGATAATGCTCTGATACCAGTTTGATAGGAAATACTTGAGTTCGCAAGTAATCCTATCAGATCTACTTGAGTTTGCAAGCAACCCTAACAAGAAATTGGTAAAAACAGCGAAAATACACAAGAACGATAATGAAACAACTAAAAAAATAGTAGACCTTATTAGATAACTCAAAGCAAAATAAATATAAGAAAAGATACGATTGATCCTCTATTCGAGAGGAGGATCGTTCTCTCCCAATCTCTAGACACTTGGTCTAGAGCCCAAAACTCCCAAGAGACTCCAAGAGAACACAATACTTAAGCATGCCCCTCCCTAACTCTCTCATGCCCTTTAAATAGCCCTCTCCACCTCCTTAAAATTTCCACATTCTTAAAAACTTTCTAATATAAGATATTATTTATTTAATAGAAAAGATATCAAATCTTTTTAATTAATTAAATCCACTTTCCTTATTGGCTTGCCGCCTCCCTCTCTCTCTTTTCTTTTTGCCGTCAAAGTGGGTCCCACCCTTAGGTAAGGCGGTTTGAACCGCCTCTTGTAGAAAAAGGCTGGCCCATGTGGGGCCGGCTGGGCGGTTTCTTGCACCGACCTAACATAGATCCTAGTTAATTCAAAGGGTCTTAGTGAGATATTTTCAAGCAAGTCTCTTTGCACAAAAAATGTAAGTTTATGAAACCCATACTTCAAAATCATCTTAGACTTAGGGCAAGAAATATTTGCACGGGCTATCTAAAACTTATGTTAAATAGTTCAGCTATCTAAATATCTCTCAAGAAATCAAAACTATTCCCACTAAAGTATTAGATAATTTTATAAAGCAAGCCATCCAATTTGGGCATTCCAAGAGATTGTAAGATCCACTTCAATCAAAAGTCACCGGGCAACTCCTAAATGGAGCAATAAGCCCCATCCTAATCGAATCTATCGGGCAATCTCGCCTAGAAATAGCAAAGCTACTCAGGCTACTCTCAAATCATGAATAATAGTGATTACATAAGCAAATGATATACACCATCAAATAAATTTCAAATTTCAACATTAAACTCAACATATTAAAATTATAAGATACATCATATGAGTGTACTGCAAATCTATTACAATTTTAAAATGCATAATGTGATTAAAATATAAATGCATTTGCAAATGCTAATATATTATGCAAGAATAATATTCAAAGTTTACTTATACAAGACTAATGAGGAAAAGTAAAATATATTGGGCAAATGTAATGAGAATGCAAAACATATTATACAAGTTTAATGGAAGTACAAAATACACTAAAATAAGTTTCGTATGTGCTACGATCTTTATGTCAAGCTCTTAAATACATGATCTGAGAATGCTTTGCAGATTCGCTAAAACAAGTTTCCGCATGTACTCTGATCTTTCTATCAAGTTCCTAAATGCGAGATCTGAGATTACTTCACGGATTCACTAAGAATATTCAAATATCTCGACAATAGCTCCGATTTATATGCTAAAACAAGTTCTGCATGTGCTCCGATCTTTACGTCAAGCTCCTAAATGCGAGATCTAAGAATGCTTCACGGATTTGTTAAAAGTGCTCTACCACCTCGATGATGGCCGTGTTGAAAGTTAATCTTAATTGGAAGCAACCCCATATTTTTAAATGCTCTCCAAATTCTTATGAAAATACAAATATATTAAAAGTTGATTATAATGTCACCCCGATGATGGCCGCATTGAATGTAAATCTCAACCATATGGGTCAATTCTCAAAACCTATTAAAGTTTTAAAATCTAATATCTATCAAATTCTAAACATTTAAATAGAAATTTAATCACTAAAAACTTAATACTAAAATCTGTCAACACTTCACAATGGTTTAAGAAGAATGATGAATTAAAGAATAACTTCAGCTCACAAAGAGCAGATGTCTTGTTGAATATATTACTATAATTCATTCTCAATTGATTTCTCGCCAGCATAGACGTGGCACGTGCCCTTTGATCGGACGATTTTGCTGCAAAATGACATCACTATATGACGGTCATGGCCAAAGCCTGTATGTTCCCTAATGGTTAAAAGCCCATGAAGTAATGAATTGTAGGGTGCGCTCGATAAAATATAAAGCCCTCTGTTTGCTAAGATTGACTTAAATTTAGCACCTTAGGCAAACATCCACCCCAGGTCTACAAGGTATTCTTTGACGAAGCAACCCATGGCTGCTGACAAGGTTCATTCTGTCAGGTTGGGTCGACTATCTTCTCTGGCTATGTAGCCCCGAGATGATGGAACCATGAGATCTTGATCGAGCCTGTTATCATTCCCCCATCACCCGCTTTAAGTATATGGTGATAAATTTTAAATCTTAGATTTCAAAATTTAAAATCAAATTCAAACCCTAAAATTGCTGCTATTATACGTTAGATAATTATTGCGACCTATTTAACGACTAACCTTAATTGAAAGTTCTCTCTCGTTATTAAAAAAAAAGTTTTCTCTCGTTATCTAGAAGGGTAATTAACCATAGGGGTTTGTGTCTATGAGAAACCATAACTTAAATCATAAAGTCTTTACAAAATGATGGCGAAATCTCTGGGTAGTGTCTTATCTAAAACCCAATCCCTTCTGAAAATTTACCCCATAATCTAATTTTGTTAAAACTCTCCCCGTCAACAAAAGGAGCGAAGTTGCTGGGGCGTGAATTTTCGGACCCCACAGGTGTTTAGGATAAATATTCTCTCTTCTCCATCAACTTGGTCCCATCTATCCTATAAGCACTAGCATTATTTGTCATAACCTATCCAATCGAATGCTCTCCAATCTCATCTATCACATGGTGCCAAATTTTTATGCAAGTCCGAGAAGTTCTTTCTTTCCTTGTAACACCCCTTTAACTATCTTCTTATAATAATTGTACTTCAAATAAATATATGTTTTGTCACTTACTCCAACTTCTATTTGCACAGCATGTCTCCACGTCTATCCTTTCTATGATATGCAGATTTCTTCTTGTCTCTAAAAATTTCTTACAAAACCCTAAAATGCAAAATTTGATTCAAGCAATTTGAAAAACATGCAAACATTCGAAGAAATAAAAACCCTAATTGAATCATGCAAAGAAATTATATTAGCGCAGGCAAAAAAAAAAAAAAAATAGTAGCGTAGGAAAAAAAATTAGAGTTTAGAAATTGTAACCAGCTTGAGAAAAAAATTAGTTGGAGAAGTGGAAATCCTTATGGAAGATTCAGGCTTGGCAAGGAGGAGGGGATGGCAGTGGTGATGATGTTGGAGATGGCTGAAGGTAGCGGTGCTAGAGAAGGTCTGCGGTTGCTTGGATGGAGCGGACAAACGTCTTGGTCATGTGGGCTTGCATGTGTGCTAGGATGTTAATGTAAGTGATGAGGACATTAGCCAGAGATTTCGACATGTGTACCATCGACGGAATCGTAGATCGGCGGCTACGATTCGGAGCCTTTACTTTTGATGTATTTTATGTTTTGTTCATTTTGTATTTCAGTTTTCCTATTTTACCCCTATGAGCAGTGAGTTCTTATTGTAGCCCCGAGGGCATTTGAGTCTTTGTTCTTTTCTTTATTATTGAGGCCTATATATAGAGGTCTTTTGCTTTGTACGAGGTTAATGATGATTTTGAATAAAATTCTAGCTTTTGTCTTCTTCAATGTTGTGAGCTTGAGAGAAGAAAGAGGACCCTAGGTGAGGGTGGTTGCAATACCCGTCAGCCTTTGGAAGAGTCCGAGGCTCGCGGTTCATCTTTTCCTTTTTCCATTCCATACATCCGACCACCTCCCCTCTTCCCCACACCCGTCGGCCTGTTCCCCCCCCATCTACCCCTCTTTCCTTCCCTAACAGAGCCCTCCCCCACCCCTTAACTGCCGGCCAGCCATTGGTTCCCCTAGCCGCCGACCGCCCCTCCTAAGCCCTCCGCCGCCAGCCTTCCCCCTTAGTTCTTGCCGCCGGCCTCCCCTTCAAAGACCCCGTGAATTTTGAATTTCAAAATTCAAATTCCTCTTTACCACTTTCCTAAAATAGTTTCTTATTGATTAGGAAAGTTTCCTAATCAGATTCAAATTAATATTTGAATTTAAAATATTTTCCTTATTGATAAACTAATTTAGGAAACCTCTTATTTGAATCAAATCTGAATTTAAGTTAGGGATTTGATTTCAATTCCTAATTAAATTTAAGGGCCCACATACATTGAACCTAGACACCTATCCTCCCTCCCCTTATGGCTAGCCCCCTCTCTCCCCTATTCTCTCTCCAATTAAACCCCAACCCCTAATTAAATTCTCCCTCTTAATCTCCCTAAACAGCTACCCCCTCCTAGCCCAATTTAGGGATAATTTTGAATTTTAAAATTATTCCTTCCCTCCCTAGAAAATCTGAAAGTAATATTCAGATTTTCCAAAAGCTATTCATCTCCACTTCCCTCACTAATTCCAAGGAAGAATCCAATCCTAACCCTAGCCGAAATTCTCATCTTCTCCAAACTCCCTCCACTTCTCTCCTCATCTAGTCCTTCAAATACAAGGATTATTTTCAAGCCGACGTCGCCTCTATGAATGGCCGATCCGGTACACGATCACGGATTCGTGTATGATGATCAAGGATGAACGGATCTTCTTCGATCCCCTTTCTTTAACTTAAACTTGGATATTGACGACACCGTGGACAACTACGTGGATCGCATTCTTTTCACATTAGCGCCTTCCATCGAAGAACATCTTCCAACCGGAAATTGGCGGATCATTGGACGTCCATCTACTTCCCCTTCTCCGGCTACTTCTCCGGTGAGCAATACCGTAGGCATCACTTATCTCCTAGTGGCTTCTCTAGGGTTGCTTGTATTCTTCCTCCGCTAAAGCACTACTTTCATGAGTGAGAGTGAGGGAACTCAAGGTGAGCATTTCTAATTGTTAAGCCGTGGATTCTTGTTATCAGTGCCTTAGTGTTACTTGACTTATTTTGTTGTTATATTGTGAGCATCCTATTAATATAGCTTGTAACCGCATACTATACATGAATTCCAATTGAAAAGCCTAAGTATCTGACTTGGTGAAACATAAAACTTATGATTAGCAACGCTTATAAACTATTATTAATTCCTAAAACAATTCTTGTTTACTTGCATGTTTCACATCAGTAAGTATGGGTATTGAGTATACTAACGTTTAAATACTATTTAAATTTAAAAAAAACCCATAACTAATTAGAGAGATGAAGGAAGAGTAAGATCAAGAAGGTTATTACTAATAAAGTTCCTACGTCAATTTGGCATGAAGTGCAATCTTTTTCTACATCACATATGCTCATATCCCAATTCCGTTTACAGGTTGAATGATTTTTTTACTAATGCAATTCCCAAGTGCATGCTGAAAACTGGCTATTAACTGTGAATGTTCTACAAGTTTATGAACAGCAGCAAATCTTGTGCATATACATTGTAAGTATGTATATGTGGATGCTTTAAGCCAATTGGGGGTCATTTTTGTTTTTTATTTGTTTCATGTGTTTTTAAACTATTTTTATTTTTTATTTTTTAAAAGACATCAAGTTGTTTTTAGAAATACGCAACAATTTTGAGGTGTTTTGAGTGTTTTTAAATAAGAGTACTGGATGTTGCCACTACCACAGCCACCACTAGTATAGCCATCAACCACCCCACTGTCTTTTGCCTCAACGGATTTTGCCACGGCTATGCTACCGCATAACTTAGTTAATTCAGTATTCAATAAAGATAAAAACATCTGTTTTAAGATGCCAAACATATTTATTTTATGTCAAAATATAAATAAAACAAAATTAAAGCAAAAAAAAAAAAAAACAAAAGTGATCCAAATGGCCCTTTTTATTAAGTCGTTCATGAGGCATTTATAATTAAGCCCGAGATACTTGGTTAATTTCTTTGGTTACTCCTAGCGTTCAGCCTTCCAAGTGCAGATGCCATATCAAATGTTTACCAACATCCATTGTGGGCTTCTTTTTGTTAATCATTTACCTTTTTATATTCTTAAAAATAACTGTTAGAATCGTTGGTTCATCGGACTTGTGGTAGGGATTGCATAACATTCTTTTCTTTATGTTCCCAAAAGAGTGGAGTTTTCATGGAAAATAATTTTAGCAACTTCCGTGACCTTTACTGAAGATTTTTTTGATTTGGTCCGTAAGCTTCCAAATCATCTTACCTAACAGTTTTACATTCTTAGGATGCTAAACATGATTCTAGGTTTATATGCCGTATGAGCAATGTGATGAATTGTTCTTTGCGACAGGAAAAAAGTTCTGGAATCTTTTTCACTTGCAACCCATGCGTGACCAAAAGGTGCCTTCTTAGAAATATGCGCAGTTTGTTCTTTTGGTCTTATTGATGGCGTGTAATACGTTTGTTCTGACTGCTACTATATGATTTTTATGATTTTCAGGGGGAAGTGCAGTACTTCATTGGTGTGCAGTTGGATGGTAGTGAACATGTTGATCCTGTCCGCAACTGTATACCAGAGACCACTGCAAAAGAGGGCGCAAAAGTTGTATGTAATGTCTTACTTTAACAGTTTCCTCCCCGTTGCTGCTTGATTAAGTCAGTTGTAACCTTGAGATCTTAATGGTTCAAATTGATTAGCAGCACTAAGGATTACTCATATCATGAAAGGTAAAGCAACCAATTGTAAATTTGATAGCAAACCATAAACGCTACAACCGTACAAACTCACATTTTAAGAAATCGTTTAATGCCAACTTATGTCTCAACTGCCATGGTGAGTTTACAATCTACCATAATTAACTCTGGAAGATTTACTATAAAACCTTTCTTTCCTATTTATTTCTGCGAAGGCCGGATTCTACTAAACTAGAGCATGCTAATCTTTCTTTGTTCAACCCCTCCAAAATACCAAATCATATATGACATTATTTGAACAATTGTCTGTGAACTTTGTGAGCTATCAAACTTCTCCGCTGTGAACAATTTTGCCGTTTGAATTGGCATCATAAACCTGAACTTGCTCCATTTCTTTCTCATTAGTTTCCATTTCAAGTATTACTGCTAGTCATAGCTTCTTTTAATTTTCTTTGGCTAGTCCTGCGTAATCTCTAATGTCTTTGATGATTATATGTTCTTCTACTTTGTCAATCTATTTTAGCTGCTTGCCTCATGCTTTACATGTTAACTTTCTGATATATGCAATTATTATTATAACGTGAAAGATCTATTCTAAGTTCACATTTGCAAGTCATTTGAAAAGGGTGGAGAGTCTATGAAGCTAGATCACGTTAAGTTTTCCCCTATCAACCCCCACGAAACATTTAATTTGATATGTTATTATTGGAAAAATTGTTGGCGAGCCTTGTGAGCTCCTAAGATTCTTTGGGAACAATATGGTCATTTGAATAGGCACTGTCATGTAATAAAGAGTCCCGTATATAGTGTTGCATAATCTTGAGGTTTTTTTTTTAAATACGTGTATGCTTTTTTCACAACTCTCATTGCATCATGTTTGATTAAAGTGTCCAACTACTCCGATGTGCTTTGAAAGTATTGTCTGGATTACCTTATATTACCTTTCCTGATTGGCTTCTTAATGCAAATGCATCAGGTGAAAGAAACTGCAGAAAATGTCGATGAAGCTGTGCGGGAACTTCCAGATGCAAATTCGGTATGTCCATTGGATTGCTTTTTTTACTACGTGTTTATCTATCTGATCCACGTATATTTTTTTCTCCGCACAGAAACCAGAGGATTTGTGGGCCATCCATTCAAAAATTGTCCTGCCGAAGCCTCACATGAAGAATAGTTCATCATGGATAGCCTTTCAGAAGGTTAGAATTTCTTGAAGAATAGTTCATCATGCTCTTCATTTTTTCTTAACTTGGTTAAATTGTCTTCAAATGTTTTTGAACTTTGAAATTATCTCAAAAGCTTTTGCTATTCAGGCTAATAGTAGCATTGCCTTGTTTATGAATATCTAAACTACTAAGTAATTGATATGCTTAATGAAACAATTCCATCTATTCTGTGAGAATAGCTGGTGTTGACACACTAAAGAGGGACGTTGTGTTGCTTCCAGTAATTTGCATGGGATTTTTTGGTTTGTGCATGTTAGAAAATCCTTAATATGCTCACATAAAAAATTAACGCAGATTCTCGACAGTGGAGAAAAGATAAGTCTGAAACATTTTAGGCCTGTTAAATCCTTGGGCTCTGGTGACACTGGCAGGTTGGAGCTAAAATGTTTATTATCTTGATGTTCATGACGTGCAATTCCATTTAGTTTTTGTCTATTTAAACAAGGGCTTAAATCTGTTATCCTTTCTTGATAGTGTACACTTGGTGGAGTTTGTGGAAACTGGAGAATACTTTGCCATGAAAGCTATGGATAAAAATGTGATGCTTAATCGCAACAAGGTATAAATACTTGGTATTAAATGTTATTAAAATTGGATAATATGGAGTGCTTTTCATGTTTAGGTGCGCTGAGATGCATTCATCATCTGATCAGTTTTGTTGTATTCTACAACAATCGTACTGTACGCTGTGTGGTTTATGCAGTATTCTTGTTTCAGGAGTGGGAAAATATGTTTGATCCTGTATATTCCCTTGCTTCCATCTACATGCTCCTTGCAGTTACTATACTTGCAGCTATTCTCCGCATTAATCCAACAGCCTGTAGCCCTATTTCTTTTCAACAAATATTTTTGATTGACCTGTTTTAATTTCATGCATCCGGAATTTTGTCTTAGAATGTCAGCTTTTGATTTAGTTCGCTTTGCATTTTATATATTTCATTGACATTTTAGGCTATACATCTAAATTGTGACCATCATCATTAGTCTTGTCTGAACTATTTAGGAATGGCTTTTTGAATTCTCATTTTTCATTCATTTGTGTTGAGTTCTTCCGGAGATGTTAAACTTATTCTTCATAAATCCTATTGACTAACTTCTATTCATATTGAAAAAAAAATCTATCGAATCCAAGTGCTTGAGCATGAGGGTTGCTCATGCCCTCGCACCCTCGCACGTGACACTCAACCAGCTTGTTCGTGCTCCCCTTCATTCGCTCAATCCTTTACTCCAAGTGCTTGTATGCAAGGGTCTCTCACACCCTTGTGCAAGGCACTCGATCCGCTTGTTCATGGTCCCCTAGCTTTGTGTCACAATTTGTGTGCTTTGATCTTGAAGTCCTTGCATATGAGGGCAAAATTATTGTGTAGTATCTTATCTCTATCTAATTTGCTTTTCAAAAGTTTTCTCCAAAATATAATCCATTAAAACTCTCTCTGAATTATGCAGAGGGGCCAGGGTCCAAGAGCTCAAATTTTTGGAGCTCATAATGGGATTTGAATTTTGCTTTCTCAATATGTTCCAGTACTTCCAAATTCATTTAATCTAGTTTGAAGGAACTTTTGATGTAAGGATAGTTATATTTATCATCTTCCTAGAAACCCTTTTTTAGTTAATTTTGTTTTTCCTTTTTTTTTTTTTTTTCTTATTGGTGATTTGGCTTGCCATGGACAGCCCATGATACTCTTTCTATGGGTTGTTAGCAATTGTTCAGAAATAGCTGTAGCTTATGTTGGGTTACATCTGCATCATGCAAATGTTGAGGAATTATTTTAAGTGATTCGTTGTTTAAAATTGAGTTCTTTAGCCGAATTAAGCAGGTTGAAATGCATCTTCCATTTCTAATTTTTTTTATTAAGTTTTCTTGCATGCAAAAGGCATGTTTTGTGTTTTTCAGTCTTACATGTTGGCTAGCCAATAAGTCCCATCGAAGTAATTTCTGTTTGTTACATTTATAGTTGTCTTCTCCTGTTGCAGGTGCATAGAGTTTCTGCAGAAAGAGAAATTCTTGATACATTGGACCATCCTTTTCTTCCAACTCTATATGCATCTTTTCAGGTTTGTTTGATGTAATGTTCGTGCGAACAGTAGACTTCATTTTTTTTTATTTACAATAGTTGGCTTCATTATGCTGTTATGATGATATCATCCAATAACTGGATATAGTTTTCCTACAATGGTATCTGAGTTTTCCTTCAATGTTATCTGGACTCTGGTTATTAATTTTTTTCTTAATACATGTATTAATTATGTATATGCTTGTACTAACCAAATCTATAGTTTGTCTATATGTCGATAATCATAAAAGGCATCATTTAGCAAATAGAAAAACTTTCTTTTTAATTATCTCGTGAAAATACATGGAAATTGAACTGATGATACAATAGAATATGAACTTGGTATTGCAGAGCTTCTTTCGGCCAAAAATGATGAACTCCTGGTTTGTTTCTTTGAAAAAGTGAAGTTCCTAAACGCTAGTACCCGTTAAATTGAAAAAAAAATGTTAGTACTTGTTACGTGAATGATGGATGTTGACATAGTCAACTTAAATAATAATGCATATGCAAGCCTCCGTTTAAAATTTTTCTGATTAGGAGAAGGATTGATTTATGTTATCATTCTGAAAATACCATGGCTCTTCAGTTTTTTTTTTAATCTATGACACAATCATTACGATTAAATTTGTCCCGATTCCCAACTAATTGGGGTCTTCTTTATGAAATCTGTAACTCTTAGGAAACATATACCACCCAAATAAGGATCAGTCCAAGTGGAGATCTACATGTATTCTCTAAATGCTGCATATCCTTTCTAGTGCACTTAAGTGGAATCAGGGGAGTTTAATTATGAACTATGAAGCGTGTTATATCAGTAATTTGAACTCAGATGGGGTTAAGCATATCTTCATGTGATCATCTTCATATATATATATATATATATTGTGGTTACTCACTGGCGGTATTATCTACACCTACACCCAACATTCATTTTCAAATGAACTATATGATGCCTTGTAATGATGTTTCTATTGTAATTCACCTTAAAGTCTAAAAGAGCAACAAATATAGATGACATTATTCTGGAACATTTTGCAGACAAAAACACACATCTGTCTAGTTACGGACTATTGCCCAGGTGGGGAGCTCTTTCTTCTACTTGACAGGCAACCTCTTAAAGTCCTGAAGGAAGACGCCGTTAGGTAGATTTACTCCTTCAAATTGCAAGGATGCATTATTTGTTTTTAGTTAATTTAGTTCTCTGCATGAACTCTCTTGGATCTTTGTTTGAGTTTTATGCCTGGTCATTTTCATTTTCTGCCAAATGAATCGCATAGTGTTTGTTTCAACCTGCCATGCAACTTCAGCGGTTAATCTTTAGCGAGTCAAGCGAGCAATATTTTAATATTAAATTGTATCGGTTAAAATTTCTGTTGTTTTGCACCAACAAACTTTTCTTTTTGGTCTATATATTTGATTAAACAAGTTTGTATGATGAAAAATTATTAGTTTGAATTTTATATGCTATCTGATTCCACATTTTCATTTCTGAAGTTTTGCACTAACAAATTTTCTTCTGAGTGTTAATAACACGATTAACTATGAATACAGATTCTATGCTGCAGAAGTTGTTATAGCACTTGAATATCTTCACTGTCAAGGTATGAAGCCAAGTCCAAGGTTGGGTCTTGTAGCAATCGTAATTTTTAGCTTTCCTTTCTGCATCTTATTATCTGCTGTTTGATGATCTACCGCTATCATGACCATCATGAATTTAAGTGCGATGGCACAGTTTAAGTCATCAAAAAAGATTTCTTCTCAATTTTTATGCATGTAGGAATATTTCCTTTAGGGAATAACGCAAATGCTTAAGAATGGAACTAATATTTCACTACCGGTTAAGCTAAGAAAAAATTTAATATTGGTCATTTATGAATGCTCCAACTCCTAAATTCTATGCAGACATAACGTAAGACAATTGATGGATAATGGCCCGCAAAAAATCAATTGATTTTACCAAGGAGCTGTTCTTAATGTTATTTTCTTCTAGAGTAGGAATCTAGATAAAAGGAGAAGTTACAAGGGTTTCAAACGATCAGTGTGGCTGCTGGTGTCATCATGTGAGTACCAGCATCAATAGTCATATGACTATTCACTCAAGTATGCTGAGGATTTTTATCTTCATCATCATGATGTACCATAATCACTAGACTGTTTATCATCGTGATCATAGTGATGGTCCCACCCCTTTTATTAGGTTAGATTGCTCTTAATGCAACGAATTTCATGATCCTAATGCCTTTATTGATTGGTTCACCAAAGTTGAAGAAATTCATAGTTGGAATAAGATGGCGAATGACAAGTGAATTGAGTTCATTTTGATGAACTTGATGGGGGCTATAAAATGCTTTAAAGAGGAATGCAATATGAGCTTCAAATTGCAGCACGCCACCTATTGACCTATGGGATGCCATGTGTTAGCGCTATAGCAAAAAAATATCTACTATAGTATTGTCATCAACAAGTTGCGCCACTGCACAACCCTTTAACAAATTTCTCTTTCTATCATAAACTATTTGAAAAAGTTTGAGGACCCTGTCACATGCAACCTTCCAAACTAGCTTGATTGGTTGATAATGACTAAATTCATTCAAGGCATTTGCATGGATATGTGTATGGTTTTTGATCCATACAAACCCAGCATAATTGAGACCTATAATCACATTTTAGTAGCAGAGATATTGATGTAAAACAAAATAGAAATTGCTGGAACTCAATAAAAATTTGTTAAACTCGCTAATGATGCCACTAAGAGATAGAAGACGCCTGTAGTATTGCCCAACGAAAAGTTAGCAGGAGGGGAAGAAGTTGTTGGATGTCTAGTAACTCGCCGCTGTCCGGAGATTTGGTGCTTGTTGACGGCAGACATCAAAGTGAAGAGGATACGATCGACATAATCGTCGACGGTGTCGTCGATCTCCAAGGTTGAAGAAGGGAGTCCGGAGAATATCTACTCGTCCTTGAAGATCATACGGGAATCCATAGTCTCTTTCAGGATCGGCCATTCATAGGGAGAAGGCTGGGTTGTGTAGTTTCTTCCTTGGGATGTATGAAATAATGGAGAAGAGAAGAAGAGGAGGGGGAGGTTGGAGAGGTCGGCCAAGGATAGAGGAAGAGGTTTCTAAATTTCAACTTTTTGGTTTATGTGGGTGGAGAGGCAATGAATTAAATCTGAATTTTAATTTCAGATTTTTGAATGGAATGCGAGGGAATAATTTTGAAATTAAGATTTCCCTTAATGGCGGAGTAAGTGGGCGGCCACCCTTAAAGAAAGGTGTTGATTGATAGCCTTACATTAAAGAGGGGAGAGAGGGGGCCGGCTAAGAGAGAGGGAAGGGGGGGGGGGGGGGGGTGGTGGTGGTCCACATTCAATGAATGTGTCTAGGTGCAATGAATGTTGAAATTACAATTAATTTGATGAGGACATCCGACCGTGAAAATTTATCAGAGGAGTCGAAGATCGACGGCCATGATCGCCCCACTTTATTTTATTATTATTATTTGTATTTTAAATTATTTATATATTTTTTCGTTTTTACCCTCACTTGAGGGAGTAGTCATATATATGCCCTAGGGGCATGTTTGTCTTTTTTATTTTCCTTCATTGTATGTTGGCTATTTAAAGCCTCCTCCTCATCATTTGAGGTGAATGGATGATTATTAAGAAAAAAATTCTGCACTTTGTTCTTAAGAGCTATGTGAGTTCTTAGGAGAGTGGAAGTCCCTAGGTGAGGGCAACGCAATAGCCACCAACCTCAGGAAGCGTCCGAGCTTGTGGTTTGAAGTCCCTAGGTGAGGGCAAAGTATTACCCATCAGTTACAGGAAGCGTCCAGGCTTGTGGTTTATCTTCTTCTCCAATTCCCCTTCTTCTTTCTTCTAGCCGCCGCCCCTAACTCCCTCTTTCTCCATTAACCGAGACCCACCCAGCCCTCTGCCCTCATCCCAAACCGCCGGCCACCTCATCCCAAACCGCCGGCCACCTCCTCCTTTTGGCTCCAAATTCAAAATTCAGCATTCAAACCCTTTCCTAAAATAATTCCCTTTAATTTTGGAAACTATCTAAATTCATATTCAATTGAATTTGAATTTTATTTCCTAATGGAGGAAACCTATATTAGAAAAGTCCCTCAAATCATGTCTATTTGAATTTAAATGGGAGATGATTTAACATATCCTTTCCTAATTTAAATTTCCTAACTTGGCAACCCCTTTTAATCATCCAATTAAGTCCCCATTAAGGGGCCGGCTCACCCTTCCCTCTCTCTTTTATTTGGAGAAGATTCAAATTTAAATCTCCCTTTCCATTGTCTCCATAATTTCAAATTGGTTATTCATCACCTTCCATATTGGGTGACTCTTAATTTAGGAAAGCTCTTAATTTCATATTCCAATCTATTTGAATTTGAAATTCCTTCCTAAAATAAGATGAGTTATTTAAGGAAGCCCCGTCAAGTCAGGCTAATTTGATTTTTTAAATTAGGAGTTAATTCAAAATCCTTCCTTAATTAAAATTACTATGTTGGGAAGTCTTTTAATTCCTCAAATCAATGTCCCCATTTCTAGCTTGCCATATCGTTCTACATCATAATTCCAATTCAATTTCAGATTTGACGTGATTGGGGAGGATTCCTAAATTAGGTTTATTAATTAGGAATGATTTTGAATTTCAAATTTCATTTGAATTCAAAATGAAGAAACTTTCCTAATTAATAATTGGACAAATTAGGAAGGTGTTTAAGAGGCAATTTGAAATTGAAACAAGGGTTTGTGGAGGAGGAGGGCCGGAGGTTTGGGCTTGGACTAGGTAGGTCGGCGGCTAAGGTAGGGGTCGGCCTTAGGTTAGGTGGGGGATGGGAGGGGGGGGGGGGGTGCGCGCCTTGAGGTGGAGAATGAAAGGGGCCGACGGGTAGGGGTGTAGGGAAAGAGAGGTGGCCGAGGTTTAGGAGAGGAGTGGGGGTGGCTGGCGGTATGGGGGGTGAAGGACAGGTGGCTGGCGGCTTGGTGAGGAGAAGACGGGTGGGAAAGAAGAAAGGGGAAGGAGAAACTGAGAGCCTGGACTATTCCGGTGGTTGTCAGGTATTGCTCGACCCTCTTCTAGGGTTCTCTCTTCTCTCAAGAGCTCACAAAGAAAACAAAGAACAAGCTGAAATTTCATTCATCAATCATCTCATACAATAGGGAGGGTCATCATATATAAGCCTCAAATAAAAGAAAAACACAAAGAATCAAATGCCCTCGGGGCTACAACATAAACTAATCCCACTCAAGGGTACAATGGTAAATCAGAACATACATAAAATACATAAATGCATCACAAATAAAGACTCTGAATCGTAGCCGTTGATCTACGATTCCTCCGATGATAGACGCGTCGAAATCTCCTGCTGATATCCTCATCAGATATTTTAGAAATGAAAGCAATTGTTCAGAAAATCTATTATAGACTTACCACTATCAGCCAATAAATTTCGTGCTTCTCTTCTTGTTGGTCCTAGAACCAATCCTCAATCTATATTGTAAAAGTCACCGCTTTACTCAAATTCATTCTACTCTAAATTAAACACAAAAAAACTAATATTCTGCATTTGTTTTACATCCAACCAAACAACTTTAAATTAAATTTACTGAATTTATTTTATACTGAATTTACTTTACACTGAATTTACTTTACATTGTAATTCTTTTTTAGCAAACCAAATGGCCCTTTTATGTAAATTTTAGAATATTTTTTTATGTGAATGCATTCATGTTGGGTTCTAATTTTATTGGACAGTAGGTCATCTTAATTGTCTAAGATAAATTTGAAGAAATTTGTACCTAAGATCACTTGCATGCTTGGCCATACAACCTTTTGTCTGCAAGCTGCCATATTGTAATGTGATTCTAATGATAGGACTGTTCTCTTGTGGTAGGTATAATTTACAGGGACCTTAAACCAGAGAATATTTTGATTCAAAGGGATGGACACATCTTATTGACTGATTTTGATCTATCTTGTTTGACATCTTGCAAACCCCAGGTGCTCTATTTATGCATGCTGCATTTCACTTTTTTATTCATGATGATCATATTCTCTAATCTTTAGCATTTTTTTCCTTTCATTATTGTTTCTTAGATTCATTAGCATTGAGATTGTTTTTGGCATGCTTGAGGTGAGAAAATTATGTTTAATTTAATGGTAAACACATTTGATTTTTAATTCATTGTCGCCAGACATGTACGTGTTCAACTGTGTGTTGTATTCAAAATTTTTAACAGTTTTATTTAAAATACATATGAATAGCCTTATGGCTAGAAATACAAAAGGAATAAGTGTATAAAGAAAAATAAATTGGTTAGTAGCTTTATAATTTTGCAGAGCTCTTTTAGTTGTAGGTCCTTCCTTTTGAGATCCCCGTACTGTTTTGAACCTTAAGGAAATTTCGAATGCAATTTGCAATCGGAGAATTGGAGAAGGGGTTTTGGATATCAACAAATACAATGATAGCATGTGACTACTGTAACTTGATTTTAGAAGAATCTTATTAATGATAACTGACATACATATCCTGAAACCAGCAGTAGAGAAAACTTGAGGACTTACATGGTCTATTCACACTAGCCCTATGCTACAATGATGTTGAACTTAAGCTTTTATCAAAGTTCTAACAAGCAATAAATAAAATATGTAACTTTTAAATGTTTGAGTGAAGTTCTTTTTTCTATGTTTGACTTAAGCTAGAAAAACAAGATCTTTGATACAATATTATTATCCTTATGTTAGAGCTATGGTTGATTATCTAGATCAGCAACTATCATTATTCAATCTCATGATGACCTGTTAATTTACCTGAATTAACTCCTTGTCATTGACCTTTGTTGATAGCTAAGCATTTAATGATGAAATTATCCCGTAAAGTTTAAATCATTAAGAGCCACACCGATTTGTACATTACTCAATATAAATTTATTATTGAAAAGTTTACAAAGATATTTTTTAGAAGAGAAAGTTGAATAAAATTATGAATCATTATAATGATTGATCAAATATGTAAAATTAAATTTTAGGTTCAAATAACTTACATATTCATTTTTGGAAAGTTGCTCGAATATTGGTGTAGTTTACCAAATTTTTTTTAATAATATCTTAAGGATTAAGAGGATAATAAAATATTTAGAGAAAAAAAATATAATGATACTATTCCTTAAGAATAAAGATATTCAGGATTGTGATAATTGTGGGTAAGTCAAACTTAAGAGTTATGTAATAAAGTTATAGAACATAGTTTTAGAAACTTATGTCAGTATTAAATGGCCAATATAAATTTTTACTAGAAAAATCTTCTATGTGTTAATTAATCCAAAAAGGGGAGAACAATTAACATATCTTTTTATGGGTTTTATCTTTTTTTGAAAAAAGCATATGATCTTACTTAAGAGCTGATTTGATTGGTTTTAAGGTGAAATTATGTGCCTAAGATATGTTGAAGTTACTAAAATTATTTATGATATAGAGTAGTGACTAGAATTAGTAGTTGTTGGATGACCAAATATTCTTTAATCTTAGCATAAATATGTTAAGAATGAGCATTGAGGCAACAATTTTTTTGGATGCGGAGATGCTTATAAAAAGTATTCGATGTGGTATCTTGGTGTGTTAATGAGTGTAAAGTCAAATGTGGACCAAAGTTGGGCTTGATATACTAATAATTAAACTCATTTTCAACCCAAAAATTCTTATCAATAGGTAAGTGACAACTATTTGGTATTCTACACTAACATGTTTTTTACTCTCTGTTATGGGGTTAAACCAATACTCTCATTTGTCTTAATAATCCTCCACTTGCATGAGAGCTCTCCACCTCAAACAAAAGTTTTTTTAACATTATTAAGTAGCACACGAGGAGTAGAGACCAATAAGAGCCATAAACCTTTGACCACTTGATCCAAACTAAATTATTAGTTTTAATGCCACTTCTTAAGGATTGTGAACCAAAGGTGGGCCAATGCTCGGCCAAATACACTAATGATCAAATTTATCTTCAACCCAAAACTTAAGCCGATTGATGAGGGCCAATCAATAATATTTCTACCAAAATATTTTTTGGCTTTCGATTTTGAGACTATATCAATATTATTATTATTTTAAAATGGTTCATGTTATTTTTCTTTTTCATTTATGATAGGTGAGATCTCTTTTAAAGTAAATGAAATGTTAGAATGATCGACTAAAAGTTTAGAAGCCAAGGTATTTTATTTTCAGTGAAATGTATACTTGTTAGTTAATCTTGTCAGAATATCATTTAAAATCTTTAGCAAGGAAACAAGAAAGCACACTGGAGGAGAAAATGCACATTAGTAAGAGAGGACATTAGAGCCACATTTCTAGACAACTCTCCAACAAATGCAAAAAACCACCACAACATGGCTAAAGTATAGGCACGCTTCGCTCATGAGCATGAAACTTGCACTAGAATAAGGATACATGTCACGACCCGGCCCGATAAGCTCGTAGAAATAAGGCGGGAACAGCTATTGGACGACAATTTTAAAACATAGTTCCGGTATCATCACATGAACAATCACATATCTAATATCCAACAATTGTAAAGAGCTACTAAAAGTTCCAAAACACGAAAGATTTTATTTCATCATATAAAATTTACACAAGTGGATCCTAAACCGAACATGTGAGATCCACTTCAAAATGTAACATTAACACAAATACAACAAAAGAACCTCTCCTGTGGTCATCCTACACTGGTAAGTATATTGTTGCCGATCCGTCATCTTTTCACTATGGTTCTTCTAAAATATCCCAAAGCTAGGGAGTGAGCTAATGCTCAACAGGTAATAAGTAATTCTACCAATATCAATTACAATGAAATGAAGAACAATATGCATGCTTTAAATATAAGACTGAGTAGCAAGTATCTAAAGAAGTAAACAATATAAAGTCATGCAATGATAGTTGTGTACTTATATCTTTAGGACTTTCTATTATCATATTACAATTCATAAGTTTAATACCTCTTCATTTCATGCCCTTCACTTGTATTTAATTTTCTGTAAGCATATACATTTTTCTTATTTGTATTTTATACACCCGTACCGGAGTACCGAAATTATACTGATCAGGTACACATACATTTTTGGCCATATCATTTTTCTTTATCATTTTGCCCCGAAGAGCCATATTGCTCCTAAGAGCCATATTGTGCCAATGCATCATATTGGTTCTCCGCCTCAACATGCATAAGTCCACATGCAATATCTATTTTAGGATAGGTGATTAACATAACTAACAATCATTCATATATTTCTAACCATTTCATTCTTATGCAAGGCAACATGAAGGATCATTTTGAAATAAAATGTGTAAATTTCTAAGTATCCTAAAAACAAGTCAATAAAACATGCATGACTTATGATATGCAAGGATACAAATTAAAATCATTAAGTAATGTAAGTATGCCGGTACTAATTTCATACTAACTTCATTTAAAATAAAAGAATTACATGCTTAAACATAACACAATGCATTTAATTTTTAAAAGAGCATAAAAGACTATTGAAATTTGCAGAATCAAATGTACCTACCTCAATAAGCAATTGTTTATTCTTGTGGCGTATGTCTTCTTCTATAATCAACCTCTCCTCTAACCAACACCTGGAATAATAAACACCTTGATTACTAATTCATAACATAAATGCATTTCCATTTAAAAGATTTTCAAAGGAATTTCTTCCATGAACTCCTAATTCTTAATTGTCATTATTTATCATTAACATAAACCCTTAATTCACTTTAACAATATCCTTAATTATAATTATCATTTTAAGGTAATTATTTTCGGATTTAATTTAAACCCTAAAATTTTAAATTCAAATTTTTGTATTTTCTCACATTTTTCGTTTTCTAATTCATACAATTTACTTAACTTAAAATGATTATGAATTTCGGTTTTATCCAAAACCCTAAAATTGGAAACTTAATTTTTCATCTTTTCATCACATTTACATGCTTAAACCTCTTCCTATACTTAATTTATAATTTGGACTTTCCTATTTTCGGATTTCTTTCATTAAAAATTAGGAAAATAAAATTTTTGTGAAAAACCCTAATTTCTACTATTAAAAACCTTCATAATATCATTTGGAACAATATTCGTTAAGAAATTTTCATAGAAATTGAAATCGGAAAAAAACCTAATTTTGGAAACTTAAGAAAAATTTGGAAAAAACTTTATTTTTCGTGGTTAAAACCTTTCTCTTAACTTTCTTTATCATTTTTCTTTAAAAATTTCAAGTTTTGGAGAAACCCTAAAAATTTCTCCTAAAGAAATCTATATGAAAAAATGAGAAATTTCTTAAAACACACCTTAATCTTCCCTTAATCTTCCTGTTGAATTTTCCCCCAAGGAGGCTGCCGGAAAACCGCCGCCGCTGCCAGCTAAAGCTCCTAGCCGCCGCCCTCTCCCTCTCTCGTTCGCTCTCTCCGTTGTTTCGGTCAAACAAAATAAGAAGGGACCCTTAAGCTCTTAAGGATGTTGGGTAAGCAAATGACGCATCTGCCCTCACTTCTATAATTTTTCTTAAGAGCTTGGAGGGACTATTTAGTCTTTTGGCCATTAATAAACTTTATTGATTTTTTAACTTTAATTTCATGCGAAATTTAGTATAAGTGCTTTATATCAAAATGCTCGAAATTTCACGTAAAATTTTATAAAATTAATTGTGTCGAATTCCGACAATTTAAAAAATTCACCTAATTCTGTCGCGACGCGACTATTCTACGTTTTCATGATTTTTCAAGTTTTATAATTCTCCCCTCCTAATAAAAATTTCGCCATTGAAATTAAAATAAGAGGGACAAGATATACCTTAATTAAAGAGATGAGGATAGCATTTCCTCATTTCTGATTCTTTCTCCCATATAATGTCTTTCTCAGATCCATGCTTCTATAGAACCTTGACAAAAGGTATATCTCTGCTTCAGAGTTGCTTCACATTAAACTCCAAAATACGGTCTGGTTCTTCAACATAAGTAAGATCTGGCTGTATGTCCAAAATACGGTCTGGTTCCAAAATACGCTTATGCCTCATTTAACAACAAGGTTGTGGCGAACCACGCTAATTGAGCACAAACAAGGTGCGCACAATGTGAGCAATAAGCAGCACAACGAGCTATGCAGATGATGAGCTACAGTAGGGCGCACATAGAGGACAATAAATTTTTGTAGCACTTGGTTTGTGCTATAAAATTAGTAAGGTAGGGGTTAGTGAGAGATTACAAGAAGCATAAAAAAAAAGATGACAGAGAAATCAATGTGGGAACATGAAATTGTGGAGTCATGTAAGGGTAAAATGAACTCAGATACATATGAAAAATGGAGGGATATTAAGCATGGTGTCAAGATGGTTGTATCCGAATTTCATATAGTTTTGAGGTGATCTGATGGAATAAACAACCTAAATAATTAGCACATGAATTTTTTTTGCAAATAAGGCTAATTCAATACTAAGTGATAGAAATTTTCCCTAATGTTAAAATGGAGTGAAAACTTAAACATAGAGGTGGATGAGGCTAAAAATGAGAGCTGGGGGTGGAACCAACAGATAAAAGAACGAGAAAGAAGAAGCTAACACATACCAGAGCATAATCTCTTTGCATTTAGCTTGGATCTAGGATGCACTTAGCAATTAGCAATCTTGGGAGCACTCTACAAAAGCATAGAAGCATATGGGAAAGGAAACTTGGCGAAATTTGCATGGATGAATATTTTCATTTCAACTTCATTCATTAATAAAATGCATGGTTTATAAAATTGTTTGAGGCGCACGCCTCGAGGAGCACTTCAAATTGAGGCACACAATAAGAGTCTCGGGGCTTAAGCCTTACTAGTGCCCGTGAAGCTTACTCCTCTTTCAAATGAGACGTACGCCTCAAGGCATTTAGAGGCAGTGCCTCATTCTGGCTAAGTTTTATGTTTTTTAATTATATATTATTATTAATAATTTATATATTTTATTCTATTATACAAAGAGAATGAACCAATTAGCTATTGGATGAATGAATAAGGTTGAATGGTTGTGTTATGTTTAATAAAAACTATGAAAGATAAATATTTCAAATTATATAGGCAAATAATTGGTGATGATGAAATAAATCTTTTTGTTATTATAGCAAAAAATATTGAAAGATTTAAAATTGAAAATGGAGGAATACGTTTGATGATGATAAGAATGAAGATATCAATGTTAATATTAAAATTACTGCTGAATTGATAATAATTTCTACATCACAATCAATTTAAAGAAAGTAGTAAAGTGGAGTTCAAGTTTAAAAAAAATCAAATGGTGATTTAAATATAATTGATTATTTTGTTGTGTTATTAATTTGTTGCTTTATTTTATATTACATTGAATCCAATGTTAATAAATATGAGGAGTTAAAAAAATGTTATAATTAAAGAAAGTTTAGAAGATGACATGAGACAGAATTCAATGATGATATAATTATTACATGTAAGGGATATTATGAAGAATATGAAAGTAAAAATGAGGTTGCTATGGATCCTAATATTTATAATGTATTTAAGTTTTAAATGAGTGTGTACTTTGAATCTCATTTCAAACTTTTATTTTATAATAACATTTAATATTGAGATTTATAATTTATATCTTTATGATGATGAATCAAATAAAAGTTGATGTTTTATTTTATTTTCGTCATTTTTATGGATTATTTATTAGTTCATATATTTTTTATTTTTCTGTTTTGAGGCTTAAGTGTTGCCTCGCTAAGGCAAAACGCCTTTGATTCCCGATTTCACCTTTTTAAATATTGAAAAAATTTGACTTGACAAAAGATTATGCCCTAGTTCTCCCATATTTGAAAGAACTGAGGTAGTATAATGTCTCTCAACATTAATTAATTAGTAGAGTCCAACACCAAGTAAAATACATAGTAACGTATTGGCATAGCTATAATGTAAAAAGATTAAGAATTCAAATGGAATCGCCATGCTAGAGGATTAACCAAATTTGAGTCATAGGACCATGATCATCTCTCATCATCGCGCGCGTGCACCCGCGGGGAGAGGGGGGGTGGGTGGGTGGGTGGGTTGGGGTTATATATAATTCCAATTTTTACAAGTAAAAGTAATAAAATGTAGAGGTTGATCAAGAATGTTTTGCAGTAATAAAATTGTTTGGAGAATGAAAGGTTGATTTGAGTATTTTTAATTAAATTGATTTTGCTTTATAGATTTGGATGTTAGGCAAAAAAAATTCATTGAAAGTAAAGCTTAGTGTAGCATAAATGTGAATCTTAAGTTGGATCTCTAGAAAATGTAGTGGTTGATCAAGTAAAATTGGTGGTTAAAATGAGAGGTTGATCAAGAATGTTTTGCAGTAATAGAATCATTTGGAGAATGAAAGGTTGATTTGTGCATTTTTAATTAAATTAATTTTGCTTTATAGATATGGATGTTAGTCAAGAAAAAGTCATTGAAAGTAGAGGGGGGGGGGGGGGGGGGGGGGGGGGGGGCGTCCGTTATATATAATTCCAACTTCTACACCTAAAAGTAAAATTGGTGGTTAAAATGTAGAGGTTGATCAAGAATGTTTTGTAGTAATAGAATCGTTTAGAGAATGAAATGTTGATTTGCGTATTTTTAATTAAATTGATTTTGCTTTATAGATTTGGATGTTAGGCAAGAAAAATTCACTGAAAGTAAAGCTTAGTGTAGCATAAATGTGAATCTTAAGTTGGATCTCTAGAAAATGTAAAGGTTGATCAAGTAAAATTGGTGGTTAAAATGTAGAGGTTCATCAAGAATGTTTTGCAGGAATAGAATTGTTTGGAGAATGAAAGGTTGATTTGTGTATTTTTAATTAAATTGATTTTGCTTTATAAATTTGGATGTTAGGCAAGAAAAATTCACTGAAAGTAAAGCTTAGTGTAGTATAAATGTGAATCTTAAGTTGGATCTCTAGAAAATGTAGTGGTTGATCAAGTAAAATTGGTGGTTAAAATGTAGAGGTTGATCAAGAATGTTTTGCAGTAATAGAATCGTTTGAAGAATGAAAGGTTGATTTGTGTATTTTTAATTAAATTGATTTTGCTTTATAGATTTGGATGTTAGTCAAGAAAAAGTCATTGAAAGTAGAAGGGGGGGGGGGGATATAATTCCAACTTCTACAAGTAAAAGTAAAATTGGTGGTTAAAATGTAGAGGTTGATCAAAAATGTTTTGTAGTAATAGAATCGTTTGGAGAATGAAATGTTGATTTGCGTATTTTTAATTAAATTGATTTTGCTTTATAGATTTGGATGTTAGGCAAGAAAAATTCACTGAAAGTAAAGCTTAGTGTAGCATAAATGTGAATCTTAAGTTGGATCTCTAGAAAATGTAGTGGTTGATCAAGTAAAATTGGTGGTTAAAATGAGAGGTTGATCAAGAATGTTTTGCAGTAATAGAATCGTTTGGAGAATGAAAGGTTGATTTGTGCATTTTTAATTAAATTGATTTTGCTTTATAGATTTGGATGTTAGTCAAGAAAAAGTCATTGAAAGTAGAGGGGGGGGGGGGGGGGGGGGGGTGTCTGTTATATATAATTCCAACTTCTACACCTAAAAGTAAAATTGGTGGTTAAAATGTAGAGGTTGATCAAGAATGTTTTTTTGCAGTAATAGAATCATTTGGAGAATGAAATGTTGATTTGCGTATTTTTAATTAAATTGATTTTGCTTTATAGATTTGGATGTTAGGCAAGAAAAATTCACTGAAAGTAAAGCTTAGTATAGCATAAATGTGAATCTTAAGTTGGATCTCTAGATAATGTAAAAGTTGATCAAGTAAAATTGGTGGTTAAAATGTAGAGGTTCATCAAGAATGTTTTGCAGTAATAGAATCGTTTGGACTTTGGAGAATGAAAGGTTGATTTGTGTATTTTTAATTAAATTGATTTTGCTTTATAAATTTGGATGTTAGGCAAGAAAAATTCACTGAAAGTAAAGCTTAGTGTAGCATAAATGTGAATCTTAAGTTGGATCTCTAGAAAATGTAGTGGTTGATCAAGTAAAATTGGTGGTTAAAATGTAGAGGTTGATCCAGAATGTTTTGCAGTATAGAATTGTTTTGAGAATGAAAGGTTGATTTGTGTATTTTTAATTAAATTGATTTTGCTTTATAGATTTGGATGTTAGCCAAGAAAAAGTCATTGAAAGTAGAGGGGGGGGGGATATAATTCCAACTTCTACACGTAAAAGTAAAATTGGTGGTTAAAATGTAGAGGTTGATCAAAAATGTTTTGTAGTAATAGAATCGTTTGGAGAATGAAATGTTGATTTGCATATTTTTAATTAAATTGATTTTTCTTTATAGATTTGGATGTTAGGCAAGAAAAATTCACTGGAAGTAAAGCTTAGTGTAGCATAAATGTGAATCTTAAGTTGGATTTCTAGAAAATGTAGAGGTTGATCAAGTAAAATTTGTGGTTAAAATGTAGAGGATGATCAAGAATGTTTTGCAGTAATAGAATTGTTTGGAGAATGAAAGGTTGCTTTGTGTCTTTTTAATTAAATTGATTTTGCTTTATAGATTTGGATGTTAGTCAAGAAAAAGTCACTGAAAGTAAAGAGTATAGCATAAATGTGAATATTAAGTTGGATCTCTAGAAGATGTAGAGGTTGATCAAGTAAAATTGGTGGTTAAAATGTAGGGGTTGATCAAGAATGTTTTGCAGTAATAGAATCGTTTGGAGAATGAAAGGTTGTTTTGTTTATTTTTAATTAAATTGATTTTGGTTTATAGATTTAGATGTTAGGCAAGAAAAAGTCATTGAAAGTAAAGCTGTGTAGCATAAATGTGAATCTTAAGTTGGATCTCTAGAAAACTTGGAATGATAGAGTAATAAAATACTATACTAAAGAGAAGGTAGGATCACCGCCTAATAATAATACGGTGGTGAAAAATAGACTCATATTGTTTAGGTATATATAATGGTGGGTATAAGATGTATCACAAAGATGGCAAGATAGAATAATGGGATGGGATTAAGAAAGAATATTTATTAGTTTTAAAAAGGCTTGTACAAAAATAAATTTAACATCTCATGTATCACTTAAATAGAACCCATGGTGAAGAATTTAAAAAGCCAATCTTAATAGTTGTAGTCCTATGATAATAATGATGATGCTCTTTAAAGATTTAGAAGAGCGAAGTTAACTCTATGACTGAGAAAAATCAGATATTTTGAGAGGCAAAATACAACCTCAACATAGCTATTTCATTTCTTTAATGTGTTTTCTGCAACTTCTGCCTTTCAAGATCTTGTTTAAGATTATTAGCTAAGAATTTAAGAAGCTCCTGTACATTAGAGTTTGGGAAAAGCATTTTGAGACAGTAAACCAAAGTAATATATCAGTTGAGATCTTTTCTACTTTTGTGACAACCAGAGGCTTTGGAACGACTCCATACTCTTTCTGATACCTAGGAATAATCATATGTAAACTTATCAGGGAGCGCTGATTTTTCCTAGTGTTAATTAACTACATTTGAAGTCTTTTTTAGAGTAAAGATATAATTATCCAGACTCATGGAAATTCAAAGTTGATTGGACCAAAGTGAAGGATGCAATATTCAAATCAACATTGTCCATTGAACTTACGTTTTGTACTCATATAGCTGACTTCAGACACAACAACTTCGGGCTCTCCTGTAGGCAACTATGCACACTCTAAACACTGATTTATCATTTCATTCAATAGCTGGTAAGGTGTGAAAGATGCGTTCAGTCTCTTAGGTTGAAGCATCTCTTCCAATTTATTAAGTATTGACTCTTTAAAAAGTTTTTTTTTTTTAATTATAGCAAACTCTAGCAGCAGATTAGACCTAATAATTGACATTTTGTCTTCCTGTTAAACTCCATTCATTGAATATTTTTTGAGATGTATCCTGATCAGTCTGGTAAGTGAAATCAAAATTTTGAGGCTTCAGTCGTTGGTGGAAAGAGCCTCAAAATGAGGAGCGACGTTTGTCTTTACTGAGCGTTCAATGTTGCAAACAATAAAAAAGTTGAAAATAAGGAGGTTCTGTTGTGTAATCACATTGTGTACTTTGTTGGAATATTGGGCTATTCCTTGGAAAGTTGCAAACTTGCAATGTTCAAATATGTATGAAATACGTTCCTTGGGGAAAGTCACCGTAAAGTTGATTATATGAAGGTAGGATATGGATAGAACTTAATCGCTGAAGTATTGCCTTGGAGATATAGGCATCTTTCTATATTTCATGAGTGAAGCACTCATAGATTAAATCTCAGCAATCAGTATGATAGGAAACACTTGAAGATTTCAAGTAAATCCTATCAATTTCGAACAAAACAGTGAAAAAACTCTTCCAAACTCCAATGAAAACCAGAAAAACAGTAATTTTATTGCAAGACTCAAATAGAACGGAAGAAAATAACAAGATACAATTGATCCTCTATTTGAGAGGAGGATCTATCTCTCCCAAATCTCTAGACGCCGCTAGAGCCCAAAAGAAACCTAAGAGATCTCAAATTTCAGCCAAATTCAAGAAGCCCTAACCCTAGGAAAACAAACTATTTAATGCATAAAATCCCAAAGGAAATCTCTAAACAGTCCCTACATTCAAATTTCCCTCCTAACTCCCTCAAAAATCCTTCCTAAATGGCTCGGGTGCGTGGACGGTGCGAACGGCTCATATATGAGGTGGAAGATTTCCGCCTCTTTTATGCATGAGCCGGTCGACACGACCGGTCCATTGGACCGGTCTAACACAGTACTCATAAAGTTTCTACTTTTAATGTATTTCTGGTTTTGGAAACAGATATGAGAACAATCTAACCAATACAAAACCTCAAGGAAAGGTTCAGATCTTTATTTCTAACTACACAATTCGCTGTAAAAGCTTGAGAATATTATAGTCAGCAAGCCTAAGCTATGTGCCATCTTTCTCAATATTGGCAGGAGAAAGCAGTTTGTAAATGTTACTATCATGTCTAATAATTGGATCACTAAATGGTTAATTGATGAAAATGAAAAGCAGTTTATAAGAGATATTGTTTGCTTTTTATGCATGTTATATTTTTCATTATTTTATCTTCTGCTTATTGATGAAAATGAAAAGGAGTTTGTAAATTAACTAAAATTGTATTTTGGTCCAATTCTCATAGCATACTTGTTAAAAACCTATTTACACATGATATGCTTTTCATGATTTTTCTCTCACTGGAATGAAGAGAGGAGGAACCAATCTGTGATAGGCTTCAAGATGTTTAAGCTTCATATAAATTTTGTTTCCAACTGCAATTATTTAAATTTTAGTCAATGCATTTGCATCTATGCTCTCTTAGTTTTCAAAACTAATTAGACTTCTAAATCCTTCCAGTTATTACTTCCAAATACGGGGGCTAAAAAGAAGCAGAAGAAAGGAAGAACGCCTCCAGTTTTTGTTGCTGAACCAATGAGAGCATCAAACTCCTTTGTTGGAACTGAAGAGTACATTGCACCAGTATGTCCTTCCCTTCAGCTTCAACTGCACATTAACTTTGACGCAACAATTTATTATGTTCATACCTGCCCTGATCCAAGTCACGGTATAGGCTAGCACTAGTATCAAAGCAGACTAGATTATACAAAACTTCAGACCAGATTATTGGATAGATTTTATTTTATTTATTTTTAGATTATTGGATAGATGTTTCCTCATTAAGTGGATGTTCATCTATAATTCCTCAGATTGCTAGGATGGCAAGTAAGAACCCTTTTTCAACCCTGGATAATGGATTGAAAGTTTCAAAGATCAAAGCTATTTGTCTAGCCTTAATTCTTGAAATAATAGAGGTGATCAGAATTAAGCTTGGATTTCTAGTGGTTCATGATTGATGGTGTTGACCTATAAAATAAATCCCTGCCCATTGTTTAGCTCACGTCTCCCACCTACCTGCACCTCTCCTCTCCTCTCCAAGCTAAGCACACGTCCCTTGTACCGGCACATGAACCCCATTTCTTTCAATCTCTCGTCCCTCTTGCACTTGCACACTCCTTCACTCATCTCTCGATCTCTCTGTCTCACTCGCTCTATCACTCTCTCCACCATTTCTCTCTTCTGGTCTCGTCCTATTCGTCATCGCTTCATGAGTGTAGGCATAAAATGTTTAACACTTGGAATTTTTAAAATCTCAATTTTGACGCGTTTAGTGCAAGGAGAGTAATCTATTCGCGTTTTCCTTAGCACAACAGGGAAAACTCATAAGTGATGCTTGCAACGTAGGGGTAAGTCATATGCACTCTTTTTTTAGCACGGTGAAAAAATTCAAATTGAAGTACTCATGCATATTATTTTGACTAAGTAGGAAAATACTATGAATTTCAAAGATGTGCACGAAGACCTATGTGCGCTTTTCTAAACATGGTTAAATAGAAGACCCCCTTTTGCGATGTCTCACTACATAGATCTTGCATGTTTTTTTAGTATGATGGGAAGGCCTATCACTCTTACAAATGCCCCCTTACGGGGGAAATACATTGGGAGACTATCAAAATTTTTTGTTAACGAACTTGCAAAGAAGAAAAAGTAAAATGATTTTTTGGACTTAATAACGCAACAAAAAATTGAATACACAGTTGTAAAATTGCAAAAAATGAAATATCAAATTCCTAAAAAACAATACTCATCATATCAAATGAACTACAAGAACTAGAATTGAATGCAAACACTGGATTGAAACTAAACTTGCAGGAAACTTGTAATGTGCTTGGTCAACAAATGGTGGATCTCTATAGCAGGAAAATCAAATTATGCTTTTGTTAGGAGTATGGAACCAAAAGGGTG
Source organism: Dendrobium chrysotoxum (assembly GCA_019925795.1). Lineage (NCBI taxonomy): Eukaryota > Viridiplantae > Streptophyta > Magnoliopsida > Asparagales > Orchidaceae > Dendrobium > Dendrobium chrysotoxum. Next base: position 40,429,323 of record CM034307.1, on the reverse strand, counting down.
TAAAGTTGGCCTTTATATCCTAGTGAGCAAGTTCATTTTCAACCCAAAAGTGTAAGCTTATGGGCGAGGGTCAATCGATTTCTATTATAACACATATGTCTACTATTCAATGTAGGACTAACTTAATACTTTCATTTGCTTTAACAATTTCTCTCTCTAGTGAAGAATCTTTCACATTATCTACTGCTCCCCCTCAAACAGAAGTTATTTAGCATCATCAAGTATTTGCTCAAAGAGCTCACTCAACCATATGGTGATTTTGTGGCACCATCAACTCTTGAATTTCCCTCAATCGTTGTGGAGGATTGTTGACCTCAATACTAATGTCGGGGTTGAGTCGACCGTGCATGATGAGTTTCCAAAGCAAAAGAAAGCAGCGTCTCGCAGAACTCACCCGACAGGCGTTGACCAAAAACTTAAATCATCGAAAAGACCCCCGTTCGTGAAACGGACAAGGCCAGGGCGTTCAAGACAGCTGAAATAGCTAAGATTGACACTCATATTGGCTGAGGTTATCAATCGGCAAAAATCAAATTTTTGTGCGCGCCGATCAAGGTTGTATTAATGTGCGTGAATGACGACGACGTGGCGACTGAGTCGAGGCATGATTAATTTTATATTTAAAATTAATTACAAATAGTAATTTAAAAAAAGAGAAGAATTAAAAAAAATTCTAAATACCCCTAACTCCCACTTAAACTTTCTTTCTCTCCCAACCGGCCCACTCACACATGCCAAACTCATGCACAAGCCCCTCTCCCTCACGACCCCCTCTCTCCCTCACGTGACCCGCTGAAGCCGACGGCCATTCCCTTGGTCGCTGCCCTCCTCTAGGTAACATCATCCTCCCATCATCTTCTTCTTCTTCTTTCTTTCTTTCTTTCTCCATCTTCTTCTTCTTTCTTTTTTCTTCTTCTCCCTTCCTCCATTTCTTCTTTCCTCTCTATTCTTTCTCTTCCCCTTCTTCTTCTCCTTCGCCATCTTCTTCTTCTTCATCTAAACCTAACCCTAACCCTAATTTTTTTTTTATTTCTCTCTCCATGCCTCAAATCCTTATTATACCACATTCACAAAAAACCTTCCCCTATACCTACACCCTGTAGACCAAAAAGTTACATCATTCTCTACTTTCTCTCTCTAGACCTAGAGAGAATTTTCTCACTAGAAATAGAGAAATTTCATAAACTCTCTTTAACACCCATCTCTCTATCTCAAACACCTCCTCTCACCCTCGTTCCCTCTTTTCTATTTACTTAGAAAAATTCCTCTATATCTTTCTCTCTCTAGCATCCTCTTCATCACTATAACATTTCTACACCACTCCTACCAAAATCCTAATCAAATCTTCTCTTTTGCTCTCTAGAAAGAGTGATTACATCCTCTTTTTCTCTCTCTAGCCCCTCATTTCATAAATAAAAATATAAAATTAAATAAAATAAAAGATTATCATAAACAAAAATATTTGTGCATCGCAGGTCTACTGCCTTGCCTCATTGTCTCATCACCACTGCGCATTTAAGGCATAACCCCAACACTAGTTTATTTTATGCTTTGCTATATATGAAATAAATATCCATGATCGCTTTTATTAGCGAGCGAAAAAATTTGCTATGCATAAAATAAGTACCCGTGATCGCTTTTCTTAGCAGATGAGAAATTCGTTTGCATGAAAATAAGTATCAGTGACCGTTTTTCTTTGAAGGCGGGGAATATTGATATGCATGAAATAATAACCAGTGACCGCTTTTCTTAGCAGTCGTCGAAATTATTATGCATGAAAATAAATACATATGACCATTTTTTTTAGCATATAGGAAATTTTGTATGTATGAAAATAAGTACTCGTGACTGTTTTTCTTAGTAGGTGAAAAAATTTGTATGCATGAAAATAAGTATCAGTGGCTGCTTTTTTTAGCAGACGGAAAAATTTGTTTGCATGAAAATAAGTTCCCGTGACCACATTTCTTGTCAGGAGAGAAAATGCTTTGCTTTATAAACAAAAATTTGAAGGCTTGTGAAAGCCTTTCTTGGCAGGCGGAGAATAAAAATTTAGGTCGCGCTGTCACCTGACTGCCTTTCTTGGCAGGCAGGAAAGCCTAGCACACTCAATGTAGCCTCTTTGCGGGGACTATGTCGAGGTGTTGTCGAAATTTATACTAAAATAAATGACTTAGACAATTTAGAAAAATTAAAAATCTAACCAAATTCCTAATTCAATAAAAAAATGCACATCCTAGGTTCCAAACATTGAAATAAAAATGAACAAAAATCAAAGCATAACTGAATAGAGCTTATAGTAAATTGGTAGGAGAATTAATTACTCGTCAGAAAGCATGAACTAAAACTTTCTCCGTTAACTTCTACTTTGTTTGTGCACACCTAAATCTCCAAGCAACACTCTCCTTGCAAGATAAAATGTGGAAAATAAACTAGACATCCTCTTCTATTTAGAACATAAAATTTAAATCATTTGTGGGCCCTACCAGCTTAGGATCCCTTTGCTAAAAGACAGTGCATGTACATTTGCAGGCCCCAACCTAGGATCCATATTTAAAATGTGTGAAAATGTCATTTCGAGACTCCCACTTTGAATTTCTTGAGTATTCATAAATGAGTAAAATACGAGCGTAAATACACTTAAATGCGGGTAGTAATTATCTAAAAAAAGGGTAAAATAATGTTTATGTTTCTACTAAAATGCATTTACATTAATAGCTACCATGTAGGACCACTCGCATGGGCCCCGACGAGCGTGACATATATATACATGTGACGTCTGAGGATGTTGTGCAGACCAAAAATTAATAAATGAATTTTAAACTTATCATTTTGAGAAGTGTACAAATTTATTAAGTCAATGAGTTGAAATACACACATATCATTTAAAATGAAATTTAAGATACCTGTATAGGCTCCAACGAGTGCTATGAACACAAGCGTGACGTCCAAGAATGCTGCGCGGGTCAAAAGAGAACTTATTCTCCTCTTTGAATGGGCCAGAGTTGATATGATTTTATTCATCAAATGAATACATGGTCATAATGTTAACTAGATTATTTGGTTTTATACGAAGTATTTGTATTTTGGTGGTAGATTTTTCTTATAAGAGGCTTTAAAGGCCTAATATGAATGTATAAAATTAAATACTCTGGTCGACACTATGATCATGAATTTACTAGGTGGGTCAAGTCGTGTCAACTCTGGTCCATTCAAAGAGGAGGATCAGACTTGAACTTAAGTTCACTTTTGACCCGCGCAACATTGTTGAACGTCACGCTTGTGTTCATAATGCTCATCAGAGCTTATGCTGGTATCTTAAATTTCATTTTAAGTGATACGCCTGTGTATGTCAACGCATTTACTTAATATATTTATGCACTTTTCAGAGTGAAGAGTTTAGAATTTATTAATTTTTGGTCTGCGCAGAATCCTGAGACGTCACATGTATATATATGTCACACTTGTCAGGCCCATATGGGTGGTCCTACATGGTAGCTATTAATATAAGTATATTTTCATAGGAAAGTAAATAATTTCTTCTTTTACCCATTTTTAAGATAATTACTGTCCGTATTTAGGCGTATTTACGCTCTTATTTTACTCGCTTGTTAATATTGAATGAATTCAAAGTAGGAATCTCGAAATGTCATTTTTATACATTTTAAACATGGATCCTAGGCTGGTGGGGCCTGCAAATGTACCTTTCCTATCTTTCAGGAAAGGGATCCTAATTCAGTGGGGCCCACAAATATATCTTTCCTATCTTTTAACAAAGGGATCCTAAACTAGTGGGGCCCACAAATGATTTGAATTTTATGTTATAATTAGGAGAGGTGGCTTAGTTTATTTTTCAAGGAGAGTGTTACTGGGGGATTGATGGGGGCTGTGGAGTGCACTTTTGAATTATAAAAATATTTAAGGCTCTATCTCCCCTAAACAATACTTAGGTTTTCTTTAATATATAAAAAATAATAAATCCCACTTAATATATGCAAGTATACGTGTCGAATCAATTAATAAAGTGATAGAGTAGAGTGTCGAACCCATGAGGAAGTATGCTTTCTAGTAATCAACTACTACTGTTTACTCTAATTGCAAAATTATCGCACTAAAATAAAAATGTTGGTTGTGGAGATTCAATCATTGAATAAAAACAGTAAAAATAATGGATATAATATTTAGATAAAGTGTTTTGGATTGATGAATGTAAATTGCATATCTTTTCTAATGAATTCTTATGTATAATGTAATTCAGAGCATATGTATCCCTAGATCTCTGTCGAGCTTGTAGGGGTGAAAATGATATCTGCTGATCTCCTACAGTTATATCATCTCCTTAAGAACCTAGCATATTTTATATCCTATGTCTAAGTATACAAACATACTATTTCAATATTCCGGGTTGTTTTTTGCATTCCTCCATTGAGGCTATACATCACACTAAGTTTTAACTACACATATGACCACTATGTGCATTAAATAAAAAGCGAGAAAATATTGAAAACATCATTTAAATTTATAGCACAATAATCTTTATTAGTACTTAATATGTTCTCTACATCAACAATCCAAAATTAGAGAATTAGCCAGACATGGAAGAAAAGATAAGCAAACTTATTTTCATTAAAATCATAGAAGAATAAAAATACAAGAGAGTGATATCATCTGGAAGGATCAATGTATATCCTCTACGCTCTTTTTCCTTAACGTACAGAGTTGCTCACACAAATAGACTAAAAACTCTAGTGATTGTATCTATCACTTCTCTTGTGTCTCTTAGAATTAACTCTAAGTGAGATATAAAGTACTCTGAAAAGTACTGAAATTAGACAAGTGACCGAATCCCTTACAAACACAACATTACTACTGTTTATAGGATAACACAAAAACAGCAGGTGGCGCTGTGGCGCTTGAAAGATTGGCGCAGCGGCGCCCATGAAATGAATTAGTGCTTCGACGCTAGAACTTCTGCACCGTCGCGACGCTTGTTGATGTGGAACAGTTATTTAGTGAACAATCACGTCGCTCCGCTGGCAGATCGTGTCTCTTGAAAGTTACAACTGCTACATCGCGGCGCTGTTGACTTTCGAACGTTGCGGTACCCGAGTGGAAGATTTAGTGCCAAGGTGTGATAGATTGTAACGCCATGACGCTTGAAGACAGTGAACTCAACGCTACCAAGCTGACCATTTTGATGCCATGATGCTTGAAGATAGTGAACACGGCGCTGCCATGTCCAAGTGCAACACCTCGGCGGTGTGGAAGATGGCGCTGTGGCGTTGAAAACACATATAAAATATTTTTTTTATGCATACAAATTTTCCCTGTTAAGAAAAGCGGTCGCGGGTATTTATTTAATGTATAGCAAAAAATAAACCAGTGTTGGGGTTAACCTTAGATTCCTAAGGCGAGGCAGCGGGCGAGACCTGCGATGCATAAATATTTTTCTTATGATAGCCTTTTATTTTATTTTATTTATAGATATATATTTTTTGTGAAATGGGGATGCTAGAGAGAGAGAAATAGAGGATGCAACCTTTTTTCTGGAGAGAGAAAGAGAGGGAAAGAGAGGACTTGATTAGGGTTTTGGTATATGTGGCTTAGGAATGTTGTAGTTGTGAGGAGGATGATGTTAGAGAGAATTTCTCTCACTCAAATTTTAGAGAGAGAAAGAGATAAATTTTTTTTTTCTATTTCTAGGTAGAGAGAAAAGAGGGAATGAGGGTGAGAGGAGGTGTTTGAGATGGAGAGAGGGTTGTTTCGAGAGAGTTCATGGAATTTCTTTTCTAGAGGGAAATTGTTCTCTCTCTCTAGGTCTAGAGAGAGAAAGTGGAGAATGATGGAGTTTTTTTGGTGTAGAGGGTGTAGGAGTATAGGGGAAGCTTTTTTGTGAAGGTGGTATGAGGATTTGTGGTATGGAGAGAGATTAAAAAAATTAGGGTTAGGTTTAGATGAAGAATGTGATAAGGAGGAAGAAGAAGAAGATGAAAACGGAGGGAGAAGAAGAAAAGGAAGAGGAAGAGGAAGAGGAAGAGGAAGAAAGGAGGAAGGAATAAGAAGAAAAAAGAAAGAAGAAGGAAATGATAAACAGAAGATGAGGGGAGGAGGAAGATGTTACTTAGAGGAGGGTAGCGGCGGCGAGGATGACCGTCGAGTCACACGAGGGAGAGAGAATCGAGAGGGAGAGGGTGTTGTGAGGGAAGAATTTTTATTTTGTGCGGAGTCCGGACGTAGCTCTATGTCCAGAGTCGAATTAAATTAAGACACGTGGATTTCTCAAAACCCGACGACCCGACCCAGCCCACTTATGAAAATTTTAAATTCGCGTCAGCTCACTTATTTTTTATGTTTTAGAAAAACTGAACCGCGAAAGCTTTTAAATATTTAGGGTTTTACTGAATAGAAATTTTGGTGCCTGCTGAGAAGAAAAAAAAGAGAAGAAGACGATGAAGATGAAGATTGGTTTGGAGGACTTCGCATTCTCTGCAGAGCCATCGAAAAAGAAGAAAAAGCTTAATAGTAATGTGTATTTTATTTAATACTAATTTTTTTTCAATGAATATAATGAGGCAATATATATTTTGCTGAGCTTAATTTTTTTACAGAGAAATCTATTGTAAAGACAAATACAATCAAAATGATGAGGACATCAGCATAAGATTTCAGTACGTCTATCACAGGAGACATCGCAGATCAACCGCCATGATTAGGAGCATCTGCTTATGAGTTATTTATTTAGCTTTTTTTGTTCTCTTGGGAGTCATGAGAGGTCTTTGGTAAAATCCCTAGGAGAGGGTTACGCAATACCCACCAGCCGCCGGAGGAGTCCGAGCTCGTGGTTGTCTTCTCTTCTTTCTCCCCTTTTTCTCTCCAAGCCGCCACCTAACCCTTTCCCCCACCTTACTAAACCGAACCCCTCCCACCACCACCCCGCCAACCTTCCTTCACCATCCAAAACCCGCAGGCCTCCCCTAGGCTCCCCAATTGCCGACCTCCCCTAGGTTTCCCTAGCCGTCGGCCTTCCCTCCAATTGGCTCTATAAATTTGAATTTCAAAATTCAGATTCCCATTAATTACTTTCCTAAAATACCCTATTGCTGATTTGGAAAGTCTCTTTATTGGAATTCAAATATATATTTGAATTTCAAACAGTTTCCTTATTGGCAAACCTAGATTAGGAAACCTCCCCAATTACATCAAATCTGAAATTTAATTTTAGATTTAATCCCAATCACAATTAAAGCATAGGATCCACATACATCGAACCTAGACACCCTCTCTCCCTCTTCTATGGCCGGCCCCCTCTCTCTCCTTATACCTAATTAATACTCCTCCCTTAAAGCCCTCAATTAAGACCCAATCAACCCCAATTACTCGCCGGCCCCTATCCCTCTCAATTTAGTTAATTTCCCTCTACTTGAGGGAAATTTGAATTCCTAATTCCCCTCCCTCTCATGTTGCCAAAATCTGAAACTTAAATTCAGATTTTTATTCCCCCCACTAAAATTAGTACAAGCTACAATCAAGAGACCCTCTCTAACCCTAGCCGACCCCCCTTCCCCTCGACCCAAACCGCCGGCTCCACCCCTCCTGTCCTCCACAAACCGCCGGCCCCCAAAGATCCCCAAGCGAAGAAGCTCTTTTGTCCATGGATGGCGGATCCAGAGCTTGATTCCAACATCGTCTACGATCAAGAGGGTTTCATTAACATTCGACGATCATCCTTCTTTGACCCTAATTTGGAGACCGACGGATCTGTGGAAGACTACGTGGACAGTATTCTCTTTCAACTATCCACCGCTATTGATCAACGCTTCTCCTCCAACCGTTGGATTATTATTTACCGTCCACCGACTTCTTTGAATCCGGGTAACTTTCTTTGGACCAATATTCTTGGTGTTCTGTCTTCTAGTGGCATCAGTATTGTTGTTTGAGATATTCTTCAGCTAAGTCCACTTCAATGAGCAAGAGTAAGGGAAACTCACAGGCGCATGTTCTAATTTTTAGGAGGTGGATTCACTGTTGCCGCTGTGAGTGTTGTTCAACTTTGGATTATCTTATTTATTCTGCTATTCTTTGTCTAACTATTGCTATTTTGAAATAAAAAATGAATAATTCCTAGAATCTCTCTAGGTAAAGCATGGTTTGATAATTTGCAAAACCTAAAATACTTTTATTAATTTCTTATGCAATTCCAACCCAAATCATGTTTCATATCACGAAAGGTGTTCATCTTCAAGGCATATCAACTTCTTAAACAAACTCAAATACTTTAATGAAGAATTTATAAACTGGGAAATAATGGTTTATGTATTTTTTGTGATGTTTCATACATATTCACTTTGAATGTATTCTTAAAAAAATTATATGTCGAATGCCGCAAAAAGACATGTGTATTACTGTATTTATTAATTTTAAAACTTTTTGTGCTTTTACACAACTGTATATTAGAGAATTATATTGAAAAATATATTTTTTTGTTAAAATGCACTATATATTGCTAGGTACTGCTGTGTATTGCTGCTAGGTACCACTATTATTTATTCATTTTAAAACTTTTTGTGCTTTTACATATGTATGAAGCATCACAAAAAATACATAAATCATTGTTTCCCAGTTTATAAATTCTTTGTTGAAGTATTTGAGCTTGTTTGAGAACTTGATATGCCTTGAAGATGAACACCTTTCAGTTGTATTTGCCTTTACAGCAGATTTCTCTGTAGAAAAACTAAGCTCAGCAAAATATATATTATCTCATTATATTCATTGAAAAGAAATTAGAATGAAAGTAAAATACACCTTACTATTAAGCTTTTTCTTCTTTTTTGCTGGCTTTGCAGAGAATGCAAAGTCCTCCAAACCAATCTTCGTCTTCATTGTTTTCTTCTCTTTTTTTTTATCTCAACAGGAACCAAAATTTCTATTCAGTAAAACCCTAAATATTTGAAACTTCTGCGGTTCATTTTTTTTAAAACATAAAAAATGAGTGAGCTGACGCGAATTTAAAATTTTCATAAGTGGGCTGGGTCGGGTCGCCGGGTCTTATGAAATCCACGTGTCTTAATTTAATTTGACTCCGGACATAGAACTACATCCGGACTCCGCACAGAATAAAAATTTGTGAGGGAGAGCGGGTTTGTGCGTGAGTTTGGCATGTGTGAGTGGGCCAATTGGGTGAGAATGATGGTTTAAGTGTGATTTAGGGGTATTTAGGTATTTAATTTTTTCTTAATTCTTCTTTTTTTATTTTAATTACTATTTGTAATTAATTTTAAATATAAAATTGATATGAAAATTTTTAATTAATCGTGCCTTGAATCGGTTGCCACGTCGTCATCTTTCACGCACATCGATGCCAGCTCGATTCGCTCGCTCAAAATTTTGTTTTTTGCCGATCGACAACCCCAACTAATACGGGCGTCAATCTTTGTTGTTTTAGCTATCCCGAACGCCTTGACGCTGTCCTTTTTTGCGAACGGAGGTCAATTCGGCGATTTAAGTTTTTGTTCAACACTCGTCGGGTGAGTTTTGCTAGACGCTATTTTCTTTTGCTTTTGAAACTTACCGTGCACGATCGACTCAACCCCAACACTAGTATTGTGGTCAACAAGGATATTAGATTTAAATGAGAATTTGACTCTTAATAGAACACAATAGAGAAAAAAGATTCATGTAGTCAAACCTACATAGTGAGATAAAGGCTTGACTTTGTTATTTTTGTTGTTGTGGTAAAAGACAACATAGAATCATGAAAGTCACAAACTTCATGAATTTTTCAATCTCAATGAAATTATCGGCTCTAATACCACTTGTTGAGAATATAAAATTAAAGGGGGATTAAAATTGGCTTTGATATGCTAGTAATCAAATACTTTGGCAACCCAAAGCCTATGCTTATGAGCAAGAACCAATCATTTGATATTTCAATACCAAGATATTTTCTACTATCCAGTGTAAGACTAACTCAATACCTTTATGGTCCGCATGTTTCATTGTATGAGTTCGTCCATTGAAATTAGCAAAGGAATAGGTTTAAATTCAATAGTTTTTGTGTACTAAGGAGATGTCATGAACGGAAGTAGCACACTGTAAAAGCTACTGAAACTTATAATTTATCAAGTCCTAGGATATTCTTCTTATTGAAGCTTTTTGTTATTTTCTTTCTTGAACTCTTCCTTAACTCTTTGCCTTCTTTTTTCTTCTGTTTCCTTGATTGCCTTTGCTTTATATACTCTTGCTGCCCAAATGATTCACCATTTGCCTTAGGCTTTCAGGTAGAGAGAGAAGAGGGGGAGTAATTTTAGGTTGGTGGATTGAGGTGCAGCTTTTTATAAAGTTGGTTGTGAATTTGCTATAGAAAAAATAACTTAGCTACTGAAGTTGTACAAAGTTGCTTTCTTTCGCAGAAATTTTTAAAACCAGTGAGAAAGCAATAATAAAGCAGTAGTCAAACGAAATTGTAGTTGCTGTCTGAAAAGCAAAGTAACAAGCAAACTGTCCCAAACTGACCCTTAGCCCTTATGGGCAGCTGTAGTTAGAGGAATTTGGAGTGGAATTCTGACTGGATTCAACATCGAATACATGGAAAAAAGATTCTAATATGAGCTATGGTATTTTTAGAAAAAGAAACCTAATCTTAATTCAAATTTAAAACTAGGATAATAGTAATTTTACTTGATTTAAGTAATCCCTCCAATGAAACCTTCTTGAAAAGTGGATGCTCCTCCATCTTATCACTATGGTGATAGGAAACACTTGTAGAAATTTAGGAAAAGCTTTGGCTGAAATTTGATTTCAGTAATTTCAGAAAACCAATGACAAAAAAATCAGGAATAAAACACACGAACACTTTTTTATTGAAATCTTTATGAAAGAAAAGACAAGATACAAGTGGATCTTCAATTGGAGAGAAAGATCCGGCTCTCCCAAATCTCTAGCTGTCGGTTAGAGCCTAAATACCTTAAGAACAATCTAATTTCAGCCAAATTCAAGATGCATACATAAGATTCAAAAGGAAATATCTAAACAGCCCCTTGAAATTTCCCTCCTAAATCCCTTAAAAAACTTTCCCAACTCCTGCTGCCAACAGGACAGAGCATGCAGCTCTTTTGTGTCCGCCTTTGTTACGTGAGCCGGTCCCGTATGGATCGGCTGGACCGGTCTAACACATGGCTAGCCACCCCTTGAGGGATGAGTGTTGTTTTGACTTTCTCCCTCCTTGTCTTCTCCTTTTCTTCTTGTTATATATTTTGGGTGGGCCGTCGGTGTAGTGTTTGGAGGTCTTGGATTTTTCTTCTTTTAGTGACTTCTTGTATATCTGAGCACACAAACTTGCCATGTATGAAATATTTTATGCTTGTACTTGAGCTTGTAGCTTCTGGGATCAATAATGAACATAAAAATTAGAAGAATGAGAAAATTTGCTGTTTTGACTATTTACTTTACTGTTATTTCTCCTTTGTTACGTTTTATTAATCAAGATTTATTGCAACAATGCCCTCTGCTTTTCAGAATCCATCATTCTCATGATCTATTTTATGAATCTTTTAGGTGTAGATGTATCTTTAGTTATTTTCTTTTCAAAGCGTTGACTCATGTATGGAGAATTACCATGAACTCTGTTGAGATGTTGATTTTAGTCATTCAGAAAGCAATAAATATAAAAAAAAGTACCCAGAAGTGTAGAACCATGCTTATTTTTACAAGTCTATAAAGAATCGTAATGCTCATTTACAACCTTTGATCATTTTTTAATTATAAAAACACTTTCAAGATGACTTTTAGACAATGGACAATTTTGATTTGTGTTTTAAAATTATCTGTAGTCTTTTTTTGTGATTAGTGTACTTTTCACTTGTTTTTTATATGTTTTTGTCATTTGGCCGGTTTTTGTACCTTCTGATTATATGCCGGTGCAACACCATAAATGACATTTTAATGCAGGAGATTATAACGGGGGCTGGCCATACAAGTGCAGTTGATTGGTGGGCACTTGGTAAGTAAGATAGTTTCTACCAATGTACAGTTGCGTGATGCCATGAGCTGTCTGTGTAAATTAGTTATGGCAGTCGATAAAGATTGAGTTATATGGAGTATTGTTGTAATAGGCACATCATAAAAATGATTAAGAATGTAATGCTTATATGAGATATCACGGATTTGCAAATACTATCAATTTTTTGCACTCCCTGAAAGGCCTATCCGATAAAGATCTCTTATTGTACATAGTTGAAAGCATCGTCACTCCCATCATAAACTTGATTATTGTGGTCATAATTTTATTAGTCATTTCACACCACTAGAATATTTGGATGGTGTGGATGATCTTTCTTCCTATCGGAAACTTAAATTTGAATATTGATGCAGATGTTTGCATCAAGTAGCTGAGCTCAATTTTTGAATCACTATAGCTTTTGAACAAATCCAGTTGTAAGAAAAAAGTAAGCTGAATATCAATAACTTTTTTATCCATCATTTTGCTTCCTACTTACGATTTTATAGTAACCGATTTGTAGTCTCATCTATTGAAGAAAAAAGATCGTGCTCAGCGCATGAAATTTTTGCCAATGCGAAATTTTGAGAAGGGTGTATGCACACTGCCTTACCCCTACATTTGCACCAATAAAAGAAGGCACTAGATAGAATAATGAAAAGTAGACTTAGAGGAGGCATGCATAATAGTGGGCATGAGATGCTCCACTAAACCGAGTAGGTAGATTTAATGTGATAGAATTAGAAAGAAGAATGACAAGATGAAAGACACAAAACTTAATACCTTCAGCACTCAATGGAATAATGGAGATTCTGAAGCCAAGCGCAAGTTAATAGAATAACGCTATAATAATGGTGATTTTTAAACTCAACTGCATTTTCCTAAGCGTGCATCTAAGCCAACGTTTCTGTATTATTCAAGCATAAAGCTTTTTTTTTTCTTTTCTGAAGTTTGTAGATTAATCAGGCATCTCAATCATCCATATGCAGTAGTAACTTGGCTTTATTAAGGATTCCAAAGTATTTTCCCTGTAAACTTCTTGGCTACAATTGTCAAATGAACTATTTTTTTGTTTGCTTGACGATTTTTTAAGTTAATGTTTTAAATTTATTGTCTGAATTAACTGTCCATACTTACTGCAAATCATTATCTGTTATAGGTATTCTTCTCTTTGAAATGCTCTATGGATACACACCATTTAGGGGGAAAACTAGACAAAAGACATTTGCCAACATTCTTCAGAAGGATCTTAAATTTCCCAAGAGTATTTCGGTGAGTTTCTTTGTCTGACTAAGTATTTTTATTATATAGACAACAACCCAAATGTGCTATTTTTTTGATGGATTCTTTGTCTGAAGGAACGATCTCATAATTATTCTTAAAATCAGCCTTCCATATGGGTAAAGAATTGCAAGGCATACCTTGTTGTCATCTGATAAGCCTATAATGGCTGGCATCTATACTGCAGGTAGGCCTTCACGCAAGGCAGCTAATGTATCGGCTGTTGCATAGAGACCCCCAAAATAGATTAGGTTCACATGAAGGAGCTAATGAAATTAAGCGGCACCCTTTTTTCAATGGAATTGATTGGGCTCTCATTCGATGCATGGTGAGAATATTACCTTACATTAATGGAGGCAATTTGAATGTGCAATTCACCGCATTTTTTCTTATTTAAATTGCTTAGAACCAAACAATTCCCATCTTTATTCTTAATTCTTCCATTAACATATTGTGGAGTTTGTGCTACACAGAGATGTCCAAACCTTGAAGCACCTGTATTTGACGCTGAAATGGAAAATGAATCTAAACCAGTAGATGCTGACCACCAAAATATCCATATAAGCGTCTTCTAAAGGTTTGATCTGTTCCGCAATGTTATGTATCAATTTTGAGCTTCTTTTTCCTTCTTCGAAATTTCTCTCAGAGGATTTTTCTTCGGTTCCTTCATTCAAAGAGATTTCATGATAATGCTCAGGCGTGCGATGTTCCAGATTTACTTGCCGAAGCCAGTGCTTCTATGATGAATATGACATCGAGGACATATCAAGTAACGCATTTCTTTCTTTTTTTTTCTTTCAAATCTGGCTATGGAATTCCATCTCAAGTTATTCTCTTCTATAATGAGGAAGCTGATCAGTTTCAAATTCATTTTCAAGTTTCGCATGTATTCGGGGAAGTGGGTTGCGTTGCAGTAACAATTCAGTATGTGTTTTTGTAATAAAATGTGCACTGAATGCTAGTGTTTTGAAAGCCACTGAATCTGTCTGGTGAAGCGGGCGGTCCAGCCCGGTCTTTTCTTGTAATCTGGGTTGCTTCTAGTCCGAATCACTGATGAATGGCCTTGCAGATGAACTGCAAACTGCTTCGTTAGGCCTGGGTTTGGCCTAATCTAAATAATTTCATAAATGTCTGTTATATGTTACAAATGATGCGCTCATCATGATTGGGGAAGGTGTTAATGCAATGTAGTAGATGTTAATGCAATATAGTAGGCGTAATAGATTTTGTGGTGCAAGTTAAAAAAAATTTGGCAAAAGAGTTATCTTCAAGATATTGTAGTCGAGCGAAGGTGTTTAGAGAAATGTAATTAGATGATGACAATTGAAAAATTATAGTTGGATGATAGTGGTTGGAGGATCATAATCTGATAATAGCAGTTGGAGCACTGTAATTGAGCAAATGTGGTCAGTGGATCATAGTTGGACAATGATGATTGGGGGATTGTTAGCGCTGAATGTCAGGTAGTGCTTTAGAGTTCCTTTGATTTCCAAGCTCTCTAATCTCCGGTCTAGCTCTCTCAGCTAAGAATGGATGTCTATTTATAGTATTTTGGGTGGCATTTTAATAAATTTAGCTAAAATAATATAATGCCCTATTGAATTATTCATAAAATTTTTACTTAGCATTTAAGTGTCTTAAGGTGACCAAAATCAAATGATCTTAGGCTTGTTTGATTCGTCTTATCAAGCTGTTTATTTAATTATAAGTATGTAAGATTTAGAGATTAGTTGATCACTCAATTAATGTTTCAAAACTTTCAGTTATATTTCATGTGTTTGATTTAGGCTCGTTTGGACTTGCATCGAATTACATTTAGTGTCATTAGATACATCTTATTGAGACGTTTAATTTGGATATAAATTTATTGAAATTAAAGCTCATATATTATTCGATTTAATTTTAAAAATATCTAACACAATGCTTTTAAATCCACGCCAATCAAATAATTTTTTTGAAGATGCATCAATTATATTGTAATATATTCATAATATGTAGTATAATATTTATATTTATGTGTGACATTATTTAAAATTTAATTTGAAGTGAACTTGAAAATGCTTCAAAGCCAAAGTGGATTCAATTGATTTTGAATTGAGATGGCAAAAATTAAAACTGGAATAAAATGAAGTGTTTTAAGTTTAGCCATATCTCCAATATTGATTATATAATTTGTAACCTTGATCACCTTCAGGCTTCCCCGTTTAACAAGCAATTGCGCAAGAAATGCCTCCGAGCCAGCTTAAAGCCCCTTGATCGAACATTGTTGCACCTACAGTAGGACATTTTAATAACAGAAATAGTGCTTCAGATGGACAGAGGAATTGCCTCGAGATAAATCCCCATCAGAAAAATCGTATAGAAGTCCATACTTCTCAATCATTATGAAAAAAGAATGGGTGAAAGGCAATTTAAAACTGCTGAAAATTAGCACAAGCTAGCTACAATGCCTTTTTAAAGAAAAACCATTTATGGTAGAAACTTACAGAGGATTTCAGATCAACAAGACTGGAGAATGAAGGCCACTAGTTGGAGAGTAAGAACAGTTCACATTGTCAGAGGCTATTTACTTGAATCAATACAAGTTGATAAATATTTTAAAAGTTCTTATTGAGGTTCTAGAATAGAATTCCACGTAAACTTTATGTTTTAACACCAATATTTCCAAATAAAAAATAAAAAAATAAATAAAAGAAATGCTCTAGCCCGACATAGGAACCAAGCAAATGCAAGTCACACTTCATTCTAAATTTCACCATCCCATTCCTGTAGATTTGAGTCTGCTGCTTTCTTAACGATGAAATAATTTAGTCTCAAATAGCTTGAGCACATTCAATGGCCACCCAAACAGTCTGACGGCCTTGGTATAGGCTGCCATCCAGCACAACGCTGAAGAGCAGCTTTCAGAGCAGCAGAAGCAGGTTCCACGGTACAAGTCTGGTAGTGTTCATGAGCCTGAAATAAACAGGCATCGCCACAATCTTCCAGCAAACAAGGTTGAGCGCCATTCAGAAACAAATCTCCTTCAGATTTAATCCATCCTGAGGCACCCTCTTCCTTATCAGCTGCCTGCAAATATCAAAGATTTTTAATTCTGTTTGAGAAGAGATTGGGATTCAAATTTAGTCTTCTACGTTTAGTACATAATCTAGAATTTTTTTCCTGGGATAGTTGACTGGTGACGGCAAACGAAGGCCATTGTTTTGGCAAGGATTGGAATAGGGAAGGGAAGGGGTGGGAGGAGGATTTTTGAGAAACACAAGGATTTCCTGGAGGTCACCTAGCCTAATACTACTCTCACCCAAGCATGCATTTTCCCTGTAAAACCAAACTACTATTGAGTTGGTGGGATTTGAATTTCGGGCATGTGAAAGATACTTCTATTTGAAAGTATTTGGAGCCTAGGAAGGATGAACACTCCAAATCACCTCCCGTCTCTGTATCGGACATGTGTCATACATGGGCACAACTGACACAACCGAACAAATATCTGATACTTTAGAAAAAAGTTGTCCTGGGTATTTAAACATAGAATTGGACTCCAACATAGGCTGGGCATAAGCTAGGACATGGGAGTTGGAATTTTGGAACTCTAAATAAATTCTAAATTGCTTATATTGTTGCCCTCACTCGAATGTGGGTACCCATAGCCCTGACCATCTTGGCCCTCACACTCTCACCCCTCTTAATCGAAGCCGCCTGCAATCTCTTCTCTATTCTTCATCGAAGCAACTTGCCATCATGCACTATCACCTCACCTCTTTGTGCTACTCGTCATCTCTTCTCTATTCTTCCGTGAAGCAGCTCAAACTCTCACCTCTTGTCTTCGTCGAAGCCGTCTTATGTTGGCTTGGTTTCATCATCTTGCCTGGGTTGGCCTATACAGTGATTTGATTTTGTACTTGTAGGCCTTACTCTCTATCCTTTCTTTCTTATTATATGGTTTAGCTAATACTCCTTGATATCTATTACTATATACAAAGATTTCAAGTCTTAATAAGCACACATTCTCATTTAAGACTGCCATTTTCATACTAAATTATTTGTTATTTTTCTATTTGTAAGTTCTCGTGCCATCACCAATAACAAGTGAAGATTTGTTTAATCTTTTGCACGTCAATGCACCAAACTTTACCTATCATTATGTCAAATAAGTTCAACAAATGATTTAATTAGTTAATAAAAATTGCACGCAAATAAACATTTTTGTAAGTAGCATGATAAAAGTTATCTTCTATTTTATTTTTATTTTAAGTCATGCATTTTAAATTATTACTAATGCTTAGATGAAAAAATCTTTTTTGAATTAAAAGTATATTAGTTTTAGTAACATTTTTTTATTAAATAGTGATTAAATTTTAATAGTACATGATTTAAATTTTTTATTAAATAGGAGATCGGATTCCTATCAAATTGGTATCAGAGCATCTTTTTTGGGACCTATGGGGGCTAAAAATATTGATGTGTTGGAGGAAAGGCTTGATGGGGAAGTTGAAAATCCAAATTCGAAGAGTTAATTTTAGCAATTGAGGGAAGATTTTCGATGGAATAGATGATGAAAATGATGTTAGAGTTTCAAGCCAAAATGACATCATCAGAGGTAAGGGCACCGTTGACCCGAAAAGGAAGTGGGGAAAACCCTAATATATGGACGATGAGGGAGAATCGGGAGATGAAAATTTTGAAGGAAAAAGAGGAGGTGCCGCATTTGGAGCCACTTCCAATGAGCGGAAGCGGTGAAGGGTATCGCCGGATGGTGAAAATCAGAGAGCTGATTTCGGGGAGAGGGAAACATGGAGGGATCACAACACCCGCTACATTGGACGAGGAAGAAGCAATTGGGGCAATGAAAATCCTAGTGTGAGAAAGTTGAAGATGCTAGTTTTTTAGGGAGAAGATGCTCACGGGTGGATTTATAGGGTAGAGAGATATTTTGCTGTAAATGGGTTGACAAAAGATGAAAAACTCATTACAGCCGCTCTATGTACGGAGGGAAGGCTCTATCCTTGTACTAGTGGAGAGACTTGCGAGATCCGATCCGATCATGGAGGGAGTCCAAAGATTGTCTACTAGAACGTTTTTGAACCAGTCGGGAAGGAGACTTCTATGAACAGTTCTTTTCTCTGGTGCAAGAGGGGATAGTGAGAGTACTGGAAGAAGTTCGAGTACTTCTTAAGCTGATCGAGAAGGTTGTCAAAGGATGTGCTAAAGAGGAACTTTATGAAGGGGCTCAAGCCTGATATTCGAGCAGTTGTTCGAGTACTGAGACCACGTGGCTTAGGGAAGACATGGGGGGCTTTGGGGTTATGCTGGGAACAAGAAAAGCAGAGAGGAGTGGAAAAATTTGCAAAGGATTGATCCTAATCCTTCCAGAGGTTCAAGTATTGGAAGATTTTCTACCATTGGATTGGGAAGAACACATGCGATATCGGGAATGAAGTGGTTCCAGAAGTTGGAGAAGACCAGGATTGATTGGAAGGCTCTAACGAAGAAGTTCAAGGTTTAGGGGAGGAGAGTGGCTATTAGAGGGGATCCTAGCCTGTCCAAAACTTTGGTTTCACTCAAAACCATGGTGAGGGCAATCTAGGGTGAAGGAGTGATATTTTTGGTGGAGCTGCGGAGTTTGGAAGGAGAAGAGCACGAGGAGAAGATCGAAGCACCAGAAATAGTTCAGCCACTCCTACAGCAGTATCGAAAGGTGTTCTAGCCAGTTCAGGGGTTGCCTCCTTCACGAAAACACAAGCATGTTATCCTTTTAAAGGAGTCTAACCCATCAGTATTCGTCTGTAATGTTATCCCCAAATCCAAAAGAATGAGATCGAGAGATTGATTAGGGAGATGCTGGAGGCGGGATCATTCGACTTAGTGTCAGTCCATTTTTCATTCTAGTGCTATTAGTGAAAAAGAAAGATGATAGTTGGAGGCTTTGCATGGACTACCCGACGTTGAATAAGAAGATTGTGCCAGACAAGTTTCCTATTCTAGTGATTGATGAGTTATTGGATTATTTTTATGGAGTGGTCCTTTTCTCGAAGATTGATCTAAAGTCAAGGTACCATCAGATCCAAATAAGGCCCGAGGATGTTCTCAAGATGGCATTTAGGACTCATAAGGGACCTTGTGAGTTTTTAGAGATGCTTTTTGGCCTCACTAATGCTCTAGCTACTTTCCATTCCCTGATGAACAAGGTATTCCATCCATATATGCGAAGGTTTGTGTCAGTCTTCTTTGATGATATTTCAATTTACAGCACGATTGAGGAGCACTTAGAACACTCTGCGGAACCACCACTTGTTTGCCAATCTAAAGAAGTGCTTATTCACCCAGCCTAAAGTGGAGTATTTGGGGCATGTAGTATCAAATGAAGGAGCAGCAGCTGACCAAGGTAAATCAAGGCAATATTAAGGTGGCCAATACCCAAGAGATTGAGGGAGTTGAGAGATTTCTTGGGGCTTACAGGCTACTACAAGAAATTCGTGAAGGGATACAGTTCAATAGCCTGGTCTTTGACCGAATAGCTAAAGAAGGATAATTTCAATTGGGGTCGAAGGAAATATAAAGGCCTTTGAGGAGTTGAAGAAGGTGATGACCAACATGCTAGTGTTAGCTCTGCTCGACTTCAGCCAGCTTTTTGTGGTGGAGACGAATGCTTCATGATATGGGCTAGGAGCTATACTTATGCAGGACCAGAGACCATTGGCTTATTTCAGTCAGGTGTTGACTGCCAGGGGCGAGGCTCAAAGTCAGTCTACGAGAGGGAGTTGATAGCGATTGTGGTACAAACCTACCTGTTGGGGCGACACTTCATTGTCAGGACTGATCAAAGAAGCTTAAAGTTTCTTCTGGAGCAAAGGATGGCTATAGAGGAGCATCATAGGTGGCTTTCGATACTGCTAGGTTATGATTTCGAGATCCAGTATCGACCAGGAATAGAGAACAAGACCGCAAATGATGTTATGAGGGAGCCTAACATGATGGCACTATCAGTTCCCTTAGTTGTGGACTGGGAGGCATTGAGAAGGGAGAGTCAGCAAGATGAAGGATTGGAGAATATTAGAAGAGATTTATTCGGGAATAAGGATAGCCAACCAGGCTATACCTTAATCGATCAGAGATTGTTATACCAAGGGCAAATGGTGATACTGAGGATGTCGCCATATTTACCCCACTTGCTACGTGAGTTTCATGGTAGTACCATAGGAGGGCACTTGGGGGTACAGACGACCTATTGTAGGCTGGTAGCAGAATTGTATTGGGTTGGAATGCAGAAAGATGTGGAAGAGATAGTGACTAGGTGCAATATCTATTAGAGGCACAAATATATGAAAATGGCTTCAGGAGAACTTTGACAACCTCTAGCTCTTCCATAGGTGTTGGAAGAAATAACCATGGATTTCATTGAAGGTCTATCAAAATTAGAGGGATTTTTGGTGATTTTGATAATAGTGGATAGCTTGATCAAGTATGTTCACTTCATTTTCCTGCGACACCCATACGCCACAGTTTTAGTGGCAGTAACATTTACTCGAGAGGTGGTCCGCCTACATGGAATTCCGAAATCCATAGTGTCAAATAGAGATAATGTGCTCCTGAGCCACTTCTAGAGAGAGCTATTCAAGATGCAAGGAACCGTTTTGAAGAGAAGTATAGTATGCCATCCATAGATTGATGGGCAGACTGAAGTGGTGAACAAAAGCGTGGAGACTTATTTGAGATGTTTTGTATCAGAAACACCCAAACCCTGAGTGAAGTGGTTACCTTGGGCCAAGTACTGGTACATTATATCCTACCAAAGTGCAGCACAGACTACACCCTTCAAAATCCTTTATAATAGAGACCCTCCTCACTACTACGGGTTGAGAGCACACCAGTTTCATCAGTGGAACAACAGTTGGAGGAATGAGATAGGATATTGGGAGAGCTAAAAGGGCACTTACTGAGGGCATAATAAATTATAAAAAAGTAGGCTGACATATATAGAAGTGATGTGCAGTTCGAGGTGGGTGATAAGGTGTATTTGAAGATTTGACCTTACAGATAGAAGACCTTAGCTCGAAGAAGAAATGAAAAGTTATCTCCACGATACTATGGACCTTATGAGGTTGTAGAGAGGATTGGTGCTATGGCATATCGTTTGCAGCTACCCTGTATACCATACACCCATTATTCCATGTGTCCAAGCTGAGGAAAGTTATTGGTGACCACAGTCCATCAGTGATGTTGCTGATGTCCTTGATAGAAGAAATGGAGGTGGTCCTGTAGCCAAGAAAAGTGAGAGTTCACTTGACAACCGCAGGAGATAGAAAAGTGTTGATTCAGTGGAAGACTATGCCCGACTATGAAGCAACATGGGAACCATGCCGGATGATTCAACAATAGTTTTCTTCATTTCACCTTGAGGTCAAGGTGGCTCTTTGTGAGGGGAGTATTGATGGACCTGCTGAGCCAGTCCAACCAATCAACCCGGACACAGCAAGGGGGACTGATCTAGCTGGCGGGCTAAAGAACCCTGCGGGCCCCACTAGTGTGGGCGGCAAGCAAGGACAGAGGGGGGCTCAAAGGGGATTTTGTGTTTTGCAGTAGTTTTCTTTAGAGTTATTCCTAGCGGCGCTTAGGGTTTACGGAGAGTCAATCTACCTCTTAAATAGTAGATTAACTTGTATCTTAGTTTGTTGTGCCAATATTAATAAAATTAGCCTATAATCTCATTCTTTCTCAATGATTTCTGCTACATTTTTTCTTCGTTATTGTTGTTTTTGCATGTGGAGATCGGATTCCTATCAATATGCCCAAGAAAAGATGGGATGTTGGTGAGGGTATATTAACTACAACGGATGACAAAAGAATACTTGAAGTTGCTAATCTTTCTTTTGATGAGACATCTTATGAAGGTGTCATTAAAATACTTGAAATTGCTAATCTTTCTTTTGATGAGACATCTTATGAAGGTGTCATTAAAAAAGGCATGGTGCTAGCAATAATGATGACCATAGCTTGGCCAGTGTTAACTCCAAATAATTTGAAGAGGGCATTGATATTAACTTGATTAGAGGTTTTTTGGCATTTTGTAAGAAAAATATGTGAAATTGAAATGGATTAATGAATGCTTGTTATAAAATATTTCTTTTACAATTACAATTGCTTATTTTCTTTTGTGAGCAAAAGATCAAAATGGTCCCTCAACTCTTTGTGAGGGATCAAAATGGCTCTCCAACTCTTTTGAGGGATCAATTTAGTCTCCCAACTCTTTAAAATGAGACTTTTTTTGTCCTAACATTCAAGGTTAGAGTTAATGATGTTAAATATAAGGGTAAAATATTTATTTAATATAATTTCAAGTAATTATAATTTTTTTAAAAAAAATTATTAAATGTTTCTTTAATAGAAAAATTAATAATAATTTTAATTTTAATTTCAAATAATTTAGTTATTTTTTATAAAATATGATTGGTAAAAATATGTGTGACTAAGTTGAAAATAATATCTATTTGCATTTGATTTATCTAAAGCAATAAATATTATATTTTATTAAAATGACAAAAAAAATTTAATTAAAACTAAAATTATTATTTTTTAATAAAGAACATTCAATAAAAAATTTTAGAAAAATTATAATTACTTGAAAATTATATTTAATAAATGTTTAATTAAAAATGATCAAAATACCCTTATATTTAACACTATTAACTCCAACATTGGATGTTAGGACAAAAAAGATCCCATTTTAAAAATTGAGGGACAAAAAAAGTTGGGGGCTATTTTGATCCCTCACAAAGAGTTGAGGAAGCATTTTGATCCTTTTTTCTTTTATCATTATACATGTATTTTATGAAGTATATATGACAATTAAAACTTGAAAAGGATTAATTATATCTCAAATTGTGATGCCAATAGTAGATAATAGTATAATTTCAAGCCTTTGGTCCTTTTTAAAGATTTCATATTAATAATTTATAAAACATAAGGTATCAACAAAATGACGAGTCCTATTTTTTTGCAGTTATATCATTTCATCGTGTCCGTATTGTGTCCCCATGTTCATGTGCATGCTTCATAGGTTGGAACCAATTATTTTGACCTCTAAATTTAAAAGGCAAACCACAAGATCACAAGGAAACAAATAAAGAAAGGGGATCTTTTGACATAGAGAAAACTCAAAAAAAGCATCTTGCACTTGAAGCTTTGACCCCTTCAATAAGGATTTATCGAGGCCAACGCTACAAGCTAGGTTTTTTAGGAGACTAATGCAGTTGAAGAAGTCTGATATTATTGTTGTCAACTATGCAACTTTTTGAACTTATCACTTGTCATAAGGTGAGCCTTCCTGGACCATAGAATTATTGCCTACAAATACTTTGTTCAAGCCAACTAGGTTAACTAATAACTAATGAGTATCATAGGATATGTATCAGTAATTAGAAATTAAAGCCCAAGTATCTTTAGCTGGGTACAAATGAGTGACCTGCATTAGTGGTTACTCTCTCATTGAGTTCTCGACAGCCAATTGAGCAAATGGTAGTGGGCAACTTCTCATGGACTATTTCATCCAATAATCAATTTGGTTTAGCTAACCTAAGCCGGAGAACTAGGCATAAATTAATGGTGACTCAGACAGCCTACACAAATAGACTTGATCAACTCAACTCTAAGGTGATACAGGTATACATTAGTTCCACGATTCTTTTGTTTAAGAAGGACATCAAAGAAACAAAAGAGATGTCATTATAGCCCATATCTGACAAATCTTCTAAAAGAACATAACTTGAGTAGTCAGTTGATCATGACAGTGAATCCAAATTGAATCTCGCATCTTGAAGTGACGTTTATGTATCAAATCTTGAGATTGAATGTTCAAATAAGCACGCACTCTTCACTGCTCTTTGACGCATCTATCCTGGTTTCACAGAGTTGTGAGGATTACTCCTGTAATCTAAGGTGTTTGAATTGGGGCTTTTTGTTCTCTTTAGCCATTGACATAGCACTGAGTCTCCATCCTAGATTAATAAGCACAAAGATGTTCAACTTCCTGGAGCAGGTGAATCCATCACGACGCTCCAATCATAACCTACATTGTGATAGGAGTGTTACTTATTTAGATCACAAAGATTAAGGGTCGCACACATTGACAGGTACTGGTTGTCCCAAATAGCACGAGGACTTCCACCATCGAGACAAACATAAAAGTGTAAGTCAAATACTTTTTTAATATTGCATTCTCTCCCTCTATAAGGGTTATTAGATGTCACAATCCTTTAATTCCTTTTTAAGGAAAACTTCAAGTCATGGGGGTCAACTTCAAATGATCATTGGCCTATATTGGTCATAAAGATGGAGTGGTCAATCCTCTCACTTCAGGTGGTTGCTCTCCTGCCTTAAGAGCAGTCTATTGTAGTCTTCTATGGTAATATGGTTGTTAGTCAACTTGAGCAATTTGATCAATGTCATGGACTGCTTCATTCCTAGTGCATGACATAAAAGGACTTTCTCAAATGCCTATAGTAAGCAATGCTTGGGCGGCAGCAAGCTTCAAAACTTGCATGTCCAAAATTTCAATCTGAAATTAAATAATGAATTTTTCGAGCTACTCATTAAGACTCTACTACATGTTGATGAGGGCTGGAAGTTCTTCATTGGCTTTTGATACTCGTAAATTAAGTGGCAAGTCACTTCTTGAAACTAACAAACAATGAGATACTCCCCAAAGGAGCCTCAAGAACCACCTTAAGGGTGGTCCTTGGATGTGGTAAGCAGAAGACAACACTTACACATTTATAACCACTTAAACAGAGATAATCAACTTAAATCATATGATGGTTGATAGCATAGCAATCAAGGATCAACATACTGAACTTGGGAGGTAGCATCTGCCCCACAATTCTCAAATTAAAGGCATTAGTAGCCTGCACAACCCGTCTTACTAGCTCGCTTGTGAGGAGTCTCTGACTCTCTCCAAAATTCTCCATCTCAAAACATAATCACCTTTGACCGATTCAGCAAGCCAATAGAGTTAGAAGGATATGAGAACTCCTCAAAACAAACATACTAACTACTTGGGTAGAGGAGGATGAGCATGAGCTTGTTGGAACTGGTCTAGCACAGTATGAATCCATCTAATGGAGCTTATCAAAAGTGACATAGTTGTCCTGCCTTACGCATAGATGCATATGATCCTCATTGTGCTAGACAACATCCCTTCTCTCTGTTTGAAATATTTTTACACTCACTACACTAAAGAAATTGAAATCAAATTCTGCTGGTCAAAATTAGTCAAACTTTAGTAGGTTTTTCTAGGATCATAGAGCTCATGGAGGACAATTAGGCTTAAATTAATGATGTCCTCGCCCATCTAACCGAATAGACTTGCCTACCTAGACCATGCTAAAATAGATAGACAAAGTGAAAGATAGGTTAAAATTAATGGTAAAGAAAATAGAAGGTCAATTCAATTCAAATTTACCATCTCTGTGAGATATTTAAAAACCAACTTCTTCTTCCCAGCTTCGTATATGTTGCATTGAGAGAGAATCTGAAATAAAGACATTAAAATTGGTCTAGTTACCATTCAGGTGCTTTAAGATTTTGATTAAAAAAAAAAACTTACAAATTCGCCAATAATAAACAAACACCTGTGATTCAACGCTAGCACAAACGGCATATATGCCCCAACTTCTTGTGTAATTATTGTAAAGGTGAACTTTGGCAAATCTAACACGAGGATGCCTTTGCTTTGTTCCATCAAAAAAACAATGGTGAATTGTCACTCGAATGCATCGATCGGTGATATTGGTATTGGAAGCTCCAATGATCAAAGATTTGTCATGCATGGAGAAATGACATCTGCTTATAGAAAGCCAATGGCAATTAGGAACTTCAATAAAAATGTAAAGACTATATTCTCTACCATCAATGAAGCATAAAATGATTAATGGCATGTCTTCATTTATTGTATCCTCAATACTCATAATGTTACAAAGCTGGCGGACAAACGCTTACTTGATAAAATGCACAGTGTCCCCTCATACCCAGAATTAATCTCTAGAAATTTCAAAAAATGGATCAACAAAGCTTTTGTAGATTATCTATACTACTGTGAGATCAAACAGTTGCAGACTCATTCTAATTTCTAGCAAAATTTACAAGGTTCCACCTTGATCCTCTTCAGCTACTGTAACACATCCTATTCAAGAAATAAAAAAACCTCAAGGATTAAACCCATAAGATATTCCATCCTTTTCATTTCTTTCACATACTTCAATCTTGCTAAGGAAATAGATGAATCAAAACTAGTAAATATAAGTAGTTTATGATGGTTCAAATCAATGATCAACGAAGTGACTTTAGTGGTCCTATGTTACAAACTAACTAAATGCAGAACTTGAAAAAGGCCAAGAAAATATACGATCCTTTAAATTAACGACCGATGAAGAGATTTTATCAGTATCTGTTAAAAACAAACTAAATGCAAAACTTGAAACAGGCCAAGAAAACTCTATCGCCACTTTCTAAAGTAAGCAAAAAAGCCATATTAGCATATTGATTTAATTGATGTGATGCATGGCAGTGCCCCCCCCCCCCCCCAAAAAAAAAAAAAAAAAAAAAAAAAAGCTTTGATATGAACATCACAATTCGGAAAAGATAAAACACAATGCTGATTGGGTTGTTTCAGAAAGTAGTCATTCATGTACATGCTTTTATGTACCATATTTCATCATTTTCATCGTAAGTTTAAAAGCTTTTGAATGTCATGAAATTTATAATGTGGTCATGAAGACAGGTAACATTGTTAAGCTCTCAAACAAACAAAACAAATAATTTATAAATTTCACTGTTTGGCCTACCTTGAAATAGTGATATCAGTACTTTCTTGGGTAATATCAATCAATCCATCATCAAAATCACGTAAACTGCAGCGGTCTATCCAAATATGTCTTGACTTTGGTTTTATTTGGATCCCATCAGCATCATGTCCTCTACCACCTTCAAGCTCCAAGTTACATATAATGACATGTTCGCACTCTGCTAATTTCAAGCCTTTGCCAGTTATCTTTATCTTTTGTCCTCGACCATCAATTGTCTTGTAGGAAGATACCCTCAGACTTGATGAAAGCTGAATTGATCCTGAAACTTCAAAAACTATCCAGAGTTGTTCTTTCCTACGACAACCCTCACGAAGAGAGCCAAATCCATCATCTACACAACAGAAATTCTATGTTCCATGAAAGACCAGTAAAATGTTGCAAGGTAAAGCGTCACAGATTCAGCAGTTGAAATGGTAAAAAGATAACCCTCAAATTCACAAGAATCCATTAAAACTACAGTACACAAGAAAAGTACATAAGAATAGTCCGTTTCAAGTTGATCTTCCACCAGCCTTTGGTAAATTCTACAAGCACACGTTAGTAAATATTCCTCGTCATCAGCCTAATTTCACACCTTCAATGCAGGAATAATATTTCAATCATCAACGGCATCAATCTTATCAAAACTATTTGCATCACACTCTAAACCATTTCCATCATAAGTTACACTGGCCAACATGCACCACCAGTTTGAAAGAGCAACTTATAAAACAGGTGAAGGAAAGAGAGAATAAACACAAGCAACTTTCTATAACACAAACGGAACCTGTAGCAACTATTTCGTTACAGAAAATTCACAATGGAGAACAAATATTGCTGGTACCAAGCTCAGATTAAAAATGCTAAGCGTTGATTTTAGATCGACAGCCAAAAGTGCAGTTATATACTATTGAAGCTTATGATGATTATAAGAAAGCTAGTATAACAAAGAGGGTAGCGAACAAAGCAAATGCTACAGCTTTTGATTAGATGTATGATAACCATGATACCAAGGAAGAAGAAAATGTGATATATAAAATAGCTAAGACAAGGCATACAAGGTTTATAGAAGATGGTCAAATTAAATGTCTTAGAAATGAAGATAATAGTTTCTTAATTAAAGATGAAAATATAAAAATTTAGTTAACTTTTTCTTAATGAAATTTTAAAGACCAATGGAAGCAAGATGATTGGAGAAAAAGTATTTCAGTATCAATATTTGAAAAAAAATGATTTGTTCAAGAATGTTCAAATTATAAAGGAATTAAACCGACGTATCATACAATAAACTATGAGAGAACGTTACGGAGCATAAACTCAAAAAATTACATCAATTTTTGAGAATCAAATTATTTTCATACCAAGAAGATCTTATGAAAGTGAATGTTGTATTAAAACAATTCATGGAAAAGTATAGATAGAAAATAAAAAATCTTTATATAAAATTTATTGATCTTAGAAAAGAATATGGTAGAGTACCACTATAATTAATTTGATGCATAATAAGAAAGATAGGCATGGGTACTAAAAATATGTTGAAGTGATTAAAAATATTAAATCATTGACTATATTAAAAGTAGTTGGGAAATAACCAAAGAGTTTTCCACTACAATAAGATTGCATCAATGATTGACATTGATTCTATATATTTTTTGTATTAGTATAGATAAGCTAACAATTGAGATGCCTTAGCATATGCTTTTCACAACTATAATAGTTCTAATCATTGCGATATTTGTTGAAATAAATGAAAGTTAGAATAATTTAGTAAATGTTTAAAAGATAAAAAAAATAGAACAAATACTGTATATGCATGCAATTTTAGTTTCTGTTTAGTAAATATTCATAAAACAAATCCCAAATACTTGGGATAAGGCCAATGGTGACAATTATGAGAAAGAAATTAAAATATGAAGTAATACCTTGATAGGTTCACATAACTTGGATCTATTCTACAAAAAAAATGAGACATAGATGAGAATGTGACTTCTAGAATTAAGGCTAAGTCATTAATATAAAGAGATGTTTTTTATTATGCAATAAGAGGATATTATGGAAACTTAAAGTTAAATTTAACAAAACTATAAAGAGGTTGACTATGCTAAATAGAGTGTTATGTGGTAAAATAGTTGTTGATAAAAATTTTGAGTAAGAGAGACTCGCTTTAGATGGCTTGATTAAATAAAATTGTCAGCCTTTAGATGAGCCTAGTAGGAGAGTAGATGTAGGCAAAATTGTAGAAAGGAGTGGATGATTAATTTAAATTAGCGGAAGGAGCGTGATCAGTCGAAAATTTAGAAAGGAGCAAATTCGTTAAATGGTTTGGTGCAGTGTTGAATGCGCCTAATGACTTGACGAGTTCTAAATGCGCCAAATCGTTTGGCGCATTTAGCTAATTAGAGAGATGACGGGGGGGGGGGGGGGGGAGAGAGAGAGAGAGAGAGAGAGGTTTATTTGAGTTAAAT
This sequence comes from Dendrobium chrysotoxum, assembly GCA_019925795.1. Lineage (NCBI taxonomy): Eukaryota > Viridiplantae > Streptophyta > Magnoliopsida > Asparagales > Orchidaceae > Dendrobium > Dendrobium chrysotoxum. The sequence continues at coordinate 40,399,747 of CM034307.1, read as the reverse complement.
AATATTATTTAACTTGAAAGTCTAAAAAATAATTTTTTTCTAGATATCTTATAGAAAAGTTTTATCTAGAAAAATTGAGTTAAATAATATTTAAATATTATTTAAAATATAATATTTAAATATTCTTTTAAACTTTTAGACTTTTTTATATAATTTTATTTAAAAAATTATTTTCTATAATATTATTTAAATATCAGTTTTTAAATATTAGTTAAATATTATTTTAAATATTTAAAAATTGATTTAAATATTATTTTTTAGACTTTTTCTAGACTTTGGAGTGAGCTATCATGATTTTTTCTAAAAAATAATGTTTAAATAAAATATTATTTCTCTAGATAGTTGAATAAATTTTAAATCAAATTTTTAGGTAAAAATAATAAAATTTAAGTCAATTTTCTAATATTTAAATTAATATTTAACTAATATTTAAAAATTGATATTTAAATAATATTATCTAAAAATAAATTTTAAATAATATTACATAAAAAATGTCTAAAATTTTTTAAATAATATTTAAAAATTATTTAATTCAATTTTTCTAGATAAAATTTTCTATAAAACACCTAGAAAATTTTATTTTTAGACTTGTGAGTAAAATAATATTATTTAACTCAAATTGACCCTCTCTCTCCCAGTCATCGCTCTAATGAGCTAAATGCACCAAATAATTTGACGCATTCAGAACTCGTCAAATCATTTGGTACATTTAGCACTGTGCCAAATCATTTGACGAATTCACTGTTTTCTAAATTTTTGATTGATCATGCTCCTTCCGCTATTTAAATTAATCATTTGCGCTTTTCTAAAACATTGTCGCAGATGTATTACAATAGGTCTATGTTAATAAAGATAAAGGTAGACCCAAAAAGAGTTTGTTAGAAAGTATTAAAAATGAATTTTTTTATTAGATTTAAATAATAATTTAATTCTTAATAGGACATAATGGAAAAAAAGATTCATTTAACTGATCCCACATAGTGTGATAAAGGCTTGTTATTGTTGTATTAAAAAAATTGAGTGTAACAAAAAATGAGAACCTTAAGATGCATATGTAAAAAATTAGGAATTACAGATTAGCGAATGATTATATCAGAGAATTTCCCATTTGCAACCTAACATAACCAAAGATGTCAATTGCATATTCAAAATTTACATTTTTTTCTCTAATTTTATATAACTACAAATGAGATCTACCACAAATGTGCAAGAGATCTCATGCCTGCAGTCCAACATCTATTTCTCAACTCTGCTCAAATAGGAAGCTTGCTTGTACAGCAAGGGAAATGAAGAAGTATGTGGATTGATCATGAATATACAGCCATCCATTTGAGTTCCTTCTACTTTTGTAACCATAACTTTACCCAAAAAGAAAGAGATTCACAGAAACTCACAATCTATAAGCCATTGATGTGCTTGGATCAAGAATAACATAAAACCGTGCCCCTAAACCCTAACATAACAAGCAAGAAGCATTATTTACCATCCAAGTTGGTAACGACGTAAATAGCGCCATGAAGGCCACCGATGGCGTGCCGGCCAAAGCCCTCTGCCTTGCCAGCGAGCGCGCGGAGGCCACAATCAACGTCGCGGTAAGGAAGAGCCACCATTTCCTCTTCGGTTCCCACCTTCCACCAACTCTTCTGAGCGATCTCGGCGAAGCCCTTATTAAATGAAGGACATCGAGCGGTTCGGCCATTACCGGCCGTTTCGATCGAGAGGTGATGGCTGCCGGCTGGTAACGAAGAAAGAAAGGAAAACAATCCAAAATCGCCGCAGACAACAAGCTGTTAGGGAAGCTCGTCGCTTTTCAGTTTTCAAGTTGCAACTGATGTTTTGTTGGATCGACAAGTCGTTCGAATGGCCGCCATTACTCCAGGCATCATCGCCTTGGAAGAACAAAATTATGTCAGAATTATTTGATATTATTTTCTGTATTTTACGCATCAATTATTATTTCTTAATGCAAGAATTAAATTATTAAATAAATATAATTAAATCATCTGATATTCAAAAATATAATAATAATAATAATAATAATAATAATAATAAATATATAAAAAATATCTCATAATTTAATTCTATGAAGTCATAATATCTAGCTCATAAAATTATATATATATATATAATATAATTATTTTTTTCTTTTGAGATAGGCTGCTCGATATCCTTATAAAAAAATTGTTGAATGATGATGTTTAGATTTTTTTGTTGCATTTATTTAAAACACGCTAATTTGTATAATCTATTATAAAAACAGGTACATTTGGTTATATTTTATTTACATGTTTTATTAAAAGCAATTTAAATTTGATGAGATAAATTATTTTATTTAATTAAATACATTTTTATAATAAGATATTTAAAAAAATGTGGGATACTTTCAACAAGGGCGAATAATACGAAAAAATGCTTTGACAAGCAATAATGATGATAATAATGGCAAGATGAGCAGAAGTGTGGCGACAATTTTTATGGGGTTTAAGGACTATCATAATGGTGAGGGAATAAGATATCCCACAAAATTAAATTTTAATGGTCGGAAAAATATGAGAAATGATGTGTGAATATGTTATGAATTTCTTTTGCAAAAAAAAAAAAAAATCTTCTTTAGTTTACTAACATTTTATTTTACATATATATGATCAACCAACTAATAATTTTTAGGTTTCGTGTGTGTTAAAAATTTGCATAATGTGATGTGTGTTAATTTTTTTTAATATTTAATTTTAAAAAAATCTCAAAGAGAAAATATAGGGAATTGTAGATGATAGCTTTGTGTGAATAGAAAAGATTTTATGGCCATTTTCTTAAGGAAATAATTGTTTTCTATATAATTTTAAGCCCATAAATTTTAGGATCATTCTTATTGTAAGCAAAATTGTGCATAATTAGGTGGGTTGGTTTATATGCTACTCTAATTTGGGTGGAGATTATATATAATTTAAGAAGTGTTATTGCCCTTGGCAACTTAAATAAGGAATGAAAACTCTATAAATTTTAGTTCTTGATTTTAGATATATTATTTAAGAGAAAATATTTCTTAGGTCCATGAGATTTGGATTCATGTAGGTATTCATTTTTTTGAAAACACTCCACTTAGATCCTTTACACCATTAATCGTTATATTATAGACTCTTAACTTAGTTAACAAAGGTTATTTTTTTTATCAATAATATTAAATATTTACTTAATTTAGCTAATGTGACATTCTTTTTGCTAAAATTTGAATAATTCTAACTTTTTTAACAAAAAAATCATTTATACTACTAGATTGATCCCTAAGATGAAACTCAAATTATCATAAAGGTTCATGTTCTAAACTACATCTTTTTTTTGGGGATAAGGATTCTTTTTCTTTAATCTATTCGAGTTCTAAAAATAAGCCTAGAGTGTTACATTTCTAGAAATCTATTGCAGCTTATTTTTAAAAATTATTATGTAGATATGAAAACCCTCCGCTTGTACAAATTTGCTTATCCTTACTACCAACCCTTTCAACTGTTCTATTTGAAAGCTGTGCATTCACATAAACAGTTATTCCTACTTAATTAAGCATCTATGGCAACAATTGGTTGCGTCATTTCAACAAGTGCCGACATCTTGGGATAAATTTTTTCTAACTCTATATGGGCAGCTCCATCAGTATTTATTACAAATTAATAAATAAGTTCTTAGGCTTGGTTTAAGCTGGCCTTGGTTAACTTTGGGTTGGGTTTCACAACCTAAGGCTTAAGTTAAGTCTAAAGGGATGTATTAGGTTAACCTATTAGGCTATAGTAGCAATCCAAATGGGGTCAAAAGGTCTAATGGGGTTGACTTTGGATCTTTTTTGGTACCTAAATTTATCTCTTTGAGTTCATCCACAGTAGCCTGACCACCTTCTTCGAATACTTTGGGAGCTTCTTTCAGATTTATAATTAGATATTTTGCTTGATTCTCGGACTCTGATGGTCCCTTCTCTCTGTCGATAATGTTGTAGGAGGTTGCGTGCGTGAGACACGACTGTCGGGGGTACTCAAAATAGTGGGATAAAGATACTAACGTGGACGTCAGTTACTTAAGTAGGGAAGATTGTGATACCCCTTAAGTAAAAGAAGATAAAGTCTTAAACATTGAGACGCCTTTTGGTCTAATTGTTAAAATTTTATTTAAGAAACTTTGCAGTTAAGCGTGCTCATCCCAGAGAAATTCTAAGATGGGTGACCTCCTGAGAAGTTATAACAACGAGAAAAAATCATGAGGCCCTTAGGCCAAAGCGGACAACATCACGATAGTTAAGAATTTGGGCTATTACATATTGGGTAAATAAGCCTTAATTTTTTGTTTTGGTTAATTCAATAAGTTAAGTGTACACCTAATATTATTTCAGGCGTCAATAAGGATTTTATATACATGATTAGAAGTTTAGGATAATCTAAATTAGCCTTATGATTTATGGTAAAGAGCTTGACAAAGTTAAGATTTGGGCTCCCTAGCATATGCATTATGGTTGACCTATTAATTCAATAGCACTATTTGGTTGGTTTACATATTAGGTTTGCATATTTTTGAGGATATATGCTCACATAATTGGTTAAAGCCTGTGCTAAGCTAGTTTAAGCTAAGCCAATGTTCTCTAATATGCATGTTAGGTTATAGGGTGGGCTAGACTATGTTAGACTTAACTACAATAGTTCTAGGCCCATAGGTATGAGTTACGTCCAACTCAAGTATAGGTTGGTTTATGAGTTAAGTCACAATAGATAAAGGTCCCATAATGTAGGTTTAGATTAATGAACACATGTCTCTAATATAAACAAAAATATGCATGAATAGGCCTTTATTCAAAACCATAGTAAGTTGCTTAACTTTAATTATTGGCTTTCTAATTAGGTCTAAATGGCTAACCCTTTCTTTAAGGGTCCAAGAGATGGTCAACGGTGTGATTTATATTATCCAAATCCACTAGCTAGCAATGTTGATGGGACATGAACCAATGGTTCAACCATCTAAAGCCTCATAGTATGGATAACTTGGTCCTAAGTCTACTTATCCATTAAACTTGATGAATGAGAAGACAAAGAGAGGGACCTGAAATTTTTAATAAAATCATTAACATTAATATATTTAATGGCCTTATCCAACAAGAGAGGGACTTGAATTATCTGCATTAGAAGTTTAAATTAGTGACACGTTGTCAACTAAAGAGTTAAAATAATGAGCCTTCAAAATTTTTGAAGTGTATCTTATGATGTAGATCCTAAGGGTGGACTCATGCCCTTTTTGGCTGACTTTGAGTAGTGATTAATGACTATGAATGGTGGAATTCTTATCATTGAGCTTATATAATATTTCTTCCTTAATAATAATAAGAATTACATAATAGTTGATGGGATCAATTACCATATCAAGGCCATTATAGCCTTAAAGCTAGCTAAATGCTCCATTAGATCAATCATTTCTTAAAAATAATCTATTAAAGGAACCTTGAACTTTGTTTACAAGGGTTCCTCTATTATCTCTACAAGGATGGTAAATGCGAGCATTATACCCTCACCAACTTTGCTCGTGACACCATTACTTCTCTCATAGTATCAATGTAAGTTTTCCAAGACCACATATCCACCTTTTTTGTTAGAGCAATTTCTTATTTATCCTCCTCTAACATAATTGCTACACTATTGCTACATAAAAGTATAACCTTTTAATCCATCTTTCACTTAAAAGGTGGGCATAGGTCATGTCATAACCCGACCCGATAAGGACATGTCATATCGTGTTGAGTTGTGACAGACTAATCCCAAGATCTAGTTTTAAAATATTTCAGATTCTTTTATAATATTTATTTTAAATAAACTATAGACTATAGAGCTACTAAAGCGTCCAAATACTGAAAATAAACTCATCCTTAAGATTTCTTTTATTTCATCAAAATGCATCTACACTACAGTAAATGACTATACATAAATCAGAAGAGAAATACCTATAAACTCATATCTGATCCTTAACTGCTAATTAATAATCTCTTTTCCTTTCCTAGATCCTAAAAATTAGAAGCAAAATCACAGTGAGCTATAATAGCTCAGTAGGCCATAAAATTCGATCTAAAATTTCAAATTCTTTTATTAAATTTTGTTGAATATTTAAAAGCAGTTAAATGCAATCTAATAAATTACTGTACTGAGAAATGCAATAGGAGCATATATAGTAGTTATTCAATTATTTAAATAGCATTATTGAGTAAATAAATAAATTATAATTCATATTATAGAGCAGTTCATATCACATTCCCCGGACACATATAAAATCTCAAAAAATTTTCACCCCTTGTGACTCCCTTTTGTGCTTATAGCATCAAACATTCCTTTGGGCATCAAAATATGGCTTATAGCCACTAAAATATGTCTTACAGTGCTAGAATATTCCTTGACATAAATAAAATCTCAAAAGATTCTGACCCCTTAAAGCTTCTAGCAGATGTGTTTCAATCATATAAGCATATATTTTATCACATTATAATAATTAAAGTCAAATTTAACATATGTCAAAATTGCACAGTATTCTATAATAGTAAATAATTGAACTTCCTACTGAGCAAATGTTCACAATGTCAGAACATAATCAAATTATAAAAGATTATGTAAAATACTATTTTAAGACATTCATTATACTACTGCCTTATTTTTTGGTGTATAGATTATTTTTTATTTAATAAAAACTACACAGATTCTAAGATATCCGTTATAAAATTTTAAAAAAATATTCAAAATATTTATAATCATGATCTCTATAACATATAAAAAGTTATGGGGTGAAAGATTTTCCAGTGCAAACTTATATGCATTTTTTGCTAACAGAAATATAAATTTAATAGAAAAATTCAATAAAATTTTGTATTTCTAAAAACTGAGATAGGCATAATGTGACTTACCTCGATGAGGATAACTTTTTGAATTAGGCCGACGGCTGAAAACGATCCGAAGTGGCTACAAAATCCTCTTCTTTCTCCCTAAATCTTCTTCTTGAGGCTTTTTCCAATCAGATCAGAACAGGTCAATCCAGATGCTGAACCAACATTTGTCATGGGTTGAACAACATAGTCGTAAGGATCAATTAAGTCAAATCAGCAACATCCTTGTATATAATTGATAACTATCAGGTGCAAGCAGCAGATGCAAAGTTACATCCACTGTCCAATTAAAAAAACCCATATGGATGTAGTTTCTAAGGTGAAAATGAGACTTTTTTAACATCCGCTTTGCATTTTTTGGTTGGTTGATGGGTACAATTTTGAGTATGTCTTTCGCACCTAGTAGTTTTTCCTCCTGATAAGTTGGTTCAAGGCTTATATCTTGAGTCGTTATATTGTATATACTTGATGCATAAAAAATTTATAAGATACTTTAAGGTTCCATCATATAATAAGGTTCCGTGATTGCATGATGATTTTGGATGCATCTCTTCTAACAATGACTTTCACTACTTCACTCATTTTGCTGGCTCCAGCTTAGCAGAACTAAAAGGTGTGGCTACCCGCTGACCTCAATGAAGGTGTCATTAAAGGGTTGTTTGATTTGATGAAAAGTGAGTGTAAAATATCACAAATGCAGAGGTGTTAATAAGAAAAAGGAACACATAATAAAATTTTGGTGAATTTCAAATTCACTCATAGTTCTTTTGTATGTATTCAGAACTCAAAGCTTTTGGACAAATTTTGAATACACCGCAAGCTGACTTCGATGACAATGCTTGACGCCGCCCGCTAGTAGCCATCGCAGTCATTGCTTTTCGCCTCTACCAGCCACTAGGCAACACCTTCATGAGGTTTTATATTGCATTCATTTTACTTCAAATCAAATAAAAAAATAATCACATGTATTTGTTTTACACTTATATAAACAAATCCAAACATATTATATATATATATATATATTATTGCATTTCTTTTACATTGTTTTCATTTTACTTTGCATTCTTTTTTAGCAAAACAAAAAACCTCTAAGTGATAGCAATATGGCACATGCTGAGAACTAGCCATGAGAAATGGTTATTTGGTGTGTACAATAGTGGCGTCTGGTGGAATGTACTAGTTTTCTAATACATGAAAAGTGGCTAAATAAGTAGATTTGGTACCTTGCTTCTTGACACATTTTTTCTTCATCGATGTGAGGATAGTGATGCCACTTATTGAGGTCTGCAGTCATTCCTTAAGTTTTGATTCATGAGATCTAATGATGGCCTAGCACTTATATAGACGTCGGCCGCTAGAAGTTGCCAAAAGATGCCTAACCACAGTCTTCCATAAGGTGCTTCACTGGGCTCAATGATTCCGAGTAAGCAGTTATTATTTAATGGTGGCAGAGTTAGAAAATTTTTTTTAATGTGGGCATATATTGATTATATTAAAAATACTATCAATATTTTCCCATAGATATCAGAGCCTTAAATTAAATATCTTTACAAAAATTATTATACAAGTAAAAATATATGATATATAAAAATATTTTAAGATTTTGGAAGTGCACTTATTCATCTCCTGATGCCCCTCCATAAATTCGCCTTTGTTGTACCTTTAGTCCATAGTCTCAAGTTTCTCAGGTTTTAGAACCATTAGCTAGCTTTTGCATCACGATATATAGCTCAAGTATTATGCCATCGAACCTTGGCCACTAGTTCAACACAGGCCTTCACTTTCTAAGGCCAAGGCAACCGCAGCTCTTCTAACTAATGTGTTTCTAGATCACCATATGCCACTCTCTAGATAATGCTGATTATAATGCCAAAGGGGGCCCAAAATAGCTATAAAAAGTCGACAAAATCCACTCACTTCATGCATTTTCTATCATAAGTAATAGTTAAACTAACTCAATTTCCATTAAAACAAACCATTCGAACAGCAAAGCAAGACAGTCAACCCAAAGCTTTGCTTACTTCCCTTTATTAGGCTGCAATCAACCAAGAATTTTTCCACCATTCCAGCTTCAAGTCTGACTTTCCATATCCATTATCTTGATGCATATTAATTTTCCTGGCTGCGACGTGTTTGAATTTGGCCTTCTCACTCTATGCCTATATAACTCCTCTAAATGATCCTCAGTTGTTTCAGTCTACCATTATTACGATTCATGGCTTCTAAACAGAGCTTGAATGCTCCAGAATTCCTCATATTCATCTTCTTCACAGCTACTTTGGCTTCTGCTCAGCTCTCCTCAACCTTTTATGACAATTCATGTCCTTCAGTTTTCCGTATCATCCAGTCCACTGTTAGGGCGGCTATCTACAAGGAAAGACGAATGGGAGCTTCTCTCCTTCGTCTTCATTTCCATGACTGTTTTGTAAATGTATGTTAGCTAAATCTCAGCCAATGCTTTGATCAGATGTTGATTACTATATGCTGACATAAAGCTGATTATATTTTGATGGCAGGGCTGTGATGGCTCCATTCTACTGGATGACACTCCCAGCTTCACAGGAGAGAAGACTGCAGGGCCTAACAACAATTCATTGAGAGGCTTTGATGTTGTCGATACCATTAAAGCAAATGTTGAGGCTTCATGCACTCAAGTAGTCTCATGTGCTGACATTTTAGCCATTGCTGCTCGTGACTCGGTGGTTGCTGTAAGAAACATGCATAAATTTATTCAAAAAAATATTCAGTACACTATCGAATATTTCTTTTCTTTTTTTATATATAATTTGTTCTACTTTGTAAGGTATTAATCAGCTTCTATATATAATGTAAAATAAGCAACAGTTTGATATCATCATACAATTTTAAAAGAATGTCCTATATTATTTAATGACTATAACATTTTCTTAAGAAAATTATTTTTTAACAACATTTCTACTTGCAAACAGCTATAAACATCCTAAACATATCATAAATTTAGCAATTTTCTGTAAATATTAACTAACTTAACAAAACTTAATCATGTTAGTTAGGAGGGCCTTCTTGGACTGTGCAGCTGGGAAGAAGAGATGCAACAACAGCAAGCTTTAGCCAAGCAAATACAGATATTCCTGCCCCAACATCAGATCTTAGTACTCTCATATCAACCTTCTCTAAAAAAGGTCTCAGCACCACAGATATGATATCCCTCTCAGGTAACTTACATGATTTGAATTTTTCTTATAACTTCTTACATTATTACAATGAAGTCTATACGACAATTGATCGATAATTTACAGCTTCAATGATATTTTTCAAGATCTTTCCTAACATACATTAAATATGCTATCTAGAAAACATAATATCCAACATGTTAGACAACAAACAAAGTTATAATTTAAGGCTTCATTTGGGGCAGCTTTCTTACTGCTTTATGAAACAACTTTCTAATATAAAAATTTCAAATTAAAAAAAATTATATACTAAGAAACTGCTTCATAAAGCAGAAAGAAAGCTTTCCCAAACGAAGCCTAAATCTGAATTGAGCATTTCACCAGTTGAACATTTATGTTTTGCAGGTGCACATACAATAGGACAAGCAAGATGCACAACATTCCGAAGCCGCATCTACAATGAAAGCAATATTAATAGTTCATTCTCTTCCATTGAACAAAACAATTGTCCACTCTCTGATGGTGATGACAACCTTTCCCCGCTTGATTCTGGTAGTCCAAATTACTTTGATAATTGTTATTACAAGAATCTATTAAGCAACAGAGGCCTTCTACATTCTGATCAGCAACTCTACAATGGAGGTTCCACAGATTCTCAAGTGTCAACTTATGCAGTTAATCCTTTTAAATTCTTCAATGATTTTTCTACTGCTATTGTAAACATGGGTAGCATAAGTCCTCTAACTGGAACTGATGGAGAGATAAGGATTAATTGTAGAAAAACCAACTGATTATAAGATGACTGCAAAGTCTAAAATAATAGTTAGGTTGTTTGTATTTTAAAGCTTTGTCATAAACTGTATGTTTCAAGTATGTTATTTTTGCCTTTGTATGTGAGGCAAAATGTCTCACAGGTTATTGTGGAATTTTATAATGTTGTAATAGCAAATGTCTTTTGGAATAAAAATTTTATGGATTGCTTAAATATTATGGTGAATAAAGAAATGTATTAGAACTCCTTTTACAGTATACACTAAATATTTTTGGTAGAAATTTGAGTTTTAAGTACTAATTAATTAAAATTTTTGATAAATAGAACTATAAACTGAATCATTGGAGGGCAGCAGGTCTCATCACTATTTATTCAAGTGATCTAGCCAGGAGTGTTATGCAAGCCACACCACTGGAAAGTTGACAATTTGCGGCGGATTTGCAGCGGACTTTGTGATGAAAAATTTTATCTCTGTTGTAACGGATTTGCGACAAAAATTTTTGTCGAATTATTTGTGACAGATTTATGGTGAATTTTTCGCCGCAAATCCATCACAAATCCATTGCAAATATGATGCAATCAACCCTATCTAAACTTGCTAACTGGCCATTTCTTTCATTCGCGTGTTTTTCCTTTGACAACCTCCTGCCTCCTTTGACGACATTCCTTCATGTAGCTTCCGAAGTCACACTTCCTCATCGTTCAGAGCTCTCGGTTCCTTTGACGACGTTCTCCTGCTCCTTCGACGATGTTCCTTTATGTACGATTTGATGTCCTCGCCGTTTAGAGCTCTCGGCTCCTTCAACGGTGTTCCCCTGCCTCCTTCGAAACGTTCCTTCCTGTAGCGTCCGAAGTCACACTTCCTCGTCGTTCACCCCTCTCACCGTGATTGTCTTGCCTCCTTCGACCACTTTCCTTCTTGTTTCCTCATTCGACGACGTTCCTTCATATCCGAATCCAAAGTATCCTTGCTCGTTGAGAAGGAATCCATCTTTCTTCCTTATCCTGAGTCTATTTTTCATAGTGATGATGTAATAGACGAAGATATTTTTAGCAAAATTCATGTTGTATGGTTGTAGTGGAGGAATGCATTGGGCTTTTTGTGTGATAGAGAAATTCCCCTTAAACATAATATTAAGTTAGGTGTTGCAGAGATGAGGATCCTTAGGTGGATGTGTGGCTTTACTATAGAGATAGAATGGAAAATGAGTATATATGTGAAAAGGTTGTAGTAGCTCCACTAGTAAATAAGATTAGAGACAGTCGCCTTAGAAGGTTTGGCCACATAAAATGTCGACCTTTCGATGACCTGATTAGGAGAGAAGATGTATTAGATTTGTCATATATTAAAAAAGGTAGTGGTACACCTAAAAAGACTTAGCTAGAAAATATTAGAATTAATGAACTTTATTTTATTAGATGTAAATAAGAATTTGACTCTTAACATAATACAATGGAGAAAAAGAATTCGTATAGCCAACCATAAGTAGTGAGACAAAGGCTTGATTTTGTTGTTATTGTTATTGTTTGCAAATAAAAAAATTATTGAGGGCTTAAATTGATGTAGAATTCATGTTGGATTGTTGAAGTGGAGGAATGTATCGGGCTTATTGTGTAATTGAAAAGTTCCCCTCAAACTTAAGGAAAAATTCTAAAAAATGGTGGTGAGACCTGCAATGCTTTATTATGGTATAGAATATTAGCCATTAAAAGGGAAGCATAATATTAAGTAATTAAGTGTTGCAGAGATATGGATGCTTAGGTGGATGAGTGGCTTTACTCTTTGTTGACCTCCATGGTAATGACAAAAATAAACAAAAATAAAAAAAGAAAGAATACTCATAACATGTTGCTGCCCATACCTGAAATCATCCCGTATCTCTGCTACATCCATGTCCCGCCGTCGCTACAATTAGGGGTGTCAAAATCGGGTTTCGGGTCGGGTTCAGGTCGAACCCGCAATGACCCGCAGCCTAAACGGGTTGACCCTAACCCGACCCGGGTAGGGGAACGGGTCAGAAAATCGGACCCGGACCCGACCCGTCGGGTTGGCGGGTCAACTCGACCCCGGTCGCGGGCGGGCGCGCGCAGGCGAGCGCGCGGGTGCGGGCGAGCGCTCGCGCAGGCCAGCGCTGGCGCGGGCAAGCCCGGGCGAGGGCGCAGGCGCGCGGGCGTTCACGAATGCGCGCGGGCAGGGTGGGCAGAGCGGGCAGGGCTCGCGGGCAGGCTCTAAATAGGTTTTTCGGGTTGACCCGGCAACCCGTCGGGTCAACCCGAACCCAACCGGTTTTTCAAACGGGTCGAATTCTTGAACCCGAACCCGACCCGTTTTGAACTCGGGTCGGGTTCGAGTCGGGTTTTCCGGGTCGGGTTCGAGTCGGGTTGTCGTGTCGTGTCAAATATTGACACCCCTAGCTACAATGCCCCAGTTCTGCAATGTGGCGCCGAACCGTCCGATCATCAGCATGCGGAGAGTTGCTCGACTGAGTCGTTAAATACAACAATGCAACGAGGCTTTCATTTCCTTCCTCCACGCACGCAAAGCCTTCCGAAGTCTCCCTCTCGCTCATTTCTTCCCACAGTCGGAACTCCCTGGCCGAACTTCTTCCGCAAACAAGACCCAAGCCTCAAATCTCTCTCTGCTCAACCTCATGCAGAACTCCCGCTGCTTCCTCCCACTCATGAATCCACCAGCAAACCTCCGCTCTTCCTTGACTCCACCTCAAGCACATAAAGCCGAAACCCAGGAATCCTGAACTCCTTAACCTGATGTCTCTTCTTCGACATCTCTGCAACCTCTAACCCTCTTCCCAGCTCCATCTCCTCAAGACAAAGCCATTGAAGCTTCCTCTACTCTTCTCTGACCGAACCCAAGCTCAAGCCACAAACATACGCCTCTTCCTCTCTCGCAAGCAGAGCCCGAGCCCCTCTACCTCTCTACGGTCGACCTTCCTCTCACTGGACTGAACCCAACCGTAGCCTTACCTCCTCTATCCCGACCTCCACAGTAGGCCAAACCCACCTGTACTGTCGACTTCCCTCTAAATCACCTTACCTGAGCTTCTTTAGCCAAATCCCGAACCCCTATAGGAGCTGAACCTTACCTGTATCGACGAGCAAGCCGAGACCCTACTAATCTCTCTCCAGGAGGCTTACCCGAGCTCCACCTATAGCCGCAACCTCAGCCGACCCTAGCCAAATCCCGATCTCCTGCTCTTACCCGACCCAAATCCACTTGATCCAGCCAAAATCATCGCTTGCGAATCCAGAGAGGGTAATCCCTTTCATTTTTCTTTCTGTATGTATTTTCTATCATTATTATTAATATTAATTGATATTAGTATTAATATCAATATTAGTATTATATGCCACTATTTATATTGTTATTATCATTATCATATAATTAATGTTATATAATAGTAATATTATAATGATATGATATTAATAATAATATTATTAGAATATAATGAAGCGGGTAATCACCCAAAATCCCATTTTCGACATTTGTATCGAGCCAGCAAACTGCCTATACATGCTTTCCTAAGCGTGGTGTGAAGGAAACCCGGTGCGACACCTACGGTGAGGCGGGTAGGCCCTATACACGTGCGACACCTACGGTGAGGCGGGTAGGCCCTATACACGCTTTTCTTAGCGTGATGGAGACAATCTTAAGTACCCGTATGCGGCTCTGTACCTATGAGGAAACAACTGTTCTTCTTTTTCAGGTATATTTGAAGATCCATACACACTTTTTTAAGCGTGGTGGGGGGGGGGTGAAGAAAATACGGCCGTGGTGTCTGAGGACACCTACCATACACGCTTTTCTTAGCATGGTGGGAAGGCCCAGTTTCCTGTAGTTTCTCCTAAACGGGGGAGACACCAGGAGGCTGCCGAAATTTCGGGTGAACAGAAGACCACACTTGAACCTGATTTGAACTCAAAAAGACCACATGAACTGAACTCAAATGAACATTAAATAGATTAAAATAATGAGCATGACTTGAACATAAAATCCAACCTAAATCAAAGTTGATTAAGTAATGTTGAATTGAACTCATACTTGGACAAGATTTGGGACTTAAACTTGAACATTTAAACTCAAGTCAAAACTTGATTTGGACCAAAAGAGGCTTGGACTCGATTTTGAACACAAAACAAATGACTAATTAAAATTTGAAACCAAATGAGATGGGCTCAAACTTGAAATTAATTTGGTCATTAAGTCGACATAACTTGGGGAATTGGAATCCAAATAAGGATTTGATGTAGACCACAATGAACTTGAATATGAGCCTAAATTGAATTTAGTTATGATTAAGATGAATAACTTCTTGAGTGATTAATTTCATAGTGGAATCGTCACTTCAATTTGAATGTAAAAGGTTAGATTCATGCAAATCTCATGCAAACAAGCAATGACTCATGGTGGATACAAAATCATACATCCCATTCAGAGGTGACAAACAATATAAAGATCAATGAGTAATCAGAAGACTCATAATAAGTTGCTAAATACATACTTATGAACTAATGTTAGTAAGGGAGCATATAACATAAGGGTATACAAATCACCTTGATCATGGATAGTATATTCATGAAGAAAATATGAAAAACATGAAATGAATGCCAATGCTTTCCTTGCCGATCAATTTACGAATGTAAAGGGTCAAGTTAGCATGCAATTAAGCACATCAAATCTTGCAAGCAAAAAATAATGAGAGCCGACATGCTATGGTTATGATGATCCTTCGTATGTACCCTCTTACAAGCTACTGCAAAAGTTCATCATGTACACAACATACTGTCTACAAGTAGATAACAATGAGCTGCAATAAATGCAGATACCCATCGACAATAATGAAATTGATAGAAGCTTATAGTGTCTTGAAGATACAGATAGAAATTGCTAGAAGAATTGAAAGGGGCGCAAGAAAATATACCAAATCTCAGTAATCTATGGTGATTAGCATGCAATAATTGCATAAATGTGCTCACAGTCAATATGTTGGGAGAGATAGATGACGAATGAGAGCCCCTACGAGTCAACGTAGAAAATCTCTCCCATATGCAAAGTACCTATGATACAAGTACACATATTCTCTTCAAGCAAAGATATAAGGTTATGACAAATCCAAAATCCTATGAGCCATCTTAGGAAGCCTCTCATTTATACAAAGTGCCATCTACGAGCAAAGGCGAATGACACACAATAAATATAGGCCTCTACAACCAACAGTAAGAGATTCGTTAGTGTACTATAATCCACATACATAAAGTAAAAAGTAGTGCATGATAGTCTACCTGTACAAAGAAACAAATAACTCAATCCACAAGCTGTGACTGCACGCCACCAAATCTGCAACATTCATGCAAGCGAACAGAAGGGGTTTAAAAATATTTCAAAGTACCCTTGCATGTGCATCGTAGTTTGTATACACATAGGTACACAAAAGAGGTGAGTGCAATTGAACACCCACATGGGCCCCGACGAGCGTGTTATTGGTATACACGTGACACCTAGGGATGCTGTACAGGTCAATAAATTTGAACTCGATCCTCCTAAGCAGGAAAATAGGAGTCAATAAGGTTCAACAAATAATTATAAAAATTCCCCCAAACACCCGCATGGGCCCTGGCGAGCCTGTTATTGGTACACACGTGACGTCTAGGGATGCTACGCGGGTTAATAAGTGAATTTAAGTTCAAGCTCGATCCTTCTATGCAGGTAGGTAGGAGTCGATACGGCTCGAACCGTCAAATAAATATGCGATCGCGAGGTCGATTGGGATATTTATTTTATACATTCATATTAGGCCTTCAAGGCCTTCAACCAAGAAAATTCACTAACGAAGGCACAAAGCCTATGAGACCCGATCCTCTATCGACAGCTCGACAGAGTCGATAAGGTTTAAAACATAAATATTTTCAAAGGACCCCATACACCTCGATGATGGCCGTGTTAAATGTAGAGCTCAACTGGAGGGGTTAACTCTAACCATTTCAAATGCATCCAAACTCCCACAAAGTTTAAGTTCTCACAAAACACAAATATTTTTAAATGCCCCCACACCTCGAGGATGGCCTTGTTGAATGTAAACCTCAACCAGAGGGGACCACAACCACTCAAAATACCCTCAAACACCCATAAAATCCAAACTCCAGAGAAATTCCCAAAATCCAAAATGTTTAAAAATAGAAAATTCAACCATCAAATGCTTAAAGCAAAATCCATCCACTCTACGCAACAGTTTGCCGAGGTGGACAAATTAAAATTTACTTCAGCTCACATAGAGCTAATGCCTAGTAAAAAATATCTCTATGATCCATTCTCAAATAATCTCCTGCCAATAAAGATGTGGTACGTGTCCTCTAACCGGTAGTTTCACCGCCAAATGGCACTGTAGGATAAACGATTATGACCCGGGGCCCTCTGAATCGAGTTGTTTTGCCGTCAAATGGCACTACAAGATAGTGATTATGGCCAGAGCCAATATGTTTCTTAGTGGCATCAAATCCTTGAGATGTGAATCAATAAGATATGATCGATAGGGCACAAATCCCTCTATTAGCTAAGGTGGATCCAGGGACCACGATGGCCTGGGATGATGGAACTATGGGATCTTGATCGGGTCCATCATCCATTCCCCCACCATCCTCTTTAAATGCAAGATGGTGAAGTTTCCAATTTTAAATATTAACCCTTTTCCAATTTCAAATGTCAATGCTGCTACTATATGCCAGATAACACATATTTTTTTATGTATCTGATTAACGACTAGCCTTAATCAAAAGTTCTCTCTCGTTATTAGGAGGGGTAATTAACTATAGGGGCTTGCGCCTATAGGAAATCAGAACTCAAAACATAAAGTCCTCGTAAAATGAGGGTGAAATCTCTGGGTAGTGTCTTATCTATATATCCATCTGCCTTCTAAAATTTACCCCGAAACTTAATTTCGTTAAAACTATCTTGAAGAAAAGCAAGCGGGGGAGGCCGGGGCCAAATTTTTGGAGCCCACACTCTTAGAGACATGATACAAAATGAGCATATACGTGAAAAGGTTAGACTAGCTTTAGTAGAAGATAAGATTAAAGAGAGTCACCTTAGATGGTTTGGTCACATAAAACAACGACCTTCTGATGACTCGGTTGGGAAACTAGATGTATTAATGTGTTACACTAATTGACACACACTCTTCTATTGCCAAATATATAATGAGTGTGTGATGGAGGCACACAACTATCCATGCAAACTCCTAAAAGTATCACTATTACACATATTATTTAATTTTTTTAAATTGATATAAATCTCATTATTTGGTTGTAAGAATTTATAGCACAAGTGTGTTATGAATTTATAATAGAAGGTTGCCTAAATGTAAGACATTAATAGATAAATTTATGAATGGAGTGAATTATTTCATTCAAAGAGGATGTCAGAGGAAAGGTTTCATTGTCTATGTTTAAAATACAAAAATTAAGCTTACCTCACACCAGATGAGATTACTATTCATCTATTTAGTAAAAGATTCATGCCAGAATATTAGTATTGGACTTAACATGGTAAGTACGAGCCTCATTTTTACTCTAAGTATGGTTCGTCTATAAGTTCCAACATATGAGGAAGTGTGGGCTTCGAAAATTCGGCCCCGGCCTCCGCCCGCTTGTGCTTTTGCTTCGGGGGGAGTTTTAACGGAATAAGTTCCGAGGTAAATTTTGGAAGGCAGATGAGATAGTAGATGAGACACTACCCAGAGATTTTGCCCTCATTTTGTAAGGACTTTATGATCTGAGTTCTAGTTTCCTATAGGCGCAAGCCCCTATAGTTAATTACCCCTCCTAGTAACGAGAGAGAACTTTCAGTTAAGGCTAGTCGTTAATCAGATACGTAGAAATACGTGCATCTGACATATTATAGCAGTATAGGTTTGAAGTTTGGAAATGTTGGAAGATTTGATATTCAAAATTGGAAATTTCACCATCTTGCACTTAAAGCGGATGGTGGGGGAAGGGATGATGGACCCGATCAAGATCCCATGGTTCCGTTATCCCGGGCTATCGTGGTCCCTGGTCTACTTAGTTAGAGGAGGTAGTCGACCCAACCTGACAGAAGGATCCTTGTCGGTAGCCATGAGTTGCTTCGTCTAAGGGTACCTTATAGATCTGGGGTGAGTATTTGTCTAAGGGGACAAATTTAAATCAACCTTAGCTAACAGAGGGCTTTGTGCCCTATCGATCATATCCTATTGATTCATATCTCAAAGATTTGATGCCATTGGAGAGCATACGGGCTCTGGCCATAACCATAATATAATAGTGCCATTTGGCGGAGACCACCTAGTTTAGAGGGCCCCGAGTCATAACCGTTTATCCTGCAGTGCCATTTTGCGGCGAAACTGTCGGTTAGAGGACTCGTACCATGTCCTTGCTGGCAAGAGATTATTTGAGAATGGATCCTAGTGATATTTTTGACCAGGCATTAGCTCTTTGTGGGTTGCAGTTATTTTCAGATTTGTCTACCTCGGGAAATTGTTGCAGAGGGTGGATGGATTTGTATTAAGTGTTAATGGTTGAGTTCCAATTTTAAATATTTTGGAGTTTTGGATTTTGTGGGAGTTTGGGTGGTATTTTGAAATATTTGAAATGGACCCCTCCGGTTGATATTTTTATTCAACACGGCCATCATCGGGATGCATGAGATCATTTATATTTTATTGATTGGACCTTGTCGACTCTATCTATTGGTCGATAGAGGATCAGATTTCATAGGCTTTGGACCTTTGTTAGTGAATTCTCTTGATTATAAGCCTTGAAGGCCTAATATAAACTATAAAATAAATATCCCAGTCGATCTCGTGGCCACATATTTATTTAATGGTTCGAGCCGTGTCGACTCCTATCTACCCGTATAGGAGAATCGGGTTCGAACTAGGATTCACTTATTTACCCGTGCAGCATCCTTAGACGTCACGTGTGTACCAATAACACGCTCGCCGGGGGCCCATGCGGGTGTATGGTTATATTTACCCCTTTTGTGTTCCTATGTGTATACAAATTAAGGTGCACATGTGTGGGGGTGTTTTTAGAATATTTGTAAATGCCTTCTATCTACTTGTACGGATGTTGCAGATCCGGTGACGTGTTGCAGCAGCTTGGGGACTGAACTATTTGCTGCCTTGTATAGGCAGACTGTCGTGCACTACTTGCATGATTTACGTAGGTAGATTGTAATGTACTAACGAATCTCATGCCTGCTATCCATAAATAACCGCATTTGCATGATGCCCTTGTTTGTAGTCATTACTTTGCATACAAATCCTCTAGTGCTAAACACATGCATTTGTTGTAATTACTCTATATTTTACTTGTGGTTGACACAGTGGGCGCACAACGAATCTTCCATGACAACTCGTAGGGACCCGTATTTGATATATTAACTTTGCATTTCACTTTTGAATAGCACATTAGATATGCAGTAAGGTTTCCTACAGCAGCTCGTAGGAGTTCATATCTGCTGTAGTTTTTTTTTGTATTTGCCCATAGTGGCGTGTTGAGTATACAACGGGTCTTTTATAGAAGCCTGTAGGCACTTGTATTTTTTGTATGTTTGCTACCTTTACTCTTAAATAGTTTATTATTCACGCAGCAAATCTAATACAACGGCCCGTAAGTATTAGAATTTGTTGGACATCTTCTATTTTGTCTGTGACAGATTGGTGTAGTTGCCTACAACTGAATAATGCTGACTACATAGAAGTTGCATTCTTCTAGAATTATTCAAAGATGACATATCTTTCATCTCATTGTATGTTGAATCCTCCTGCTTGTAGGGGACAACTACATTTACTTGCCGCTGTCTTATTACAGGCTGCATAAGTACCTTAGTACTTATCGTAGGCTCCTCGTATCCTTCTTGTAGATAGCATGTTGTGTGCATAGCAAAACTTCTACCACTGCTCGTACGAACTTGCATTTATTTTGTATCATCAGCCTATGCTTGTAGAAGATTGGTGTACTTACATGATGCCAAGTGACGGTTGGCTGCAGGGATGTTATTGCATTCCTTATACATGGTCATTAATGGCTCCATCAAGTCTATTACATGTTTGTTATTGTTACTCATGAATGACCCTTCAATCCTCATCAATTATGAGGTTCCACTTACTTGTTTGTATATAGATGTTGATTTGTTGTTATATTCATGTCCTTGTGATCAAAATCCATGTTTAAAGACAAGTTCTTTGTCGCCTTTGAGAATGATCTGCAATACACATAACGGTCCTAGAAGTATTCATATTGATAGGTACTTGCAAGCCCATCATTATGCATATCAATTTCTTTCATTTGTAGGAGACAGGTGCATTTACTTGCCACTACCTCATTGTATGATGTATGAGTATCTTAACACTTGTAGCAGACTCCTTGCATCCTTCTCATAAAAGACATGTCGTATACACAGTGAGTCTTCTACAAACATTTTTAAAATTCATCATTTCAACTTGCAAGTTGATTATATTTTGTATTAAAGCTTTTGTTGATACATGTAGGAGATGCTCGTGCATTTTACAGTTGGACGCAGTCACTTATAAGTACAGTGTACTTAATAATATGGGAACTGTTGTAGGAGTTTGTTGCATTTACATCATGTTCTCCTTCACTATTCACATGTTTCGATGATTGATGTTTGCTTGTGATTGAAGTGTTATGCGACCACGAATCTCCTCACACTAGTTGTGTTTGCATTCATTACAATTCTTCCGCATGGCCTCTTAGTAAGTGGTCATGTTTATTGAGAGCTTGCATCGTTGTCTGAGAGTAGACACATCAAGTCATTGAGGCTTTACCATAGGTCCCTTATTCACTTGAGTTTGAGTCCAAATGGTTTAGGTCATATTCTCTTAATATTCAATCAAGTTCAAGTATGAACTTATCTCACTAAGATTCAAATATTTTATTAATTGTTTGAATCCCTTGTGTCACTTTCAAGTAGAGTTCAAGCCTGAACTCAGTTCGAGTTTGATTCGAGTCCACTGTTGTCTAAATCTTTGACATTTTGTTCAAGTTCTGTTGACATCAGCTATGTTTGAGTCAAATCAAATCAAAGTTCACAAGTCCTTGCAAGTTCTTTTTCTTGTGTTCAAATAGTTTGACTTGAATTTACATGTTCAAGTTTAGTTCAACTTGGGTCCAATTCAAGTCCACAACACATTTCTTGTTGTCCCTTTTATTAGAGTTTGAATGTTCAACATCATTTGATCCCATCTCATATTTTAAATTATTTGATTTAGTTCACTTGATGTTCAAAATTCTTGCATGTCCTTCTGAGTCAAAATAGGTCCGAGTATAGTCATATTTTCATCCGAAATTTTAGCAGCATTCTGGGATCTCCCCCGTTTAGGGGAAACTACGAAAAACTGGGCCTTTCCCACAATGCTAAGAAAAGCGTGTATGGTAGATGCTCTCTTTCGAGGACACCGCGACCGTGTAAAGTTTTTGTCCCCACCACGCTAAGAAAAGCGTGTATGGGTCTTCGATAGGTACCTACATTGAAAGAGTACAGTTTGCTTTTCTCGCAGGTACAGAGCCGCGTACGGGTACTTAAGAGTTGTCCCGGCCATGCTAAGAAAAACGTGCACCAGGCTTACCTACCTCGTCATAGGTGTCGCACCGGATTCCCTTCCCACCACGTTAAGAAAAACGTGTATAGGCGGTCTACCGGCTCGACACAAACATCGAGGATAGGATTTTGGGTGATTACTTATTCGTTGTAGGCACCGCACCAGGGTCCCATCCCACCACGCTAAGAAAAGCGTGTATAGGCGGTTTTTTTGGTCCGCCGCAAACAACGAAGTAGGCTCTCGAAGTTATAAGTTTAGAAATTTATACCTGACGACCGGCGAGGTGATGTTTGCACGAAGATCGAGGTAAGAGGAGAGCCTCTTTTATTATTTTAATTAGTTATAACTAATTTTAAATAATAATAATTAGTTATAAATAATAATTAATTACCATTAAAATACTAATTATAAATAAATATATTTAATTATAATTACTTTATAATTAATTAATAATTAATTACAATTAAAAATAAATAATCATAATTAAATTCAAGTAATTATGATTAAATTATAATTAATTAGTAACTAATTTTAATTAAAAATAATGAATCATTACTAAATTTAATTAATTATAATTAAATTATAATAATAATTAATTAAAATTAAAATAATTAATTATAATTAAATTCAATTAATTATAATTAATTCAAATAGAAATTCAACATAATTTTATACAGGATTTGAACTGGATTAAAGCAGATTATGTAAGATTGAGTAGGATTTAAACTAAATCTCACTTAATAGGATTTAAGCCGGATTTAGGCAGAGTTAAATCCTTCTTTTCCCTCTTTGCTCGACGGATCTACGGGATTAGGCCGAAGAAGCATGCGAGAGGGAGAAAGACACCTACACAGCGAGCGAGCTCCCTTATTACTTCCGATCAGAATGTTGTAACGTTCGAACCGATAGGAGGGAATGTCGTCGAAGAGGCGAATGTGGATTCAGGGCTTCGGCTAGGGCTTTAGAAGAGGAGGTTGATCTCTCTCTCTCTCTAGGCTAAGTAGTCGGGCAATGTAGGTCGACTACAGAGGAGGGGTCGGAAGCAGCGATAGGATCTTTGTGGGCTAGGTGGGAATCGCAGACTGAGGAGGTCGGTTGCGGCTTGGTAGGTCGGTAGCAGCTTGGAGCTTGGTCAGGCGTCAGGAGTCTTGCGGCTAGCTGGGTTTGTGGGTCTCGATCGACGGGAGGAAGAGAGGTAGCTCGGCGGGGTTGAAGGGACGAGCGAGAGAGCTGAAGGTGGGAAGGAGGAGTTTGGATGCTTGCGAATAGGGGAAGAGGGAGTCCGATCGGTTGGCTTTTAAAGGCGTTGGAGAGCAGCGATCGAGAGCCGGATTTGAGCAGGAATCACGGGAGATGACCGCTTCGGTGCCGATTTGTACGAGGTAAGCAGGATTTGTGGGATTTTCAGCGATTCTTTGTTTTTTTTTGTTTTGGATATCCGATGGTCAACAAATGCCCCCCAACAAATGTGGTTCACGTCTAGATCGAATCACGTTTGTTGTATGTTCTCTAGGTATTTCCTCTAGATGTTACGTAAAGGTCTTCACTTAGTGGATCTCTAAAAGTTTGCTTGGATGTCACACTAAGATTGTCATTTAGCGGATCTCCAAAAATTTGCTTGGATGTCACACTAAGATTGTCATTTAGCGGATCTCCAAAAATTTACTTGGATGTCACACTAAGAGTTTTCGTTTAGTGGATCTCCAAAGATTCTGTCTCGGTGTCTTCATAGATCTTTAGATGCACTTGTAATTAGTAAGAGGATTAACATGCTGGCTTTAGTTATGTAGAGATCCAAAAGATACTGATAGAGTACTTCATACCCAGATCCCTAAAGTAGCGCCTTGTAGGTTGATGATAGTATATAGTAATGCCACTTTCTGTTCTTCTTTTGACACTACTATTTTCTTAGTTTTCAATTCTGATTTTATAACTGTACTGATAATTCTTTGTTTCTTGCGCAGGCCATTACAGGGATAGGATCCAGTTAGTCAGCTACTACTGGAGATTTGGTTCTGGTACGTTTTTAGTTAGTTTGTTCTGTTCCTCTTCTTTCTTTAGCTGCTTACTGACACCCTTGTTTCCCTGTGCAGGTTCCAGGAGGAGCGAGACCCTTATTCGTGAGCTACTACAGGAGACCTTGGTTTCAGGTACACTTTTCTTTTTAGTAGCTTTTTCATATACTTATATAGTCTCTTATTTCTACTGATATTTCTGTTATTTTGTATAGGTTCCAGAAGTGCAGAATACCTGGTCTTTGGAAGGGGCAGAGCAACGCTGTTGACTTCCTCTGCAGGCATAATTTAGGAGACAAATTTGTAGTCCTCTGTGAAGGACATTATACTTTTCTCTTTCTTTTTTTTGATGTAAACTTGTAAAATATATATGAACTAAAAACTTGTATATAATTTCTGAATCAATAAAATGAAGCATCTTTTTTATGAATTCAGTTGTTGACGATCTCTCTTTCCACTGTTCTTGTGATTTCTGCGGTTGTACTTTGAGATGTGTTGATGGCGATGTAAATAATTTTAAATATTTATTTGGGGATCTCGGCACGCAGCGCGATGTCTACCCAAATAAATATTTAAAATACCCCGTCCTTAGGGACACTTGTAGATGTCATTCGGGATATCTCTTTTTGTAGCTTTAGTTTCCCTGAGATTCTAGTTCCTTCTGTCCTGTGCTTTGTGTTGCGGACATTGATGGAGAATTACCTGATTTGTCTTTACTGACTTGTCAGGTGGTTTGTACCTTCGACCATTTGCTTCTAGCTTTGGCGGGCTTGATGAAGGAGTAGATGCTGGTGACCTAAACCCTTAGGTTTGTATTAGATCAGCGGCAAAAAGTTATCGGTCCAGAGCTTTGTGCATAATGGACTTGTTGATGACAGAATTCTCTTAGTTCAGCCTTAAGCTTTTCATGAACTTTGGGATAATTTCTTCGGTCCTTTTCTTTGTGCTTTGGTGGACTTGTTGAAGAAAAGTTCCTTCGATCCTTGCTTGATGCTTTACGGATTTGTTGAAGGATTCGCAGGTTTTGGATTCGGTTGATAGTACCAAACTTGGGTAGTATCTTGATCCTTAACCACTTGAGGAGACTTTAATCTGAGTCACTTAAGTTCATCAGATCGGGAGAGCTGGGATTTGACAGCTCTTCGTCCTCTGGTTGCTGAGATGGGGGTTCCTCTACTATGGCCTTTCTTATGGCGTGTTGAGTAGATGGAGCTGCCAGCGATCCGGCCACATTTGGGCTTGTTGAATCTGACCTTTTACACCCATTCAGGCTTCAGACTTGAGCTATGGGAAACATGCTTCCTGATGCTGATTTTGCTGAAGTTGTTAGATTTGTAGTCATCCTTCATGGTTGAAGATTTAGAACCTCCGCACATTCGGTAGTTGCTCGAGATTTCTCCTTCCCAATGGAACTTTGATTCTCCAGTCAATTAGGAGAATTTGGTAGACTATGATAACTTGAACTTATCGAGTCAAATTTGCCTTCGTACTTCCTACAGTCCCTACTGACGAGTTGACGAAGTGGGGGTTCTGCTACTACGGCCTTTCTTATGGCATGTTGAGTAGACGGAGCTGCCAGCGATCCGGCCATATTTGGGCGTGTTGGATCCGACCTCTTACACCCACCCGAACCTTAAGCTTCAGGCTGATGAAAGACTTCAGGTTGTTCTGGCTCAATTTGTTAGAGTGTGTAGTTGCAAAAGTCTCTTTTCTGACTTTCGAATCTTGGTACGTTGGAGAAGGTGGTGTCTCGCTCTTTTGAAAGACCACCTGTATATACTTTGAAAAGAATTCATTGTATTCTTCAGTATAAAGGAATATTTGTGTTGGTGATTTTAAATATTTATTCGGGGATCTCAGCATTCAGCACAGTGTCGACCCGAATAAATATTTAAAATGCCCCTGTCTTGCAGGGACATTTTAAAAATAGAATAAATTTAAAATTTTGTGATTTTAAATATTTATTTGAGGATCTCGACGCGTAGCACGATGTCAACCCAAATAAATATTTAAAATGTCCCCTATCCTACAGGGTGATTTTGAAATGCATTCTTGTAACACAACAAAATTTCAAAAATGTAAAATGTAAAGTGTATATAAATATGCATGAAATACACAATACATTAAATATAATATTTCTTTAGCAATTTTATGCATGGTACTTCTTCAGGTGTTGACCGTTGATCGGCGGTATGGGCCTCAGACCATGCAGATCGATAAGCTGGTAGGCTCCTCCTTAATACACCTTCTCGATAACAAAGGGACCCTCCCAATTGGATATAAATTTACCACCAATCTTTCGATGGGGGATGATTGGCCTTCTCAGCACCAGGACCAATTCCCCTTCTTGAAATGCCCGAGGACGGACCATTCGATCAAATGATTTTGCCATTCTTCCTAGATAGATTTTTAAGTTTTGTTGGGCTTGCAATCTAACTTAGTCGAGTGCATCAAGCTCCTCCATTCTTAGGCGAGCATTCTGCTCTTGAGTAAGCTCATTCTAGATAGCAACCCAAAGAGACGGTAGTTCAACTTCTAGTGGCAAGACTGCTTCAGCCCCGAACACTAGTGAGTAGGGAGTGGCTTTGGTTGGTGTTTTGTAGGTCGTACGATACGCCCACAATGCTTCTGCCATCTTCGTATGCCATTCTCTTTTGTTCTTGGTAAGGATCTTCTTTAACAACTTCACCAGTGTCTTGTTGAAGGCCTCAGCCAAACCATTGGCTCTTGGGTTATATATAGACGAGTACCACCAGTCAATCTTGTGACAATCTAAAAACTTATAGATTTTTATACTCTTGAATGCCACGCTATTGTCTGAGATCACACAGCGTGGTACACCGAATCTGTAGATAATATTATGGGTGAAGAAGTTGATCACGTGCTCGGACGTGACTTCCCTGAATGGTGTCGCTTCTGCCCATTTTGAAAAGTAGTCTGTTGCTGCCAGAATAAAGCGGTGCACTGTCGATGACGGTGGATCTATTGGTCTGATTATATCAGTGCCCCAACATTCAAACGGCCAGGACACTATCGTTGGGTGTAGAGGATTTGGTGGTTGATGAATAACATCACCGTGAATCTGACACTCGTGGCACCTCTTAGCGTGGTTAATGCAATCTCTCAGCATTGTCGGCCAATAATAACCCATCCTCTTGATTTTAGCGACCATCTTGGGACCTGACTGATGCGCTCCATAGAGTCCTTCATGAACTTCTGCTACCACTTTATCAGCTTCCTTGGTCCCTAGGCATCGTAGCCACATCTGGTCAAAAGCCCACCGATATAGCGTATCATTGACAAATGCGTATCGCAATGCTCTTTTTCTAATTTGTGCAGCCAGAGATTTATTTGTTGGGAGTTCGCTTTCTTTGAAGTAGTCGAAGAATGGTTGCCTCCAATCATCTTTGACTTCAACATCTAAGCAATCCAACAATGACTCTGAGAATCTACCGGTTCTTTGTCTCTTTACTACCTGATGTTCCCCTGGTTGATTTTTAGCAGTTATTTGTTGGGGAGGTTGAGGATCAATCGGGGCTGCATCCTGCTGGCTTGAACCTGGTATTCCCTCTGCCTGCGTGAATTGTAAGATTGCTGGCTCTAAGACCCGGCGATTTTCAATTGCAATGAATATATGTGGCCTCTTATCTTCATTTGTAAGCTCCTTGGCAAGTTTGGCTAGACAATCTGCTTTTGCATTCTGTCATCGAGGAACTTGAGTTATCCTGACATTCTGTATTTGTTTTAGAAGCTCGAGAGCTCGTCGGTGGTAGTGGGCCAATTTAAGTTTGCAAATCTTGTAAATGCCCAGAACTTGATTTATCACAAGTTGAGAATCACCAAAAATTTGGAGATCTGTTATTTGGACACCAATCGCGATCTCCAGTCCCGCTATTAGAGCTTCATACTCAGCTTCATTATTGGTCTGAGGTTCCGTTAACTGAACGAGAATCTCATTTTACCTCCCTCGGGTTCTATGAATATAAGACCGATGCCAGCTTGGGCCTTTGCAATATTTGGGGGTCGAGGAGATTTGATCGACGATGCCCCATCAAAATACATCTCCCAAAATTGAGGTTTCTCCTCTTCCTTGACCTGCATGATTTGTTCATCCGGAAAATCATTATTGAGTGGGGAGTCAGCAGGGATTGGATGTGCGGCAAGGAAGTTTGCTAAAGCTTGTCCCTTTACCGCTTTCTGTGGTATATAAATAATATCAAATTACAGTAATAGCACTGCCCACCTTGCCAAACGACCTGTCAATGCTGGTCTTGTCATCAAGAACTTTAGTGGATCGATCTTCGATATTAAGGTGATTTTGTGGGAGAGCATATAGTGACGGAGTTTCTGGACTGCAAAGATCAACGCCAGACAATATTTCTTGATTGGAGAATATCGTACTTCTGCTCTGATTAATCTCCGACTGATATAGTAGAGTGCATTTTCTTTTCCTTCCTCATTGTGCTAAGCCAGTAATGCTCTGAGGGACTCTTCTAATGCAGTTGTATACAGTATATGAGGTTTTCCCAGAATTAGCACTGCGAGAATAGATGGATTCAACAAGTATCTTTTGATGCTATCAAAAGCTTCTTAACATTCCTCATCCCATTTAAAGCGAACGTCCTTCTTCATCAATTTTGAAGATGGCTGGCACCTACCCGATAGATTCGATATGAATCATCGAATGAAAGCCAGTTGCCCTTGCAAGGAGCGGAGTTGACAGAGGCTTCTTGGTGGTGGCATCTCTATAATCGCCTTGATTTTATTGGGATCAACTTTTATGCCTCGATGACGAACGACATAGCCAAGAAATTTACCGAAGGAGGCCCCGAAAGAACACTTAAGGGGATTCATCTTTAGATCGAACTTCCTGATTCTTTCAAATACAATCCTCAGGTCATTTAAATGATCTTTTCGGTCCATGCTCTTAATGACCAGGTCATCTACATAGCATTTGACCTTCTAATGTACTAATTCATCAAAAATATGGGTCATCGCCCGTTGGTAGGTGGCACCAGCGTTCTTCAAGCCGAAGGGCATGACCGTATAGCAGAAAATACCGATGGGCATTCTGAATGATATATGCTTTTCATCTTTGGGTGCCATCTTGGTCTGATTGTATCCCGATGACCCGTCCATAAAGGAGAACATGTCGCAGTTGGACGTATTATCCACTAGTAATTCTGACATCGGGAGTGAAAAGTCATCTTTCAGACATGCCTTGTTGAGGTCCCGAAAGTCAATACAGATACGTATCTGTCCCTTCTTCTTTTTCACTGGGACAATATTAGCGATCCAATCGGCATATTTCTCTTTGCAGATGAAACCTGCTTCTATGAGCTTTTTTGTCTCTGCGATCACCTGCTCTTCAATCTCCAATCTTATCCTCCTTGGAGCTTGTTTGACGAGTGCCACGTCTGGTTTAATTACCAGCCTGTGAACTACTACATCAGGGGATAAGCCAAGCATTTCAGCATATGTCCAGGCAAAGCAGTCCCTGAATTCACAGAGAAGCTTTTTTACTTCTTTTACCTGCTCTTCTGGTAGAAGGGAACTAATGAAGGTTTGGCGAGGGTCCTCCTCAGTTCCCAAGTTGACTTCTTTTAGTTCATCCATAGTGGTTGCCTGCCCACCATCTTCAAGCTCTTCAGGTGCAGGCTTGGCCTCTACAGGTTGATCATCATAATCATCAGCTTCATAGACTTCTTCATCAGAACCATCATTGGATTCAACTTCCCTGCAAGTGATGGCTTGGCAAGTCTCCTTCCGGATGCATTTTTTCCTGACAAATCCAATACCTTTATATGCATTCATATCCTTCCGCCGCATTGGATGTGGATTCCTTCCATACCAGAGACTTAGGCACATACGAAGTTGTCATTTGGAGGTGGGAATATTGATCTGCTTTCGCAATATTCTTTGAATACCTTTGGTATTAAACCTAGGTAGCCTCGTAGGTAGTAATTCTTCAGAATCCATGAAGATATGGTCCCAATCACGATTCACTTCTTCAACCTTTCCTACGGAATAGAATATATTCCCTGACTCAATCCCCTTTCTGATTGGAGGCAGATAATGGGTCGCAAGTTTTTCAACCTTATGCATATCTCGTGGAATTATTTCTTTGAAATACTGTAGGGGAATATGAGTGACTACGAGCACGCTGTCTGAGATTGACAGGCTATCTATTCTTCTAGAGAATACTTCTTACACCGTGTTTATATAGATAGAGTCATAGTCATAATCATCATTTAAATATGCGACCTCCCTACTCCATTCGTCCATTGAATGGCATACCCTCTGGGATTTTGTAGAGGTGACCTCATCTTAATCTGTGTCGCTCCCAAGGTGAGGTACATATTTTCTTTCCTTATGAGTGGACGTGGTAAATTCTTTGGGAAGAGTCAGCGCTGCCTTCTTTCTCCCCACTTGCTTTTTCTCACCTTTCTGTTCAGGTCGCTTTGCATTCTCTGGTTTTGATGCTTGAACCTTTAGAGAGCTTGATGGCCTCAGCTTTTTTGGCATGAAATACTGTGCATCTTCATAGACCGTTGCTTCATGGACTACAAAGGGCTGAATGTAACTGGAGATTCTAAACTCCTCTCCATCCCTGAGATACTTCATGCACTGGTGTAATGTTGACGGGACAACGCCATATTCATGCAGCTAGGGGTGACCTAGTAGCATCTTGAATGAAGTGTCCGCATCAATTACATGGAACTTGGCTTCTGTATGAAATTCTCCAAATACAAGAGGGAGCATAAATGATCCAAGGGTTTTCTGCCCTTTCTTGTTAAAGCTGTGCACCATGAGTTTATCTAGCCCGAGGTGCTCTACGTTGAGGCACAATGACCTTAATGCTTTTAAGCTCATAAGGTTGATGGAAGACCCAGGGTCGATCAGAATTCGACTGATTACCAAATCATCACTTTTTGCAGTAACATACAGAGGTCGATTGTGGTATGCAGTCCCGAGCATCATGTCATCCTCAGTGAAAGTGATAAACGGCTCGTTTCGAGCTTGCAGAACCTCAGTCAGGATGCATTCAGTGAAATACACCTCATATATTTCGTGGTCTTTGAGAGCCTGAATCAAAGTCTCCCGAAGATCCTTAGACATCACCAGAGTATCGTATATGCTGAGCTGGGCAGGGATCTTCCTCAGATGGGATAAGATATTATAATCTATCCCCTTGACTGGAGTATCTTTCTTCTTGGGGTCCTTGGGGATAATGTATTCGTTGACAACTATCTCCTTCCCCTTATCTTTATTGGAGGTTTCCTTCTTTGGAGGAGGTGGTAGTATCTTGCCACTTCTTAGCTGCACCTGAGCGATCTCCTCTTGTTCAGACTCGCTTGACGGTGCGTTTTCTTTCGAGTCAGCCATCGTCATGTCTAGAGATTCATCTGTTGATTCAGAGTCACCTCCCAGATTTATATGTCCTATCTGTGACACTATGTCGGGGTCCGATTCATTTTCCTTTGGAAAATACAGATCCTCCTATGAACTATAATCCATTGGCGATACCATCATACAGTATTCAGAGGGTACTTCTTCAGTACATTCTTCTTTTGTCAATACATTTGGTGCCACCGAAATAACCCGACATATTTCCACTCGAAGAGAGTCTTCTTCCTCATTTTTAGCTTCGTTTATTTTAAGCTCTGACACGAAATCAGCGAGCTTAATAGGGCGCCTTCCAGTCTAGTAGTATTCATCCAAACTGTCGATGACCCTTTGGGTTGTAGTCTTCTTCTCCTTGGGCTTCTTCAGTTTGATCTTCCTCTTGGAGGGCTTCACCTTTCCAGACCTTGAAGGGCCCGCTTGGTTAGGAAATTGTTTAGAAGCAGACGCTTGTGCCACAGGCAGTGCCTTCAGATTTAACACTGGCTCCATAGCAGATTTCCATTTTTCACCTGGGACTCCTTCAAGCTGTTTCAACATTTTCACAATTTTCTTGGAAACTGCAGTCTCCCACTGCTCTTCTTGAGCTGGCTTCTTTTTATTTTTTCGTTCTTCAATCGGGGGCACGGAGGAAGTCGTCACTACCCGAGTTAATTCTTTTTTGGGATGAGTCAGCATATTATCGGGCAATATGAGCTCTCCTCTTTGATATTTTCTTTCAAGCCAATCTTTAAAGACATAACAATCTTTAATTGGATGACTCATTACCTGATTATATGGGCAATAGTTTGGATCACCACTGTGTTTTGACTCCTCGGGTCTCTTACACTCTGGCAGTTCTAAACCCGCTTTCAGTGCTTGTCGAAATAATTTGACGACGCTCTCCCTTTTAAATGAATATTCTTTGTTCATTTTATCTTTGAGGGAGGGGAACGTTCGATCACCAGTTCCTGTCATTTGCCTCGGGCGTTCTCCACCACCCTGATAAGTTCGCAATTTATCATTACCCCCGAGTATCAGCTTCGGTTGGGGGTTAGGGTTGTAGACTTTCTTAGATTTTTCTTGATATTGCATCGGCTGCTTGCCTTTGTCTACATTATACGCCATATGTTTCTCCTTATCAGATCTGGAGAAAAATATGGAGTCAGCCTCACCTCTTCTAGCAGCTGAGACTTTAGTCTTCTTAGGCTTATCAGAATAATTCTCTGATTTTGATAAGTTCAGTTTCTCAAACTTTACAACTCTATCCAATAGATCCTGAAATGTGGTGATAGTAGCCATACACAGGAATGGTTGCATTTTATCGTCAATGTTTCTCATTAACAACTGTACGGCATGCTCTTCTTCAAGCTGCTGCTCACATTTTATGCTCAACTTATGCCAGTGAATGATATATTTGGTCACTGATTCTTCCTTTTTTCTCTTATTCAGAGCAAGGTCAGCGATCATTATTTTCTCGATTGCACTAGCGAACCTCTTCACGAACATAGCTTCTAACTCCACAAATGTCTTTACAGAGTTATTTGGTAGTTCAGCGTACCATTCGAAAGTAGCTTCCATCAAATTGTTAATGAATTATCAGAAGAGCAGAGCATCATTTCCTCTAGTATTCCCGCAGGTGGCTTTGAACTGCGCTAGGTGCTGTCTAGGATTTTTATTGCCATCAAAAGTGTTAAACTTTGGTACAGAATATCCCTTCGGGTATGGCACCTGATCATACTCTGTCGGGTACGGGCGACCCTTTCCTACCAATTTTTTTGCCTGATCAATAGCTATAATAGCCTTGATCTTCTCAGTGATAATCCCTTCAAGCTGCACAGCAGTCACAAGCTCGGAGGTACTTGTGATATTCTACGGAGTGGGCTGACGAACAGTGTTATGGGCTTCACGATCACCTTCGGGAGCTCTATGTACTCCTGACACTTATGGAGCTTGGAAGTTTAGAGGATCAGGGAGAGGATTGGACATAGGACCGACTGCAGCATTTTTCTGCATCATTGTCGCCATTTAGGCCATCATCTCGGTCATTTTCTCATTCAACTGAGAGATTTCCCTATCCTTGGCCCTCATTTGTTGTCTCATTTGCCGTCGCATATCAGCAAGTGTGACATTTTCGGCATCAAAAGGATTTTCCTCTACTTCCTC
The DNA here is from genome assembly GCA_019925795.1 of Dendrobium chrysotoxum. Lineage (NCBI taxonomy): Eukaryota > Viridiplantae > Streptophyta > Magnoliopsida > Asparagales > Orchidaceae > Dendrobium > Dendrobium chrysotoxum. The sequence continues at coordinate 40,365,752 of CM034307.1, read as the reverse complement.
CACTTCCTCTTCTCCTTGGGAATGGCCACCTATTCCAGTGGTGGACCCATCTTCACGGCAGCGTCGATATACTTGTCTAGGCGGCGGTTGCGAGCGGTCATCATCATCTTCACCTTTGTCATAGTAAGCTTCATCATCAATGTTGATGTGTCTCACCATGTAGACTACTTCCATGTCTAAGGTATTATTTACATCTTCTAATTTTTTTTAATATATTCTTCTTCAATATCTTCCATATATTCTTCCTCCATATCTCCTCCTTTCTCTTCTAGCACTCGGATCTCCGAGCGGCGGTGCCACTGGATCTTCGATTCTTGGCATGGTAAGAAGATCTCTTCGATCTGCAGGCTGCGATCGAAGTTGGATTCATTCTTGGGAGGAGTTGGTGCGCGACGGGATCCCTTAGAGGATTCTCTAAGGTGTCTATCATCGGGATTGGCGTCATCATGGGTCTTCTTTTGGACCCATTTCTGATGTTGTTTACTAACGGGGGCGGATCTCCAGGAAGCTGCACAGGATGTCACACCCAGATCAGTTCTTCTTTCATTCTTCTCTTCTCTGCGAGGCCTTGGCCTTCAGATTTGCTTTCCCTTCCACCGGGACCTTTCGGCGGTGGATCCCTGAACGCACGGTTCAGGTGTCACACCCCGATGCTCACCACATGGGGCAGATCTTCTCTCTTTTCTCCACAGTAAGAGACATACATTCTCTTGGTGGAATTCTCCTGGCTTCGACCATCAGCGATTGCTGATATCTTCTCTTTTTCAGTCCTCTCTCCTTCACGGTCTTCAGGACTTGATATACCTAGGCTGACAGAGTTTCAGGCTCCTTCTTCTTTTGAGGAGGTGGGACTTCAGGCCGTTGATCCCAGAAAGACTTCTTCAGTTCCCCAGTTGAGCTATTTTTCTTTACCCACTTCAGATTTGTGAACCTATTTTGGGTCGGAATGGTTACTTCAGGCTCCTGGGCCGGCATACTTGATGGGTGGATCGGGAGTTATTGCTGAGCTCGAAGCTCAGCATTTTTCTTTCTCCTCTGCCTCCTAGTGAGTCTCCCTCCAGATGAGGAAGCTTCAGCATCGTATTTCCCAAATGCAGGCAACCCGATCGGCAGGGTTGTGGTTCTTGCAGTCACCACAGAGATTCTTCCATCAGCCACAATACTCTTGGTGGCTGGTGCCTCAGGTTGTGGCAGTCGTTCAAAGACAGAAGTCCTATGAGGATTTTCAGTAGTAGGTCATGGCACTGGCAAATGTGCACAATGAGTGACAGTTTCAATAGGGTGGGGCCTTCTAGCATGCCCCTCAGATTCAATGCCGCGTGTAGGAACAGTGGCAGTCCTTATAACGACTGCAGGAAAGTCAACGCTACCGAACTGGATGGTAGCTCCAGATCTTCTAGTGTTGATCACAATGTTTGCCAGTTGAATGCTGGCTCCACGTCCCAACTGGACAATCATCGGTGTATTCTGTAGATCCATCTGCATAAATGAAAGGTAAGGGTTAGTGATCCAAAATTTGATACATCACCCCACACTTTCAAAAATGCAGAGACTTGCACAGAACAGAAAATAAAAATAGATAACATTAGCGAGCAAATTCAAATAATATAAATTAAAATACTGCTAAATTCGTTATCTTAATAAATTTATTTGAGCAATCATTTTTAGAGTATTCAAAATTTTAATCCTTTAACTGATTATCTTGGAAGATAAACGCTCATTTTGAAAGATTCGAATTTTGGAATTTGGGTTAAAAATAGCTGCTTCTGTAGCACTGAGGTGACTAGCCAAAGATGGAAAGAGAAATCATTCCCCAGTGGAGTCGCCAGAAATCTGTGGGCTCCAAAAATTCAGCCCCGGCCTCCGCCTGCTTGTGCTTTGCTTCGGGGGGTGTTTTAACAGAATAAGTTCCGGGGTAAATTTTGGAAGGCAGATGAGACACTACCCAGAGATTTCGCCCTCATTTTGCGAGGACTTTATGATCTGAGTTCTAGTTTCCTATAGGCGCAAGCCCCTATAGTTAATTACCCCTCCCAGTAATGAGAGAGAACTTTCGGTTAAGGCTAGTCGTCAATCGGATACGTAAAAATACGTGCATCTGGCATATAATAGCAGCATAGGTTTGAAGTTTGGAAATGTTGGAAGATTTAATATTCAAAATTGGAAATTTCACCATCTTGCACTTAAAGAGGATTGTGGGGGAAGGGATGATGGACCCGATCAAGATCCCATGGTTCCGTCATCCCGGGCCATCGTGGTCCCTGGTCTACTTAGTCAGAGGAGGTAGTCGACCCAACCTGATAGAAGGATCCTTGTCGGCAGCCATGGGTTGCTTCATCCAAGGGTACCTTGTAGACCTGGGGTGAGTATTTGTCTAAGGGGATAAATTTGAATCCACCTTAGCTAACAGAGGGCTTTGTGCCCTATCGATCATATCCTATTAATTCATATCTTAAGGATTTGATGCCATTGGGGAGCATACAGGCTCTGGCCATAACCATAATATAATGGTGCCATTTGGCGGCGACCACCTGGTTCAGAGGGCCCCGAGTCATAACCGTTTATCCTGCAGTGCCATTTGGCGGCGAAACTGCCGGTTAGAGGACTCGTACCACATCCTTGCTGGCATGAGATTGTTTGAGAATGGATCCTAGTGATATTTTTGACCAGGCATTAGCTCTTTGTGAGCTGCAGTTATTTTTAGATTTATCCACCTCGGTAAACTGTTGCGGAGGGTGGATGGATTTGCATTAAGTGTGAATGGTTGAGTTCCAATTTTAAATATTTTGGAGTTTTGGATTTTGTGGGAGTTTGGGTGGTATTTTGAAATATTTGAAATGGACCCCTCCGATTGTTATTTTCATTCAACACAGCCATCATCGGGATGCATGAGATCATTTATATTTTATTGATTGGACCCTGTCGACTCTATCTATTGATCGATAGAGGATAGGGTTTCGTAGGCTTTGGACCTTTGTTAGTGAATTCTCTTGATTATAGGCCTTGAAGGCCTAATATGAACTACAAAATAAATATCCCGGTTGATCTCGCAGCCACATATTTATTTAATGGTTCGAGCCGTGTCGACTCCTATCTACCCATATAGGAGGATCGGGCTCGAACTGGGATTCACTTATTAACCCACGCAGCATCCCTAGACGTCACGTGTGTACCAATAACACGCTCGTTGGGGGCCCATGCGAGTGTATGATTGTATTTACCCCTTTTGTGTTCCTATGTGTATACAAATTAAGGTGCACATGTGCGGGGGTGTTTTTAGAACATTTGTAAATGCCTTCTGTCTGCTTGTACGGATGTTGCAAATCCGGTGGTGTGTTGCAGCAGCTTGGGGACTGAACTGTTTGCTGCCTTGTATAGGCAAACTGTCGTGCACTACTTGCATGATTTATGCAGGTAGATTGTAATGTACTAACGAATCTACTACCTGCTATCCACAAATAACTACATTTGCATGATGCCCTTGTTTGTAGTCATTACTTGCATGATTTATGCAGGTAGATTGTAATGTACTAACGAATCTACTGCATGCTATCCACAAATAACTACATTTGCATGATGCCCTTGTTTGTAGTCATTACTTTGCATACAAATCCTCTAGTGCTGAACACATGCATTTATTGTAATTACTCTATATTTTACTTGTGGTTGACACACTACGCACAATGAATCTTCCATGACAACTCGTAGGGACCCTTATTTGATATATTAACTTTGCATTTCACTTTTGAATAGCACATTAGATACGCAGTAAGGTTTCCTACATCAGCTAGTAGGAGTTCATATATGTTGTAGTTCTTTTTTGTATTTGCCCATAGTGGCGTGTTGAGTATACGACAGCGGGTATTTTATAGAAGCCTGTAGGCACTTGTATTTATTGTATGTTTACTACCTTTGCTCGTAAACAGTTTATTATTCACGCAACAAATCTAATGCAACAGCCCGTAAGTATTCAAATTTGTTGGACATCTTCTATTTTGTCTGTGACAGATTGGTGTAGTTGCCTACAACTGAATAATGCTGACTACATAGAAGCTGCATTCTTCTAGAATTATTCAAAGATGACATATCTTTCATCTCATTGTATGTTGAATCCTCCTGCTTGTAGGGGATAACTACATTTACTTGCCGCTGTCTTATTACAGGCTGCATAAGTACCTTAGTACTTATCGTAGGCTCCTCGTATCCTTCTTGTAGATGGCATGTTGTGTGCATAGCAGAACTTCTACCACTACTCGTAGGAACTTGCATTTATTTTGTATCATCAGCCTATGCTTGCAGAAGATTGGTGTACTTACTTGATGCCAAGTGACGGTTGGCTGGAGGGATGTTATTGCATTCCTTGTACATGGTCATTGATGGCTCCATCAAGTCTATTACATGTTTGTTATTGTTACTCATGAATGACCCTTCAATCCTCATCAATTATGAGGTTCCACTTACTTGTTTGTATATAGATATTAATTTGTTGTTATATTCATGTCCTTGCGATCAAAATCCATGTTTAAAGATAAGTTCTGAAAGTACGAGATGCGCCAAGAGGGGGGGTGAATTGGTATTTTAAAAATTTAACCCTACACAAGAGTTCTAATTTTTTTTTGTATTTTCGAAATATAATTTAACAACCAATGTGCGGAAGCAATTACAACGATCACAACGATAAAATTGATAACACTACGAGATTTTAAAAATTGATTTTTCACCAAGCAATTAAAACGCACAAATTTAAAAGCATGAAAAGTAAAGTGCGGTAAACAGAAAAAAACACACCAGAAATTTTTATAGTGGTTCGGTCACTTGACCTACGTCCACTCCCCGGAGTCCTCTACTCCGGGATTTGCACTAGTAAAAGTTGACTCTCCTTTTGCCCCCACAGCAAGGCGGAGAAGCCTTTACAATACTCACTTTCACCTCCCTCGGTGCGGCGGAATACCAAACGCTATGTCCCCCTCCCGGTGACGGCAGCGGACCTTCTCCTTTTTCTCCCTCCTGGAGATGGCAGAGTACCTTGGCGATGTTGATCTTGAAGTGATTCTTCCTTCGAGAACTTTCTTGAAGCTTCTAAAGCCACAAGAGGAGCAAAGCATGCAGCTAGCTTGGAGCCACCGTGTGATCCCCTCACACTACTTCTCCCTCACGCTCAAGCTCACCTTCACCTTCCTCTCTCAAGCCCTAGATCTCTCCAAACAAAAACTTCTCTCTACGAATCTCCTTCTTCCTCTAAGCTTCTCACAGCAAAGGATTGATCAACAACTCTACTAGAAAAAATAATAAGATGTTTTTTATATCAGGCTTCAGAAAACCCTAAAAAATTCAACTTTTGCGTTTCTGTTCGTACAGTACGATTTATAATCGTACCGTACGATCAGTTCAATTACAGCTCCGTCCAGTACGAGTGCAGACGAATAGGTATCGAATTTTATTCATATCGTACAGTACGATATGTATATCGTACCGTACGATACTATTGATTCGTACTGTTCGTACGGGACGAACTGTGGGACGAACCTCGGGACGAAAGAATTCGTCTCTGTCAGTCGTCCAGCACTCATTTAATCGTACAGTACGAATAGTGTTTTTTCATGATATCGTCCTGTACGATAGGACTATCGTCCAGTACGATCAGTTCAAAATTTCTTGGGATCGTCTGGTACGATCGCTGGGACGAAGAAAATCGTCTCTGTCAATCGTCCAGCACTCCACCAGTCGTACAGTACGATTAGTTCATTTCTTGATATCGTCCTGTACGATATGAATATCGTCCAGGACGATCATAACAAAAAACATTGGTTTCGTCTGGTACGATCTCTGGGACGACTGAAATCGTCTCTGTCAGTTGTACAGTACGATTTAATATCGTACAGTACGATCGACATATAATTAGAAACCAACGTTTTATTTCCTGATTAGGGAGATAATTTTGGCAAGTTATTAATTAATCGTACAGTACGATACATATCGTACAGTACGAATAGTTCATAAAATCAAATTCGAAAACTTACCAAACTTATTCTGGCGGCTAGGGTTTCACAATTACAAATCATCGTACAGTACGATCTCGATCGTACAGTACGATAAGTTTGTAAATTTAATCAATAGAGAATTAGCCGTTGCCTGATTATTTTCAATTAATCGTACAGTACGATCAATGATCGTACAGTACGATCTGCTTTAAAAAATTAATCATTTTAAAAGAAAAAAATCTCCCCCTGTGTGTGTGCATTGTTCCTCCTTTCACATGCATGCTTCTGTGGCAGACTCAAAAAGAAAAATTAAAGAAATAAAAATTACAGACTCTTCAACATCCTATTCTACCCAATTTGAGTCTCCAGCAATCTTTAGCAGTGTGCATCTGACCTGAAATGTTAGTTCTCATATACAAAGATTAAACATTTGTAATCTAACGGAAGTCTATATTTACTCAGTAAATATTAGTTGTCACCATCAAAATTAAGTGCTCGGGATCCTGGATTCCAACAATCTCCTCCTTTTTGATGGTGTCAAATAATATTTTCTGATGTACAGATGTTCTGACTTCTTTAGCTCCCCCTCAGAAGAGTAGCTTATTAATTTTCAAATAGGAGGAGAAGAAACAGTTTTTTTTTTTATTATATAAAAAAAAATACAACAATAAGATAAAAAAAATACTGAGAACATAAACAACAAAGTAGCATTTAATAGTAGGCAAAAACATAATACAACACACAGAAAAGTCTCCCCCTTTTGACAACACCAAAAAGGGAAGAAAAAGAAAAAACAAGTACAACAAAAACAGAAAACAGAAACAACTACAACAATCTAAAAATCTGGATCCTGATCCGGAGGTGGCGGTGGAGGGTCGGGAAACAGCTGGTGGTACTGATGAAGGGAGGCGAACTGGTGATCGATCGATTGGAAGCGCTCCCTAAACCATTTCATATCCGTGTCATGCTCCTGATGCTGCTGAGTAATGTGAGCATCCAACCGAGTCTCCAGACGATCAAGTCGTCGAATAATGTCGTCGTGAGGGTAGTCGGGAGGTGCAAGGCCAGGTGGTTGGATTGGTGGTGGCGGAGGTGCGTCAGCAGGAGCATCAGCCTCCTCGTCATCAAACTCGGGATCGGCGGGAGCGGCCCCCCGATGGAACAGGATACGAAAGGAGGCATCCGAGTAGAAGATGGGAAGGTGATCAGGAGGGAGCGGATAATGAAGCTGGTATTTTGCATCTAGAATGTAGCCTATGACATGCCCTAAGGCCAGGTTCAATTTACGACGGGCACCGGGACAGCGGTAGGCAGACAAGGTATGAATGTAGTCGAATACCATTTGGGCTTCATTGAATTTTGTGCCCGACATAATGAGATAGGTGACGACAGACAGTAGGGGAGTGATATGGACGCGATCTCCAGCCTTAGGTATAATAGATGTGCGTAGGACATGCTGGATAACGCGGGCATTTTGATTTAAGGTTTGGACCAGTGGTAGGTGTTGATTTGAGGGGACACCTCTAAGGGTCATATTTACGGACGTCCAATCATAGTCGTGGGAGATCATGGATTGGGGACGAGGACCGTCAGTGGACAGCCCGATGTGCTCAGCAATATCGTTGATGGTGATAACGACATTCTGTTTACAGACATAGGATGTGAAGGCAGTGTTTTCAAGGTTGACTCGGATGTTTGCAAAAAACTCAAACAATAGTTCGGAGTGGAATGGAAAAGCAAGAGTCAGAAGGAATTGAAGGCTAGTCGAGGCGAATAGATTCATCACCTCAAAATTTAGGGCGGCCTGATTGAGCATGCGGGAGGGAGTGAACTTTGCCTCCTTGATTTTGAGATACGCTTTCTCATCCGCAGCTGAGAGAAAACGATCGTCGAAGCGCCGAGAGGAGGAAGAGCTCCCGACAATCATACGACCGCGCTTACTGGACCCAGACATTGTGGACGAAGGGATTGGAAGAATGAGAGAAAATCAGATTGATTGAAGGTGAGGAGAATAGGCAAAGAAGTCCTCTCGTTTTATAGAATTTGGGGGATATCGTACAGTACGATCGAGAATCGTATAGTACGATATGCGCAATAATGTCGTCTGGACGACTTTTCAGAAAAGTGAGTCAAATCGTACAGTACGATCAGTATCGTACTGTACGAACGTGAGTGTAAGGCGTTCGTCCCAACGAGTCGTCTGAACGACTTTTGACCAAAAGTGTTCGTACAGTACGAACAGGTGTTCGTACTGGATGATGGGCAATAATTTTCGTACCGGCCGATTTAAATTCGTCCTAATCCGTTTGCCACGTGTATCGTACCGTACGATCGGGATGTTCGTACAGGACGAAGACCAATAATTACTATCGTACAGTACGAGTAGTGAATCGTACAGTACGATGTGTATAAGACATGAAAAATCTGAATCGTGAATGGGAATGAACGGCTGAGATTTGAGTGATTGGAACCTGATCGTACAGTACGATAGTGTATCGTACAGTACGATTGTCAGAAAAGATCAAGGTTTGTGAGCAACATGGGAAGAGGATCAGGAGTCCAATTTTTTGTTTGTTTGTTTTTTTTTGTTTTTTTTTTTTTTTTTGGTTTTAACAACAAAAACAAATCAACCACAAGATTTTTTGTTTTATTTTTTTTTTTGTTTTTTTTTTTGTTTTTTGTTTTGTTACATTAGGCGTGAATGTCTATGACACCTAATTTGGTTCGTAGAGTGCTAAATGTGTCATAGCCTAATGGTTTTGTGAAGATGTCCGCCAATTGATCTTCAGTAGCAATGTGGTGCAGTTCAATATCGCCTTTGGCTACATGATCTCTAATGAAATGATGTCTAATGTCTATATGTTTGGTTCGTGAGTGTTGAATTGGATTTTTGGATATGCAAATTGCGCTAGTGTTGTCACACATGATCGGAATCGTTCCTACAGGTAGTCCTAGATCTACAAGCTGTTGTTTTAACCACAACACTTGTGCAACACAGCTACCTACCGCTATATATTCCGCTTCGGCGGTGGATAGGGCTACTAAATTTTGCTTCCTACTGGACCATGAAACTAATGATTGTCCAATGAATTGACAAGTGCCAGAAGTGCTTTTTCTATCTACCTTACAACCTGCAAAGTCTGAATCGGAGTATCCTAAGATTTCAAAAGAGGTGCTGTGTCTAGGATACCAAATTCCTAAGTTCGGGGTGCCTAGAAGATATCTGAGAATTCTTTTGACAGCAGTCATGTGAGATTCTTTCGGGTCAGCTTGAAAACGGGCACAGAGGCACACACTAAACATTATGTCTGGTCTACTGGCAGTCAGATAGAGAAGCGATCCAATTATTCCCCTATACCTCTTTTGATCTACAGACTTCCCACTGGGATCTTTATCCAATTGAATATTAGAGCTCATGGGTGTATTCATAGCCTTAGCATTGTCCATTTCATATTTTTTCAAAATATCGTTGACGTACTTAGACTGGCTAAGAAACGTTCCACCTTCCGTTTGTTTTACACTAAATCCAAGGAAGTAACTAAGTTCACCCATCATGCTCATTTCAAACTCGTCGCTCATTGTTTTTGAAAATTCATTACATAGGTTTTTCTCCGTTGATCCGAACAATATGTCATCTACATAAATCTGAACAATGAGTACTTCAATTCCTACCTTCTTCAAAAATAAGGTGGTGTCCACACTACCCTTTACAAAGCCTCTATCTAGTAGGAACGTACTAAGTCTTTCATACCAGGCTCTAGGTGCTTGTTTTAACCCGTACAGTGCCTTTTTCAGTTTAAACACGTGGTTTGGAAATTGTGAGTTTTCAAACCCCGGAGGTTGCTCCACATACACATCTTCCTTGATTACTCCATTCAGGAAGGCACTCTTTACATCCATTTGATACAGCTTAAAATCCCTAAAACAAGCAAAAGCTAACAGTACCCTGATGGCTTCTAGTCTAGCTACCAGAGCAAAGGTTTCTTCAAAATCTATTCCTTCAATTTGGTTATAACCCTTCGCTACTAGCCTAGCCTTATTTCTTACTACTATGCCTGAGTCATTCATCTTATTTTTAAAGACCCACTTAGTTCCAACCACACTTTGCTCTTTAGGCCTTTTGACTAATTCCCATACATCATTCCTAATGAATTGGTTCAACTCTTCTTGCATTGCTAGGATCCAAAATTCATCTCCTAAGGCTTGATCTATACTCGTGGGTTCAATCATAGATATGAATGCAGAATGGCTAACCTCTTTCCTAAGTCCATGCCTAGTTTTTACCCCTTCTGATGGGTCTCCTAAGATCAGCTCTCTAGGATGACTAGAAGAAAATTTCCAATCTTTAGGCAGATGTTCCTGAGGTTCCGCTCTAGTCTCTATGGTAATGGTTTCTACTCCCCGTATAACCTCAACTTCTTCTTCTTCATGATTAGGTTCAGATGTCTTATTGGATTCATCAAATACTACATGAGTGGACTCTTCTACTACTAGGGTTCTCTTATTGAATATTCTATAAGCTTTACCTACAGATGAGTAGCCTAGGAAAACCCCTTCATCTGATTTAGGATCGAACTTTCCTAAGGGTGACTTGCCATTGATTAGGATGAAGCATTTGCACCCGAAAACGTGTAAGTGGGAAAGATTGGGTGTCCTACCCTTAAGCAACTCATAGGGTGTCTTATTTAGTTTGGATCTAACATTTACCCTGTTTAATACATAGCATGCGGTATTTACTGCTTCTGCCCAAAAGTATCTAGGGAGAGTGTATTCAGCTAACATAGCCCTAGCAGCTTCAACTAACGTTCTATTCTTTCTTTCTGCTATTCCATTTTGCTGAGGAGTTCTAGGGGCAGAGAAATTGTGTTCCATTCCAACCTCTTTACAAAACGATTCAAACTTATCATTCTCAAATTCCCCACCGTGATCACTATGAATTGTTGAAATTACACATCCTAATTTCCTTTGAATCCAAGTGGAGAAAATTCTAAATTCTTCAAATGACTCACTCTTATGAGCTAGGAATTTCACCCAAGTAAACCTAGAGTAGTCATCTACTATTACAAACCCATACAACTTCCCTCCTAGGCTGGCTGTACTAACAGGTCCGAACAGGTCCATGTGGAGAGTTTCTAGTGGCCTAGTGGTGCTGATATCCTTGATTGTATGAAATGAAGATTTAACTTGTTTTCCTAATTGGCAAGCATCACAAAGATGGTCCTTAGTAAAGTCTAACTTTGGTATGCCTCTAACTAAGTCTTTCTGAGTGATGTTCCTAAGTGTTTTCATACTAGCATGGCATAGTCTCCTATGCCATAGCCAAGAGTCATCTGCTATTATTTTCAGACACAAGGAATTTGAGGTTTCAATGCAGTTCAGGTCTAACATGTAAACATTGTTTATACGTTTTCCTTCTAACACAAGTGAATCATTTAAACTAATCATGCATTTGTTAGACAAAAATTTTATATCAAAACCCTTGTCACATAGTTGACTTATACTTAAGAGATTGTGCTTTAAACCATCCACTAAAAGTACATTCTCAATAATTAAATTTTTAGTATTTCCAATGATACCTGAGCCCACCACTTTTCTGGTGGTGTTGTCTCCCAAAGTTACCTTGCCTCCTGACCTGGCCTCCAGTGTCACGAACTGCTTCATGTCTCCAGTCATGTGTCTCGAGCAGCCACTGTCCAGGTACCACATGCTCTCACTAGGTCTTTTGTGAGAGCATCCCTACAATGTCAATCATGGATTAGCTTTGGGAACCCAAGTGAGTTTGGGTTCCACATCATGCTTATATGAATGAAATGTATGCATGTTATGCTGTGATGATTGCGATTTTGGTCTCCACACTAGATGTGTCCTATAGTGAATTGAGCATGTGCGAGCTATGTGACCTAGCATGCCACAAGAATAACATCTAACACCAGGAAATGGGTTCACTAATCTACGAGGGTGGTAGTTCCTATTTTTGGGTTTGGATGATGCATGCCGTGCTGGTTTTGAATGAGATGATTCACATGGTGGAGGATGAAAGAATTCAGCAAACGTGGGAGGTTTTTTGTTATTCTCGTATGCATGAAGTTTTTCATTTAAGAATTTGTTCTCTTGGTTAAGACTAGCATATTCGAATCTCAATGCATGCTCACTACTACTAAGTTCCCCTGATAGTTCTTCTAGTTCCTTAAATGCATTATCTAATTCAACATGTGATGATTTCAAGGTTTCATGTGCAGTGGTTAACTCAATATGCTTCTTGTTTAATGCATCGTATTCATCAAGCAACGACATGTGATCTCTATCTAAGTCAGAAAATTTTTTTACTACACTAGCATGCTCCTTTTGTAAAGTACTAAACTCAGTATTAAGACTAGCATGTTTTTTCTTCAATTTTCTATAAGAGTCATGGATTTTTTCAGAAATAACAAGCAGTTCATCGTAAGACAGTTGACATACCTCATCTTGATCTGATTGATCAAGATTATCATTAGTCATAAGACACAGATTTGTTACCTCCTCCTCTGCTTCTTCTTCCGATGAGTCTGAGGCAGAGTCGGCCCAAAAAGCTTTCTGAGTCTTAAACTTGCCCTTCTTGAACTTAGATCTTTCCTCACCCTTCTCCTTGGTTTGATGAGTTTTGATGTTGGGGCAATCAGCTCGGAGATGACCGGGTTTCCTGCACTCAAAGCAAATTGTTTCAGATGCAACCTTAGTATACTTTGAGTTCTTACCTTTGTTCCAATTGCTTTGATGATGGCGCTGCTTTCTTTTCAGAAAATTTTTGAACTGACGAGTCATCAAAGCTATGTCGTCATCTTCCTCCGCTGCTGAGCTGTCACTTTCAAAATTGTTTGCTTTTAAAGCCACTGCTCGCTCCTTTTTCTTTTCACCTGCATCACTTTGTCGTTGACTCACTCCTTGCTCGTAGGCAATGAGTGACCCAAGCAAATTATCAATAGAATAGACATTTAGGTCTTTTGACTCAGTTATTGCAGTGATTTTAGCGTCGTATGAGCTAGGCAAACATCGCAGTATTTTGTTTACTTTTTCTGAGTTAGACAACTCTCTTCCTAAAGCATGCAGTGATGTTACAATCTGGGTGAATCGAGTGTACATGTCAGTTATAGTTTCACTAGGTTTCATGCGGAACAGTTCGTAATCATGTAACAGTATGTTCAACCTAGATTGTTTGACCTCACTAGTTCCTTCGTACGTGATACACAGTTTGTCCCAAATTTGTTTACCAGTAGTACACGTTGATACTCGCATATAGTCTTCTGATTTTAATGCGCAAAAGAAACAGTTTAGACATTTAGCATTCAGTTGTGCAAATTCTCTATCCTCAATGCTCCATTCATTAAATGACAGTTCAGTTTTCACTCCATTCAACATACGAAACGGTGCAGAATAACCTTCTTGGACTAACATCCACATGCGGTAATCTAAAGACTGTAAAAATGTAGACATGCGTATTTTCCAAAAATCAAACGGTATGTTGTCAAATAAAGGTGGACGAGTTATGGAATAACCCTCCGCAGTGTTACGGTTACCAAATTGAGCCATGGATCTTACGTTTCTAGGTTTTCTAAAACACTATTTTGAAACCCCGCTTTGATACCACTTGAAAGTACGAGATGCGCCAAGAGGGGGGGTGAATTGGTATTTTAAAAATTTAACCCTACACAAGAGTTCTAATTTTTTTTTGTATTTTCGAAATATAATTTAACAACCAATGTGCGGAAGCAATTACAACGATCACAACGATAAAATTGATAACACTACGAGATTTTAAAAATTGATTTTTCACCAAGCAATTAAAACGCACAAATTTAAAAGCATGAAAAGTAAAGTGCGGTAAACAGGAAAAAACACACCAAAAATTTTTATAGTGGTTCGGTCACTTGACCTACGTCCACTCCCTGGAGTCCTCTACTCCGGGATTTGCACTAGTAAAAGTTGACTCTCCTTTTGCCCCCACAGCAAGGCGGAGAAGCCTTTACAATACTCACTTTCACCTCCCTCGGTGCGGCGGAATACCAAACGCTATGTCCCCCTCCCGGTGACGGCAGCGGACCTTCTCCTTTTTCTCCCTCCTGGAGATGGCAGAGTACCTTGGCGATGTTGATCTTGAAGTGATTCTTCCTTCGAGAACTTTCTTGAAGCTTCTAAAGCCACAAGAGGAGCAAAGCATGCAGCTAGCTTGGAGCCACCGTGTGATCCCCTCACACTACTTCTCCCTCACGCTCAAGCTCACCTTCACCTTCCTCTCTCAAGCCCTAGATCTCTCCAAACAAAAACTTCTCTCTACGAATCTCCTTCTTCCTCTAAGCTTCTCACAGCAAAGGATTGATCAACAACTCTACTAGAAAAAATAATAAGATGTTTTTTATATCAGGCTTCAGAAAACCCTAAAAAATTCAACTTTTGCGTTTCTGTTCGTACAGTACGATTTATAATCGTACCGTACGATCAGTTCAATTACAGCTCCGTCCAGTACGAGTGCAGACGAATAGGTATCGAATTTTATTCATATCGTACAGTACGATATGTATATCGTACCGTACGATACTATTGATTCGTACTGTTCGTACGGGATGAACTGTGGGACGAACCTCGGGACGAAAGAATTCGTCTCTGTCAGTCGTCCAGCACTCATTTAATCGTACAGTACGAATAGTGTTTTTTCATGATATCGTCCTGTACGATAGGACTATCGTCCAGTACGATCAGTTCAAAATTTCTTGGGATCGTCTGGTACGATCGCTGGGACGAAGAAAATCGTCTCTGTCAATCGTCCAGCACTCCACCAGTCGTACAGTACGATTAGTTCATTTCTTGATATCGTCCTGTACGATATGAATATCGTCCAGGACGATCATAACAAAAAACATTGGTTTCGTCTGGTACGATCTCTGGGACGACTGAAATCGTCTCTGTCAGTCGTACAGTACGATTTAACATCGTACAGTACGATCGACATATAATTAGAAACCAACGTTTTATTTCCTGATTAGGGAGATAATTTTGGCAAGTTATTAATTAATCGTACAGTACGATACATATCGTACAGTACGAATAGTTCATAAAATCAAATTCGAAAACTTACCAAACTTATTCTGGCGGCTAGGGTTTCACAATTACAAATCATCGTACAGTACGATCTCGATCGTACAGTACGATAAGTTTGTAAATTTAATCAATAGAGAATTAGCCGTTGCCTGATTATTTTCAATTAATCGTACAGTACGATCAATGATCGTACAGTACGATCTGCTTTAAAAAATTAATCATTTTAAAAGAAAAAAATCTCCCCCTGTGTGTGTGCATTGTTCCTCCTTTCACATGCATGCTTCTGTGGCAGACTCAAAAAGAAAAATTAAAGAAATAAAAATTACAGACTCTTCAACATCCTATTCTACCCAATTTGAGTCTCCAGCAATCTTTAGCAGTGTGCATCTGACCTGAAATGTTAGTTCTCATATACAAAGATTAAACATTTGTAATCTAACGGAAGTCTATATTTACTCAGTAAATATTAGTTGTCACCATCAAAATTAAGTGCTCGGGATCCTGGATTCCAACAAGTTCTTTGTAGCCTTTGAGAATGATCTGCAATACACATAATGGTCCTAGAAGTATTCATATTGATAGGTACTTGTAAGCCCATCATTATGCATATCAATTTCTTTCGTTTGTAGGAGACAAATGCATTTACTTGCCACTACCTCATTGTATGCTGTATAAGTATCTTAAAACTTGTAGCAGACTCCTTGCATCCTTCTCATAAAAGACATGTCGTATACACAGTGAGTCTTCTACAAACGTTTGTAAAATTCAACATTTCAACTTGCAAGTTGATTATATTTTGTATTAAAGCTTTCGTTGATACAGGTAGGATATGCTCGTGCATTTTATAGTTGGACACGATCACTTATAAGTACAGTGTACTTAATAATATGGGAATTGTTGTAGGAGTTTGTTGCATTTACATCATGTTCACCTTCACCATTCACATGTTTCGATGATTGATGTTTGCTTGTGATTGAAGTGTTATGCGACCATGAATCTCCTCACACTAGTTATGTTTGCATTAATAACAATTCTCCCGCATGGCCTCTTAGTAAGTGGTCATGTTTATTGAGAGCTTGCATCATTGTTTGAGAGTGGACACATCAAGTCATTGAGGCTTTACCATAGGTCCCTTATTCACTTGAGTTTGAGTCCAAATGGTTTAGGTCATATTCTCTTAATATTCAATCAAGTCCAAGTATGAACTTATCTCACTTAGATTCAAATATTTTATTAATTGTTTGAATCCCTTGTGTCACTTTCAAGTAGAGTTCAAGCCTGAACTCAGTTCGAGTTTGATTCGAGTCCACTGTTGTCCAAATCTTTGACATTTTGTTCAAGTTCTGTTGACATCCGCTATGTTTGAGTCAAATCAAATCCAAGTTCACAAGTCCTTGCAAGTTCTTTTTCTTGTGTTCAAATAGTTTGACTTGAATTTACATGTTCAAGTTCAGTTCAACTTGGGTCCAATTCAAGTCCACAACACATTTCTTGCTATCCCTTTTATTAGAGTTTGAATGTTCAACATCATTTGATCTCATCTCATATTTCAAATTATTTGATTTAGTTCACTTGATGTTCAAAGTTCTTGCATGTCCTTTTGAGTCAAAATAGGTCCGAGTATAGTCATATTTTTACTCGAAATTTCGACAGCATTCCGGCATCTCCCCCGTTTAGGGGAAACTACGAAAAACTGGGCCTTTTCCACCACGCTAAGAAAAGCGTGTATGGTAGATGCCCTCTTTTGAGGACACCACGGCCGTGTAAAGTTTTTGTCCCCCCCACACTAAGAAAAGCGTGTATGGGTCTTCGATAGGTACCTGCATTGAAAGAGCACAGTTTGCTTTCCCCGTAGGTACAGAACCGCGTACGGGTACTTAAAAGTTGTCCCGGCCACGCTAAGAAAAGCGTGCACCAGGCTTACCTACCTCGTCATAGGTGTCGCACCGGATTCCCTTCCCACCACGCTAAGAAAAGCGTGTATAGGTGGTCTACCAGCTCGACATAAATGCCGAGGATAGGATTTTGGGTGATTACCCATTCATTGTAGGCACCGCATCGGGGTCCCATCCCACCATGCTAAGAAAAGCGTGTATATGCAATTTTTTCGGTCCGCTGCAAACAACGAAGTAGGCTCTCAGAGTTTTAAGTTCAGAAATTTATACCTGACGACCGGCGAGGTGATGTTTGCATGAAGATGGAGGCAAGAGGAGAGCCTATTTTATTGTAATTAGTTATAACTAATTTTAAATAATAATAATTAGTTATAAATAATAATTATTACCATTAAAATACTAATTATAAATAATTATATTTAATTATAATTACTTTATAATTAATTAATAATTAATTACAATTAAAAATAAATAATCATAATTAAATTCAATTAATTATGATTAAATTATAATTAATTAGTAACTAATTTTAATTAAAAATAATGAATCATAACTAAATTTAATTAATTATAATTAAATTATAATAATAATTAATTAAAATTAAAATTACTAATTATAATTAAATTCAATTAATTATAATTAATTCAAATAGAAATTCAAATAGAAATTCAACATAATTTTATACAGGATTTGAACTAGATTAAAGCAAATTGTGTAAGATAGAGTAGGATTTAAACTAAATCTCGCTTAATAGGATTTAAGCAGGATTTAGGCAGAGTTAAATCCTTCTTTGCCCTCTTTGCTCGACGGATCTATGGGATTAGGCCGAAGAAGTACGCGAGAGGGAGAAAGATACCTACACAGCGAGCGAGCTCCCTTATTACTTCCGATCAGAATGTTGTAACGTCCGAACCGACAGGAGGGAACGTCGTCGAAGAGGTGAATGGGGATTCAGGGCTTCGGCTAGGGCTTTAGAAGAGGAGGTTGATCTCTCTCTCTCTCTCTCTAGGCTAAGCAGTCGGGCAAGGTAGGTCGACTACAGAGGAGGGGTCGGAAGCAGCGACGGGATCTTTACGGGCTAGGTTGGAATCGCAGACTGAGGAGGTCGGTCGTGGCTTGGTAGGTCGGGAGCAGCTCAGAGCTTGGTCAGGCGTCGGGAGTCTTGCGGCTAGCTAGGTTCGTGGGTCTCGGTCGACGGGAGGAAGAGAGGTAGCTCGGCGGGGTTGAAGGGACGAGCGAGAGAGCCGAAGGTGGGAAGGAGTTCGAATGCTTGCGAATAGGGGAAGAGGGAGTCCGATCGGTTGGCTTTTAAAGGCGTTGGAGAGCAGCAATCGAGAGTGGGATTTGAGCAGGAATTGCGGGAGATGACCGCTTCGGCGCCGATTTGTACGAGGTAAGCAGGATTTGCAGATTTTCAACGATTCTTTATTTTTTTGTTTTGGATATCTGATGGTCAACAGGAAGATAAAGTTAGGATGTTTGAGGACTTGATTTATGATGCAACTAGGTCATAATTTTAAAAATATATAAAAGAATCCCCAAATAAGGAGGCACAAAACTTTTATTATTTGTTACATGCTGTGCAATAATGAATTTAGAATGGATGTACTACTCACTCAGAGTTATTTGTTGTTATAAAGATGCTAAGCATAAAGATAAAATACAATGTACCTAGAGAATTCTTTAATCAATTCATTGGCCTACTTAAGAAGACCAAGATGATAGATAATATAATTCTAACAAATTTATTCCGAACTAAAAAATTAATTTTTAAACTTAGTTTGATAGCTATAAAAATATATTGTTGTGTTAATAGATGCATGTTGTACTATAAGGATAATTTGTCAGAGATTACATGTCATCATTGTAACGCGCCAAGGTTTAAAATAAATTCTGGGAAAAAAGAAACTAGAAGGATGTGCTAGTTAGTCAATTGTTTTACTTATCCATCATTCCCATATTATAATATTTATATGCATCTATGAGCTCTGCTACACATATGAGATAACATAAGAAACACAGCTAATAAGTAGGTGTTCTAACATATTCGTCAGAAGCAAAAACCTGGAAATATTTTGACTTATAAACCCTACCTTCACTGTAGAACCAAGGAATATAAGATTAGATTTATGTGCAGATGATTTTACTCCATTTAGTCAATCTTTCTCACCTTACTTATAATGGTTCGTGATACTCACCCCTTATAATCTTCCTCTAAAGTTATGTATGACTACACCCTACATATTTTTAATACTTATCATTCTAGTCCCATATAATTGAAAGGTAAAGATAGATGTGTTCTTGCAATCTTTAATCAATGACTTAAATTTATCATGGAATGAAGGAGTTACTATATATGATATCTCCATTAAACAAAATTTTATATTGAGGGCAGCATTACTTTGGATAATTGATGACTTTCTAGTATACGATACGCTTTCTAGTTGGAGCACTGCAGGCAAGCTAGCTTGCCCATATTACATGAAAAATACTAAATCATTCACTGTAAAGTATGAAGAAAAAAATATTTGGTTTGATTGTCACTGTATATTCTTACATGGAAATCATCTAGTCAAGCAAAATAAGGATGCTTTCGCTAAAAATAGAGTGCAGATGACATAACCTCCACCAAGGTTAAACAGTGAAAAAAATATTTGAAAAAGTAAATTTTATACCCATGATAATTGATTCTCCATTATTAGTTGTTTACAAAGTATCTAGGTATGGAGTTACTCATAATTAAATAAAGAAGAGCATTTTCTAGTCTTTGCCATATTGAAGAATAAATTTGATCAGACATAATTTGGATGTGAAGCATATAAAGAAGAATATTTTTGGTAATGTGTTCAATATAGTAATGGACTTCAAGGGAAAATCTAAAGATAATATAAAAGCAATGATGGATTTGAAGGGTATTTATAAGAGGAAAATGCTCGAGTTGAAGGAAGGTAGAAATGATAAACTTCTAAAGTTAAAAGCTTTATTCACCTTAACTTTAAAGTAGAGATGAGCGATTTGTGAATGGGTACAGAGCCTAAAGCTATCTGATGGATATGCTTCTAATCTCAGTAGATGTGTTGACATGAGATCGGGGATATTATTTAGATTAAAAAATTATGACTGTCAAATCTTTATAGAATGTTTGCTGCCCATTACTTTCAGTTTTCTTCCATATTCAATCTTAAATCCCTTAACTAAACTAAGTATTTTCTTCAAGGACTTATGTCTAAAAGTTTGTTAGGGACATCAAGCCCTTGTGAACTAGTCCCAAGGCTAACCAAGAGGGGGGGGGGGGGGTGAATTGGTTATTTTAAAAAATTCATGACCAAAAATGATTTAGAAAAATCTTTTTAAATGCTTTAAAAATAATTACAATTTTGCGATGATGTGCAGATGTTCAACAATAATAGAATAATAATCACAATCACACAATCATTAACAGAAAAATAAATACGAAAGATAATAAAAAAGAACACACCAGATTTTATAGTGGTTCGGTCAACTTGACCTACGTCCACTCCCCGGAGCCTCCCCTTCGAGTATTGCACTAACACTAAGTGACTCTCCTTCTGCTCCCACAGCAAGGCGGAGAAGTCTGTACAAAACTCATTTCCAACAACCTGGTGAGGCAGAGAACCTGGACTCATTTCGCTTTCTCCTGAAGCAGGCAGAGAACCTGGACTTCTTTCGCTTCCTTTTGAAGCAGGCAGAGAACCTGGATCTTCTTACAGACGATCCTTCCATAGAGACACTAACAAGACAAGAGATGATGACCAGAGAAGACGACTCAAATCCTTGCTTGGAGCAATCTTTATGAACATCTCACAAACTCCCCCTCACAAGATTCTCTCTCTCTCTCCCAAGCTCTCTCTCTCTCTCTCTCTCTCTCTCAAGGTTCTCTCTGGCAAGGAAGGTGGTAAAAGATCTCAACGATTGAATAAAAGAGATCTTAAATAGGAGGGCTCAAAAATTACCCTAAAATTTAATTTGATGATTCTGTTCGTATAGTACGATCCAATATCATACAGTAAGATTAGTTCAAAAACGGTTTCATCCAATATGAATGGAAATGAACAGTTCATAAATTTTACAAACATCGTACAATATGATCCATAGATCGTACTAGACGATCCTTTTATTTTTAACTGTTCATATGGGATGACCCATGGGAAGAATAAAATTATCTCTATTCATCATCCCGCACTATACTCTTCATACAGTATGATTAGTTCATTTTCAGAACATCATCTTGTACGATATAAATATCATCCGGGATGATCAGTAAAAAAATCATGGTTTTGTCTGGTACGATATATGGGGCGAACAAAATCATCTCTGTTCATCATATAGTATGATTTACATGTACAGTACGATTAAGTGTAATTAGGAAACCATAATTTAATTGCCTGATTACAGGGGATAATTTTGACAAGATTTAAAATAATTGTACAGTACGATCATAATCGTACAGCACGATTAATTCAAAAAATCAAAATTCAAAACTTACCAAAATAATCCTGGCGGCTAGGATTTTTCATGTTGAAACAAATCATATAGTACGATATGGATCGTACAGTATGATTAGTTTATAAACCTAATCATTCGAAATTAGCCGTTAACCATGGGTTTAAATGGTAGATCGTATAATATGATTGAAGATCATACAATATGATTAAAGATCGTATAGTACGATTGAAAATCGTACAGTATGATTTTGTAAAAAAAATTAATTTAAGTAAAAAAAATTTTAGCTCTCCCCCTATATGTATGTGTAAGGTTACTTAGCTTGGAGATCCGTTACATTACACTTGACTCAAAAAAATAAAAAAGTATATTGAACCTGAAACATAAACAGACTGACTCGATCTTGAGCTGGCTTGAATTGCAATTGATCATGTGAATCTGAAAGGTTAGACACTCAACCAGAAACAAAAAGGTTTGCTATTATCAAAATTATAGTCCTTGAATCCAGATTCGTAACAATCTCATCCTTTTTGATGATGGCAAATATTTATTAGTAATTCCAAATTTAGTAAGTAAATATGGTGAACATTTATGATTCAAAACACTGAACAATTGAACATTGATAATTCAAAATACTGAACTGAATATTTACAATGACTCACAATATAAACTACTCCCCCTTTTGACATCTCAAAAAGAGAAAATATAACCTAAATACAGAAGAAGAAAATTTGTACAAAAACAACACAAAATATCAGCAAAAGCAAACAGACTAGTAAAAAGGGGAATAACCCAGGACGATGTGACCAATAATGAAAAAATAAAAGAAAGAAAAAAAATGAAGAATGGAGAGGAATGATCAGAGATCCCAAAACACAAAAGAAAGGAAAAAGCAAAATCAAATCAAATATAAAGAAAAACTTGAAACAAAAAAATATTAATTTTTTTAATCGATTCGCTCCACTACATCAGAATTTTCCTTAATTTTTAATTCAAAAGCTGATAAGAAGAAAATTGATAATGCTGAAATCCAAAAAAGTTGGAAAATCAATTTTTATAACTCCTACCTCGGACACCTTACAGGTTCAAATTTCTTTCAAACAAAAGTCTGATTCAGAAGAAAAAAAAATTAGATTTGAAAAGAGATCCTTTCAAGCCTCGTTCAAAAAAAATATCTGATAAAATAGTATTACAAAGTAAGGAATCAGAAATCATAATTTTCAATCTCAAGCTTTTGAAAGTATGAAGTGGCGCATGGATTTTTTTAAGACATTTAAAAATTTGAAAGAGAAGAAAGCTTATTTCTTTGTGGGCTCATTTTGTGCCTTTTTTTCAATTTATTTGGCGCTTTGTATGCATCTTTTAATTTTTGATACACATTGTGTATCTTTTTAATTTGATGATATTATGCATCTTTTCATCTTTGGGCATATTTTGTGCCCCCTTTTTTTTCTTTTTGCAAGCTTGCTTCCTTTCATAATCGTTAAAGAATCTTAGTTGTGAACTTACCCTCCAAACATAAGAGAAAACAAAACTCACTATTTATAATAAGGAGGAGTAATTCACAGAATAAAATCATACTACCTATGATAAGTGCAATCACTTGATTAAAAAAACTATAATAATGATTCAAAGCTTTGAAAATACTATTTATATAAGGTAGATTATTGTAGGAAGATAAAATAGATCTTTATTTCAAAAACCAACTTTTTAATTTTGAAGAAGATTTTTATCCAAAAGAAATAAGGCACTATTAAAAGAGTTAGAGGAAGAGAAACAATCATCAATGTTTCTTCCCTTTAACAGATTCAGAGGAGTCAATCACTGCTTACAAGCTTCCAAATAAAAACATGGCAAAACTCTCAGTCAGAAATTCAGTTTATCAGCAGTAGTGAGCAGTGATCTGATTCTGAAAAGAATAACCAGTAAATAAATAACAAGAAGAAAAATAAAAATAAACAAAAATCAATAAACAAAAATCAGTAAGAAATAACTAAATCTAATAAGCAAATCAGACAAATGGAAATTAGTAGAAGAAAAAAGGAAAAGAAATTCTAAAATGAAACAGACTTTTAGATTAAACAAAAACTAAATAAAAAATGAAAAATAAAAAATTCAAAAATCAACAATCATCAAATTCAAGCATTTATGTCAATCACACCCAGTCTGGTCCTTAAAATGCTAAATGAGTCAAAGGCTAGTGGTTTAGTAAAGATGTTAGCCAATTGATTTTTAGTTGCTACATGGTGTAGCTCAAGGTCCCCTTTTGTAACATGGTCCATAATGAAGTGATGCCTTATGTCAATGTGTTTGGTTCTTGAATGTTGGATAGGATTCTTAGAGAAGTAGATGGTACTAGTGTTATCACATAGAACTAAAATTGTGTCAACAAATAATCCGAAATCCAAAACTTGTTGCTTCAACCAAAGGACTTGGGTCACCCAACTTCCTAAGACAATATACTCAGCTTCAGCAGTGGAAAGTGCTATAGAATTTTATTTTCTACTGGACCAGGAGACTAAAGACTGTCCTATGAATTGACATGTTCCTGAAGTGCTCTTTCTATCCACCCTACACCCTGCAAAATCAGAATCAGAATATCCAATAATTTCAGAAGAAGTGATATACTAGGATACCAGATTCCTAAGGTTGGGGTCCCTAAGAGATATCTGAGGATTCTCTTAAATGCAGTCAGGTGAGATTTCTTAGGATCAGCTTGAAACCTAGCACAAAGACAAACACTAAACATGATATCAGGTCAACTAGCAGCCAGGTAAAGTAATGATCCAATTATTCCTCTAAACCTCTTCTGGTCAATAGATTTTTTATTTGAATCCTTGTCTAACTAGACACTAGAAGTCATGGGAGTGTTTATTGGCTTAGCTTTATCCATTTTATATTTCTTTAAGATGCCCTTAATATACTTTGATTGATTGATAAAAGTTTCATCATCCATTTGCCTTATGTTAAATCCAAAAAATAGGACAATTCTCCCATCATACTCATCTCAAAATCCTTACACATTATTTTAGAAAAATCATCATATAAGTTTTTATCAGAAAATCTAAAAAGTATATCATCAATATAGATCTGGATAATGAGTAAATTATCTCATACTTTCATCAGAAAAAGGGTGGTGCCTAAACTCCCCTTAACAAACTCTCTTTCTAATAGGAATGTGCTAAGCCTCTCATACCAATCTCTATGTGCCTATTTCAATCCATATAAGGCCCTTTTTAATTTATAAACATGATTAGGATGTTGGAAACTCTCAAAACCTGGGGGTTGCTCTACAAAGATATCTTTCTTTATTACCCTATTTAAAAAGGCACTCTTGACATCCATTTGAAAAAGCTTAAATCCCTTATAACAGGCAAAGGCTAGTAGCACTCTAATGGCTTCCAATCTAGCTACAGCGGCAAAGGTCTCCTCAAAATCAATCCCTTCTATTTGGTTGTATCCCTTAGCTACCAATCTTGCCTTATTCCTAACCACCACACCAGAATCATTAATCTTATTCTTAAAGACCCATTTGGTTCCCACTACACTTTAATTCTTAAGTCTTTCTACTAACTCCCAAACATCATTTCTTATAAATTGGTTCAATTCCTTTTGCATAGTTAAGATCCAAAATTCATTAGAAAGGGCTTGATTGATGTTGGTGGATTCAGTCATTGAGATAAAGACAGAATGGTTTACTTCTTTCCTAAGTCGTGCCTAGTTCTAACACCTTCAAAATGATCCCCTAAGAACACTCCTTCATCAGATTTTGGGTCAAATTTCCTTAAGGATGATTTTCCATTATTCAGAATGAAGACCTTACAGCCAAAGACATGGAGGTGGGATAGGTTTGGAGTTCTACTCTTAATGATCTCATAGGGTATCTTATTCAGTTTGGATCTAGCATTCACCCTATTCAGTACATAGCAGGCTGTGTCCACCGCTTTTGCCCAAAAGTATTTTAGAAGTGAATACTCAGAAAGTATGGCTCTAGTGGCTTCACTAAGGTCTTGTTCTTCCGTTCAGCTATCTCATTCTACTTAGTGGTCCTAGGAGCTAAAAAGTTATGGCTAATCCCTTGCTTCTCACAGAAGGTTCCAAATCTCACATTTTTAAACTCCCACCATGATCACTATGGATAGTCAAGATCTCACAACCTAATATCTTCTGAATCCAAGTGGAGAAAGATTTAAATTCATCAAATGACTCAGAATTATGTGACAGAAATCTAATCCAAGTAAACCTCGAGTAATCATCAGCAATCATAAATCCATAGACTTTCCCCCCTAAGCTGGCAGTGCTAATGGGTCCAAAGAGATCCATGTGAATGACTTTTAAAGGTCTAAAGGTGCTGATATCCTTAATGGAGTAGAAAGAGGATTGGACTTGCTTCTCTAGCTGATAGGCATCACACAGGTGGTCCTTAGTGAACTTAAGCTTGGGGACACCTCTGACTAAGTCCTTTTAGGTGACTCTTCTAAGAGTTTTCAGGCTGGCATGACATAATCTCCTATGCCACAACTAAGATTCATCGGTAGTAGTTTTTAAGCAAAATGAAGCAGTACATTCAATATTATTTAAATCAAGCATGTAGATGTTGTTGATCCTCTTGTCTTGCAAAATAATGTTATTATTTAAGCTTATAATGCATGTGTTTGCCAGAAACTTGATGCAGAACCCTTTGTCATAGAGTTGACTGATGTTGAGCAGGTTGTGTTTCAGTCTATCTACAAGAAAAATATTTTCAATCAAAAGGTTCTTGGAGTTTTTTATTATACCTGGACCTACCACTTTCCTGGTGGTATTATCTCCAAGTGTGACCTTGCCTCTAGCCCTGGCCTCTAGTGAAATGAATGGATTTGCATCTTCAGCCATATATCTTGAACATCTGCTATCTAGGTACCACATGCTCTCAAGAGATCTTATGTGAGAGCACACCTATAAAATCATCAAACGTCAGATTTAGGAACCCAAACAGGTTTGGGTTCCTTCTTATGAAAAGAAGAATGCAATGCATGTGTGCTATGCTATGAAGCTTGCAATTTGGGCCTCCACACCTAATATGTACTACGGTGAACAGTGCAGAATGCCACAAGAAAAATATCTAACGCCAGAAAATGGTTAACTAATCTATGTGGGTGATAGTGACTCTTCCTAGGTTTGGATGAAACATACTTTGATGATTTTGAATGAGATTCTTCAAATGATGGAGGTTTATAAAATTGTACAAACATAGGTAGTGTTTTATTTTTCTCAAATGCACTAATTTTTAAATTTAGAAATTCATTTTTCTTTTTGAGACTTACAATTTCAAATTTTAAATAATGCTCATCACTATCTAAATCAGATGCATGAGATTCTAATTTCTTAAATGCAACTTCTAATTCAACATGCGATGCTTTTAATGAATCATGCTCAATAATCAAATCAGAATGCTTTTTATTCAACTCATCAAATTCATCAAGTAAAGATATGTGATTGCTATCAAGCGTAGAATGATCCTTAATCAAAACTTCATGCTCTTTTTCCAAGTTTAAGAATTCCAATTTCAGGCTAGCATGCATTTTCTTCTTAAGTTTCCTATATGATGAATAGATTTTTTCATAAACTTTAAGTAATTAATCGTATGTTAGCTTACATACATCTTTTTGGTTAGACTGACCAGGATGATCATCCATCATCAAACACAAGTTTGTAGTCTCCTCTTTCGCTTCAGTCTCAGAGGAGTCGGATGCTGAATCCACCCAAAAAGTCTTTTGAATCTTCTTCTTGTCCTTTCTAAGCTTGGGTTTCTCCTTACCCTTCTCCTTGCTTGGGTGAGCCTTAAGTGTAGGATAATCAACATTTATATATCTAGGCTTCCTGCATTCAAAACAAACCGTATCAGAAGAACCTTTAAAATTTCTACTACTCTTACCATTATTTCACTTCTGAAAGTTCTTGTGTTTCTTCTTAGAAAGCTTTTGAATTACCTAGTAATTAAGGCAACATCATCGCTATCAGACCCAAAAGTATCAGTATTTATATCATTGGCCTTCAGCGCCATAGTTTTCTCTTTCTATTTCTCACCTACATCAAGCTCTCTTTGGTTCACCCCTTGCTCGTAAGCAATGAGTGACCCAAGTAAGTTATCAATAGAATAAGTATTCAAATCTTTAAATTCAGTAATTGCAGTTATCTTGGCATCATAAGTAGAAGGCAAACATCTTAAAATTTTATTCACTTTTTCATAGTTAGTGAGTTCTCTTCCTAAAGTATATAGAGAGGTGATAATTTGAGTAAATCTAGTATATATTTTAGAAATTGATTCACTAGGTTTCATGTGAAAGAGTTTTTAGTCGTGAAGCAAGATGTTCAATCTAGATTTCTTAACTTCAAATGTACCTTCATAAGTAATACATAATCTATCCAAGATTTCTTTACCAGTAGTGCAAGTAGAGACACGCATGTAATCCTCAGATTTTAGTGCACAGAAAAAATAGTTCAAGCATTTTGCATTCAGTTATGCTAGATCACGATCATCAAAGTTCCATTCAGGTAAAAGGAAGTTTAGTTTTAATACCATTAATAAGTCTAAAAGGTGCTTCATAACCATCTTTAACAAGCATTCACATACGATAATCAATAGATTATAAAAAGATGGACATGCGAGTTTTCTAAAAATCAAAAGGTATGTTGTCAAATAAAGGTGGACGAGTAATGGAATAGCCTTCAGCGGTGTTTCTATTACCAAAGTTAGCCATAGATCAAATTCAAAATTTTTTCAAAACTAGATTTTATGAATCCCGCTCTGATACCACTTGAAAGTTCGTTAGGGATGTTAAGCCCTTGTGAACTAGTCCTGAGGCTAACTAAAAGGGGGGTGAATTGGTTATTTTAAAAATTCGTGACCAAAAATGATTTAGAAAAATCTTTTTGAATATTTTAAAAATAATTACAGTTTTGTGATGATGTGCAGATGTTCAACAATAACAGAATAATAATCACAATCACACGATCATCAATAGAAAAATAAATATGGAAGATAATTAGAAAGAATACACTAGATTTTATAGTAGTTCGGTCAACTTGACCTATATCCACTCCCCGAAGCCTCCCCTCCGGGTATTGCACTAACACTAAGTGACTCTTCTTCTGCTCCCACAGCAAGGCAGAGAAGCCTATACAAAACTCCTTTTCACCAACCTGGTAAGGTAGAGAACCTAGACTCCTTTCGCTTCCTCTTGAAGCAGACAGAGAACCTGGACTTCTTTCGCTTCCTCCTGAAGTAGGCAGAGAACCTGGACTCCTTTCACTTCCTTCTTAAGCAGGCAGAGAACCTGGATCTTCCTGCAGACAATCCTTCCACAGAGACACCAACAAGACAAGAGATGACGACTCAGATCCTTGCTTGGAGCAACCTTTATGAACACCTTACAAACTCCCCCTCACAAGATCCTATCTCTCTCTCTCTCTCTCTCTAGTAAGGAAGGTGGCAAAAGATCTCAATGATTGAATAAAAGAGATCTTAAATAGGAGGGCTCAAAAACTACCCTAAAATTCAATTTGATGATTCTGCTCGTACAGTACGATCCAATATCGTACATTACGATCAGTTCAAAAATAATTTCATCCAGTATGAATGTAAATGAACAGTTCACAAATTTTATGAACATCGTACAGTACGATCCATAGATCGTACTAGATGATCCTTTTATTTTCAACTATTCGTACGGGATGACCCATGGGATGAATAAAATTATTTATATTCATCATCCCGCACTGTACTCTTCGTACATTATGATTAGTTCATTTTTAGAATATTATCCTGTATAATATAAATATCATCTGGGATGATCAGTACAAAAAATCGTTGTTTTGTCTGGTACGATATATGGGACGAACAAAATTATCTCTGTTCATCGTATCATATGATTTACATCGTATAGTATGATCAAGTGTAATTAGGAAACCATAATTTAATTACCTGATTACGGGGGATAATTTTGGTAAGATTTAAAATATTCGTACAGTATGATCATAATCGTACAGCACGATTAGTTCAAAAAATCAAAATTCAAAACTTACCAAAATAGTCCTGGTGGCTAGGGTTTTTCATGTTGAAACAAATAGTATAGTATAATATGGATCGTACAGTATGATTAGTTTATAAACATAATCATCCAGAATTAGCTGTTAACCTTGGGTTTAAATGGTAGATCATACAGTACGATTGAAAATCGTACAGTATGATTTTATAAAAAAATTAATTTAAGTTAAAAAAAATTTTAGCTCTCTCCCTATATGTGTGTGTGTAAGCTTACTTAGCTTGGAGATCTGTTACAATACACTTGACTCAAGAAAAATAAAAAAGTACATTGAACCTGAAACACAAACAGACTGACTCAATCTTGAGCTGGCTTGAATTATAATTGATCCTGTGAACCTGAAAGTTTAGACACTCAACAGAAACAAAAAGGTTTGTTAACATCAAAATCATATTCCTTGAATCCAGATTCACAACAATATCATCAAGATTGAATAAAGAAGCTTTGTTTTGTATTGAGCATAATATTCCTTTCATTATGTGTAAGCTTAAAAGATATTCCCTCTAGGGTTTTTCGACTCCATAGAGCATCTGCCCGTGCATTTATCATATAAGGCTAGAGATGGTGGACTTGTTTAATATTGGTGGATGTATCCTTTTGAGAGATAATTTTGTGCAAGCATAACATATCAAATATTATTAGTAAGTTTTAAAATTTATAACTATACATCATTCAGGTACTTAAATAAACTTAAGAAGACCGTAAAGAATAAAACATGTCCCAAAGGATCAATATGTGAAGCATAATTGCTGTATGAGATTACTCAATTTTTCTCATACTACTTTGACATAGAGTTACAATCGACAAGAAATATTATTCCTCAATATTTAGGTAATCTTGATGTGTGTCCATCTACCAATAATATATTAGTATTCTACGGATACGGTGAGGCAGTGGGTGCTTATATTATACGCTATTTGACAAATAAGGAGATGAGAGTCCTCGTTGTACACACTACTTAATTATACTGAAGTTGAGCCATATCTTGAATAAGTTTAAGTTAAGATTTCATAAATTTTTTAGACTCATACATAGAGATCCAAAATTCAAAACTTTTACAGGAAGTTTGTTAACGGCCTGACTACAATATCGCCATTAGATGTCTTTTAGAGGTTAATTTACTTATTTCCTATATCTTTATAAATATATAAATTGTAGTTAATTTTTCTTTTATTTTTTGTAGATATCTTCTCGAGGTGGCCTTATAGGCTATCGATAACAAATATTTTCAGGCGCAGGAAGAATATCAATGGAGAATCCAATATGGGTGGAGGTACTAAGGGGACCTCCTCTTCACAGCCTGCCACTCATGTCTAGCCTAGCCCTCCTTTACCTACACCTCATGCAGGGAGTCCTCCATTTTACTCTGCAGACCCCCACTTTTCATCACCATACCTTATACAGACGACTCCCTTTTACTCGTACTACCCCCACCATCTTCTCAAGGATTCCCTACTACTTATCTATATCTACCATATATTTTGCCATTTTAATACCTACCACCCCATCATCCCTATACAGCTGGACCTTCCACGCCGACTGCAGCTGGATCTTCCAGGCAGGCTGCCGCAACATCGACTACAGATGGGTGCATACTAATTTAGCCTAAGGGTGGCATGTACATAAATATGTATATTTTATATTACATATATATTTATGAAATAATATTCTTCAACTAAATATTTTATGCAAGTTTTATCCATTAAAGCAGCCCACGCACAAGATACAGGATATCATCCGGAGTAGGTTTTATGCTCCATATGTCTCTTAAAAGAAAATCCTAAAGAAAGTGTACGATATGTGGTTCAGGGAGAGGTTAGTAAGTTGTAATATTATTAACATTTGTCTATATTTAATTAAGCTAATAAGGAATACTTTTTTTCTAATTTATTATATACAGTGAGATTTTTATTGGTTGTCTGAGCATGGTACTCAAATTAGAATAAATTTTGAGATATATAGAGCAACTCACCTATAAGACATATTCACTCGCATTAGAAGGATAGGAGAGCAACCACTTTGGATTGGATAGGGTATATGGACTAAGCTCAGTAGTGCTTGGGGTAGCTTAGATTTTACAGTGATGAAGAAATAGAATAAATAGAACTGAGCTTCTGACGTTACGGGCCTAGGTAGCTCCCTCCATACTGGGGGTTCAATTCCACACACTGAGCATAGACATTAATTGGTAAAAATTTTAATAGATTTTAATAATTTATTTATTTATGCATGTTAATCTAAGTATATATCAGAAGGCGATGCTTGATAGAGAACCCACTGCAGTTGAGTTACACAGTCACACTCATAAGCGCCAGGAGGACTAACAGTGGGTGGATGCATGAGCGAGGAGGGAATATATAAGTATATAAGGATATTATACTTACAAAAATATTATAAGTGATGATTATACAAGTATTAATCTTATGTTATATTTTATAGGATGAGTATACACGACTTCGAGAGAGCCAAATTACAGCTGGAGAGGGATCCTCCGGGGGTTCCACAGATATTTTTGACTGTCATACTTGGTCACAGGTGGAATGCAAAAGGAATAAATTAATGGATTAGGCTTGCAGGCCTACACGTACGAGGGACGGTTCTTGATATTAGCTACCTCATGACTTATTCTAGAGATTTTGATGATAACAAACATATGCTTTGATGTTCTAATTTATGTGCTAAGTATTTTAGGTATAATAATTTGATGGATGTGTATGATAATTACTTATATAGAATTTATATTACATAAATCAAGTTCAATCAAAATTTGAGCTGAAAGAACTCAAAATGGACCAAGATGAAAAGCTTGAAGATATTTTTTATTAATGTAGGAATATGTTAGAGGTCCATTAATATTTACTTGTATGGTTTGATTTGCTCACAATTTAAATATCTATTAATATGATTTATATATTATTAATTAAGGATCATAAGCTTGATTTAAAAATCTATAAGATTCCTTTATTAAATAAATTTTATAAGCTTCATTGTTATCAAATATAGAAAGATAATTAATCAGGAAAATTAAATATAATAAGCTTATGTGGTAAAAATTTATTACGTATTCATTTTGAATTGATCTTGTTTCATATAAATTTATTGATGTATAACTAATTTTATCTAAATTATATTATATTATTGTATTAATATTTAATATATCTTTAAATACATAAAAATATGTATAAGTTTTTATTTTGCTGAATATAGTATTATTTTGATTGAAACGTGGCTTAATTTTTATTTCATTAGACTCATTGGATTTTGTAAATAAAAATTGATAGGTTATATGACCCATTTGGAGATATATTGAATTTATAATGAATTCCTAAATATTATCCAATTTTAATATTATTTGTTGGGTTGTTATTTTTGCCTTATTTTGAATGTATATGAGACTTTTTAACTTTTTCATGTGATTAGCCATTTTATAGATATTTAAATCTTATATTTCTTTAATATAAATGAAATATTTATTAAATATAATATTATTAGTTAATAATTTAATATTAGATTAATAGTTTTATTCAAATTTGACTATACTTACCCTTTCCCTTTAAATACCGCTCTATCTCTTCATGTGAGGGCTATTCAATAGAGAAACTTCAGCATTTTCTCCATTCCTTTTTTCTTCCTTACATGCTAAATCTTGAGAGGAGAAACTTTGATTTTCATTATAAGAGCTCTTTTTATTTGCAAGATCAAATTTTTGGTTGAAAGCTTCAACGTACTAAATCTTGTAACATCTCTTGGAGTTCTCGAGTTTGCTTTCTTTCTCTAAATATTTACTTGCTGTTCTTTTACTTTTTACCATATATTTTCTTAAAAATATTTATTATTTGGTGAAATACTAGTTGAGAATGTTATATTAAAATTTTTATGTTAAATCTTTTAAATACATAAAGATGGTAAATCAAGTATTTTTATTCTCTTTTACATGACATAGATTTACATTTTAAATCTAATTCATTTTTAAAAGTATTATATGATTTGAGGAGTTATAGTTTAAATCAGTAAAAATAATATTTTTATTTAAAATATTATTTATATTTTTATCAAGATATAAATCTATCTTAAAGTGAGCAAATTTTATATTCTATTAGCAAGTAGTGAGGTCATTAAAATTAAATTGTATGATTACCTCAAATATTTTGGTCATTTTATTACAAGATAATTTGAGCTTGTATTATTTACATCAAATTATATTTTTCTTTTTCTTGATCTAAGCCATTTGGCTTAGTGAAGTTTAAATTGTAATTAAATTGGGTTGTACTCGCCCGTGTAGGAGAGTACTTAGGTTGTAAAGAACATCTTTGGTTTAAAGAAGTGAGGTTTAAGGCAAACATAGAATTAATGGATTCTAGCATGAGAGTTGGCTAACATGGATGTAGGTTGGATTAGAATCCAGACCGAATCACGTAAAAATATTATGCATGTTATTTTCTTTTCTTGCATACATTTTTCTATCTTTTTTGTTAAAAAAATATGTGATTTTTTTTCTCATTGCCAAATGCCATTATAATTATTTTAATTATTTTCTTTTAATAAAGCATAATTTACCCCCCCCCCCCCTCTTGGGGTTCCATAGTCATCCAACAACGGTCCTCTTCTACTATCAGCTACTCTGCAGGCTGTTAGGAGAGTTGTTGACCTCACTTTTGTATGAGGTCATCCAGACCAATCCCGACTTCTAATTATTAATCTAATGGCTAAAATTCATCCAAGTGTCAATCTTCTAAAGCTCAATCCATATCCTATTAGATTTCAAATTCAAAATTTAAATCCAAACTTTAAACCTGTCCAGATTTCAAGTTCCTGACCTTCAATTAACCCAGATTTAAGTCAATCCAGCCTCCTATAAAACTTCAATCTTATCCCAATCATTAATAATCATTCAAATGATTGTGATTGATTTGGAAAATTCAAGTTCAAATAATCAAATCTAAAATCCAGCTCAAACCCAGAAATTCAGACCAAATCTAGAGCTAAAAGGGCCTACGTCGTGAAAGCCCTTTTGAGTGATTTTTTAAAATATTCAAAACTTAGTCAAATGATCCCAAAATCATGATCTATCAATTGAATATTGATTAGGCATGTTCCTATGGTTGACCCTACAAATTTCAACTCAATCTGAGACCTCTAGCCCCAAAAATTAAATCTATTTCCAAAGATTATAAAATCTTCAAATATTTACAACCTATGCCACTAGACCCTCTACCTTGTGGAATTTTACCTTGAGACCTTCCCTAAAAACTTTGATCATGTCCATACCCTTGATTATGACTTGTTAAGTATTAAACTACATTTTTGGTGGATCCAAATTGATCCCTAGTTGACCAGGGGCCAAAATAACCAAAATGCCCCTTAAGGGCAAAAGTGAAGTTTCCTTTAAACTTCAACATGGCCCAATCAAATCAAACCCTAAAACCTCTTATAATGCATCATAAATATCATTAGGAGTGCATAGGACTCAAACCTAGACCTTGGTCAAGCCTGGTTGACCAAGTCAACCTATTTTGACCAAAAAAATCCCCTTAAGGGTTTGAATGGTCATTTTAATTCAAATGGCCTCACTATTGAATGGGACCACTTCCATTGAACTCAAAATGTTATTTTGGACCTATTGGACCCAAACTTAAGTCCTGGGTCAATCTAGTTGACCAAGTCAACCTAGGTTGACCAAATAGCCCCTTAAGGTTCCAAATAGTCAATTTGACTAAAATGACCTTTCTAACCTAGGAAACCACCTCCACTAGACTCCATTGATCATTTCAAACCTGTTGAGCCTAAACCCATACCCTGGGTTAATCTAGTTGACCAAGTCAACCTAGGTTGACATAATAAGCCCTTTAAGGGCCTAAATGGTCATTTTAACCCAAATGGCCATCCTGACCCCTGAGACCACCTCTATTGGTCTCTATTGATCAAACCAAATTTGTTGAATCTAGACCTAGTCCATAGGTCAACCTGGTTGACCAAGCCAACTAGGGTTGACCCAATTAACCATTAAACCCCTTTTGCGTTGAATCAAACTTCAAGTGTATTCAAACCTCACCAAATTTTCAAACATATGTCACATGATGCTTTGGATATTTCCTAGCCTATTCATGAGTCAAATCATTTATATTTGACTTGGTGAAACCATATATTCCATATGCTTTTCCACTTAAACTCTAATCCCATTGCTTTGAGAATCCTTAAACCCATTCCATTTAATACCCTAAGTATCTTTGAGCATGTCATGAGTCAAATCATGGTCAATTTGACCAAGCCAAGCTATTAGAAAATTGGTCAAACTTGAATGGCTATGGTTTGATCACTCAAAACTCTAATTGGTTTCCTTAAGTTCCCTCCAAACCAGCTCATTAGGGCTTCATAATTTCCACCTCAGCACTCATTGACCCATTGATTGGTCAAATAAACAATGAGTGGTCAAATGGCTTTTTAAATGGTCAAATACCATTTTAAAGCTAATCCACTCCATATCAAATCATCCCAGCAGCTCTAATCACTCTCTAGAACATTCTTAAGTATCCTCTAATCCCCAAGTTAAGCTCAAACCAATCCTAGTGGTCCTAAAGGGCTAGAAGAGGACAAAAAGGCTTTTATTCCACATGTTCTTGGGTTGTCCTCCCTCCTGCCACTTTAATAACTCTAAGATACTTTGCATCCATCTGGGAGTCCAGCCAAGTGATCCAACCCATCCATTCGACCTGGGGATGTTTGAGTACGGCAAACACTCAAAAATAAGCTCATTTTAACCTTACCTTCTCTCACTACATTCATGCCCTCTAAGCCAGCTCCTGTTTTGTTCGAGCTCTTCACCACTTCCTTCACCCATCCCAAGCTCAAATTGATTGGTCAAACTCCGTCGATGATGATCCTCCATCCACCCTAGCATCTATTCCGTCTAAGGAGGATATCACGTGAAAGAGCGTGTTTTAAGCCACAACTTCAACTAGGAAAATAATTGTGGACAAACTACAAGTTCGGAGCATCCTTAATAATCCAAATCCATCAATCCTATCGAGGTATATCGCTAACCCTGGTATAAGACACATAGGATTAAGTGTTTCTTAAACTGTTTTATCAAATCCCCATTAATGCTCTTTGCATACACTACTTCTGTTTAAAATTTTATTAAGTTTTGTCGTCTGGTTTGAGAGAATGAGGCTATTTTTGTTATTAGGACATTTTTCGTAGCCTGTTACGTTGGCACAAAATCTTAGTCATTGATCTTCTGATCAACAGCTGAGATCTCATTATTTTGTATCTATTTTTGATCGTGCAGACCTGGCAGATGATCGGATCGTCATCCGGCTTGATCCGGATTGTCCATTTAAAATAGTGAATGATCCAATGGCACGCGATAGCCACTGACACAGATAAGTGGAAACAACGTAATCCCGTTGTCGTTTTAATCATTGATAATGATTGCGTTGCAGCAATATCATTGCCAATGATTGGCCCATCACCTCTGCGATTTGGAATGGCCAATCCGAAGCCGATGCGTATCCTCCCACCGGAGCAGTCGGAGCTGCCAGAGTCATTTAAATGATTTTAAATTTATCTTAAAACCATTTAAATATCAAAAAACTCCTAAAAATTATTAAAAATTCATTTTAAGTCATGCAATAAAGTATTTTATTTTAATCTCTTCAAAATATTAAGTACTTTAATTTAAAATTAATTTTAAATTAAAACACTTAAAATATTTTAAATAATTTTAAATATTAATTATTTGGTATTTTAATTAATATTTAATTTAAAAAAATCCAAATATTTTGAAAAAATTTAGGAAATTTATTTTAAAATTCTTTCTGATTTTTAAAGAATATTTCAAAATTATTTTAATTTTATTTTAAAACTATTTTGAATATTAATTATTTTTAATTACCTTAAATATATTTAATTACTAGAACTTTCCAAAAAATTTTAAAAATTCAAATTTAATCAAAATAATTCATATAATATATCAAAATTCTCAGATTAAAAACCTTTTAATTAAAAATTAAAATTATTTTAAATATTTTAAATAATTTTAAACATTTTAATATTAGATATTTTAATTAATATTTAATTAAATATTAATCCAAATATTTTCAAAAAAATTTAAAATTTTTATTTTTATATGCTTTAAATAATCAAAGAATTTTCAAATTTATTTTGAAATTTATTTTAATGATATTTTTTAAAAAAATTGTCAAATGGTATATTTTAAGTTATTATTTTGAAAATTTAATTCTAATTTATATTTATTAAACCATTTGAATGCTTTGAGATTTTGATTAAAAATTCAAATAGAGATTATTTGTATTTGGATTTAATTAATGGGGAATGATTAGTGAACAATTTTATCCTAATTGTTCACTAATCAAGTTTGTTAGTTACTTATATTACCCTTGTCTTCTTTATGCATAGGATGCACTTCCACTTAGTCTTAGATTCCTCCTAGCTCTAGGATTTTTGATTGGTGTGATTGTATTTGATTTATGTTTGTGTAAGGGTTAGTAGAACATTGATTTCAAACCTTCTTACTATAGAGACAATTAAGGAAAAAAATTAAGGCATGTCTTAGGAATTTAGAAAAATTATAGAAAATCTAATGTACATCCATTAGGGATGAACTTCAACCACTTAAACTTAGTGACATCCCCTACCTGAATGAAAATTCCCACTGATTTTGAAAATTATTAAGCTAATTATTGAATTAATTTAAAATTAAATTCTTAATTAAGCATTAAAATTTCTAAAAAACTATAATAAATTCAAATAAAATCCAAAAAATTCAAATAATATATCAAATTGACCAAATTCAACTTTTAATCATAGAAAATCAAAAGCCCCTTGATTGAACTTCAATTTCAAGTTTAATTTAATTTTAAGTAAAAATTAATATTTAATTAACTAAATTAATTAAAAATAATTAAAAATTTAAAAGATTCTCAAACACTTGAGAACAATGTTTTGAAAATCAGATTAGACAGGCCGGTTCAACCATGAATTGGTCGGGTGACCTGTCCGATCTAGCTTCCAGAACTGGCTCGAACCGGCTCGAATCAGATTGAAGCGGCGATTCAACTGGTGACCCACTGAACCGGTAAAGTTTAGAAAAAATTGGCCGATTATATAAAAAAATTTGTTTTAATTAAATGTTAAATAATATATTTTAGTTTATTAAATATAATATAATAATAATCTGTCAAACCGTAAACCTCTCTTTCTTTCGTTTCGTTGTCCGGTCTGGTTTTCAAAACCTTACTTGGGAACACTCCCTTAGGTCATTCTTGACCTTTGGGAGTGGTTTTAAGAAGTTTGTAGTCCATTTGGATTCAAATCATTAAAAGCCTTTTGATTAAATCAATTAAATAATTTGATTAAATATCCAAACTTCTAAAATTCATAACTAATTCTAAAAAATTATAAATTAAGAAAACTCAAAGGCATTAAACTCAATTTGGGGTCTAATATTTATTAAAAATATAAAACTACTAAAAATAATTCAAGATTAAAAAGTCAATGATTTAGTCAATTGTAGTTCAAAGTCAAATCAAAACTTTAAAAATTCATAACTAAATATAGAAAAATTTAAATCTGGCAAACTTAGAGTTTAATTACTCATCATAGGATCTAATATTTAATAAAAAAAATTAAAACTCCAGAAATCAACCTTAATCTAAAAATCAAATTTTGACCCCTTGATTTAATATATTAAATAATTCAGAAAATTCTAGAAATTTAATATTTAATTTAAAATTCTAGAAAATATTAAATTTAATCTTTAAATCCAGCAACTAATCACTCCAATTAAAATTTATCAACTCTTAAACCTTAATCAATTAAATCACTTAATTAATATCAGTTACTTCTGGGTAACTCAGGCCTACGAGGCTATTAACTTAGCCCCAAGAAAGATGAAACTTCACGACTCTATTGCAAACAAAGCTAGTAATTAATTAACACTTAAAATATGTCTTTAAAATCAACATTAAGATATTAGTATTTAAATTCAAATTAAAACCCCTTAATCCCTTAAGCTTTTCAACCAATCAAAATATTAAATAACTTTAATTAATTATCCTATATAGGACATATCCAAACCACACTGCTTACTTTACACACTTTAGATGGTTTGTTAAGACAACCAATTCTAGTTTTATGCTAGGCCAGTATTTTACTTTCCTGCTGTTGTGTGCTGAGTTTGTCAAGTTTTCATTGCATGCTGGTTGATATAACTGCTTGATATGTTTATTTATTTAAATTTTATGCAATTTATGAATTAATTTGATGAGCGCTAGATTGCCCCTTGGTTAGAAATGACCTGGATGCTAATGTAATCTTTTGCAGGTGTCCATGCTAGGGCTATAAAATAAAGGGGGCAAAGTTAAAAGCTTTAAAGCTAACCAATTTTCTATAGGTGTTAAGCAAAATGTCAAATCCCCCTTTAAAATTAAAAAAGGGCATGGCCAAGTGTGGCTGTGGTTGAGATTTAATTATTT
The DNA here is from genome assembly GCA_019925795.1 of Dendrobium chrysotoxum. Taxonomy (NCBI): domain Eukaryota; kingdom Viridiplantae; phylum Streptophyta; class Magnoliopsida; order Asparagales; family Orchidaceae; genus Dendrobium; species Dendrobium chrysotoxum. The sequence continues at coordinate 40,325,757 of CM034307.1, read as the reverse complement.
GAATATATATAACTTCTTGGGATGTTGATTTAAATATTGATTATTTAGGATAACCTTGCAGGTTATACTTCAGTCAAGATTTTCTTTATTTCATACATATAATTTGATGTATTTAAATTTGAGTTGTAATTAAGTCATATAAAAGTGACCTTTTGAGATGGGATGTTATGCATCTAATTTAGAATCCAAAGAGGAAGGAATATCCCTTAAGGGAAAGTTTCTTTTCATTTGGAGATTCAATTTTGGATGATTTTGAGTATCCAAAGAGAAAAGAAAATACCCATTCAGGGAGGAGTTTCTTTTCACTTGAATATCCAAACCTGACGAATCCAAAAAGCTCACAGAAAGATGAAGAAGTGAAGATAGAGAAGAATCCCATTCTCAAAGTTACTTGTGTTGTTGTAAGTCGTACTCGGCCACTTTTAAATTCTATAAACCTTGGGTTGTACTATTAAGTGGCACTTGCCACATGGACTTTGAATTTAATTTAATTGATTTGATGTGATTTATTTAAATTATTTATGCAGTAGAAATTACATATTTTTCTAATTTTATTTCTTGCATGTCAATCTTTGATTTAGCCTAGATTCGATCAGAGGCTCACGAGGGAATGGTTAAAAAATTTTCTGCTTCAATTAGTTATTAAAAATATCAGGCCAATATAAAATTTAATGATTTTGAAAGTAAGCTCGGGCTCACCGAGGGTCACATTCGTTCATATTTTAACTTTCTCTTCCTTGTTAGACAACTCCTCGCCTGTTCATTTTGACAGGCCACCTGACCTATTAGGGTACAGTTTGAAAGTTTATGAGGGGTGTTGAACCCTAAAGAACTAGTCCCGAGGCTAACCAAGAGGGGGGTAAATTTGATATTTAAAAACTTTTTTAACAAAAAAAAATATTTTCTATCTTACAGTGAAAATGAATTAAATTACTAATAAAAAGATAAATCAGAGTTTCACCTAAGCAGTTAATCACAGTAAAAATAAAGTACAAAAAATAATAAAAAAGAACACACCATATTTATAGAGGTTCGGTCCAACCTGACCTACGTCCACTCCCTAGATCCTCCCGTTCTAGGTATTGCACTAAACCTTTAGTGACTCTCCTTTAGCCCCCACAATTAGGTAAAGAAGCCCTTAGAAAATCTCTTCCACCTCCCCCGATGCTGGTGAGGCAGAGAACCTAGAATCCTTTTTCACCCTCTAGTGAAGGCAGAGAACCTAATCCTTTGACACTAAGGAGATCTTCTTCTTCCCAAAACTTCTCTCAAGACAAATCTTGAATCCAATGGTACTAAGGTGTAAACTTGTCGGAGCAACTGTGTGAAACCCCCTCCACACTCCCTTGAAATCCCCTCCAAAGATCTTCTCCCTCTCTCAAACTCCACCCTTTCCTCTCTCCCTTTCAAGGCTCTCTGTTTAAGTTTTCTCCCGAAAAATAAAGCCTCAATGGCTGCCAAAGACACTTACCAGGTGCCTTGAGAAAGTTTAAATAGAGGGGTCCAAAAACCCTAGAAACTTACTTCTGGCGGCAAAGTTCATCCAATATGATGTACTTAAATAGAGGGCTTCAGAAAAAACCCTAAAATATCAATTCAGCTGTTAAGAATCATCCTATACAATCTCAGGATCATCCAGGATGATGTGCAAAATTTGACCTGATAGTCTTGGATGATCTATGGATAGTCCAGGACGATCAGTTCAAATTTGAACAGATCGTCCAATATGATATTGGGGATCATCCTGGACGATTAGAAAAAAAACTATGGTATTTCATCTGGGACGATCAAGTATCATCCCATGAACCTCTCGGGTCATCCTAGATGATCGAATTGAACAATTTAACCATAATTAGTCCCCTAATCATAGAATCAATTTAGGCACTATTATCATTGATCGCCTAGTACAATGGATATCATCTTAGATGATTAGAATAAAATTTGAATCTTATAACATTGCCTAACTTTTCATTGGCGGCTATTTTTCATGATCATAAAGGATCATCCTGGATGATAGAAATCATCCAATAGGATTAGTTCAATGAGCTGATCGTCCCGGATGATCGAAATCATCCAGTACGATTAGTTTAAAAAATTGAACTTCTGGTTTTGACTAGATCTCACTTCCTTGAGTGTGTGTGCATGGTCACCAAGCTAGTAAACATATTTACAGGACTCAACTCAAGAAATCAAAAATTACACCAATGAATATTACAGACTCTTTACAGCATAACCTATTCTACCCAATCTTGAGCTCTAATTTTCATTAGATGGTGTATGGTGTTCCTGAAATGTTAGTATACACACAAACAAGTATTGAATAAAAATACTAAGAGACATAAATATACGAGCCATAATATTTATTATCATCAAAAGTATAAACTCATGAGCTCGAGTCGTAATAATCTCCCCCTTATTGATGATGGCAAACATTACTGGTGAATTTACAAACTAAAAGTATTTTCTCATAATCTCCCCCTCAATAAGATATTTATTAAAAATACGAGAAACTAAAACAATTTTTGTTCTTTTTAAGTTTTATTTATTTTTAAATAAACAAGAAAATAAAAAGATAAACTAAATAAAAATAACAGGTAAACAAATATAATAGTACGTTCTCCCTCTTTAACATTATCAAAAAGAAGAGGAGCATAGAAAAATAAAATAGAAAAAATAGACTAAACGATTAAATGGTCCCTGATCTAGTAAAGGTGATGTTTTAGAAGAATTAGTTTGAAATATCAAAAATTTTCTTGAAATGAGAAAGTTAACTCTTGATTTTATTCAAAAGCTTAGTAAGGCATGTATTGACCAAGCATAACCCAGAAATGTTAGAGATTCAGAAATTATTAATCCAAGCTCAGGTTCCTTAAGGGCTAAAAAACTTTTTTAAACAAGTATCTAAATCAAGGAACAAATTAGAGAAGGAAATAATAATCTTTTTAAAACTCCTTGCATGAAATATATCTAATAAAAGATTAATGCAAAGAGGTAAATCAAAAGTCATGATTTTTAAACTCAAGTATCAAAAATATCAATAGATATAAGGGATTTCTTAAAATTTAAGAAATACAATAAAGGTACGCTAACTCATTGGGGCTCATTTTGTGCCTCTTTATTAGTTTTTGGCACACTTTGTGCTTGTTTTAATTTTTAATATACTTTGTGTATCTTTTTATTTTGACGATATTGCACATCTTTTGATTTTAATACACTTTATGTATCTTTTCATTTTGATGATATTGCGCATCTTTTCAGCTTTATAATCATTTTGTGTCTCTTTTCTTTTTACAAATATGCTTGCTTTCTGACATTTTAAAGACTAAAGCAAACCCAATCTAGTGACAAAAATGAACAGCTTGATTACAAAAATAATGAGAATTCAATAACTTGCAAAAGATCCCTATAAGATTGAGAAAATGTAGGGATATGAAAAAAGTTCAATTTTAAAATACAATTTATAATTTGATGAATATTTTGAATTAAAAGTGAAATAGTCTCATAAAAAAATAAGATAGAGAGATAAAATCATGAGTTTCCTTTCTTTGACTGATTTTAGAGAAGTCAATCACAACTTACATAAAATTTCAAGAAAATAGAAGATAATTTTTTTTAGAAAAAATGATCTTTAAAAAATAATTTAATTTTCTAAAGCGTATACAAAATAAAATGTGATGTGTGTGTATTAATTAGAGAAACTACATAATTAATATGGAGACTAATTAAAGATTCAAAAGAAAAAATACAAAATAAAAAGAAAAATAAAACATAAAGAAAACACAGAAAATAAATAAAAATACAATGAATAAAATCATATATGCACACAAAAATAAATAAACACACAACCAAAGCTTTAAACATCATCTTGCTCCTGATCTGATAATTCAGAAGCTAGGTCTGCCCAAGAGATTTTTTGCTTTTCATTATTTACCTTTTTATAATTTGCTTAGCTTTACCCTTTTCCTTTGCAGGAAGAGTTTTCAAATTATGGCACTGATTTTTCATATGTCCAGTTTTCCTACATCCAAAGAAAATAACGTTAGAAAAAATCTTAACATTCTTATCATTTTTACCTTTTTTCCACTTTTGTTAATGCTTTTGCTTGTGCTTTAGTAGATTTTCCAATTTGCTTGTTATTGATGCTAATTTTTCACGTTCATCATCTACTAAGCCACTTTTATCTATGTCTTCAGCATTTAGCACTATCATTTTACTTACATCAATAAGTCTTTGACTCACAGTTTGCTCATTGGCAATGAGTGAGCCAATCAGATTATCAATAGAATATTCATTCAAATTTTTTGATTCATAAATAGCAACAACTTTGACATCAAACTTATCAAGTAGATAATATAGAATTTTATTAGCCTTTTCATAGTTTAAAATTTTTTTACCTAAAGCATATAATGATGTCATAATTTGAGTAAACCTAGTATATATATCTAAAATCATCTCATAAGGTTTCATGAAAAAATGTTCATAATCATACATTTAAATATTCAACTTAGATAACATCACTAGTACCTTCATATATAGTGTATAATTTATCCCAAATTTTCTTGCCAATAGTGCATGTGGATACTAACATACAATCTTCAGAATTCAAAGCACAAAAAAAATAGTTTAAACATTTAGCATTTAATTGAGTATTAATTTATTCTACTCTACTCCATTCAGAAAAAGGAATATCAGTTTTAATTCTATATATAATATATGACGGTACAGAATAACCAGTTTGAATCATATGCCACATTCGATAATCTATTAATTTCAAGAAAGTAGACATGCAAATTTTTTAAAAATCAAAAGTAATATTTTTAAATAAAGGTGGTCGGTTGATTGAATATCCTTCTGTAATATTATAATTTTTAAAGTTTGCCATCGATCAAAATTTAAAAGTTTTCAAAAACTTCATTTTTGAATCTCGCTCTGATACCACTTAAAAGTTTGTGAGGGGTGTTAAACCCTAAAGAACTAGTCCTGAGGCTAACCAAGAGGGGGGTGAATTGGATATTTAAAAACTTCTTTAACAAAAAGAAAAAAAATTCTATCTTGCAGCAGAAATGAACACACCAAATTTATAGTGGTTCGATCCAACCTGACCTATGTCCACTCCCCAGAACCTCCCGTTTCAGGTATTGCACTAAATCTTTAGTAACTCTCCTTTAGCCCCCACAGCTAGGCGGAGAAGCCCTTACAAAATCTCTTCCACCTCCCTCGGTGCGGCAGAGAACCTGAAATCCTTTTCACCCTCCTGGTGAGGCAGAGAACTTGGAATCCTTTTTCACCCTCATGGTGAAGGCAGAGAACCTAGTCCTTTGACACCAATGAGATCTTCCTCTTCCCAAAACTTCTCTCAAGACAAACCTTGAATTTGATGTTACTAAGGTGCAAGCTTGCCAGAGCAACCGTGTGAAACCCCCTCCACACTCCCTTGAAATCCCGTCCAAGGATCTTCTCCCTCTCTCAAACTCCAACCTTTCCTCTCTCCCTTTCAAGGCTCACTCTTCAAGTTTCCTCCAAAAAATGAAGCTTTAATGGCTACCAAAGACACTTACCAGGTGCCTTGAGAAAGCTTAAATAGAGGGCTCCAAAAATCCTATAAACTCAATTCTAGCAGCAAAGATCATCCAGGATGATCACAGGATCATTCAGTATGATGTGCTTAAATAGAAGGCTTCAGAAAACCCTAAAAACTTAATTCAGTCACCAAGAATCATCCTGTACGATCTCAGGATCATCCAGGATGATATGTAGAATTTGACCTGATAGTCTTGGATAATCCATGGATAGTCCAGGACGATCAGTTCAAATTTGAACAGATCGTCTATGATGATATTGGGGATCATCTTGGATGATTAGAAGAAAAATTATGGTATTTCATTTGGGACGATCAAGTATCATCCCATGAACCTCTCAGGTGGTCCAGTATGATCTTCATGGATCATCCTAGATGATTGGATTGAATAAATTAACTATAATTAGTCCCCTAATCACAGGATCAATTTAGACATGATTGTCATTGATCGTCCAATATGATGGATATCATCCATGATGATTAAAACAAAATTTGAATCTTATAACCTTGCCTAACTTATCATTGGCGGCAATTTTTCATGATCATAAAGGATCATTCTAGACGATAGAAATCATCCAGTATGATTAGTTCAATGAGCTGATCATCTTGGACGATCGAAATCGTCTAGTATGATTAGTTCAAAAAATTAAATTTCTGATTTTGACTAGATCTCACTCTCTTGAGTGTATGTGTGCATGGTCACCAAGCTAGTAAACACCTTTACAGGACTCAACTCAAAAAATCAAAATTATATCAATAAATATTACAGACTCCTTATAGCATAACCTATTCCACCCAATCTTAAGCTCTCATTCATCATTGGATGGTGCATGGTGTTCCTGAAATATTAGTATACACACAAATAAATATTAAATGAAAATACTAGGAGATATAAAGATACGAGCTATAATGTTTATTATCATTAAAAGCATAAACTTGTGAGCTCAAGTCACAACACAGTCTTGTCAAGAGAAAGTTGTGCAATCCTCAGGGTAAAATTTATTTTCTAAGCCTGATTTTAAAATTACTTCATACAAATTTTTGTACTTATCGAGTCAATTTGCATGCATTGCATAGAAATTAATTAAAAAGTGTCTAAAATTTTAATTACACTTTACTTTCAAGCATTAAATTACCCTACATGTGTTAAAGGGCCAATTAGGATCTGCTCTAGATGTCGGCCCTGATTTCTTAAACTTAACTAAATAACATCCCTAGCACTCCTGCATAAAAGATCAGATATATAAATTTTAAGTGCTTAGGTGGTCAACGAGCTCCCCAATCCATTCTGGGGTAAGTTTAAATTTTTTACTGCATTAGCTAGGTTCGATCCATTGTCGTTTAGTGACCAATTTAGATCTAAGATCTAGGGGAACCCAAAATTATAAGTCCCCAACTTTTAGGAATATAATCCCACCTTTTTAATAAAAATGTCAACCCAAATTAAAAAATTCTCCTCAATCAAAAGATAAAGCCCAACACATGGAATAGACTAGGGTACCTCTAAAATATTTTAGAATCCCAAAGCACCTCCTACTTTTACTCATTTGACCTCTAAAAATAATTATTCAATTTTGATCCATTCTCATTTAAAATTCTAGCTTCAATCCTTTGATATCACTCCTTGAGAAATTTCATATAAAATTTTTACCATTATTTTAATCGAGAGTTTTTATAAGAAACTCTGATTTCCTACGATATAATTAACTATGAGGGCTTACGCTCGTAGGAGATTTAGAACCCATATTAATTTTCAAAATCAAGTTTTCAAAATTCAATTAATTATCTTTGGGAAAGTCAAAGTTAACGATTATTATCGTCATATTCAAATGATTAATAGTGAACGATATCTTCTTTCTTCGAGAAGATATATCATTTTATTATCATAACATTAATTATAAAATTAATGATCCTTTATCCAGATTATCACAGTTAAATACTAGAACTAACATCATTTTAACCTTTTGGGGTTATATGTGGTTCTTCCTTGAAGCTGACTATGATAGTCAGGATGAACTTAAAGTTTTATAATTTGAATCGATTAGGGAATAATATTTTTGCCTCCCAAGGTAATATATCATTCATAATGACATATTTGATTTTAAAACTAAAATTCCAAAAATTAAATTCTCCTAAAGGAATTAATCTTTTTAAAACTCAACGTTTTTCAAACAAATAAGAGTTTATATAGCCAACAGGTGGCTAACTTAATAGTAGAGTTAGAAAATATCTAAAAAATATATGCATATATGAACATTTAGATACTAGATAAGCTTAGGAGATTGAGATAGCAGATCATATTCCTCCTAGATTGTCTGTAAAAAATTATTGATGCATTTTATTTTTTTTGATGTAGAATAACTATTGAAACTTTAACAGTATTATAATAATTATAGAATTTTATAGATTATGGTTATTTATTTGAGCAATTGAAATATTACTGTTGGATTATAATTATTTTTATTACTATATTTAAGTATTGCTTTTAAACTATTTGGATTCCTATCAATAACAGATAGTAAGAGCTATTTTTTATTAATGCTACAAATTTTTGGTAGATTTATAAAAGAATTTCTGTCACAATCATTGATACGATGATCTAGTATCATTTTTTATGATGGAAATATCAGTCACAAATTATATTGGATTTGCGATGAATTTTTTTTATTTATAACGAATATTCTACCATAATTTACTATAGAATATGTCATAAATTCACCATAAATCTGCCACAAAATATTTGCGATGGATGCCTGTTGACCTCATTTTTATCGTGATTTGCCCTCGAGCGCATTCAATCGAGTTGATTGGGCTTCATCGAGCTTGATTTGACTTGAATCAGTGTCAATTCAGGTTTAATTTCTTCAAATTAGATATGAAAGCCCTTAAGTAAAAGAAAGCTAAACTCTTAAACATCGAGGCGCCTTTTGGTGTAATAGTTAGAATTTCTATAAGAAACTTTGTGGTTAAGCGTACTCATCCTAGAGCAATTCTAGGATGGGTGACGTACTGGGAAGTTACACCAACAAGATAAAACTATGAGGCTCTTAGGACAATGCATATAATATCTTGATTGTTAAGAGTTTGGGTTGTTATAAATGATATTAGAGCAATACACCAACTGGAAGATGGGAAATAAGTGTCATACAAGATAAAGTGCTACACCATGGGAGATGTTATAAATCTGAGCTCAAGTATTATGATTTTGATGATAACAAATATTATTATTTCTTTACTACTGCTATTATTATATATCTATTTTATTTGCTCTGCTTATTAACCTTTCAGGTCCACAAGTTTACTTGCAATGCCAATTAGCTCAAGATCAGGTAGACTAGGGTTAAGTCTGTCTGTAATTTTAATTTTAATGTACTTTTTACCTTTCTTAAGTCAAGTCATATAGCTGGTGGACCCCAAGCTAAGTAACCTTACACATACACACTCAAGGGGAAGAGTTAGTGAGTTAGAATTATTTTTTATTTTTTGAACTAATTATACAGTATGATATATACATACTAGATGATTAGTTATACAGAAATTAGGTCACCGATTATTAAGTGAGATTAATTAACTAATCATACAAGATGATTTAAATCATACAGGATGATCAGTTATAGACATGAAAAATAGTTGCCAATCATGATTTAGATAATTCTTAATATATAAATTTTACTCTAATCGTACTGGATGATTTATGACAATCACACCTAAATTAATCCTATGATTAGGGGACTAATTATGGTTAGATTACTTGATCAGATCGTATAGGATGTCTACGGTGATCATACTAGATGATCTATTATATTTTATGGGATGATCCCCCATCGTCTAAGATGAAAATCGTAATTTTCTTTTAATCGTATAAGAGATCATATTGGACATCCCGAGGGATGTATAGGATGATATTCAAATTGTTGGTCATCATCCCATATCGTACTGGATGATCAATATAGTATCTTGAACTAATCATCCCGGATAATCACAGAATCATACTGGATGATCTATATAAATACTTGAATTGATCGTATAGAGCAATACTGATCAGACTGCTGAAAGGGCTATTTTGTACTAATCGTATAGGAAGATCAAAAGCACCATATTGAAAATTAGGACTTCTTTGGAGGCTCTCTATTTAAGCTCTCATATTGTCCTTGAATTAAATCTTTTATTATGGAGTTTATCTGAGAGGGCTTAGAGAAGGAAGAGAGAGAGAGAGAGAGAGCTTAGGAGAGAGAAAAATTCTTGTGAGGGAGAGTTATGAGGGATTCATAAAGGTTGCTCTAAGTAAGGTTTCCACCATCTTCTTCAAGCTACTTTTCTAGTTCCTTGGTGGCTCTGGGTGAGATTTTTATCAGCATCAGATCCAGCTTCTTTGCCTTCACTAGGAGGGTGAAAAAGGATTCCAAGGTTCTCTACCTACTCCAGGATAGAGTAAAAGGATTCTAAGGTTCCCTGCCTACTCCAAGAGGGAGTAAAAGGATTTCCAGGTTCTCTGCCTACTCTAAGAGGGAGTAAAATGATTCAAGGTACTCTGCCTCATTAGGTCGGTGGAAAGATTTTGTAAGAGTTTCTTCGCCTTGTCGTAGGGGCAAAAGGAGAGACACTACTTTTTGTGTAATACTTGGAAAGGAGATTTCTGAGGAGTGGACGTAGGTCAAGTTGATCAAACCATTATAATTCTAATGTGTTCTTTTTATTTACTTTTCAGCATTTAATTTTAATATTTTTCTGTGAAATGTTCTATGTTTGAAATTTCTAATTTTTATTATCGTAAAAGTGATCTACTTTCGTATCAAAGGGTTTTAATTTTTTATTTTATTAAAGAATTTTTTAAAATAACCAATTCACCCCCCTTTGGTTAGCTTCAGACTAGTTCTCAGAGATTTAACAACCTTCACGAACTTTCAAGTGGTATCAGAGAGGGATTAATAAATTATGTTTTAGAAAACTTTTAAAAAATGATCCATGGCTAATTTTGATAATCATAATACTGCGAAAGGATACTTAATCATACGACCACCTTTATTTTGATAATATTCCTATTAATTTTTAGAAAATTCACATGTACACTTTTTTATAATCAATTGATTATCGTATGTGGATGTTAGTTCAAGAAGGATATTCTGTACCCTTTAGATTAGTAAATGGTATATAAATTGAACTTTCCTTATCTGAATGGAGCATAGAAGATGGAGATTTAGCCCAACTTGATGCTAAATATTTGAACTATGTTTTCTATGTTTTAAAATCTAAAGATTATATGTGTGTCTCTACTTATTCAACTGGAAAAAAAATTTGGGATAAAGTATGCTTAACATATGAGGGAACTAATATAGTAAAATAATTTAGGTTGAACATTCTGCTTCACGATTATAAACTATTTTGCATGAAACCTAGTGAATCAATTTCAAAAATGTATACTAGGTTTACTCATGTTGTTACTCCTTCCATGCCTTAGGAAGAGAGCTTACAAATTATAAAAAAGTTAACAAAATTTTACATTATTTACCTTCTTCCTATGATGCAAAAATCACTGCCATTACTGAATATAAAGATCTGAATATTATTCCATTGATAACTTACTTGGGTCACTCATTGCCTACGAGCAAGGAGTGAGTCAAAGGCAGCTTGATGCAGGTGAAATGAGAAAAGAAAAAACTGTAGCCTTAAAGGCTAATGATTCTAACAGTGACTCTTCTTGACAAGATGATGATGATATTTCACTGATGACTAGATAATTCAAGAGCTTTTTAAAGAGAAAGTAAAAACATCATCAGCAATGGAATAAAGATAAGAATAGTAAAAATTTTAAAATTTCTTTTGATGTTATATGCTTTGAATATAGGAAGCCAGAGCACCTGAAGTCTGATTTCTCAACTCTTAAAGCTCACCCAAGCAAAGAGAAGGGTGAAGAAAAGTGTAAATTCAAAAAGGACAAGCAAAGGACTCAAAAAGCTTTCTAGGCAGACTCAATAGCAGACTCTTCTAAAATTGAAGTAGAAGAGGAGGTAAATAACCTATGCTTAATGGCAGATGATCAGTAGGAATGCCTTAGAAAAGATTATTCCACTATGGATAGTAATCACATGGCTTTATTAGACAAATTTGATACTTAAAAAAAATCATCTTGATTTAACTGCTGAACATGATTCCTTAAAAATATATGTTGAATTAGAGAATACATTCAAGGAATTAAAAACTCTTACATCTCAATTAGATAATAGGAATCATGCATTAAAGATTGAAAATTTAATTCCTGAAAGTGCAAACAAGTTTTTACAAGCTGAAGTAACTACTTTTAAGGAAAATAAAACACTTCCTACACTTATATAGTTTCATAACACACTATTACAGTATGTATTCAAACCTAGGAAGAGGCACCATATCCTACATAGATTAGTAAACTCTTTTCCTGGAGTTAGATATTTTTCTTGTGGCATGCTAGGACATATCTTCCACACTTACTCCATTCACCATAGAACACGTTTGGTGTGGAGACTAAAATTTCAAAATTTACAACATAGATGCAAGCATTTCATCCTACATTCCATAAGGTGGAACCTAAACTTATTTGGGTTCCTAAATCTAACCACTAATAATTTTATAGGGGTGCTCTCACAAAAGGCCTCGTAAGAGCATGTAGTACCTGGATAGCGAAAGGCACATGACTAGAGATACAAATCAATTTATTTTGCTGGAGGCTAGGGCAGGAGGCAAGGTGACACTTGGAGATAACACTATCAGGAGAGTGGTAGGCTCAAGTATAATTAGTAACTCAAAAAATTTCATCATTGAAAATGTTTAATTGGTAGATGGATTAAAACATAATCTGCTCAGCATCAGCCAGTTCTACAATAAAGGCTTCAGCATAAAATTTATGTCTACTAGCTGCATAATAAGCTTAAATGAAAAAACTTTTTTGTAGGGAAGGAGAATCAATAATATTTACATGCTTGATCTAAATTATATTAAATCTGATACTACTCTTTGCTTAAAAATAATTACTGATGAATCCTGGTTATGTCATAGAAGAGTGTGTCATGCAAGCATGAAAAGCCTTAAAAAATCACCCAAAAAGACTTAGTGAGAAGAAGTCCCAAACTAAAGTTCACTAAGGATCACCTATGTGATGTCTGTCAATTAGGAAAACAAGTCAAATCCTCCTTTCACTCAATCAAATACATTAACACTAGCAAACCCTTAAAAGTCCTTCACATAGATCTCTTTGGGCCTATTAGCACTGCAATTCTAGGAAGGAAAGTCTTTGGGTATGTAATTATTAATAATTATTCGAGGTTTACTTGGGTTAGATTCCTATCTTATAAAAATGAATCATTTGAGAAATTTAGAACATTCTCCACTTGAATTTTAGAGGAAGCTAGGTTGTGAAATTCTGACAATTTATAGTGATTATGGTGGAGAGTTTGAAAATAAAAAATTTGAATCTTACTGTAAGGAGAAAGGGATAGATCATAACTTTTCAACTCCTAGAACCCTTCAATAGAATGGGGTAGCTGAAAGAAAGAATAGGACCCTAGTAGAAGCCGCTAGAGTCATGTTAACTGAATACTCACTTCCGAAATACTTCTAGGTAGAAGCGGTGAATACAACCTATTATATTCTGAATAGGGTTAATGTTAGATTCAAGATGAATAAGACACCCTATGAAATCCTTAAGGGTAGGACACCCAACCTCTCTTACCTTCATGTCTTTGGATGTAAAGTGTTAATTTTGAATAATCAAAAGTCTCAACTAGGAAAGTTTGACTCAAAATATAATGAAGGAGTGTTCCTATGTTACTCAAATGTTTGAAAATCTTATAGAGTCTTCAATAAAAGGACACTGGTAGTAGAGGAGACCACTCATGTTTCATTTGATGAATCTGATAATTCTGGAGGGTCTAAGGTAGAAGAAAAAGAAGCAGTAGAAATTACCCAGGGAGTATAATCTACAAATCTGGAGTAAAGGGTAGAACCTGAAAACACACTGCCTAGAGAATGGAGATATTCTTTAAGTCATCCTAATGAATTGATCTTAGAAGATCCATCTGAAGGTGTTAGTATTAGGTATAAACTTAGAAAAGAATTAAACCACTCTACTTTCATCTCAATGACTGAACCCACCAACATAAATTAAGTCCTATCTGATGAATTCTGGATTCTAGCCATACAAGAAGAGTTAAATTAATTTGTAAGGAATAATATTTGGGAGCTAGTTAAAAGACCTAAGGACCAGAGTGTGGTTGGAACTAAATAGGTTTTTAAAAATAAAATGAATAATTCTAGTGTAGTGATAAGAAATAAAGTAAGATTAGTGGCTAAGAGGTATAATCAGATGAAGAAATTGACTGTGAGAGACCTTTGCCCCTGTAACTAGATTAGAAGCCATTAGGGTACTACTAGCCTTTGCTTATTTTAAGAGATTCAAACTATACCAAATGGATATCAAGAGTATCTTTCTAAATAGGGTAATAAAAGAAGATGTGCATGTTGAACAACCCCTAGGCTTTAAAAATTCATAATTTTCTAATCATATGTTCAAATTAAAAAAGATATTATATGGACTAAAATAAGCAACCAGAGCATGGTATTAAAGGCTAAGCACATTCCTACTTGAAAGAATATTTGTCAAGGGGAGCATAGACACCACCCTATTTTTGAAAAAGTTAGGAGATGAAATACTCATTGTCTAAATTTATGTTGATGATAATTTTTTGGATCCTCTGATAAAAGCCTTTATGATGAATTTTTAAAAATAATGAGTACGGAGTTTGAGATGAGTATGATGGGAGAACTGGCATATTTTTTTGAATTTAACATAAGGCAGAATGATGATGAAACTTTTCTTAGTCAATCAAAATACATTAAGGGCATCCTTAAGAAATATGAAATGGATAAAGCCAAGCCAATCAACACTCTCATGAGTTCCACTGTTCAGTTAGATAAGGATTCAAATGGAAAATCTGTTTATCAAAAGAAATACGAAGGAATAATTGGATCACTTTTTTACTTGACTGCTAGCAGACCTAATATTATGTAGTGTTTATCTTTATGCTAGATTTTAGGTTGATCTAAAAGAGTCTCACTTGATAGATGTTAAGAGAATTCTTAAATATCTCTTAAGAACTCAAGACTTAAGAATCTAGTATCCTAGGCATAGCACCTCCTTTAAAATCATAGGATATTCTGATTCAGATTTTCCAAGATGCATGGTTGATAAAAAAAGTACTTCTAAAATATATCAATTCATAAGATAATCCTTAGTCTCCTAGTCTAGTAAAAAATAAAATTTAATTGCACTGTCCACTACTGAAGCTGAATACATAGCCTTAGGAAGTTGTATGGCCTAAGTCCTTTGGTTAAAGTAATAAATTTTGGATTTAGGATTACCTGTAGGCATAATTTCAATCATATGTGATAACACTAGTGCCATCTATATTTCAAAGAATCAAATCCAACACTCCATGACCAAATACATTGATATAAGGCACCACTTCATTACAGACCATATTACCAAAGGAGACAGAGCTACGCCATGTAATCACTGAAAACTAACTTGCTGATATCTTTATAAAACCACTGGCCTTTGAAACTTTTAGCATCTTAAGAATCAGATTAGGTGTAATAGATATTCATGCTTGAAATTGATGTTTTCTATTTCTGTTCTTTTTGTTTGTTTTGTTTTATTTTTATGTCTATTTTTTTATGTGTTTATGTTTTATGTTTTAATTGTATATTATTTTTCCTTCAATATTTTTAAAGAATCAAATTAATTCTCACTTCTGATATTGAATTCTCAAATGACATTTTTGCCTTGTATTGGGTGCTCCTATGGTTTCTATCTCTTGTCTAAAAATATATAAAAATCATATAATGAGCACAAAAAAACCCAACAAGTCACAAAATGTATAATTAAAATCAATGCACCAAACAGAACTAATATGCATATAAGAATTCTTATTCATATAAACAGTAATCTTTCATACACATTCTTGTCATTTGTATATCAAGTGAAGCAATCTTATCATATGTGCATCATCTATCATGTATTCAAATCAATGTCATGTCAATCTGACTACATATCAATCATATTTCTTATATCATTCGATTAGTCTCATCAGTTAATCAGTGTCATCAGTAATCAGTCTCATCAATCATCAGTCTCATCTATCACCTATCTTATTTATCATCAGTCTTATTTATCATCTGTCTCATCTATCATCTTTCTTATCTATTATTTATCATCGGTCTTATCATCTTATTTATCATCTGTCTCATCTATCATCTATCCATCTCATATAGCACATCAATTCTTTCATTCTACTTATTCTTGCATGCATTTCATATCATATATATTATAATAAAAGGCATTCTATATACATAATATGCAATGATCATAAAATGAAAACATATGTAGCGCAGAGGTCATTTACTATGTTTAGAATATTTTTTTGTAACAAAAGCAATGGATGAAAAGTCTCTGGAAGACCCTCTCTCTTCTCTATCTCCTCTTCCCTCACCCTTCTCTCCTTCTCCTTTCATTCTTTCCCCAGCAAGGCAAAGAAATGAGGGGAAGGAATGGATTGGGTCGAGGAAGATTTATATTAAATATATTAAAAAAATCATTTAGTGCTTAATGACTAGTTGGGTTTATGAGTCAAGTCACAATGGATAAAGGCCCTATAATGTAGGTTTAGCTTAATGAACACATGTCTCTAATACAAACAAAAGTATACCTGAATGGGCCTCCATTCAAAACCATAGTAGGTTGACCTAACTTTAATTATCGACTTTCTAATTAGTTCTAAATGGCTAACCCTTTGTTTAAGGGTCCAAGGGATGGTCAAGGGTGTGATTTCTATTATCAAAATCCACTAGCTAGTAATGGTGATGGGACATGAACCAATGGTTCAATCATCTAAAGCCTCATAGCATGGATAGCTTGGTCCTAAGTCTACTTATCCATTAAGCTTGATGAATGAGAAGACAAAGAGAGGGACATGGAATCTTCAATAAAATCATTAACATTAATATATTTAATGGCCTTATCCAACAAGTCAAATATAATTTATAGTGAACATGAAATATCTGCATTATGAAATTTAAATTAGTGACACGTTGTCAACTAAAGAGTTAAAATAATGAAACTTCAAAATTTTCAAAGTGAATCTTATGATGTAGATCCTAAGGGTGGACTCATGCCCTTTTTGGCTTACTTTGAGTGGTGTTTGATGACTAGGAATGGTGGAATTCTTATCATTGGGAGCCTAGAGATCACTATGATGTTTCTTCCTTAATAATAATAAGAATTACATAATAGTTGATGGCATCAATTACCATATCAAGGCCATTATAGCCTTAAAGCTAGCTAAATGCTCCATTAGATCATTCATTCCTTAGAAATAATCAATCAAAGGAACCTTGAACTTTGTTTACAAGGGTTCCTCTATTATCTCTACAAGGATAGTGAATGTGGGTATTATACCCTCACCAACCTTGCTCGCGACACCATTACTTCTCTCATGGCATCAAAGTAAGTTTTCCAAGACCACATATCAACCTTGTTCCCTAGAGTGATTTCTTATTTATCCTCCTCTAACACAACTGCTACAGCATTTCTATATAAAAGTATCAATATTTGGGGCAAAAATTAATTATATTAAAAATACTATCAATATTTTCCCATAGATATCAGAGCCATAAATTAAATATCTTTACAAAAATTATTATACAAGTAAAAATATATGATATATAAAAATATTTTAAGATTTTGCATCACGATATATAGCTCAAGTATTGTGCCATCGAACCTTGGCAACCGCAGCTCTTCTAACTAATGTGTTTCTAGATCACCATATGCCACTGTCTAGATAATGCTGATTATAATGCCAAAGGGGGCCCAAAATAGCTATAAAAAGTCGACAAAATCCACTCACTTCATGCATTTTCTATCATAAGTAATAGTTAAACTAACTCAATTTCCATTAAAACAAACCATTCGAACAGCAAAGCAAGACAGTCAACCCAAAGCTTTGCTTACTTCCCTTTATTAGGCTGCAATCAACCAAGAATTTTTCCACCATTCCAGCTTCAAGTCTGACTTTCCATATCCATTATCTCGATGCATATTAATTTTCCTGGCTGCGACGTGTTTGAATTTGGCCTTCTCACTCTATGCCTATATAACTCCTCTAAATGATCCTCAGTTGTTTCAGTCTACCATTATTACGATTCATGGCTTCTAAACAGAGCTTGAATGCTCCAGAATTCCTCATATTCATCTTCTTCACAGCTACTTTGGCTTCTGCTCAGCTCTCCTCAACCTTTTATGACAATTCATGTCCTTCAGTTTTCCGTATCATCCAGTCCACTGTTAGGGCGGCTATCTACAAGGAAAGACGAATGGGAGCTTCTCTCCTTCGTCTTCATTTCCATGACTGTTTTGTAAATGTATGTTAGCTAAATCTCAGCCAATGCTTTGATCAGATGTTGATTAATATATGCTGACATAAAGCTGATTATATTTTAATGGCAGGGCTGTGATGGCTCCATTCTACTGGATGACACTCCCAGCTTCACAGGAGAGAAGACTGCAGGGCCTAACAACAATTCATTGAGAGGCTTTGATGTTGTCGCTACCATTAAAGCAAATGTTGAGGCTTCATGCACTCAAGTAGTCTCATGTGCTGACATTTTAGCCATTGCTGCTCGTGACTCGGTGGTTGCTGTAAGAAACATGCATAAATTTATTCAAAAATATATTCAGTACACTATCGAATATTTCTTTTCTTTTTTTATATATAATTTGTTCTACTTTGTAAGGTATTAATCAGCTTCTATATATAATGTAAAATATGCAACAGTTTGAAATCATCATACAATTTTAAAAGAATGGCCTATATTATTTAATGACTATAACATTTTCTTAAGAAAATTTTTTTTTAACAACATTTCTACAATTATTTTGCAAACAGCTATAAACATCCTAAACATATCATAAATTTAGCAATTTTCTGTAAATATTAACTGACTCAACAAAACTTAATCATGTTAGTTAGGAGGGCCTTCTTGGACTGTGCAGCTGGGAAGAAGAGATGCAACAACAGCAAGCTTTAGCCAAGCAAATACAGATATTCCTGCCCCAACATCAGATCTTAGTACTCTCATATCAACCTTCTCTAAAAAAGGTCTCAACACCACAGATATGATATCCCTCTCAGGTAACTTACATGATTTGAATTTTTCTTATAACTTCTTACATTATTACAATGAAGTCTATACGACAATTGATCGATAATTTACAGCTTCAATGATATTTTTCAAGATCTTTCCTAACATACATGAAATATGCTATCTAGAAAACATAACATCCAACATGTTAGACAACAAACAAAGCTATAATTTAAGGCTTCATTTGGGGCAGCTTTCTTACTGCTTTATGAAACAACTTTCTAATATAAAAATTTCAAATTAAAAAAAATTATATATTAAGAAATTGCTTCATAAAGCAGAAAGAAAGCTTTTCCAAACGAAGCTTAAATCTGAATTCAGCATTTCACCAACTAAACATTTATGTTTTGCAGGTGCACATACAATAGGACAAGCAAGATGCACAACATTCCGAAGCCGCATCTACAATGAAAGCAACATTAATAGTTCATTCTCTTCCACTGAACAGAACAATTGTCCTCTTTCTGATGGTGATGACAACCTTTCCCCGCTTGATTCTGGTAGTCCAAATTACTTTGATAATTGTTATTACAAGAATCTATTGAGCAACAGAGGCCTTCTACATTCTGATCAGCAAATCTACAATGGAGGTTCCACAGATTCTCAAGTTTCAACTTATGCAGCTAATCCTTCTACATTCTTCAATGATTTTTCTGCTGCTATTGTAAACATGGGTAACATAAGCCCTCTAACTGGAACTAATGGAGAGATAAGGATTAACTGCAGAAAGACCAACTGATTATAAGATGACTGCAAAGTCAAAAACAATAGTTAAGTTCTTTATATTTTATAGCTTTGTCATAAATTGTATGTTTCAAGTATGTTGGTTATGTATTTGTATGTGAGGCAAAATGTCTCATAGATTATTATGGAATTTTATAATGTTGTAATAGCAATTGTCTTTTGGAATAAAAATTGTAGGGATTGCTTAAATAGTATGGTGAATAAAGAAATGTATTAGAAATCCTTTTACACTGTACACTAAATATTTTCTGGAAGGAATTTGAGTTTTAAGTAATAATTAATGAAAATTTTAGATAAACAAAAAAATAAACTGAATCATTAGAGGGCAAGTCTCATCACTATTTATACAAGTGATCTGGCCAGGAGTGTTATGCAAGACAAAAGTGTTAAAATTGGAGATAAATAAACTGATAGTTATAAGTATTTTAATATGCAAGTTAAAACAAGGTAAGAAGAATGTTGTAGACAAGAGAGAGAGTATATTTTTTATGTGAGATGGATTATAATAACAATATATAAAAATTAATCCTTTCTCAATCAAAAGAAGACTCCATCACGTTTAGAGAGTCTTTATAACAGATACAACTTTACTTGTCTCATAGTCATTTATTCGAGACTAGCATTGCAACCATTCTTATTTCACATCTTGATATATGCTGCAACTTTGTTTGTTGCATTATTATCCTTTAGGAGTTATTTCATAACCTCACTTGTACCATGGTTGTCACCTCATCTAGACATGATCTAATATTAATTTGCGTTATAGCCTTGTTCTTCAAATAAGCATCATAACTTCGTTGTAAGATCCATACAATAGTCCCACTTGTTCCATAGCCATCATCTCATTTAAATATGTTTCGCAACCTCAATTGTGAGACAATTGCTTCTTTCCAACTTACAATTAAACAATGCTTATGTTTTGGCCATTTTTTTCACACTTGTCTTACAATCTCTTAGAAGTTCGTTAGGGATGTTAAGCCCTTGTGAACTAGTCCCGAGGCTAACCAACAGGGGGGTGAATTGGTTATTTTAAAAATTCTTGAGCAAAAATAATTTAGACAAATCTTTTTGAATGTTTTTAAAAAATAATTACAGATTCGCGATGATGTGTAAATGTTCAACAATAACAGAATAATAATCTCAATCACACGATCATCAATAGAAAAATAAATGCGAAAGAAAATCAGAAAGAACACACCAGATTTTATAGTGGTTCAATCAACTTGACCTACGTCCACTCCCAAGAGCCTCCGCTCCGGGTATTGCACTAACACTAAGTGACTCTCCTTCTGCTCCCATAGCAAGGCGGAGAAGCTTGTACAAAACTCCTTTCCACCAACCCAGTGAGGCAGAGAACCTGGACTCCTTTCGCTTCCTCCTGAAGCAGGCAGAGAACCTGGACTCCTTTCGCTTCCTCCTGAAGCAGGCAGAGAACCTGGATCTTCTTACAGACGATCTTACCACAGCGACACCAACAAGATAAGAGACGACGACCGGAGAAGATGACTCAGATCCTTGCTTGGAGCAACTTTTGTGAACACCTCACAAACTCCCCCTCACAAGATCCTCTCTCTTTCTTCCAAGCTCTCTCTCTCTCTCTCTCAAGATTTTCTCTGGAAATAAAAGTGGCAAAAGATTTCAACAATTGAACGAAAAAGATCTTAAATAGGAGGGCTCAAAAATTGCCCTAAATCTCAATTGGTCGTCAAAGATCGTCCAGGACGATCGATAGATCTTCCTGTACGATCAGTATAAAATCACACATATCAGCCTGGACGATCTGGTTTCTCTAGATGATTAGAAGATAAAATTTGTTCAGATCATCCATGATGATATTACGATCGTCCTGGATGATTAGTTCAAATTAGGAAGATCGTCCAGCAGATTTCTCAGGTCGTACAGCCAAACCATGCTAGAAGGTTTCAAAATGAACTGATCGTCCAAGATGATATGTATATCATCCCGGATGATTAGTTCAAAATTGGGAATATCGTCCAGCAGATTTCTCGGGTCGTCCAAGTGAAGTGCTCTGGACAGTCAAGATTTTACATGTATCGTCCAGGATGATATTGCGATCTTCTAGGACGATATAATCGTATCAATTAAATATTAATTACTTTTCTTAATCACCAGATTAATTTAGGCATGATTGTTAAGGATCATCCAGGACGATACACATATCATCCTGGATGATCAGACCAAAATTCTAAAAATAAAAACATGCCTAACTCAGTTTGGCGGCTGAGAATTTTTTATTTAAGCATATCATCCTGTACGATGGGTCTATCGTCCAGGACAATCTGCTTAATTAAACCGACTTAACATAGTTGGCCTAATTAGGGTTTTTATTTTCACTGGATCGTCCAAAACGATTTGAACAAAATTTGAATCAGAAACTCTAACTCACTAAAACTTTCCCCCTGAGTGTGTGTGTGTAAGGTTACTTAGCTTGGGGATCTGTTACATTATAATTGACTCAATAAAAATGAAAAAGTACATTATCCCTGAACCACAAACAGACTGACTCGATCTTGGGCTGCTTAAACTGCAATTGATCCTGTGAACCTGAAAGATTAGAACAAAAATAAAAAGGTTTGCTATCATCAAAATCATAGTCCTTAAAACCAGATTTGTAATAATCTCCCCCTTTTTGATAATGGCAAACATTTATTATTACTTCACAATTCAGTAACTAAACACGGTGAATATTTGGTTCAAATATTTTCATTGATAATAAAAAACTTTACAATGACCCACAAACTACTCCCCCTTTTAATATCTCAAAACGGGAAAAATACAAACATCAGCAAAAATAAAAACAAACAGATAGAAAAAGAAAACAGTATAAAAAGAACACAAACATTAGAAAACACAAGCAGACTAGTAGAAAGGGCAATCCTGACTAGGTGGAGGAGGAGGTGGTGGCTGAAAGAGGCTGTGGAGAGTGGCAAACTACTCGCCAAACCAGGTCATGTCATGGTCATGCTGCTGCTACTGCTGGGCTACATAGGTATTGAAGCAGTGGACATCCTCAGTATATTGCTGCTCCTGAGCAACCACGTAGGAGTCAAAATGTGCCTCCCACTGGTCAAACCGGTGCACCAGGTGATCCAAAGGTGACTCTATCCAGAGAGGAGCAGGTGCGAGTACCGAAGCAGCTTCTTCCTCTTCTCCCTCAACATCTGTGCTGGGCTCCGAATCAAGTCGTGTACTGTGCAGAACATGGAAGGAATTGTTGGAGAAGAAGGAAGGAGGGACATCGGGTGGAACCGGATATTGCAGGTTGTATTTGGTCTCGAGAGCATAGGCAATGATGTGTCCGAGGGCTAGATTTGGGCGTCGCCTGTGCCCCGAATCTCTAATGCTAGTGAGGTGTTCGATGTAATGAAAGAGGAGATCGATAGCATTGAAATCATGGTGGGCCAGGATGCAGAAGGTAGTCAGGGAGAGTAAGGGGGTGATATGTGGTCCCCAGCTTTTAGAATGATAGAGGAGCGAAGGACATGCTGGACTGTCCAAGCATCCTTAAGTAAGGAGGAGCATACATTATCATGATAGTGGACGTTGGTGCCCCTAAGAAATCGATTTGCAACACTCCAGTCAAAATCGGGGTCAGAGGAGATGAGATGAAGTTTGTCGCCAGTAATTAAGAGTTGAAGAATATCGTGAAAGTCTTGGGTGGTTAACTCGACAGGGCGACGATTGACAAAGGATTGGAGGGCGGAGTAAGAGGACTCGATGCGAAGGTTTGCAAAGAAAACACGTAAAAGCTCAGAATTAAATGGAAAGGCTAAAGTCATGATGAATGTGAGAGAAGTGTGGGAGAAAAGATCTAGGACAGGATAAGTCAGAATGCGAGGATTGATGATTTTGGATTGGATGATCCCCACCTTAAGGTATCGCTGGAAGGCAGCCTGATCGACTGCTTCAAGAAATCGGGGATCTATATTTCCCCTGGAGGAACTAGCACCCGAATGCCGAGATCATTTGCCACAAGCCATTAGAAGATGAGTGGATGAAGGATCGAAGGAAGAATGGTGAAAATGGTGAAGAAAATTACTGTTTAAATAGAATTCATCCAGATCGTCCAGGATGATCGCAGGATCGTCCAAGACGATAGGAGCAATTATGGCGTCCAAGACCATTGGTCAAAAAGGCAGTCGGATTGTCCAGGACGATCAAATATCATCCAGGATAATTAGACATAGACGATCATCCTGAGGAGACAGGCTGGATGACTTTTGATTAAAGGTATCATCCAGGACGATTAGGTGGATCGTCCAAGACGATAGGCAATAAATGAATCAGATGAGCTGAATTTAAATCGTCCAACTGCTACCACGTAGATCGTCCAGGATGATGAGGTGGATCGTCCAGGATGATCACCAATAATTGGTGCATACCAACCGTTGGATCATGGTGGAGATGATTTGAATGGATCATCCAGGATGATGTATGGATCGTCTAGGATGATGTATGGATCATCCAGGATGATGTCTGATCGTCCAGGACGATGTGTGGATCGTCTAGGATGATGTGAAGAAAAATATTGACCAAGATAAAGAAAGGAGAGGGATGATCAGGGAGTCCCAAAAACACACAAAAAATAGAAAAAATCAAAATCAAAGCAAATCAACGGAAAATAGAAACGGGAAAATAACAATAAAAATAATGGATTTTTTTTTAATTGATCAGCTTCAATAAATCAGAGATTTCCTTACTTTTCAATTCAAAATCCGATAAGAAGAAAATCGACCACACTGAAATCCAGAAAAAGTTGAAAAATCAACTTTCATAACTCCTACCTCAGACACCATATAGGTTTAAATTCCTTTCAAACAAAATTCTAATTCAGAAGAAAAAAAATTAGATTCAAAAAGATAACTTTTCAAGCCTCGTCCCAGAAAAATATCTGATAGAATAGTATTATAAAGTAAGAAATCAGAAATCATGATTTTTCATCTCAAGCTTTTGAAAATATTAAGTGGCGCATGGATTTTTCTAATACATTTAAATATCTGAAAGGGAAGAAAGCTTGTTTCTTTTTGGGCTCATTTTGTGCTTCTTTTTCAATTTATTTGGCACACTTTGTGTATCTTTTGATTTTTGATACACTTTATGTATCTTTCCAATTTGGCAACATTGCGCATCTTTTCAACTTTGAGCTTATTTTGTGCCTTTTTTTGGCGCTCTTTGCACATCTTTTACAAGCTTGCTTTCTTTCATAATCGTTAAAGAATCTTAATTGTGAAATTACCTTCCAGACGTAAGAGAGGATAAAATTCACTCTCTACAATGAGGAGTAATTCACATAACAAAAATCATACATCATATGATAAGTGCAATCACTTGATTAAGAAAAATATAACAATGATCCAAAACTTTAAAAATACTATTTATATGAGGTAGATTACTGTAGGAAGATAAAATAAATCTCTATTTCAAAAATAAACTTTTTAATTTTAAAGAAGATTTTTATCCAAAAGAAATAATACGCCATTAAAGGAGTTAGAGGAAGAAAAATAATCATCAATGTTTCTTCCCTTTAACAGATTCAGAGGAGTCAATCACTGCTTACAAGCTTTCAAATAAAAATAAGGTAAAACTCTCAGTCAGAAATTTAGTTTATCAGCAGTAGTGAGCAGTGATCTGATTTATAAAAAAAACAGTAAATCAAGAACAAGTAGGAAATTGCATCAAAATAAATACTCAAATCAGGAAAATAATAATAACAAAAAAAAATCAGCAAAGAATAAAAACAAATAGGAAACAGATAATCAAATCAAACACGAACTAAATGAAAAATCAAAATAAAAAAAATTTAGAAATCAGTAATCATCAGATTCAT
This sequence comes from Dendrobium chrysotoxum, assembly GCA_019925795.1. Lineage (NCBI taxonomy): Eukaryota > Viridiplantae > Streptophyta > Magnoliopsida > Asparagales > Orchidaceae > Dendrobium > Dendrobium chrysotoxum. The sequence goes on along the minus strand of CM034307.1, from coordinate 40,300,357 downwards.
GCATTTATGTCAATTACACCGAATCTGGTCCTTAAAATGCTGAATGAGTCAAAGGCCAGTGATTTAGTAAAGATGTCAGCCAGTTGATTTTTAGTTGCTATATGGTGTAGCTCAATGTCCCCTTTTGTAACATGGTCCCTAATAAAGTGATGACTTATGTCAATATGTTTGGTTCTTGAATGTTGGATAGGATTCTTAGATATGTAGATGGCACTAGTGTTATCACATAGAATTGAAATTGTGCCAACAGATAATCCTAAATCCAAAACTTATTGCTTCAACCAAATGACTTAGGTCACGTAACTTCCTAAGGCAATGTACTCAGCTTCAGCAGTAGAAAGTGTAACTGAGTTCTATTTTCTACTGGACCAGGAGACTAAAGACTGTCCTATGAATCGGCAAGTTTCAGAAGTGCTCTTTCTATCCATCCTACATCCTGTAAAATCAGAATCAGAATATCCAATAATCTCAAAAGAAGTTCTCTGCCTAGGATACCACATTCCTAAGTTTGGGGTCCCTAAGAGATATCTAAGGATTCTCTTAACTGCAATCAGGTGGGATTCTTTAGGATCAGCTTGAAATCTAGCACAAAGACAAACACTAAACATAATATCGGGTCGGCTAGCAGTCAAGTAAAGCAGTGATCCAATTATTCCTCTAAACTTCTTCTGATCAATAGATTTTCCATTTGAATCCTTATCTAACTTAAAAGTGGAACTCATGGGAGTGTTGATTGGCTTAGCTTTGTCCATCTCATATTTCTTCAAGATGTCCTTAGTGTATTTTGATTGATTCAAAATAGTTCTATCATCCATTTGTCTTATGCTAAATCCCAAAAAGTAGAATAATTCTCCCATCATACTCATCTCAAACTCCTTACTCATTATTTTAAAAAAATTATCATATAAGTTTTTATCAGAAGATCCAAAAAGTATATCAACATAGATCTGAACAATAAGTAAATCATCTCCTACTTTCTTCAGAAAAAGGGTGGTGTCTACGCTCCCTTTAACAAACTCTCTTTCTGACAGGAATGTACTAAGCCTCTCATACCAAGCTCTAGGTGCCTGTTTCAATCCATGTAAGGCCTTTTTTAATTTGTAAACATGATAAAGATATTGGAAACTCTCAAAACCTGGGGGCTACTCTACAAAGACATCCTCCTTTATTATCCCATTCAAAAAGGCACTCTTGACATCCATTTGAAAAAGCTTAAATCTCTTATAACAGGCAAAGGCTAGTAGCACTCTAATGGCTTCTAATCTAGCTATAGGGGCAAAAGTCTCCTCAAAATTAATCCCTTCTATTTAGTTGTACCCCTTAGCCACCAATCTTGTTTTATTACTAACCACCACACCACAATCATTCATCTTATTCTTAAAGACCCTTTTAGTTCTCACTACACTTTGATTCTTAGGTCTTTCTACTAACTCCCAAATATCGTTCCTTACAAATTAGTTTAATTTCTCCTACATAGCTAAGATCCAAAATTCATCAAAAAGGACTTGATTGATGTTGGTGGGTTCAGTCATTGAGATAAAGGCATAATGGTTTACTTCCTTCCTAAGTCTATGCCTAGTTCTAACACCTTCAGAAGGGTCTCCTAAGATCAGTTCTTTAGGATGACTCGAAGAATATCTCTAATCTCTAGGTAAAGTATTTTGAGGTTCTACCCTTTCCTCCAGATTTGCATTTTTAACTCCTTGGATAATCTCTCCTATATCTTCTTCTTTCTCAACTCTAGTCTCCCTGGGATCAGATTTATCAAACGCCACATGAATAGTCTCCTACACCACTAAGGTCCTCTTATTAAACACCTTAAAGGATTTCCCCACACTAGAATAGCCTAGGAACACTCCTTCATCAGATTTGGGGTCAAATTTTCCTAAGGATGATTTCTCATTATTTAGAATGAAAACCTTATAGCCAAAGACATGGAGGTGGGACAGGTTTGGAGTTCTACCCTTAATAATCTCATAGGGTGTCTTATTTAGGTTGGATCTAACATTCACCCTATTCAGCACATAACAGGCTGTGTTCATCGCTTCTGCCCAAAAGTATTTTAGAAGTGAATACTCAAAAAGCATGGCTCTGGTAGCTTCCACCAGGGTCATGTTCTTTCTTTGAGCTACCTCATTCTATTGAGGGATCCTAGGAGCTGAAACGTTATGGCTAATCCCTTGATCCTCACAGAAGGTTCTAAATTTCTCATTTTCAAACTCCCCCCTATGATCACTATGGATGGTCAAAATCTCATAACCTAACTTCTTCTGAATCCAAGTGAAGAAAGATTTAAATTCATCAAATGACTCAGATTTATATGACAGAAATCTAATCCAAGTGAACCTCGAGTAATCACAAATCCATAGACTTTTCCCCCTAAGTTAGCAGTGCTAATGGGTCCAAAGAGATCCATGTGAAGGACTTTTAAAGGTCTAGAGGTGTTGATGTCCTTAATGGTGTGAAAAGAGGATTGGACTTGCTTCCCTAGCTGACAGGCATCACACAGATTGTCCTTAGTGAACTTAAGCTTGGGGACACCTTTAACTAAGTCCTTTTGGGTGACTCTTCTAAGGGTTTTCATACTGGCATTGCATAATCTTCTGTGCCACAATCAAGATTCATCAGCATCAGTTTTTAAGCAAAATGAAGCATCATATTTAATATTATTTAAATCAAGCATGTAGACATTATTGATCCTCTTGCCATGCAAAATAATGTTATTATTTAAGCTTATAATACAAGTACTTGCCAGGAATTTGATGCTGAACCCTTTATCACAAAGTTGACTGATGCTGAGTAGGTTGTGTTTCAGTCCATCTACAAGCAAAACATTTTCAATCAAAAGGTTCTTGGAGTTTCCAATTATACCTGCACCTACCACTTTTCTAGTGGTATTGTCTCCAAGAGTGAACTTGCCTCCAGCCCTGGCCTCCAGCAAAATGAATTGATTTGCATCTCCAGTTATATGTCTTAAGCATCTACTGTCCAGGTACCACATACTCTCATGAGGTCTTGTGTGAGAGCACACCTACAAAATTATCAAACGTCAGATTTAGGAACCACAAACAAGTTTGGGTTCCTTCTTATGAGAAGAAGAATATAATGCATGTGTGCTGTGCTATGAAATATGCAATTTGGGCCTCCACACCCAATGTGTACTATGGTGAACAGTGCAGGTGTGAGAGATATGTCCTAGCATGCCACAAGAAAAATATCTAACGTCAGGAAAAGGGTTAACTAATCTACATGGGTGATAGTGCATCTTCTTAGGTTTGAATGAAACATGCTTTGATAATTTTGAATTAGATTCTTCAAGTGATGGAGGTGCATAAAATTGTGCAAAAGTAGGAGGTTTTTTATTTTTCTCAAAAGCACTAATTTTTACACTTAAAAATTCATTTTCCTTTTTGAGACTTGCAATTTCAAATTTCAAATAATGTTCATCACTATCTAAATCAGATACATGAGATTCTAATTTCTTAAATGCAGCTTCTAATTCAACATACGATGTTTTTAATGAATCATGCTCAGTAATCAAATCAAAATATTTTTTATTCAACTCATCAAATTCATCAAGTAATGACATGTGATTTCTATCAAGTATTGAATGATCCTTAATCAAAACTTCATGCTCTTTTTTCAAGTTTAAGAATTCTAATTTCAGGCTAGCATGTGTTTTCTTAAGTTTCCTATATAATGAATGAATCTTTTCAGAAACTTCAAGTAATTGATCGTAGGTTAGCTCACATACCACTTCTTGGTCAAACTGACCAGGATGATCATCTGCCATCAAACACAAGTTTGTAGTCTCCTCTTCAGCTTCAGTCTCAGAGTTCAGTTTTAAGTCATTAACAAGTCTAAACGGTACTTCATAACCATCTTTAACAAGCATCCACATGCGATAATCTATAGATTATAAAAAGGTGGATATGCGAGTTTTTTAAAAATCAAAAGGTATGTTATCAAATAAAGGCGGATGAGTAATGGAATAATCTTCAGTAGTATTTCTATTACCAAAGTTAGCCATGGATCAAATTCAAAAGTTTTTCAAAACTAGATTTTATGAATCCCGTTCTGATACCACTTGAAAGTTTGTTAGGGATATTAAGCCCTTGTGAACTAGTCCCAAGGCTAACCAAGAGGAGGGTGAATTAGTTATTTTAAAAATTCATGAGCAAAAATAATTTAGATAAATTTTTTTGAATATTTTTAAAAAATAATTACAGATTCGCAATGATGTGTAGATGTTCAACAATAACATAATAATAATCTCAATCACACGATCATCAACAGAAAAATAAATCTGAAAGATAATCAGAAAGAACACACCAAATTTTATAGTGGTTCGGTCAACTTGACCTACGTCCACTCCCAAGAGCCTCCCCTCCAGGTGTTGTACTAACAATAAGTGACTCTCCTTCTGCTCCCACAGCAAGGTGGAGAAGCCTGTACAAAACTCCTTTCCACCAACCCGGTGAGGCAGAGAACCTGGACTCCTTTCTCTTCCTCCTGAAGCAGGCAGAGAATCTGGACTCCTTTCGCTTCCTCCTGAAGTAGGCAGAGAACCTGGATCTTCTTGCGGACGATCCTACCACAGAGACACCAACAAGATAAGAGACGACGACTGGAGAAGACGACTCAGATCCTTGCTTGGAGCAACCTTTGTGAACACCTCACAAACTCTCCCTCACAAGATCCTCTCTCTCTCCCCCAAGCTCTCTCTCTATATCTCTCTCTCTCTCTCAAGGTTTTCTCTGGCAAGAAAAGTGGCAAAAGATTTCAACAATTGAATGAAAAATATCTTAAATAGGAGGGCTCAAAAATTGCCCTAAATCACAACTGGTCGTCAAAGATCGTCCAGGATGATCGATAGATCGTCCTGTACGATCAGTACAAAATCACACATATCAACCTGGACGATCTTGTTTCTCTGGATGATTAGAAGATAAAATTTGTTTAGATCATCCAGGACGATATTGTGATCGTCCAGCAGATTTCTCGGGTCGTACAGCCAAACCATGCTGGACGGTTTCAAAATGAACTAATCATCCAGGATGATATGTATATCATCTCGTACGATTAGTTCAAAATCAAAAATATCATCCAGCAGATTTCTCAGGTCGTCTAGGTGAAGTGCTCTGGATGGTGAAGATTTACATGTATCGTCCAAGACGATATTATGATCATCCAGGACGATATGATCATATCAATCAAATATTCATTATTTTCCTTAATCACCAAACTAATTTAGGCATGATTGTTAAGGATCGTCCAGGATGATACACGTATTGTGCGGGACAATCAGACCAAAATTCTAAAAATAAAAATTTGCCTAACTCAGTCTGGCAGCTGAGAATTTCTGATTTGAGCATATCGTCCTGTACGATGGGTCTATCATCCAGGATGGTCTGCTTAATTAAACCGACTTAACATGGTTGCCCTAATTAGGGTTTCTATTTTCACTGGATCGTCCAGGACGATTTGAACAAAATTTAAAACATAAACTCTAACTCACTAAAACTCTCCCCCTGAGTGTGTGTGCAAAGTTACTTAGCTTTGGGATCTGTTACATTACACTTGACTCAATAAAAATGAAAAAGTACATTGTCCCTGAATCACAAACAGACTAACTCGATCTTGGGCTGGCTTGAACTGCAATTGATCCTGTGAACCTGAAAGATTAGAACAAAAACAAAAAGGTTTGCTATCATCAAAATCATAGTCCTTAAAACCAGATTTGCAACATCTCTTTCCACAAAGCTATCTTGTTTCATACATGTGCGGCAACCTCTCATGTATTCTTCATCCCTACATCATTTCTTGTACCATAATTTTCGCATTCATCGCAACCATCCCTTTTAAAAGATGCACTATATTGGTGGGCTCAGTACAAAGCCATCTTCAACTAATATTGCATTGCAACCACCTACAATTACATTGTAGTCATAGTCATCACTGTCATTTGTAATATTCTTAATCAACACATTGAGAACCTAATTTTGGATATCTAATTGTCTATAGTGATATCATGTCACGCCCCAAAATTTAAATTGGAAGAATTACATTTTTTTTATCTCTCAAACATCAAACAGAGCTTACAGTTTTATATAAACAACAAAAAACATATATGCGTTTATTTTCATTTAATAGTTACAACTAATACAAGCCCAAAATAATATATGTACAATAGCCATAGTGATCACCCAACAACAACGTCCTATCCCTAAGAATATGACTACAAAAAAGAAAGACCAATAGATGTAGAAAGAAACTTTAGCCTGCATACCCATATCATCTTTACTCCTCTAGCCCCTCACTCTTGCCTGAAAATATATATATATATATTACGTAATGAGCACAAAAGAGCTCAACAAGTCGTCAAAATCTACAAATGAAATCAATGCACCAAATAGAATCAATGTGCATATAAGAAATCGTATTCATATAAGTAGTAATCTATCATACACATTCTTATTATTTATATACCAAGTGAACCAATCTTATTATATGTGTGTCATCTATCATGCATTCATATCAGTGTCATATCAGTTTTACTTCATATCAATCATATTTCTTATATCATTCGATCAGTCTCACAAGGCAATCAGTATCATCAGTAATCAATCTCATCAGAGGCTTCAACGTTGTGGCGGCGCTTTCCTGGCATCGATGTGCTTGTAGTTATGCTCGCTAGCATAGTATCGCAGCGCTGCATGCAGATTTTTATAATTTCAAATAATTATTTTATAAAGTTATGGGTTGTTACACATCATATACTAGATTTCATCTAATCTCTTAAAAGGTAGATTGCTTCATACAATTTTTTTATTAGTAGTGGATGCTACTCAACTTGGTCTTATTATTTTTCCCTCACGGGGGTAATTTTTGGCATAAACAATTTTGCATCATATTCTCTTCTTTCTCGCTATTTATGTGTGAGATAACAAAAAAAATACTAAGATCAGCGAGACCAATCCTCGCTCCACCAACTTCACTTATTTGCCATCTTCACAATTAACATCTTCATTTTTTTTCTCTTTTGAGTGAGAAAGAAATTTATAAAACATTATAAGCTACATCTAAATTTTGATATCTACCTATATAACAATCAAATCTTAAATAACATAAAAAATTATCAATATTATCAATTTTTTTAAAAATGAAATACATCTTTTCATCTATATATTTTGATATGACTGAGATATTAAAGTTTTATATAAATAAAATGAAAATATAAAGGTTAGGTATGTAAATACATACATATTATATGATATTTATGTAAATCCTACATTTAAAAAAACTTATAATTATTTCCCATCATTGGCAGAAATACTTAAACTATTCCTTGCTTAGAATTTTGTTTCATTACCTTTGACAGCTTAAATGTGAACAAAGATGAGAGCAAGAATCTCATCAAGTCAATAAAACTTTAATGGGCACCAACTCCAAAAGCTCCAATGGAGTCTCTGTGGATGGCTACAGGAAGTTCTTCTTCAATGTGCTTTAAGAGCATTATGTCTTCCCACTAGCCTAAGTTTTTATTTTTTTTTCCTCCCACACGCTCACAAAACGAATGTCCACTTTATTTAGGTATATAATCACATACTATTTTAAGAAAAAATACATTGCATTGACGCATTCTATCTTGTTTTTACTAAAGTTTTATTTGGGGCAGCTTTCTTACTGCTTTTTAAAACAGCTTTCTAGTAAAGTAAGTAGTATAGAGAGTTGTTTGGTTAGAAGTAAAAAGGGGTGTAAAGTGTTTTAAATGTAAAAGTTTTAAAAATATTGATATTTGCTTTAAAATAAAAGAAATGAATAATAAAAGTTTAATGTATTTAGAACGCACATTTTAGTACAATTTCAGTGTATTTGAAAATCATTAGAGTTGAAATACACCATAAATTTTTTTGTGATTGCCACTGGCTATTGCCACCAATCATCACCCACCGCCGCTGCCATTGGCCAGCACCACCGATCGCCGCCTCCGCTGGCATGTGCTAACCACAGTCCACCATCCACCACCATTTTTTAGTTTTACACATCATTTAGTTTACTTCAAATCAAATAAAAAAATTAATATCCAGCATTTACTTTACTTTACACATTCAAATAACTCCAAAATTTTTAATTTCATTAGCTTTTCTCTTTCAATCAACCAAACAAGTAACCCCCCAAGTCAATTTTCCTCCATTATTTGTTTGTATTCGCTGCTATTCTATTTTACGCATATGAGCAAAGAATACTCATTGACTTGCTAATGCTTTGGTCCAAAGATATGAACATGTTGGCTTTTGCTAACGCACTTGTGCTGTAACGCATTATGATTGTCGCAAGTGGCTTGTTTGGTACTATCAGGTTTTTACTTTATCGTAAGGAAAGAATTTCCAAGAAAGAACTTTGGCATCATTAGGTTTTAATCCATTTAGCATGCAATTCAACGTCTATAATTTTCTGATAAACAATTAATTCCATAAAGTTTTTTTTTTTTTTTTGGCGCAAAGAAGCAGATGCAAAATAAGAAATTTTAAAATATATTTTTTCATATAAATTAAAATAATTTTTCAGAAATTAAACTGAATTAAAGAAAGCAAATGAAGGCCTCATTTGGGACAGATTTTTTGCTGCTTTCTAAACAATTTCTAGTACAAAAAAACTTTTGAATAAAAAATTTTTGTACTAAAAAAATCATTTTAAAAAGCAATAAGAAAGCTATCCCAAATGAAGCCGAAGTCTTACAGAATTCACCCACATCGATTTTATCCAAGTAACACTTTGAAACTCAATTTCTATAACAATGTAGCCACCCAAGAGGTTAGCTTGTTTTCCTTTATTAGGCTGCAATCAACCAAGAACTTTTTTTTCCCTTCATTCCAGCTGTAAGACTGACTTTCCATACCCGTTAATTCAATGCATACTTTGTAGGCTGCGACATGTTTGAATTTGAATAACAACAACAACAACATTAAACTTTCATCGCGCTACGTGGAATCGGCTACATGAATCATTTTAACACTGTCGTTCAGGGGCGGAACCGGCCTTAATTTTCAGGAGAAACAAACTTATAAGTAGCTGCTGATATTGCCTCGAATTTGGCTCAACCCTTCACTACAAGAAAATGGGTCATCATTTCTTGTAATTGATTAATTTGCAAAAAAAATCAAAATTACGCAATTGATTAATCATACAATTTCTACAAAATATATGTTAAAGTTGCATTGAATTTGGCTCGACCCCTATTTGTTCATATCCTTGATTGTTATACGCTTCACATATATGTCGGGGGTCCAAGAGGGCAGCGCCCCCTGACGGGGTTTGACCTGGAATTTTTGCAGCTGTGTGAGGGTGATTAGGGTGGTTAGGGAAAAAGGGGGGCAAAGTAAGAGGCATAGGGGGGGGCAAATTATTTAAATGCACCTCTCTTATTTTTTTTTTAGGGCAGGCAATTGCCCCCTTTAACAACCACATAGTTCCGCCCTTGTGTCGTTGTCAGCTCTCAAGTCCTAGATGAGAAAAGTAAAATATTACATTAAATAGTTGACAGTCAACATAAAACTTATGAAACAATAATGACTTGAATCCTTTAATATATTATGTACTCACTTTCTACCTATAAAATAATAATAGTTTAAAGTAAATTAGATGTTAGACTTTTAAAAATTTCTCGCATTTAATTGAAAAAGAAAACAAATGCGTAGTAAAATTTCAATATATTTAAAATATTCTATCTAATTTATTTTTTATGCATTTGAAATTCGCTTAATGATAATTTAGTATAATAAAACTATTGACCATTAGTATTCCTCTAATAAAAAATTTTTAAACACCGACAGAAATTATGCATGAAATGCTCACTCAACCGCACGAGTTTAACCTATTCTTGAACCTTGCTCAATCATGATAGAAATCACAAATGTATATAAAATTAATAATGTAAAAGAGCAATGAACGCATTGAACAGACTGATAATTTTTTTTCATCCACCTATCGAAAAGCATATAAAAAATATGAACTTCCAAGAAATGTACAAAAACACTTCTAATAACATTAATATTATTATTTAAAAATGAATTTTCTACATTATTATTATTTATTTATATTCACTAATCCTTTCTTTTATTAACTTATTGATTTTAATTAACTTCTTCACTAAACTCTCCTTTTCTTTACAAATTATCATTAATTTATAACCTTTTAATATTTAAAAACTTCTCATTTTAACTTAATTAAATATACTGTCTTTTAAAATTAATAATTTAATTAAATGAAATCTCTCATATGCTCTCTCTCTCTCTCTAATTTTTTAGTTAATTCACTAATTAGAATTAAAATTTTAAGATATTCATTCTCTCTCTCTATATATATTTTTTAAATAATATATTTTTTATTATTAATATATCATTTATCAATAATTAATTCTCTTAATTAGTATTTTCAATTAAAATCCATATTTTTATTTAAATGTCATAATCTTTCATTTTAAATATCACTTTATCTTATTATATTAATTTCTAAATTAAAATTTTCTTTCTTTAATTAATTACTTAAGTATACTCTTATTTTCTATGCCATTTATCCTTAGCTCACAAATTTATTGTTCTTTTAAATTAAATTTTTAAATTTACTGTTATAATATAATTTAATTCATTCTTTATCTAATTTAAAATCTCATATACAAATTTAAATATGCTCACTACATATATATTAACTAATTTTTTGTTTTTAAACATTAAATTTAACTTTAATATCTTCTAAATTATTTTATAAATTTTAAATAAATAAAATTTCTTAATTATATTTACTATTTTATTCTTACAAACTCATTAATAAATAATTTAAAATTATCAACATTATATATATATATATATATATATATATATATATATATATATATATATATATATATATATCACATTGATGAAGTACAAATAGGAATACAAAGTTTACAACAAGAGGCTCTTTTCAACTACGCTTCTCTTCCGTCAAATGTTTTCATCTACACCTAATCAAGTCGAAAAACTATCAAAAATCTGGGAAGTTGGGTACCAGGAATCCTTCACATTCCTACTCACTGAATAATGTGGCATCAACAAAATGAACCACATGCTGTAGTTCATAAATAGTTGAATCAAGAAGATAAATTGCTGTACCTGATGCCCTTCGCAACTTCGAAGAAGTGTGCAACATTTTCTTCTGGTGTTCCTACAACAATGCCATGTCCTAAATTCAAGATATGCTTATCACTACCAGCTTTTTTGATGGTGTCATGAATCCTTTTTGTTATGAACTCTTTTGATCCAAAAAGGACACCTGGGTCTATGTTTCCTTGCACTGCTACATCCAAACCCAATCGTCGACGGCCTTCCCACATGTCGACTGTCCAGTCCAAGCTAACAACATCGACACCAGTAAGGCGGAGCCTCTCAAGCAATCCTCCAGATCCACTTGCATATAGGATCAATGGAAGATGTGGATGTGTTTTCTTAACTGTGGCTACTATTTCTTTCAAGTAAGGCAGGCTAAATTCTTCAAAGTCTACTGGACTCAACTCAGTTGCCCAGGAATCAAAAATCTGAACAGCTTGAGCTCCATTGTCAGCTTGGTACTTGATGTACCTTGACATGGAGTCAGTAAATTTCTGAAGTAACGCATGTAAAACCTGAAGAAGACAAAGAAATCAGACAATAATCATAGCATCATGCAAAAACTGAACCATAAAGGCACCACTTCACTGATTTCTAATTTTATGTTAAAAAAAATTCTATTCACCGATTTTTCTTATAAATAAAATGCTTTTATACTCTCCTTTGGCAATTTTCTAATTATCTTGAGCAAATAAATATTCAATTCGAAGAACGGAATTTTTGAATTATTAATAACTTAACATGTATGATACCAGCTATCATGCTGCTAAGAATGAGCTAATGATAAGGAATAAAAGAAACTAGGGAGCTAATGGAAACAACAAAACGATAAATCTCACAGAAAAAAAGTACGTGTACGTAGGTCAGGTTGATTGGGATGAATGCAACTGAATTAATCAAGACAAGATAGCCCACAAGGAATAACAAATGACACTCCCATGAACATAACTTAGCCTTAAAATTATCCAAAAGTTCCTTAAGCTCCTTTAAAATTTTGGTTTCAGAAATTGGCACAAGGTATTTCCAAGTCCCCTCGCAAATAGGTAATCAGGCACAATAATTTCTCTTTCGTGTCATAAGAATATACAACAACAAGAAGCTTTTATCCCATCATGTAGGGTTGGCTACGTGAATCCTTTTTCTAAGGAATAGAAAATAAAAAGGATTTGCAAAGATTCACAGCTTGGTCAGATAATAAGTGTTTAAACTGTCAGCCTTTCGCATAGAGTTATGAGCTTCTACTCTCCTCAAGCAAGTAATTAAAATTATCTGCCTGCTATGGCAAGCTTTATATTTAGAATAAGGGAAGATTTAGATCGTTGTTCCAAATATCTTACTATCAATTTCTTTCCTGTTAAGTACTTTCGGTAGGCTTTAATGAATTCCAGGTTTTGGGAGGTTGAGCGCGTTCGGTCCTCTTGCTTTCATATTTTCAGGTTCTATGCATTCTTATGTAAAGCAAAATGAATGAAAATATAATCTCTCTTCAAATTCGTCATGGTATCAGTGCATTCAACCTAGTCTAGCCTATGGATGAGAAGACGAAATATGACATGGCCAATGGAAAGGATACCTAAACTTCAGAGGTCATGTCAAATTCGGTCATCACTAGCAATTCAACAAACCCGATGTTATCATTCTTCCCACCATAGGGTACAAACTCAAAGTATAAAACTTTATTCAACAGGCTCAACCCATTATAATGTTTATTCGTGAAAAACGAGAAGGCAGTGGTTGCTCTTCCGAAGGCAGATGTGGGCTCCAAAAATTCAGCCCCGGCCTCCGCCCGCTTTTTATTCTTTTCGGGGGGAGTTTTAACGAGCTAAGTTCCAGGGTAAATTTTGAAAGGAAGATGGATTTGTAGATAAGACACTACCCAGAGATTTCGCCCTCATTTTGTGAGGACTTTATGATCTGAGTTCTGGTTTCCTATAGGCGCAAGCCCCTATAGTTAATTACCCCTCCCGATAACGAGAGAGAACTTTCGATTAAGGCTAGTCGTCAATCAGATGCGTAGAAAATACGCGTTATCTGGCATATAGTAGCAGCATAGGTTTGAAGTTTGGAAATGTTGGAAGATTTGATATTCAAAATTGGAAATTTCACCATCTTGTACTTAAAGCAGATGATGGGGGAATGGATGATGGACCCGATCAAGATCCCATGGTTCCGTCATCCCGGGCCATCGCGGTCCCTGGTCTACTTAGTCAGAGGAGGTAGTCGACCCAACCTGACAGAAGGATCCTTGTCGGCAGCCATGGGTTGCTTCGTCCAAGAGTATCTTGTAGACCTGGGGGGAATATTTGTCTAAGGGGACAAATTTGAATCCATCTTAGCTAACAGAGGGCTTTGTGCCCTATCGATCATATCCTATTGATTCATATCTCAAGGATTTAATGCCATTGGGGAGCATACGGGCTCTGGCCATAACCATAATATAATGGTGTCATTTGGCGGCGACCACCTGGTTCAGAGGGCCCCGAGTCATAACCGTTTATCCTGCAGTGCCATTTAGCGGTGAAACTGCCGGTTAGAGGACTCATACCACGTCCTTGCTGGCAGGAGATTGTTTGAGAATGGATCCTAGTGATATTTTCGACCAGGCATTAGCTCTTCGTGAGCTGAAGTTTTAATTTGTCCACCTGGGCAAACTGTTGCAGAGGATGGAAGGATTTTATGCTTTAAGTGTTTAATAGATTTATTTCAATTTTAAATATTTTGGAGTTTGGGACTTTGGGTTGTTTGGAGTTTGAGGTTTCTGATGATTTTTGGATTTTAAAAGATTTGGATTTTGTGGGAATTCGGGTAGCATTGAAAAGTATTTATGAACCCCTCCGGTTGAGATATACATTCAACACGGCCATCATCGGGGTGTTTTAGGGTCCTTTGTATTTATGGGTTGAACCTTGTCCACTTTGTCGAGCTGCCGACAGAGCATTAGGTTTCGCAGGCTTTGTGCCTTTGTGAGTAAATTCTCTTGATTATAGGCCTTTAAGGCCTAATATGAATGTATAAAATAAATATCTCGGTCGACCTCGCGACCATATATTTATTTAATAGTTCGAGCCGTGTCAACTCCTATCTACCTGAATAGAACGATCAGGCTCGAACTTGAATTCACTTATTGACCCACGCAGCATCCCTAGACGTCACGTGTGTACCAATAACACACTCGCCGAGGCCCATGCGGGTGTTTGATTGCACCTACCCCTTTTGTGTACCTATGTGTATACAAATTAAAGTGCACGTGCGGGGGATTGCTCTTTAAACATTTATAAACGCCTTCTGTTCGCTTGCATGAAAGTTGCGGATCCGGTGGCGTGGCGCTGGGATTTCATTTGGGGATTTGTACGCCTTCTGTCTGCTTGCATGGATGTTGCAGATTTGGTGGCGTATTGTAGCAGCTCCTAGACTGAGTTATTCGCTGCTTTGTACAGGTAGACTGTCGTGCACTACTTGCTTGATTTGAGCAGATAGATTGTAGTGCAATAACGAATCTCCTGCTTTCACTAGTAGATTTTGCTATCTACTGTAGTTCCCTTACATCATTCTCGTAGACGGAATGCTAAGTGTATGGCGGGTTTCCTACAGAAGCTCGTAGGAACTTACATTTGTCACACTTTTTATGCATTTTGTTGTGGTCTTTAGTCTTTGTTGTACATCCGCTACTGGTGCAGGTGGGTAGGTAGATGTATTCATTCACGGATTGAAATTGACTACAGGATACTGCACTCACTGAAGTCTTTATGTATCTACCCACAGATGATATGTGGTGCATACATCTGTATTCGTAGGAAACTTGTATGTATTGCAGATCTTCATAACAACTCATAGGACCTTGTATTGCCGTGTATTTACAATGAATTGACATATTTGCTTGCTCTTGAATCGTGGTTGATTGTAAGAGCGTTGTGAGTGAGTTTTGTATTCGTTGATGGTCTTTCAAATTTTGCCTGTAGGTAGTGTGTTGAGCTCATGAAAGGTCTTCTATAACAAATGTTGTGCATGTGATGGGTCTCCTATAGTAGCTCATAGGTGCTTGCATTTGTTACAATTTCTTCTACATTTTATTTGTGATCTTCAACTCCTGCTTCTGAATACATATTATACGCCTGCATCCATAGAGGTCCTATTTGCCTATTGGCCTGCCTGTTGCTTTGACGAGCAAGATCGTTGTGTACATTTTTAGTCTTCTGCGAACAATTTTCTTTGAGCATAGGTCTTCTAGTGCCGTCTACAAATATTCGTGTTAACTATAGCTCTTATGTATTTGTCTATAGGTTGCATGCCATGTGTATGACGAGCCTCCTTTGTAATCCGTAGGCATCTACATTCAATGTATGTTTGTAGATAATGCATTGTACATACAACAAAGTTCTTGTAACAACTATAATCTTCTATTCCATGCTTATAGAGAGATTCATCACTCCATGCTCTTACATGATATACGATGTGCATTACAGCTCATTACATATTCTTCATGCTCCATTCATGGATACTCCTTGTATGTATTGAAACTCTTCTATTGCTTGATATATTTACTTACAATAGTTTAAATGTTGCAGTTCAATAATTTCCTTTGTCATTAAGAGTCATCCATGAATATCTATAAGCTTTCTGTAGTCTCTTGCAAGTGAACCATTGCATGTGTAGTAGATTCATGTTTATTGCTTATGGGTGATGTGTAGAAACTTTAGTCATATATGCCACTATTTGCGGGCACTTATCGATATTCACTTGAACTCTTGCTTGCAGATATGTTGCAAGTTATGTTAAAGTCCGCAAGTCCTTTGTAGTTTTACCAAGTTTATTTGAGTTCAAATCCTTCAAATTAAAGTTCTTTGCAACATCTGGATCAAGTTCAACTTCAATTTAAGTTCTCCTGCACATGATTCAAGTTTTTGTGATTGTTCTACTCCCGTCCTTCTTGATCAAGCTTGATTCAAGTCTTGTTCATTTAATGTTCGAATCAATATCCTTTGTTGCAAGTCCTTTAGAGTGCATGATCATTCAAGTTCTAAGTCCAAGTGTAAGTTTTCTGTCATCTTCTGCAAGCTCAAGTCATGTTGAGTTCAAATTCTTTATTTTGTTGCTCAAGTCCAGTTCATGCTTGAGTTACTTGTAGTCTTTTTGAATTCAAACTCATTTCGAGTTCATGTATCCTGCAGTCACATTAGTTTCAATTTTTATGATCCTCAATATGTTCATTTGAGTTCAAAGCAGGTCCTTTGGAGTTTGAAAATTTTATGCATTCTATTCAAGTCCAAAAGAAAATTTTTATTGATTGTTTTAGTTCGAATTAAGTCCATTTAATGTTCCAATCAATGTCCAAATGAAGTCCAAATCCAAGCAAAGTCCCCAGTGCACTGAAAATTTCGACAGCCTCCCGGCGTCTCCCCCGTTTAGGGGAAAAACCAAGAGGCTGCCTTCCCCTCCACGCCACGTGGGCGCTTCAGGTAGATGTCCGTAGACACCACGGCAGCAATTTTTTCTTCAATCTCCACCCGCTACATGAGCGTTTAGGGGTCTTGGGCGCCTGTTGAAAAGAAAGCAGGAGGATTTCCCCACGTATGGGTACTTAATTTTGTTCCCCCTCACGCTACATGAGCGGTCCGGGGATTACCCACCTCGTCGAAAGCGCCGCACCGGTTTCCCGCCCTACTACGCTACGTGAGCGCGTAGGGGGTTTGCCGGTTCGTCGCAAGCGTCGAGGGTGGGGTTTAAGGCGATTGCCCGCCTCATCGTAGGCGTCGCGCTAGCTTCCCTCCCTACTACGCTACGTGAGCGCGTAGGGGGTTTGCCAGCTCGCCGCTAACGATGAGAATGGAAATCTAGGTTTAGGAATTATACCTTTGCGTAGGTAGACTGTCGGTGGAGGCTCGTGGATCGAGGCAAGGGATGAGCATTTGCATTTATCTTTTTCTTATTTTTTTTTATTTTTTATTATTATTAATTAATAATTAATTACGACTAATTATATTTAATAATAATTAAATATTATTAAAAAGAAATTTTAACCATAATTAGATTTAATTAACTATAACTAATATATGACTAATTAATAACTAATTATAATTAAAAATAATTAATCATAATCAAATTTAATTAATTATGATTAATTATGATTAATTAATAATTAATTATAATTTGACGTGATTAATTATAATTAATTTAACTAATTATGACTAATTTATAATTAATAATAGTTAATTATAACTAAAAATAATTAGTTTCAATTAATAATAATTAAATTATACATGATTAATGCAACATTTGAGCAGGATTAAGATGGATTTAGGTTAATCCCATTAAACAGAGAGCTTAGTTCTCTGTTCTTCCATGAGTTCGCGGTTTTGCGGGATCTGGCCGAAGCAGCACGTGTGAGGGAGAGATTTACCTTCACACAAGCGAGCTCCCTGCTGTTGGTTCCGATTCCACAAGAAGGGAACGTCTTCGGGAGAGTGAAGTCGGTCAGGCTAGGGCAAGGAGGCGTCGGCTGGAGGAGTTCAGACGCTTGTGATTCTCGGTAGAGAGGGGACGGGCGGCTGCTGTGTGGTGGAGGTAGGGTTCTCTCCCTCTCTTTCTCGGCTTGCGGTAGGCAGCGACCGTAGGGAGAAGTCGGAGGAAGAAATCGGAGAGAGGCGAAGAAGTGAGAGGGGTTGGAGCGGGAGTTCTACGGGAGTCTTGCGTGGGAGGAGAGGTTTTGCGAATGGGAGAGGAGGAAGGATTTCCCTCTCATTTTAAAGGCGTGAGCTGGGATGCAATCGAGGAGGCTTTGTATACGAGGTACGACTGCAACGGCGCCGCTTCAGCAAGATATCGACGGGATCTGTGGATCCGGCGGACATGAGGTACAATTTCAGCGATTTTTTTGTTTCTCTTGGGTATGATCCGGAGGTCAACAGCAGATGATACATGATTCAAAATCTCGAAATTGAAGAACAATATGGTAATGTTATGGATGATCAATTCCATGACTAACGAAATCTTTAAAAAATTCATGTACTACAACACTGTTAAAAAAAATATGGAAAGAAAACCTACTCCGACTTTCATACTGTCATACATCATAAGCCTTTGAAATCAAGACCACTCCATAATCTAACATAAGGTGAGCTCTCTGCAACTAAATATTTCAGGCCTCGTTTGATTGGATATTTTTTGCGCTTATTCCGTTTTAAAACTGTAATTTTCTTTCTTCTTTACCGTTTGGTTTATTCACGTATGTTCTCAATAACACCGTTTTCTTCTGTTTTCTGCTTTTTTGAGAAAATATTTTATTACTGCTTCGTTACAGAACTCCTTTTTCTGAACCAAAGTTTCTAAAAACTACCTTTTAAAAAAGTAGCAAATAACCAAACGAAGCCTCAATACTTCGCCCAAAATTGGCAACAACTTGCTACCCTTTAAGAATTTGACTGGAAGTTGGGTGAGGTCGTCATTATCACAACAGGCCTCATCGACAAAATACCTTCTCAAGACTTGAAACTCAAAATCTCATGCCAAATCCTCATTTATTTCATATTCTAACATTACTATTGACTCCACAACATTCATTAAAGTATTCAAGTGTACTTTCTTTATTCACTTAAATCAACCACACCAAAGTAAATTAGACACCAAACCTCTCAAATGCATATTTCCTAGGCATTCTCCAAATAAATTAGCACTCTATTTATATATACTCCAAATAAATTAGCACTCTATTTATATATATATATATATATATATATATATATATATATATATAGTACATATAAATTTATTCTTAAAATATAATTTATAAAAATATAACTAATTTAATTAAATAAAATCTTTCATAACATTTATACACTCTATCCCTCTCTATGATACATTTTAACAAAATAACCAAATATATACTATACTCAATTAAAATTAATTTCCCATAACCTCATTATTATTCTTAAAAATATGCTCATAAAAGTTTTTCTTATTTATTAGTAAGATATTACCTAAATAATATTTAAAATTTCAGATATTCTAAGATTAATATATCAAAATTTTGTAAATAACAAATTTATTACCTTCTTCCTTCTCTCCAAGCCCTAAAACCCACGCACACGACTCCCCCTCAACTGGATTGGTCGCAGGTGCCTACTTTCTCCTGCTGCCTTTCTTTTTCCCTCTATTTCCATCCTTCCTTCTTCTTCCTCCTCTCGGCTGACTTTTATTTGCTCGTATGATTCCACAGGAGTGAATGAATCGCACTTATTCCTCACGAGGAGTCGCTACTTTTCGTTTATGAACATGTTTCCTCGCTCATTCGCACGAACGGGTCTCACCAATTGCTCCCACACCTGCTTGCGGCCCACTCGCATTGTCCGCTGCTTTGTCTGATCTCGCTATTTGATTTGGATCGATTCAATTGAACCGGCCGGCTAGACCAGTTCTTACACTCAACGCCCTGAGCCTCAATACCCTGAATTCGGCTCGTATGTCCTCCCTCAGTCCCTTCATGAAATTCCCCTGCAATCCTTACTCAGAGATCCCCCTCCGTCTCCCTGACAGCAGCTCAAACTTCTCCCAGTACTCCATAATTGTCCCATCCTGAGTTAGAGCAAAGAACAGCTCGTGGATGTCCCCTTCCCGGATGGCTCGAAAACATTCCAACAAGCACTACTTGAATTCTCCCCATAAGTAGATTGGATACCTCGCCTCCCTCCATTGAAACCAGGCTAGTGCTTTCCCTTCCAAACATAGACCCGTCGCTATGAGTTTCTCCCCGTCAGTCAGCCCATTGATGGCAAATTAACGTTCAACCCGATACACCCAACCTCAAGCATCCTCTCCTTCAAAGACCGACATCTTTAGCTTCCTTGCCTGAGTATCTATACCCCATTGGTTTCTTCCCTTGTTATTTCCCTCGGTGTAGTAGTGGTGTGTTTCCCTTCCTTCCTCTCTTAGTTGGTTTTGAGCCCATGGCTCCCCCCAACCACGCCCTTCTCCAGTCTACCTCTACCCATGCCCAGGTAACCTCCCACAAGGGTCGGCTCCCTCCTTCTTGTTGTCTTCCCCTCGAAATAACCCTATCCGCCCACCAACGGGGCTCCATGTGGCGGTCCTTGATGGAAGACACTCTCCAATTCATCGCCATCCTCCTGGATCTCGGGATCACCAGTGATGCTTTCGATTGCATCTCAAGCATCTTTTTCATCATCTCTTCAAAGTTCCCAAAGCGGTTCTTGATGGCTGATAGTCTTCCTTCCACCTCAGAATATTTTTCCTCTACTCCGACCTTGAGTTGCTCCATTTCACCCTCCAACGCATCAATCTTCTTTGCCGTCATTGATTGGATCTAGGTCCCAATTTGCAAAACAGCAACTAAAACTTGTTTTCCCTCCCAAGAAAGTGTTCTAATACCAATTTGATAGGATATCAGTGCAGAAATTAAGAAATCCTTAGCTGAGTTTGCAAATTTCAACAAGGATCAAGCAGATTTTGAGAGAAATCCCTAGGTAAGACACTAGGGGACTTGATATTGATAGGAAAATAGAAGAAAAACAACATGATACAATGGATCTCCGATTCGGGAGGAAGATCCGGTTCTCCAAATCTCTAGCCTGCGGCTAGAGCCCAAACACCTAAGAGAAAAACCAGAAAATCAGCAAACAATCACCTAACCCTAACCCTAATCCCTTCCCTCCTATTAGAGGATACAAAATAAAAGCATAATTACTAAACAACCATTCCCTGATTAATTTCCCTCCAAACCTGCCCCCTCTTATTTGAATTTGCCATCAAAGCATGGCCCCACGGGCGGGGCGAGGGGGGGGGAGCTCCATGTTCGCCTGGAGTAAAGCAGGAGCTAGCCCTGGTTTAAAAAGATAGATTATAAAGTGTCACAATCAAAATTCAATTTGAGAAAATAAATTTAATAGATTAAAATGACTAGTGATAATTTTTATATTTAATAGAAATTAAATTAATTATGATATATAAATCATAATAGTAAAATAAATATATAGGTAGAGGATAAGTAAAAGAGTGGAAGTTATTTAAAAGATTATTTAATAATTATTAGGTTATGAATATTATTTTAAATTTTAGTAATATATTGAGAGATAAGTATATATGAAAATATAAAGACTATCTACGTGCATTCAATAGCTAATTCTAGAGAATGAGAACAGTTCTAATTAATAATATTTGAGATGTTAATCGCACTAATTAATTATAATTAAACAAGTTAGAGAAATTTATCAATTAATCTTAACGACGAGGGTCTTTCTAGTTATTAAATCTACCATCATCAAAGGAGTAAGAACGAACTTTTAAAGCATCCGTATCAAGGTGAGTACTCGTGTCTTTTTATTTACAGTAATGATTTTATTCTCTCTAATATTATATGCATCAAAAGATAGTAATACCTCTTTCTTAAGTCTTTAATGCAAGCTAGATCATGTTGTGTCTTTCTCATATCCAATGATTGAGTCAAATAAAAATTAAAACGTTATGTTTCATATTATTATATAAAGTTAATGAACACTATTTGCATGAAATGACTAGATAGATATTCTTGCATGTGTATGTTGATTAATGGAGCACACCCACTTATGATACTGGTTTGAGATGCAATGTACCTGTGCACGTAAATGGAAAGGTTATGAAAAAAAATGAAAAAAGAAAAGGAGTGCCTTCATTGGTAATATTTTAGTTGGTGGCTCCTCTGACGATTGTATTATTTACAAGAAATGATAAAGATAAAAATAAAGATATGATAATAATATATGTATAACGTTGATAGTCATGTTTGAAATGAATTTAAATGAAATTATTTTATATTTGGAAATGAGCATGCATATTATTTCAATAGCCTTGTGTTACTGTGATTTACTCATTGAGCTCTATATAACTCACTGTTGTTTTCAATAACATTTTCAGGTATAATTCGATTAATTAAAATGAGCAGAAGAGATAATAATGTGTATCGTAAGCGCAACGCTCCAAGAGAAAAGTATTTATATATATTTTGAGATTTTAGTGACTCTTTATTCTTATTAGAAATAGTTAGTAATTGAAAATTTAAATCACCGTCCGATCATCTGTTCCTGCCTCATTAATTTGAGCCTCCAGGCTGGGTCATGACACTAAGAGAGACGATAAAGCTAGCTAAAAGGGTGAAGGAAAAATGTAAGAGAGAAAAGGCCATCAGAAGAAACATCATGGGAGGGGGCCTATCGGAGTACCCCAACAACGCTAGCGCCCAGAACCTTAATAATATCCATCCAGAGAGAAGCTTCTAAGGAGAAGAGTGGTGGAGTTCGCCCGGGGGTAGGAGAAACAGGCAAAGGGGTTATGTTCTCGATGTGATGCGAAGTATACGCTAGGGCATAGATGTAAGGACCGAACTCTTCAGGTTCTTACCGTCAGTGATAACGAGAAAGCTGAGGAGGGAGGTGCGAATGAGGCATCGACGAAGGAAGAAAAACTGCATTTAGACATGGCTAAGGTCTCCCTGAACTCAGTGGTGGGATTCACTCTGAATCACACTATGAAGGTGAGAGGAGAAATAGCAAACAATGAGGTAGTGGTGCTGATAGACAGTGGGGCCACCCACAACTTCATCTCCAACCAGGTTGTAGACCAATTGGGGCTGAAACTGGTGGACATAGGATGCTATGGGGTGATGATGGGAATAGGGAAGATGGAAGGTAGAGGGGTGTGTAAGGCAGTGGCCTTGACCATACAGGGGATCCAGGCGAGGGAGGAATTTCTCTCATTGGAGCTGAGAAGCACTTATGTCATCTTGGGGATGAGATGGCTACAAACCTTAGGGGATACCAAAGGTAAATTGGAGGTTGTTGACCATGGAGCTGATGGTGGAAGGGAGGAAGGTGGTGATTAAAGGAGATGTGGGACTCTCTAAAGCCATGGTGTCACTAAAAACCATGGTGAGAGTCATCCGAGAGAAGGAAGGAGGATTTTTGGTGGAGTTACAGAGCTTAGAGGGGATTAGAAGGGAGGAAGGAGGGGACATTCCTCTTTCAGTACAGCCGGTTATATAGCCGTTTCGTGAGATTTTTCAATCACCTCAGGGATTACCACCACAGAGGGGACAGGAGCATGACATCACACTGAGGGAGGGGGTATCACCGATCAATGTCGGACCTTACCGCTACCCCCAAATTCAAAAGGATGAGATTGAAAAACTGATCCGGAAAATGTTGCAGGCTGGGATCATCAGACCGAGCATGAGCCCCTCTTCTAGCCCCGTTCTTGTTAAAAAAGAAGGATGAGAGTAGGTGATTTTGTGTGGACTACTGAGCACTAAATAAAAGACTATACCAGACAAGTTTCCTATTCCAGTGATAGATGAGCTACTAAATGAACTTTGTGGAGCGGCAGTATACACGAAGATGGACCTGAAGTCTGGATACCATCAGATTCGGATGAGAGAGAAAGATGTTTCGAAGACAGCCTTCAGGACACACGAGGGACACTATGAGTTCTTGGTGATGCTGTTTGGTCTCACCAACACCCCTACTACATTTTAGTCCCTCATGAACAAGGTATTCTGACCTTACCTCAGAAATTTTGTCCTGGTTTTCTTTGATGACATCTTGGTGTATAGCAAAACCATTGAAGAGCAGTTGGAGCATCTAAGGGCGGTCTTAGAGGTATTACAGGAGCATCAGCTGAGGGCCAATTTGAAGAAGTGCTGCTTTGCACATGCGAGTGTAGAGTACTTGGGAAACGTGGTATCCCAGGAAGGGGTGGCTGCCGATGAGGCCAAGATCGAGGCAATGCTAAAGTGGCCTCTACCTAGGAACCTAAGGGAGCTTAGGGGATTTCTAGGATTGACAAGGTACTATATAAGGTTTGTGAAGGGATACATCACCACTGTTTGGCCTTTGACAGAGCAGCTAAAGAATGATAGCTTATTATGGGGAGAGACAGCTACTCAGGCCTTTGAGAGATTAAAGACAACCATAACTATAATTTCGGTCTTGGCATTACACGATTTCAGCCAGATGTTTGTGGTGGAGACTGATGCCTCAGGGTATGGGTTGGGAGTAGTGCTCATGCAAAATCACAGACCCATAGCCTCCTTCAGCCAGGTATTGATAGCCAGAGCTAGGCTGAAGTTAGTTTATGAGAGGGAATTGATGGCCTTTGATTGGCTATTCAGAAGTGGCGTTCGTATTTGTTCGGTCGACATTTCTTTGTCAGGACCGACTAGAGGAGTTTGAAGTACTTACTAAAGCAGAGGATAGTGACCAAGGAGTATCATAAGTGGCTATCAAAGTTATTGGGATATAATTTTGAGATACAATATAGATCGATGCTAGAAAACAAGGCAGCTGATGCCTTGTCTAGATGCGTGGGGGAACTCCAGGAGATAGCCATTTCGATTCCGCTCATGTTGGATTGGAGGGTCATTAAGGAAGAGAGTGCGCAGGACCAGGAGCTGAGAAAGATCAGAGAGGACTTGTTGAAAGATGGGAGTAGCCATCCGGGCTATTCAGTAAATGGGGAGAGACTTCTACATCAAGGGAGGTTTGTGATGCCACAAACCTCAATTCATATCCCGCACCTGTTGCAGGAGTTCCACAGGAGCGCTCTTGGGGCCATTCGGGTGTACAGAAGACTGGCTGCAGAATTATACTGGAAGGGGATGCACAATGATGTCGAAGAGATGGTGGCCAGATGTGAGGTGTGTCAGCGGAACAAGTATATGGCAATGGCTCCAGGAGGGCTATTATAACTATTGGCACTCCCAGGCAGAGTATGGGAAGAGATTTCTATGGATTTCATAGACGGGCTACTGCGATCTGAAGGATTCACAGTTATTCTGGTGGTAGTGGACAAGCTGAGCAAATATTGTCATTTCATCGCTCTACGACATCCTTACACGACAGTGACAATGGCATCATCTTTGATTAGAGAGAAGATCAGATTACACGGGATACTAAAGTCTATAATGTCTGATCGAGACAAGGTGTTCCTCAATCACTTTTGGAAAGAGTTGTTCAAGTTGCAGGGAATTGTGCTTAAAAGGAGCACCGTTTACCACCCTCAAATTGATGGACAGACGGAGGTGGTCAACATTTAGAGACATATCTGCAATGTTTTGCTTCAAAGGCACCTCGGATGTGGGCTAAGTGGTTGGCATGGGCAGAATATTAGTACAATACTTCATACCATTCGGCATCCCAGATGACTCCTTTCAAAGTATTGTATGGTAGGGATTCGCCTCACTTGGTGCACTTTGGGCAGAGTTGCACATTAGTCTTTTCAATGGAGCAGTACCTGGAAGAGTGGGATAAGATATTAGAGGAACTGAAAATACCTTTATTGAGAGCCCAATAGATTATGAAAAGGCAAGCTGATGAGCACATGAAGGAAATTTAGTTTGAGGTAGGAGATAATGTGTATTTGAAGCTTCATCCATATAGGCAGTGGACCGTGGCTAGTAGGAGGAACGAGAAGCAGGCTCCGCGATACTTTGGCCCTTTCGAGATAGTGGAGAGGATCGGAGCAATGACATATCGACTAAAGCTATCGCCGACTGCAACCATACATCCAGTCTTCCACGTATCACATTTGAGGAGAGCAATAGGGGAGCACACCTCAATTGCAAAGCAATCAGCGATGCTGACAGAGGACTTAGAGGTGGTTCTGGAACCACTGGAGTAGGTAGGAGTACGATAAGGGGAAGGAGGAAGTAAGGAAGTGTTGATTAAATGGAAAGCCCTACCGAAGTACGACGCTACTTAGGAGCCGTATGAGAGGATGAAACACTAGTTTCCGTCATTCCATCTTGAGGACAATGTGGTTCTTTGGGAGGGGGGTATTGATAGACCTGTCCCAAACCAGGTCCGGCACCTAGTTTACTCCAGGCGGACAAGGAGCAGCATCCCCGCCCCCTCCCCCCTCTTTAGGACCCTTGCTTTGATGGCAAATTCAAATATGAGAGAGCGGGTTTGGATGGAATTAATCAGGGAAGGGTTGTTTAGTAATTATGCTTTTATTTTAATTTTTTTTATTGTTTTTATGCCTTTATTTTGTATTCTCTAATAGGAGGTAAAACACTGTCGTTGCCAGGTCCCAAGTCCTTGATGAGAAAAGTGGAGGGTTGCGTTAGGTAGTCGACAGCCAGCGTAAAACTTGTTGAATAATAATGACATGAATTATTTAAGAAATTGTGTTAATGCTAGGGCGTCCCCTGGAAGCGACGCGCTGTATAGCCTGAATACAGCGACAAGTGTGCAAGGGTCGCTGCACCGCCGCCCGGGTGCAGTGTTAAATAGGCAAGGGTTCCCACATCAAGGACGGATGTGGGCAAAGAAGCTAGTCCATGAAACTAAAATTAGGATAGGAACTTGGAATATAGGTTCCCTTATAAGAAAATTAATGGAATTAATAGATATTATGATTCATAGGAAGATAAATATTCTGTGCATTCAGGAAACTAAATGGGTTGGAGAGAAGGCTAAGGAGATTGATAGTTTAGGATTTAAACTTTGGTATTCGGGTAGGAGTCGTACTAGAAATGGTGTAAGCGCGATTTTAAATAAGAGTTTGAAGGATAATGTTATAAATATTAATAGAATTGGAGATAGAATTATAGCTTTAAAGATTATTGTTGATGCTAAGATTGTTAACATTATAAGTGCTTATGCTCCCCAAATGGATTTGGATATGAGTTCAAAATTAAAATTTTGGAATAACTTAGAAGAATTAATACAAAAGATACCTCTTGAAGAAAGAGTTTTTATTGGAGGAGATTTAAATGGACATGTTGGTAGAGATGTAGATGATTTTAAAAGCATTCATTATGGCCATGGGTTTGAAATGATAAATGAATGTGGTAAGTCCATATTATATTTTTTTTTAACTTATGATTTTTTAATTGCTAATACCTTATTTAAGAAAAGGAATGAGCATCTCATTACTTATAAAAATGGATATAGTACAACTCAGATTGATTATTTTCTTATAAGGAAATTAGATTGTTTAGATTATAAAGATTGTAAAATTATTCCGAGTGAAAATTTATGTACCCAACATCGTTTATTAGTTTTGAACTTGAAGATAATGTGACAGAAAATAAAATATAAAGTAAAATGATATTCTAGGATTAGATGGGGTCATTTAAAGAATATTAACAAAAATATTTTTGAGAGTAAGATTTTAGATCTTAAGATTTTGTCTGTGAATGAGGATGCTAATGTTATGTGGGAAAAAGTGGCTAGTGATATTAAGAATATTGCAAAAGATGTGCTTGGAGTTTCAAAGGGAAAGCTCCTAATAGTAAAAATAGTTGATGGTGGAATCCAAATGTGCAAGAAAAGATTAAAAATAAGAAGATTTGTTATAAAAATTGGTTTAAGTGTAAAAATTCTGATAATTAGAAAATATATAAAGAAGCACGTAAGGAATCTAAGAAAGCAATATGCGATGCAAAGAGTTTAGCTTTTAGTGATTTATATAATAGATTAGATACTAAGGAGGGAGAAAGATATATGTATAAATTAGCCAAACAAAGATATAGGAGTAGTAAGGATTTAGTTCAAGTGAAGTGTATTAAGGATGAAGATCAAAAAATACTTTTTTTAGAAGATGATATTCAACAAAGGTGGATGAGATATTTTGCTAAACTTTTTAATGAAGAATGTGAAAATAAAATTGACTGTAGTGACCTTAGCACCCTAAACGAAAATAAAGATTTCTGTTTTTATCGGCGTATTAGCAAAACTGAAGTTAGAGAGGCTTTAAAGAAAATGAAGGGTGGAAAAGCTATTGGACCTAATGATATTCCAATAGAGGTGTGGAAATGCTTAGGAGATGAAGGAATTTCTTAACTTTCTAAACTTTTTAATACTGTTTTGAATACTAAAAAGATGCCAGATGAGTGGAGAATGAGTGTGTTAATCCCTATTTTTAAGAATAAATGTGATGCACAAGATTGTGCGAATTATAGAGGAATTAAGTTAATGTGTCATACTTTAAAATTATGGGAACGAGTTATGGAGCATAGGTTGCGGCGTGATACTAATGTTTCTCAAAATCAATTTGGATTCATGCCGGGTAGGTCTACTAGGGAAGTCATACATTTATTAAGAGGTTTGATGGAGATATAGAGAGAATAATGAGGATTTACATATGATATTTATTGATTTAGAAAAAGCATATGATAAAGTTCCAAGAGAAGTGCTATGGAGAGTTCTTGAAAAGAAAGGGGTTAATAACGCTTATATTCAAATCATTAAAGATATGTATGCAGGAGCTATTACTTGTGCTCAAACACAAGGTGGTTTGACCAAGTATTTCCCTATTTCGGTTGGATTACATCAAGGATCAGCCTTAAGCCCATATCTTTTTGCTTTAGTCATGGATGTTCTTGCTTGACATTTGCAAGAGGATGTACCTTGGTGTATACTTTTTGCTTATGATATTCTTCTTGTTGATAAGACTAGAGAGGGAGTTGAAGGTAAACTAGAATTGTGGAGGTCAACCTTAGAGTCTAAAGGTTTTCGCTTGAGTAGATCTAAAACAGAATATATGGAGTGTAATTTTAGTAATAATAGACCTAGTGAATAGACCTAGTGAGGGGATTGTGACTTTGGGCGATCAAGTCATTAATAAGAGTATACGTTTTAGATATCTTGGATCTATTGTTCAGAGTGATGGTGAAATAGATGGGGATATTATCAACAGAATCCAAGTTGGATGGTTGAAGTGGAGGAATGCATCGGGCTTATTGTGTGATAGAAAAGTACCCCTCAAACTTAAGGGATAATTCTATAAGATGGTGGTGAGACCTGCAATGCTTTATGGTGCCGAATGTTGGCAATTAAAAAAGAAGCATAAGTCTAAGTTAGGTGTTGCAGAGATGAGGATGCTTAGGTGGATGAGTGGCTTTACCCTTAGAGATAGGATACGAAATGAGCATATTCGTGAAAAGGTCGGAGTAGCTCCAGTGGAAGATAAGATTAGAGAGAATTGCCTTAGATGGTTTGGTCACATAAAACGGCAGCCTCCCGATGACCCGGTTAGGAAAGTAGAGATCTTAGATTTGACTTATGTTAAGAAAGGTAGAGGTAGACCTAAAAAGACTTGGTTAGAAAATATTAGAAATGATCTTTCTTTATTAAATTTAAACGAGAATTTGACTTTTAACAGGACACAATAGAGAAAAAGGATTCATGTAGCCGACCCCACATAGTGGGATAAAAGCTTGATGATGTTGTTGTTGTCTCTAATAGGAGGTAAGGGATTAGGGTTAGGGTTAGGTGATTATTTGCTGATTTTCTGATTTTTCTCTTAGGTGTTTGGGCTCTAGTCGCCAGCTAGAGATTTGGAGAGACAGATCTTCCTCTCGAATCAGAGATCCATTGTATCTTGTTGTTTTTCTTCTATTTTCCTATCAATTATCAAGTCCCCTAGTGTCTTACCTAGAGATTTCTCTCAAAATCTGTTTGATCCTTGCTGAAATTTGCAAACTCAGCCAAGGATTTCTTAATTTCTGCCCTGATACCCTATCATTAACATACTAACAATGTTTGGCATGGTAATTGAAACTGAACTGCAACATGCACAAAAACATATTGGCCTTTGTCAAGCACAAAAAATTACAACAATGTATGTGGGCAACTTCAAACTAACAAATTGCTGACAAAGATAAGTAGAAAGTTACCTTGGGTTGAGAGAAGGCCAAGTTCTTTATTTTTGAGAAATGCTTAGATGAACCGCCTTCTACGACATAAGAAGCCAGAGTGAAAGGAGCTCCAACAAAGCCTAATACAGCAGCTTCTCCTTTTACCTGAATCAAGCAAGGCATTGGTTTCTAATAGAAGACATTAAGATATGCCAAACTGCTGCAGCAAGATAAAACAAACATGAAGGAAATAACATTAGAGATTTAAAAAAAATGATTAACCAAGAAGAATATACAGATGTTATGAGGACTCATACTTCTTTCAGGCAGCTAACTGAAGTATCATTCAAAAGACTAGAAGATAAATGCATCTTTAAATGTCTAAGTCAGCCAATCAATAAGTTTTTGCTGTTAAAGATAGACATATCAATCCCAAAGTTACTTCTACCTATCTCACTTTTAAATAAAAAAGCAAATCACCATGTCTGCATGCACGCATATCAATACATATCACCATGGGTGCGCACAACCCTGTGTGTGCTTATGCTCAAAACTGTGAGATAACCAAGTAAAGTAGAAGACACAGAAAACTATGAAGTGTATCAAAGTGACTTCATCATTTTTAACAACTTAACAGCATATTTAGAGTATGAGAGTACTTCTATTCAACATTTCAACTTTTAGTACTTATCAAACTTCAACATGTAGGTGACATTATGCATGCAAGGTAGAAAGACAAGGATTAAATAAAACACAGAAAAAACAAAAGCACATGGCATAAAAGTTTTCCATTCGGGCAACAAAAAAGAAATATGAAATGGAAAATGATTCTTTCATCAAATACATTCACATTTGAAATGGTGCCCTGTCAGCCAGTTATGTATTAGCTTATGTAGCATTTTTTAAGAGAAATAATTATGTTTGATTCTTATTGTACATGCAAATCTTAAATCTTCCGCAAAATAAAAAATAAAGAACGTCGTCCACATAGAGAAGGCATTTCAAACAAAACTAAGCTCTTACACCCTTAAAAAAACTATTCCATCCAATTATAAGAAACTTCACCCAAACCCTATTTTTAGATAATTATTTATTTGCTAAATACCTAATATATGGGTAAAAAACTTGTTTTAGTATGCTGAAGATGAAGAGCCGCATGAAGGATGAACAGAGCTGGGTATTGATTTGCTCAATTTAAAATATACCTTTTCCCCATAAGCAGCCCAAATGGTACCAATTTAAATGTGCATCTCATTAATGCAGTTACTAGTAGAGTGTTTGGGAGGTGATAGATAAATGCTTAACTATATAAGGAGATTATGGTAGAATATATCCTCTTAATTAAGGATATGATTTCAATTATTTATTTCCTTATTGTATCCTCCTTTATGCAGATTTGTAGGCCTTATTACAAATCAATGAGACACAATAATCTTATAATTTTTTTCTTCTCAACACCTCTCAAGATGGTCTCAGAGCACATTTAAAAGTTGGCAATCCCCTTTGCTACCTCATCCATAGCCCTACTTGAGTATCACACAGTCGGACCCACCCCTACCCCATATCCCAATCAGTGCTCAATCTTCAGCATTCAAAAGTTTCACTCTGGTGCATCTTCGACAACCCCCACCCAACCACACTTTGCCCTGCCCCTACCACATTCCCTTTGAGCTCACTCCCACACATAGTTGCATTGTCGCACTTTTGCACTTGAAACCCTACTGATCCTATGAAGCCACTTGCTTGTCTTTATCACTACCCTCGATAGTTCGTCGCTAAGAAGTGCTTACCCCATCAAAATCGATTGTCCCTCCCTCGCACTTGTTCCAGCAATAGTGCAACATCATGCTCATTGCATGTCATTGTAGATAACTACCACAGTAGCAAATCTAGACTTTGTCTACACTATCATGCATGCTAGCTTTGCTCTACACTCACTTGCTCTTTTGGCCCTCTCTACTTAGTTTTCAATGTTTCACGCTTGATGAGTTGACATTTTCTTCATTTTTCATGGTATTATAGCCTCGCCATTAGTACCTATAATAAATTTAACAATACTAATTATCTCTTATGGTCACTAGCCTTTTGTTTTCTTGATGGTTCAAGGGCAAGCTTTCTCAACTTGATGCAGCCCCACTAACTCATGACGATGCTATTAAGTTCTCAAAAATGGCAGACATCTGATTATACCATCCTCACTTAGCTCCTTAATAGTCACTAAATTGCCTCGACATAAATGTTATGTAACTGATAGGAAATACTTGAGTTCAAGTAAACCTACCGAACCGGATGAGGGAAACAGCAATAAAACTGCTGTTTGCAACAGT
Organism: Dendrobium chrysotoxum; assembly: GCA_019925795.1. Taxonomy (NCBI): domain Eukaryota; kingdom Viridiplantae; phylum Streptophyta; class Magnoliopsida; order Asparagales; family Orchidaceae; genus Dendrobium; species Dendrobium chrysotoxum. Next base: position 40,268,261 of record CM034307.1, on the reverse strand, counting down.
AAAACAGTGGGAAAACAGGAAAAATAGAGGAAATTTGAGAGAAAACCCAAGCAATAGACTTGTATTCCACTAGGTGATGAAAGAAAACAACAAACGATACAATGTTCTTCAATTCGAGAGGAAGAACAACTCTCCAAATATCCGGCAATGTCAAGAGCCCAAGAACACAAATCCTAGATCTCAAATTACATTCAAATTCAAGATATCCCCTAATTCCCTCCTATTCCCCTAATTAATAACAACGGAGAATTACAAAATACCTAAACTGCCCTTACATTCAAAATTTCCCCTCCAAAACTTGCATTAAGCCCATCATGGGGCCCACAGGACTTCCGCCCCCTCCCCCTCCCTGCTGCTTCCTCCGCCTAGCATAGACCAGGACTGGTCCAGGCTGGACCGGTCCAACCGGCCCCTCCTGGGCCGGCTTGTGCGTAACAGTAACCTTCTATCACTCTCATTGTATCGTTCAAGATATTAGCTCAAAAAAAAAAAAAAAAGATTAATGGAGATCTTGAAGTTGGTAGAGTCTACTGCCTAAAAATTGATGTTCCTTCTATTCTTTCTTCCACCATTACTCTATTTCATTAGCACTATCAACTGGTTGATTCTCTTATTGGCATACTTCGAGACTTTGTTTCTAGTACCTCATTTAGACTAAAATTCAACTTTCATGCACATGAATTGGGTAAATACATTGTCTCGTCATTCTCATCCTTTTGAATTAATTAAACTTTCATGCGCTAATCCAATCCGTAAGTACACAGGCTTTCACTATTTTGTAATATTGATTAAAGATTCCTCACGGGTTATATGATTAAATTACTTAAATATTGCTATGAAATTCTTCATCTATTACAAACATTTATTAAAAAATAAAATATTTAATTTTCAACTTTCATCAAAACATTACATATCAATAGTGCTTTGGAATTCTTACGATCATAGTTTTGCACATCACATCAAATTTCTTGCCCTTATACCTTTCAATAGAATTGTATCATTTAAACGAAAAATCTGCCACCTTTATGTTTTCATGACCTTAACATGTCACTTAAATATCCCTCCACAATATTTGGGGATGCTATCATCACTGCTTATTATCTCATCAATCGAATCCCTTCTCCATTGCAAGACCAAAAGCTCACACATCTTCATTCTTCATCCCGATCAAGCTCCTTTTCCCCTTACTCCCTACTTTGTTCATGTGTTTCGCTCGCCAAACAACCTCACTCCCTGTATTATTTGGTTCATACTTTGTGCATAAGAAAGGTTATCAATGTTATGAACAACTTGCAAAACAATTGCATACTGCGCTCAATGTAACTTTTTATTAGACAAGCCTCTTCTTTTCCCTCTCTTTCGGGATTAAGCCCCCCCCAACAGCACCTCCCACCACATTTAAGATCCGATTAAGCATTCACCGATCTCTGAGCCATCTAACCAACATCTTTGTATTGCCCTCCAAATAGGTAAAAGAGAATGTACTACTCATCATATTCATCCTATTCACCCTTTATGTTATTAGATCAACTAACCATTTAGTTTCAAAATTTCACCTTGTCTTCATGGTATGTTTCTGTTCCAGTACATACCAAGATGCACTGTAGCATAGGTTATGAAAACATGACAGCAATGTCGAAATAAATGTTCTTCTCAGTCGTCACGCCTAGTATCTGTTCATCCCCCACCCAAGGGAAAACCAATTGATTATCAATTGGTATTGACTATAAAATTTCATTATGATATAATAATTGATCACTACAGGATTCAGCTAGTTGCATAAGGGTTCATGAATATATATAGGATCAACTCTTTTAACACCTTTTCCCACGTTCACTTAAACTTTCCTTAGATTCTTCTATTTGTGGCCATCAATTAAGGTTAAACTATACTACAAATGGATGTTCGTAATATATTTTTTATGAGCCATAAAAAGCCATTTATGTGAAACAGCCTACCAGAGTTGTCATTCAAGGGCAGAATCATATATTCTCAAGAAGGCTATCTATAGCCTTCAATCGAGTCCACAAGTATGGTTTGACAAATTGTGTAATGACCTAGCAAATATTCGTCTTCAAAGCAACACAACATATCACCTTCATCAAGCGTACTTCTACTGGATCTAATACTCATTATATTGCTGACATCTTATTCATGGGAAATAGCCAACGCGATATCTCTATCAAAAGTGCTTCATCACTAAAGATTTAGGACGACCTAAATACTTCTTTAGGATTGAGTTCATCTATAAATATGAAAATTTTCTTTCTCAAATAAAAATATGCATATTAACCTCATTGAAGAAATAGGCCTACTTAATCATAAACCTATTAACACACCTACGGATACTCAAACTACAATTGATGATTTAAATGCATCTCTTGATGATCCATCTTCATATCACAAATTAGTGGGCAACCTCATTTATCTAACTATTATGAGACCTGAAATCTCTTTTGTTGTTGAAGTGATAAGTTAGTACCTGCAAAATCCAAACATTAGTAAGCTATTTTTAGCATCTTTAAATATATAAAGGCCTCCTAAAAATGGATTGCTTCAGAAAGAAATCGAAGAATTTGAAGATTGAAACATTCTCCAATGATGATTATCCTAGTTTTATTAAAGACAAGATTAAACCACTGAATATTGCATTTTTGTTTGAGAAATTTGGTCACTTGGTAGAGCAAGAAAAAGACATTTGTAGCAAGACCAAGTGCTGAAGCAGAATAAATATGGCACATTCTGCACTTGAATTGATGTAGAAAAAAACTCCTATATGAGAATTTTATTTCGCTATTATTTAGCCTATGACTTTATATTGCAAAAATTGTGCCACTATCCAAATTGCTAGCCATCATATTTTTTTATGAATACACAAAACAACTTATTTATAAGCCATCTTACAAGTAAATAAGACATAATGATTTTGTTTTTCATCCCAATACCTCCCAACAGACTTAAATCAGGTGTATGGCATTACTTATATGAAATATTACCTCCTCCCTTAATATTGACAATGCCTCGCCTACATAGGGAACTGATTCTTCTGGAACAAACTCCGTTACTCCAGCAACATCATTAGCTGTTCTTAGTGGATCATGTATAACTGGACCTTTTCCTTTGAGAATGTCAAATGGAATGTTCATACCTGGCAAGGGGGTTAATATATCTGAGAACAATATGACCTGCAATACCAGGATAGAACAGGGTTTTAGAAACAGTACAAGAATAAATATCCACCAAAGTAATAAGGTAAGTCACTTGTTCCCCATAAAATCAGCAACTCTTATTTCTGTCAGGCTTAGTTTTGTTGTAATATTGCTTCAAGGAGCTCTACTAAACCTATCAGACCTGAAAAGCTGTGCTCTGAAGAATTTGTGCATGCCCCTATTAAAACAATTTCTTTAAATGACAGCTAGAATGCCTTCGTTTATGGATGCAGTCATTTCTGGCCATTTTCTTCAATGAAGAAAAAGAATAAATCAACAATTTGATGAAGAGGAGCATCTTTCTTGAGAGATATGGAATTAAAGCCGTGATTGATCACCTTCACAAAAGTTGTTCCTTGTTATATTGATGTTCCATAAAATAATTATTTTACATCACTCTATTCTATAAGTTTATTGTCAAAGTAGCTATCCAAGCATCAATTGTCAAAGAGTGTATGACAGCCGCACAAGCAAACTCATAATTCCCTGCCTCATTTGCCCAATCTTATCTTCAAGCACGCAACTTAAGAGTAGAGAATGATAGGTTTTGCGTCATCTTCTGCTATAAAAACAATTCATGTGTGAACATGTCGAGTTGATAAGCCTTGCAATATTTCGTTAAATGCAGCTGGATACCCAGTATTATGGTATTACAGTCAAAACATTATATACAATTTTTTAAATGATACAAGGAATTCAGAATCCCAGCTGAACAACAATGCTATAAGAAATCAACTACTGTTTTCTCCATTAGGAACTATTCCCGGCTAGCTTTTAACTATAAGTGCATATATTTACAACGGACAAAGTAAAAGTATATCCCCTGAAACAGTTATAATAGACAGCCATGTCACTACTTAAAAAAGCATGGTAATCTGCTGCGTCTTGGAAGTAAAAACAGCAAGCAAATGAGAAGAAAAAATGCAGGAACACAAAGATAGGGGCTGAATTTTTATTTCTCCTTTAATAATAATACAAGATACAATTGCTACTATTCGAGAGATAGATCAGCTCTCCCAAAAACCCTAGCCGTCGCTAGGAACCTTGGACAAACCCTAGAAATAAAATTCAGCAAACAAAAGATGATAAACCTAGACAAAACTACCCTTTAAATAGCTCTCACGCACAATAAACACAATTAGAATCTTCATAAATAGCATAAACACAACTAGGAAAGTTTCCTAAATAATTAAAACCTTCCTAAACAGCATAAACATAATTATGAAATATTCCTAAATAATTAAAACCTTCCTAAACAACATAAACGCAATTAGGAAACCTTCCTAAATAGCTCCCCTTGATTCATCCTCCTCACATAATGAATAATAGCTCCCTTGGGCCCCACAAGGGGCCTCCCCTTGGCGTATCATAATCCTCCAGGGTAATAAATAATCTTATTACCTCATATACCTATAACTAATCTGTTGTGTAAGAACCGGTCTAGCCGGCCGATTCAAGTAAACCGATCAGTTATAAAACAGACAAGGACGGACAAAACGAGCTAAACACGCGAAGCAGGCGGGTCGAGCAGCCAAATCCGCAAGCATAGGAGCTTCGGGAGGGGTAGAATCGTGAAATCGAGCAAGGAAATGTGTTCGAATGCGAAAAGTAACGACCCCTCGTGTGAGATAACTGCGTTTCGCTCGCTCCTATGGAATCAAACGAACGAAAGGGACCGAAAGGCAGCCAAGAGGAAAAAAAAGGAACTTTTCTTATTTACAGGTGGCTTCGTCATTTCAAGACGACGGAGAGGGAGATGAGGCAAGATTGAGAGAGAGAAGAGGAGGAGGAAATCGGCACTTGTGAGCAAGCCGCTGAAGGGAAAACTGCATTCATGAGGATTAGAAATAAAGGTAAAAGTATTTCGCTTTATTTTGTTATATGTTTAACTAATATATCGATTAATTTTAAAATAAGCTTAATATTTATAGAAAAGTTTTATTTATAATTAATATGTTAAATTAATATGAATCTAACTAAGAAGAATAAATAAAAGTATGAGATAATATATGTATTTTGAAAGGAGGGAATTATATTTTTATATTAAATCTAAAATATCTTAGAAAATAATCAAATTAAATTATAAGATTAATTGCAAATAATTAGAGAGAGAATGTTTGGGAGGTTATGATATTTAAAATATGGATTTTAATTGAAAATGCTAATTAAGAAAATTAATTACACAGATAAAAAATTTATTAAGAGGTTTGATGGAGAAATATAGAGAAATTAAGGAGGATCTACGTATGATATTTATTGATTTAGAAAAAGCATATGATAAAGTTCCAAGAGAAGTGCTATGGAGATTTCTTGAAAAGAAAGGAGTTAATAACGCTTATATTCAAATCCTTAAAGATATATGTATGCAGGAGCTATTACTTTTGTTCAAACACAAGGTGGTTTGACCAAGTATTTCCCTTTTTCGGTTGGATTACATCAAGGATCAGCCTTAAGCCCACATCTTTTTGCTTTAGTCATGGATGTTCTCACTAGACATTTGCAAGAGGATGTACCTTAGTGTATGCTTTTTGCTGATGATATTCTTCTGGATGATAAGACTAGAGGGGGAGTTGAAGGTAAACTCGAATTATGGAGGTCAACCTTAGAGTCTAAAGGTTTTTGCTTGAGTAGATCCAAAACGAAATATGTGGAGTGTAATTTTAGTAGTAATAGACCTAATGAGGGGATTGTGACTTTGGGCAATCAAGTCATTAATAAGAGTACACGTTTTAGATATCCTGGATCTATTGTTCAGAGTGATGGTGAAATAGATGGGGATATTATCAGTAGAATTCAAGTTGGATGGTTGAAGTGGAGGAATGCATCGGGCTTGTTGTGTGATAGAAAAGTCCCCCTCAAACTTAAGGGAAAATTCTATAAGATGGTGGTGAGACCTATAATGCTTTATGGTGCCGAATGTTGGCCATTAAAAGAGAAGCATATTACTAAGTTAAGTGTTGCAGAGATGAGGATACTCAGGTGGATGAGTGGCTTTACCCTTAGAGATAGGATACGAAATGAGCATATACGTGAAAATGTTGGAGTAGCTCCAGTGGAAGATAAGATTAGAGAGAGTCGCCTTAGATGGTTTGGTCACATAAAACGGCGGCCTTCCGATGACCCGGTTAGGAAAGTGGAGGTATTAGATTTGACTTATATTAAGAAAGGTAGAGGTAGGCTTAAAAAGACTTGGTTAGAAAATATTAGAAATGATCTTTCTTTATTAGATTTAAACAAGAATTTGACTTTTAACAGGACACAATGGAGAAAAAGGATTCATGTAGCTGACCCCACGTAGTGGGATAAAGGCTTGATGATGTTGTTGTTGTAGTGATAAATGATGTATTAATAATATAGAAAATATTAATTAAATAAAAAATAGAGTAGGAGAAAGAGAAAGTATGTGTGTGAATTTTAATATATAAGATTTAAATTGTTATAAAAATTTTAGAAATCAATTAAATGTGAGAGCAATTAGAGGCTTTAATTAGCTACTTTGAGAAAGAGAAAGAGAGAGCGAACATGTATTTTAAAATTTAATAATAAAAGATATGAATACATATATGACATATATGATTTATGCATAACATTGAAAGTCTTGATGAAATGATATGATTAAATGTAATTATTTTATAATATGAAATAAAAAAGGGATCATGCATATTGTTCCAATTGTCTTGAGTTACTATAGTTTAGAAGCATATTTTACTCACTGAGCTGTGGCTTATTTTTAGTTGCTCTAATATTTTCAGGTATAATTTAAAATAATTAAAATGAGCAAAAGAGAAGAAAATGTGTACCGTAGACGTGACGTACCGAATGAAAGGTATTTAATTCATTTTATATCAGTTTATATTTTTTTAAGTTTTAGTGACTCTTTTAGTATATTGGAGATAGATTTAGCAAATACAAATTTAATATACCATCCAACCGTCTGTTCCCACCTCTTTAATTCGAGCATCCGGGCCGAGTCGTGACATGTTGATATTTTGTAAACTTCACAAAACAAAATTCTTAAAATAAAATTACAAATAAAAACTATTTTAATTGAATAATCATTCACAAATCATGTCCATAATAATGCTTCTAATAGTTCCTTAGAATTGCTGAATGAATCTTAAACCAAGTGACTCATTGAAACCCCCCAACATGGTCCATACCATAACAAGTACTTAGAAATAGAAAAAGGATTAGCAATTCATTTTTCATAACAAAGAAAGTCATATTAAAATCAAAGATGTAAGTTAAGCATATTACATCACTGTTAAAATCAAAACTTGGATTCATCTCATAGAGAAATGTCTTAAGAATACTTTGAGGTAAGAGTACAAGGATAATTTTAAGGTATATTTTATAAAAATGCATTAGCCCGACTATATTGTATAAATTTGAGTGTTGGGCAATCCATGAGCCATTGATATGCATGTTCATGACACAAAAAAATATTAAAATGCAATAATAGCAAAGATAAGTAGAGAAATAATGACATTTGAATGATGATGGGGTAACATCTATTGAATATAAATAGTAAAAAATAGAACTATGTGGTTTAGACATGACTAATGAAAAGTAAATAATGCAACGAGAAGAAGGGATATGAAAAAGGGACATATCAGAAGTAACCAATATAAAAGTTGTGCAAAATGACTACCATAAAACAGATTTAACACCTCACGCAATACCTAGCAAGAATAGAGAATTCATGAAGTCGAACTTAATTAGTTAGTATAAGGCTAATCATGATGATTAAAAGCCAAACATTCATTTGCACAAACTCCTCAAGGTCATGGTCTATTATTTTCCATTATAATGCATCTTGAGGATCAAATTGGTCACAAACCTTTTCAGAACAACCAATATATTCCTCGACTATATAAAAATACCAATTTAGTCCCTTGACTATTCAAATAGGGATCAAATTAATCTTTCATGGGATCATTTAGTTTCCTATTTAAAAAGTCAATGGACTAAAATGAGACTTTTAAATAATCGAGGAGCATTTTAGTCCATAAAGAGTCAGGGGACCATTTTTGTAACCGACCAATTTGGGGTTCTAAACCGAACCGGCCAGCTCTCCTAATAAAGTCACGACCACAGAGGGGGGACGGTTTTGCGATCGGAACAGAAGGGCGGACAAAGCGGAACGGCCGAACTCATGCGGAAGGGTTTGGGGAGATTTCAAGTCGCCATTTTTAGCAAGTGATTGTGTTTAGGGATAAGAATCACCAACTCCTTTTCATTCATATCGCTAAAGAAGTGATAATTTTGAAAAAATTTCAACGAACGAGAGAAACGATCGAGGAGAAAAAGGGAAGCAGGTTATTGAATTTCTTCCTTCCATTTTCGTATAAATTCTCTTGTTTTGCTTTACTCAAAGTAAATGATGTTTTATTAAAGGACGAGAAAGAGATTTGGAAGCGATGAGAAGAGATTTTGAGAGAGAGAGAGAGAGAAAGATTTTGGGATTTAAAAAATCCCCTTTTTGTAAGTAAAATTCCTATCATGTAATTTTTATTAAATTTGTTATTAAATCACATTTTCATGAAAATTTATATTGTTTAATTTTAGGAATTTTTGAAGGAAAAGAGATCAAGTTGTAGGAGTTGTGTTCTTCAAGAATTCAACAAGAAAGGAAAATTGAGGCTGAGGTAAGAATTAATTAGATAGATATTTATGAAAATTTTGATGAAAGTTAACTATATGTAAATTTACCTTATTGTGTATCTCTTTAGGTTGTGACAATGATCAAAAACTTGAAAGATTCAAAGTGGATATTTGTAAAATTTCTCTTTATTGTATTTTTCTATTTCATTTTGAAAGAAGCATGTTACTTAAGTGTTTTAAGACTTGTGCTTTTTTTTTTTAAACTATTACATATAAAATAAGTAAATGTGTATACAAATACGAATATGAGAAAGAAATGGTATGTAACGAGACTACATATAAAGGAAAGAGAAAGTAAAGTTAGAAAGCATTACATACATATGATATTTATATGTATATCAAAAGTATATATGAATGAATGATATACGAATGAATGAAAAAAAAATGAAAAGAAAAGAAAAAGGAAAAAGATATGCATGTAAATTTACAGGAGTTCACCCCCGTATGATACTGGCTGGGGAAGCAACGTACCCACGCACATTAAAAAGGAAAAAGAAATGGAAATGATTGTATCTTAATTAATACATTTAGACGGTTCTCCTGTACAAATTAAAATGGATATGAAAATGAATTGAATGTCAAATCTATTAATAGAAATGTTAAATGAAAATGGATAATTATGATCGAATACAAAAAGAACTTATGTGAAATTATAAGGTTTATAATACATGAAAGATGTATGTATATTGATTTGATATTAAGAAAGAAAGAAGTATAAGAAGATGTATATATATTATGATATATTTATTTTACTATTTTATAATTGACAATGATTACCCACTGAATTTACACTGTAAACTCAACCCATCCAACTAATATTTCAGGTAAGTCTCCAAAGAATTGAAAAATGGCTGAAAGAGAGGAGTACGTCTATAGAAGATGGCGTGCAAATGAAAATAGGTAATTTATAATTTATACAAATGTTGAGTATTCGAGGAAATTATGAAATAGTGGCTCTTCAGTTGTTTTGAGAAGTTGTATGTTAAAATTGTTTATGATATGAATTGAATTGTTACTACCATCCGACTTTTCGTTCCCGCTCATTAAGTCGAGTTTCCGGGCCGGGTCGTGACAATTTTGGTTCTAATCTGCATCTTAATATCCAAATGACTTTCTTGGGAGGAATTAGAGGTGGCCTATCCCAAGAATCAGTGATATTCAAGCGTCATGCTATGATTGCATCTCCAACTAGCAATTTTTTGTTCAACGCCGCAGAATCAGTGATATTCAAGCGTCATGCTATGATTGCATCTCCAACTAGCAATTTTTTGTTCAACGCCGCATAATAGCTTTAAGCCTATGTTGCAAAGACGCTGCAAATGTTTGTAAATGAGGATTCTTCTTTTCCTATACCTTTTAAATAATGGTATTGCATGTTTACTTCACATATCCTCCTCATGGTGTCTCAAAGTTTCTCTTGTCAGAAATTTCCATTACCCAGTAGATTTTCATGAAGCCTTCATTCAAATTTACAGAATTCTTGTACTTTATGTTTTAATTACTACTCCATGAAAAGCAAGGGAATTAAAGATAGAAATAAGCTCAGTATATATATATATAAGCTACCCCAAAGTCAATTCACATATAGGTCGCAGTTAGCAAAATTCAGTAGATTACAAAAATCAGTTTAACTTAGGACATTCTTTATGAAGGTTTCAATACAACGATGTGTCGGGCCATGAGCAATTTATCCCTAATACATAGCTTAAACCTCATTACCGCCCCTTTCATAGCTGCTGGAAGGTCCTAATTATCATTCATCAGTCTGCATTATGTGATATCTCAGCACATATACACATTTACCAATAACTGGAAAAGAAATTGGGTTAGGAGCTCCAGATACAAATCTGTATAAAAACTGCAAGATAAATAATCAAAAGAAAAGAACAATTGATCAAATATATAAGACACGTACAATATCAACAAGACAACTGTTTTGTGCTATAAAATGACACTTGAACTCACTTTTTGGTTCTAGAACAAAATTAGTTTTTCTTCAATATCTGATCAAAATTTCCTTTTCTTTTTTATCATTTGTCTTGCACTTCAAACACAAATTTGTATCAGAAGCCCCTGAACCAAATTCCCCCCACACTCAATGACTAGTGTCGCATTGTCATATTGTCATAACAGTTCTCAAGCCTCACAAGTCAGAGTATAATTGACCATCACTATATGATGTGTTTTATTTGCTGTATTTTGAAATATCTTAGAATGATACTGAAAGAATGTCATTATCCAAACAGTCGGCAAGACACCTACAGAACAAAAATGTTATTCTAAGTTTGACGCTTTTAAATGCCTTTATACAGCTTAGATTTCCATATAATCATTCACAAGATAAACAAGATATACCGCTTAAATTTAAATACTTTTAAATTTCCATATAATCAGTAATTAGCAATAAGCTAGAGTATTGCATGGGCATTTTTGTCATCTCTTCCATAGCAATGTACTTATCATCATAAATCTACTCTCTCTCTCAGCACTTATATAAGAGTTATTTTGGCAACCTCTTTATTTGGGATGAAAACGTTAAGCTTCCAATTATTAAACTGAGTCTCAGAGTGACTCGTATGGGTTTTGTTTGAGGTAAAATTGGGTTAGACTGCTTTTCCGTAACTTTTGAGAGCTGGAAAAATTGGTGGCCAATTGGCTTTTGAAGTTAAAAAGGTATTGATAGAACCTTGTGGTAACTTCAAGAACCATAATAGTGCAGCCCCGTCTAGTGTTGTCAAGAACAGTTTGCATTGCATGCCATCAAACATGATGAATGGTGCTGATATGGCTTCCCCTTATAGATAGGTAATTGGGAAAACTTAAACTTGGCAAGCAATGGCTTGACATTATTTATCTATGAGCACCAAGTTTGTCTTCGTTAACCAATCAGTTTTAAATACTGAACTGCTAATAAATTGCACCTCATTATTTTTCTCTGCGCACCCTGTAAGGATTAAGGAGGCATATCTTGTTATTTGGTCAGGAGTAACAGGCTATGAGCTAAAAATAGTATGAGCATAGCTTGTCTTCTTTTCACTTGGCTCTATGTTGCTTGGCTTGATGAAAATTGGCCCTACATTTTATTATCAATGAATTAGCATCTCTCACCTCCACATGGCATTACAAATTGACATAATATGCTGCTGGAAGTGCGCAAATTCCTTTGCTAGTTGAATGGTTGTCACCTCCTCTTGCTCTTTCTGCACCTACTTGAATTGTTGGAGATTTTCTTCTTGCTCCTCTTCTTCATGATAAACTTCTGGATTATATGAGGTACGTTTCTTCTTCATAATGATTGTCAACACTAGCATTGATCTTCAATCTTTTCATCATAGTTATCAAGAAAAACATCAAAAATATTAATCTGCTGGTTTTATAAGGAAGTGAATATAGCTTGAGAGTTGTAATATAACACAAAGCAAAGTCACACAAGATGACCACGACAAGGAGAAATCTAGTAGAAATAAGAAATTATTATGGCGTACAAGAGATTTACAAAACAAAATAAGTAATCCTGGGAGAATAGGTCCCCTACTCTACATACCACACTAAGTTATATAGTGTCCCTGTTATATGATCTTACTTCCTCCTAATGTGTTCATTGGGATGTTAAAGCTTGCAAAGAAGGAAGAAGAGTCAATTGGCTCTAACCAAGTAGCTATATCTCGACAAAACTAAATTCAAATTTACCAAACCCTACCCTACAAATAAAAGAGTCCAAATAGTTCATTCTTGAGACCTATGGTTTTTCTAGGCTGAAAATTTCTAAGTATTCCAAAAATATTCTACATACTTCCTTGGCTTTCCAGTGTTAATAGAGTGCTCAATTTGGTTTCAATAATAACAGGTTTACAGTTTTTTGTAAATTCCATTTCATTCATTATTATTTTCCTAATACTGCGTTAACATTGCCCATCTACAGAGCTCCTACGTAAATCTTTTTTCTACATATTGTTTTCTTCTTAGTTGTTTTCTTCAATACTGAGTGGTTTTAAGGTTTCCTCCTCAGCCTTAAAAAAATATCATTAGGTTTATTCCTTAGACCCATAAAAGGATAGGTTGAGGTTTACCTTTTTCAGTCACGGGTAAAAGAGTTATATAGGATTGTGCCTTTGCCCTAGGAAAAGATTCAAGAGTTATACACCTTGAACTTGGGAAAAAAAGGGAGGTAAGGTGGCTTCCTGCCAAAACTACTGCAAAGCAAAGGGTTGTAAATGGTTTCAGCTTGACTCAAATTTCAAAGCTTGCCTATAGAGAAATCATAACTACAAGCTTGGGGAATAGATATAAGCTTGAAGAGCCAAATCACAAATTCATAACCAAATAGCTATGCACTTCACATTGTCTGCAACCTCTATGCAATCTCCCTCTATTCTAAGGGCAAAATTTAACCTTTCCATTAAATTAGTTTCTACATACATTTCACAATCTAGGAATATTAGTGCTAGTTTACAGTTTCAATCTGTGAAATACAGCCAACTCATCCTCTAGGTTGTGCCAAGTTCAAATGCTGTTCTCCCCAAAAAGAACTCTTTTACATCTCTCCTTGTAGAAGTGAGCGTATTAAAGATTCATGGATAACGGGTCACTGGCCTTGAAGATCTAGGGCAATTTCCTTGCTTATACAAGACAGACCTTGACTGCCGAAAGTCTGATATGCCCTGCCTAGTAATAGGGAGCACCATTTTGTCACCCATAGGAAGGAAGAGAGGGCTCAGCAAGCAGGTCTTCCCATCTTTACCAAATGCAAACAACCCCCAGAGGGGGGAGTCTGCATAACAAGAGCAGGCAGCAGACATGGTGCATGGGACCAACACTTCTTTTTCTCGCCACGCCAGCCACTTTATTCAATCAATCATATGTTTCAGACATTAGGGACCGAGAAGTCTATGAATTACATTTATCAAATCCTCAAGCTAGTTAAGTGTTCATAAGACACGTGGTGTGGGTTTGGTAGTTGGAAAAAACCATACCATGTCTCTTGCACCATGAAGAATTTCTGACTGAACTTGAAAACACTTAAACTGCAAAACGTCATCAAAAGTTTACATGAGAATCAGTTTTTTCATCAGGCCTGGTCATGGGGTATCCATCATTTTAAAAATAATTTCATATGTAAATGAAGCAATAGCAAGAAAGAACCTTATCCCCAATATGATAGAATAATAGCCAGTTAAACAATTGAAGCAGTTAAACTTCAGAAAAAGCCAGATGAGTTTGCATGCTGAAGGATTCTCAACATGTCAAGCTGCATAAAATAATGAAATTCAAACAATTTTGTGTTGAGCAATTATCCAGGTAGTTGTAAAAAGGCAGAAATTCCAGTTATCAACATAGAAGACAAAAAAGATTTAGGAGGGAAAAAATAAATCTGCAAGAAAAATTATGTCAAAAAAAATCATACCCCATCGGGCTTGAAAACTTTCCATGGTTGTAGAGAAATTTCAACAACAAGATCTACGTTTTCTGATCTTTCACGAAATGAAGGGTACCTTTCACATATCATTTGGTAGCTCTGCCAAAGCATTAAAAAGGAAAGTATTCATTAGTTTTGAATGATAACATTCCTAAAGAGTGCCTAAGAAAGAGAGAGAAAGAAAATGCTTAACGTGTATTGCATAAATTTCAAATTAAAGAAAAAAATTAAAATAAACCACATGTAGGATTTTATCATTCCAGACATCAATTGGGTCAAGCTAGCCCATAAACCCAAGAAACCAATCCTCTAAAGCTCCAATATGCAAGCTATAATGGGAATAGGCTTAAGTGTGCTAACCACATTGGGCTCAGGGCTAGCCTAAGAGCTAATTAACATTTTAAAAGTCCCACGATAAGTCCCAATGATTGATGTTGAGCTAGTCAAAATAAAAATAAAAATAATTGTAGAGACATTGTTTGAATTCATAACCGACATAGCTAAAATCCTACTAGTAGGAAAAATAATCATTTGCTCGTATTGTGTATATGTTAATCTTCGTATGTGATCTACAAATCACCTAATGTAATGTAATGACAATGGAAGAAAACAGCAGCAATTTTACAGGAAATCAACTTACAATGCAAAGTTTACGTGAAAAGGATACTCATATATCACAAATTTTGTCAAATGGAGACCATCATGATATGTCCAAAATGTCAAAAACAATCAAGATAGACCTCCGCATTGCGTGAATTGTGAGATGAGAATGGCTTGCACATATGAGGATATGCAAGGGAGATGGATTAATGGAGAGCATGCACACATACACAATCTTTATATATATATAATGTGCATATGATTGTATATAATCATATATATTATTATATGTAAACTTTAAAAATATATAATTTATGATAAAACAAATAGATTAATAATATATTTTTATTTAAAAAATAGTTTATTAAAAACTTTAAATATATTTTTATTAGGGGTAGCAGATGCCACTCCCACCTTCATTATGATGCCACTGCAAGCAGCACCAACATAGGAATTAAGGGCCAAGCAGCCCCCTTTTTTTAAGTGCATGACTAAGGAGCAACTTCTTAAACAAAACGTCTGGCCATGTGCCCCAAAATATTTAAAATAAAATGATAAAGCAATGACCACAAGTTTATCTATCTTATTCTCCTTTTAAAAGTTAGAATTCTTTGGTGCCTAAAAAGGGTTGTCATCTAGCCCCCTCTGATAATGTAAAAAATAAAATAAAATTCTTTCATTAAAACATTCACTATCCATTCCTTCTCTTTTTTTCCCTTCTCAAAGCACGCAAGTTCACCTTTAGCTAAGCTCCCACTTTCCTCTGTGCTCTCCATCTCCATAGCTTATTGTTTCATTCAGCCATGAAAATCTTTCAACGATGAGCAAAAAATGAGAGCTAAACTTTGAGCTCCTTTTATGCAACTAGTTCAAATTATTTCAACGCAAGAGCACAGTATTGCATCAACTGAGTTAGCAAACTTTGAGTATTTGACAATTCCAAATGCATTTTATAGTCTTGTAATGGATCCTCCACAAGCCTCTATAACATGCAAAAGATTGATCATATACCATAAAAAATAAAATTATCAAATAATAGATTGAAGAATAATTACACTTGATAGACAATTATATTGAAAATAAGGCGATGAAATATATATTTATATATGAAATGTACATAACAGGCCATTAAACTAAAAAAAAATAATCATTGAACATGCCTTCATGTACCTCCCTGCTTGCCTCATTAGCCAGACAGGAGGTCGTTCAACTTTTTCCCCTCGAACAGCATTTATCAAAAGAGGCTCAGTAGTACTAGCAACACTTGATTCTGCCTCAACCTCTACATAAAAGCATGAATATTAAACTTTAAAACCATTGCACGCTATACATAGAAAGAAAGAAGCTTGAATTCATCAACATCATCATTAGTGCTATCACAGCCATCCGCTATCGACTTTATGAATCATCATTCTTCATTTCAGTGTTATGCATGATGTCTTAGTTATATTTTCTGCATATCCTTATACGACTTTTGGTCTAACCTTTTTATTTTAAACCTTCCACAAAATAATGTTATGTCTAAGTCTTTTGGTGGATATTCTATCCTCATTTGCTTCAAATCACCTATTTTTCATCACATTATCTTGAAGTACCACTCTCTATCTACTATTACAATTCCGTCATCTCTCCTTTCTTGTTTTACATGTCTTTAACATTCTTATTTCTTCCCTTCTAACATAAATAGTGGTCCATGACCAACTTTATTTCCTTGCATGCAGCTCACTCAGGCTTGAAATTGAGAACTAAACAAAAAAACTCTATGCAAAACTAGCCCGGTATTGGCATCTTTTAACCATACATATTGGGAAAACAAGGGGGGTAGAATAGGCCTTCAACTTAACATATCTAGCTTTTATATCATATTAATGCAGATCCGTTAAAAACTTATATCCGAGCAATCTACATTCTTTCCCCAAAGCCCTAAGGCAATTAAAGGGCAGACAAAACATTTCTAGCATTTCATACAAATAATGACCACGAAATGTTCAAATTGAAAGAAGTTTATCCAAGGAAGAGGAATACCTCCGACGGTGCAACGCACAGCGAGCATCCTCGATGAAGAACGGGAGCGATACCCCGCTTTGAGAGACTTGGGCTGAGAACATAGAGAAACAGGGCAAGAAATGCTCCCCATTATCGGAATGCTTCTCTCCTTCTCCCACTCTTCTCAGCCTTTTGACCTCCGACCTGAGCTGGAAAAGAAATCCTCCCTTATCTGAATCTAGTGAGGCAGGGCTACGACGGTGGAGGAAGATGTGTATCCGTTCCTGTAGCCAGATTCAGGTTGGTACTCTGCAGTTTAGTGATCAACAATTGCTATAGAACTTGGCCCATCGGGCCCAGCAATCGAGCAGCATAGGCTGCGAAAAAAGTTGTGCAAAGGATTTTTTTTTTTTTGGGTGTTTCTAATTAATAATTTTAATATTTATTAAATTAATATCTTAATTTTGTTAATAAAATTTAAAAATATTATTATTATTCATTTATTTAAATAAAAAAATATTTTCATGCATAAATTTTGAGAACTTGTATTGGGGATATTTAAGTTTTTTGAGTGTTGAATAAAATGAATGGTTTTTTCTATTTTTTTAATTAATCAAATGCAAAGTAAATTTTTTAGGACACCGGAATACTCATCATACTATTTTGTGTGTAATACGCCGTTCTAGTGACCTCCCCTGCATCATGTCATTCTCATCTTCGATTATGTTGGCCTCTCTCCCACGTTGCATGAATCTCGTCGTTGACCTCAATCCTGAATCTTGCGCCTTGTAGCATACTACACTGCATGCCTTTCTTAGTCCCGCATTGTGTTGATCTCATATCATGTGATCTCTAAAATATTACACTTTCATGAAGCTAAAACCTTTCCCCTCCCTTGAAGCCATGTTGCCTTCATTGTGAGAACCTCCATAAATCGTCGCTCTCCAACACCACAGTCACCTCCATCACCTACATCAAATAGCATGTCATAAGCTATTTGTGTTATTTTACATTTGGTCACTTTCATCAAAACACAATAATATAATTTTTGAATTTCGGATAAATTTACTTTATAACACTTTAAAAATATCTAATTATAGTGAACAGTGAACAACAACCAATTGGCAAAAACCCTCACCCAAAATTGAGATATATTTCATGAGACTCGTGCTTCTTTTGAATGAAAATCAGAAACATTGTCAATATGATTTCAGGGCTTCATCACACAGAAGATGTGCAAACTTCATAAATTGGCCTCATCAACTTAAACTTCGCAATTTCTAGGCTTCTTTTAGGAACAAAATGAACAAGATAACACGACCAAACAAAGAGAGGCCCTTAGGTCCAAAGCATAGGACCGTAAGAACAAAAAGTTCAACCTAAAATGGACTTTCAATGAGAAAATGTCTACTGTGCTCATCCAAATTTCTACGATGCCTCCAATCAAGATGCAAGTTTAACCAATGTCCTGATAAGCGTCAATTGCAATTGTTGGATGGGTAGCCAAAGGTTATGTCACTTTAGTTACCACCAATTTCAAATAAGAAGTCTAAAGATGTTCAAGGATATGAGGGAGAGTTCTTATTTTGTATTATAGAATAAGTATTATTGGCCCTTGAGCAATCAGGGCCTTCACAGACTCTTTGTCTTCATACCCATACAACAATCAATTAGAAGATGCACAAGCTATTAATTGATAATGCTTGCATAAAAAAAATATAGTATCTAACAATGTATGTAGATGATACATAATACCTAAAAAGTACAAAACCAACAACTGTACTATATTAGTTGGATTATAAAAGGTATTGAACTCTTGTTACATATATGTATGAGGTGACATTTTCCATCTACAAAACTTTCATGTGAGTTGTTATACAATGTAACAGATAGATCTATGTCATGTTATCATGGGACTATCTTGGCTATTATAGTCAACTATTTTGAAAAAAAATGAGCTTATGTAGTGTAACCAACTCATATAATTGTGCCTAATCTTCTCTCACTCATAAAAACATTTTCGATTAATATTATTACATATTGAACTTGAAGGATTGATCAGAGTAACATTGAGTCTGTGAAAACGTGTTGTTAAATTTCATATAGATAATAATGTGCTTAACTTAGTTTACTAACTTCATAACTTATTACATATTATGTTATTTACTGCATAAATGTGTATACATTACTATTGTATCTATTAAACATCTTGTGAGGTCTATTTTGCTTTTGCATTACATTTGATTGAGTGAAAAATTCATTAAGTGGAACTTCGCACTTCACCACCAATCATGATACTATCTTGGTAATTATGAATTTATTAAAAAATTTTGCAACTCCCAACTTATCTTATTAATAAAATGGCTCAATATAAATATATCAGTATCATATTCGTATGTATCATTATCATATATATATATATATATATATATATATATATATATATATATATATACACGTATCATGTTCAATCACATCAGTATATCAGATTCATGGTATCTATAATATGCTTCATATTACATTAGGAATGTCATTATAATATATCTATCAATATTATGGATTATATCCTATTGGATCATTATCCAATAGACTAAAAAGATGATATTCAACAAAGGTGGATGAGATATTTTGTTAAACTTTTTAATGAAAAATGTGAAAATAAAATTGACTGTAGTGACCTTAGCACCCGAAATGAAAATAAAGATTTCTATTTTTATCGACGTATTAGTAAAACTGAAGTTAGAGAAGCTTTAAAGAAAATGAAGGGTGGAAAAGTTGTTGGACCTGATGATATTCCAATAGAGGTGTGGAAATGCTTAGGAGATGAAGGAATTTCTTGGCTTACTAAACTTTTTAATACTGTTTTGAAGACTAAAAAGATGCTAGATGAGTGGAGAATGAGTGTGTTAATTCCTATTCTTAAGAACAAAGGTGATGCACAAGATTGTGCGAATTATAGAGGAATTAAGTTAATGTGTCATACTTTAAAACTATGGGAACGAGTTATGGAGCATAGGTTGCGGCGTGATACTAATGTTTCTCAAAATCAATTTGGATTAATGCCGGGTAGGTATACTATGGAAGCCATACATTTATTAAGAGGTTTGATGGAGAAATATAGAGAGA
Organism: Dendrobium chrysotoxum; assembly: GCA_019925795.1. Taxonomy (NCBI): domain Eukaryota; kingdom Viridiplantae; phylum Streptophyta; class Magnoliopsida; order Asparagales; family Orchidaceae; genus Dendrobium; species Dendrobium chrysotoxum. The sequence continues at coordinate 40,248,260 of CM034307.1, read as the reverse complement.
ATAAGGAGGATTTACATATGCTATTTATTGATTTAGAAAAAGCATATGATAAAGTTCCAAGAGAAGTGCTATGGAGAGTTCTTGAAAAGAAAAGAGTTAATAACGCTTATATTCAAATCATTAAAGATATGTATGCAGGAGCTATTACTTGTGTTCAAACACAAGGTGGTTTGACTAAGTATTTCCTTATTTCGATTGGATTACATCAAGGATCAGCCTTAAGCCCATATCTTTTTTGCTTTAGTCATGGATGTTCTCACTAGACATTTGCAAGAGGATGTACCTTGGTGTCTGCTTTTTGCTGATGATATTCTTCTTGTTGATAAGACTAGAGAGGGAGTTGAAGGTAAACTAGAATTGTGGAGGTCAACCTTAGAGTCTAAAGGTTTTTGCTTGAGTAGATCTAAAACGGAATATATTGAGTGTAATTTTAGTAATAATAGACCTAGTGAGGGGATTGTGACTTTGGCCGATCAAGTCATTAATAAGAGTACACATTTTAGATATCTTGGATCTATTGTTCAGAGTGATGGTGAAATAGATGGGGATATTATCAGGAGAATCCAAGTTGGATGGTTGAAGTGGAGGAATGCATCGGGCTTATTGTGTGATAGAAAAGTACCCCTCAAACTTAAGGGAAAATTCTATAAGATGGTGGTGAGACCTGCAATGCTTTATGGTGTCGAATGTTGGCCATTAAAAGAGAAGCATAATTCTAAGTTAAGTGTTGCAGAGATGAGAATGCTCAGGTGGATGAGTGGCTTTACCCTTAGAGATAGGATACGAAATGAGCATATTCGTGAAAAGGTTGGAGTAGCTCCAGTGGAAGATAATATTAGAGAGAGAGTCACCTTAGATGATTTGGTCACATAAAATGGTGGCCTCCCGATGACCCGATTAGGAAAGTAGAGGTCTTAGATTTGACTTATGTTAAGAAAGATAGAGGTAGACCTAAAAAGACTTGGTTAGAAAATATTAGAAATGATCTTTCTTTATTAGATTTAAATGAGAATTTGATTAGCAAAAATTAATTAACCATGATTTGATTGACTTATTATGGAGGATAGTTTAAGTAAGATTTCAAATATCGTATAATATAATTAATATCATATAATATGATTAGTTTAAGATTTATTTTTTTAAAATTTTTACTTAATTTATCTGACAGCTAAAATTTATCAAATCGTACAGTATGATCTGCATCATACAGTATGATTAATATATTAACATTAATGATTTAATTAACCATTAGCCTTCTTCTTCGTATAACTGATCATACAATACGATTGCAATCATATGATATAATTATTTCAAAAATTTACTTTTCAAATTTTCCTCACTCTGCCTGTGTATATGTGCACAGTCGTCAATTTTTGCATACATCCTTACATGGCTAGACTCAAGAAATAGAAAATATAAGAAAGTTAAAATTACAAACTCTTTTGATTGACATCCTATTCTACCCAAACTTGAGTTATCAGTAATCTTGAGCAGTGTATATTGTACCTGAAATATTAGTGTGCATAGATAAAAATAATATTTAATATATATATATATATATATATATATATATATATATATATATATATATATATGCTAGAAAAATTTAAAAACTCAATCAATAATATTTATTATCATCAAAATTACAAGTTAGGGATCCTATATTGCAACAAAGAAAGGTAGAGGCAAACATTAAAAGACTTGGTTACAAACTATTAGAAGATTTAGATGAGAATTTAACTCTTAGCAGGACACAATGGAGAAAAAGAATTCATTTAGCCAACCCCATATAGTGGGATAAAGGCTTATTATTATTATTGCATATTATTATATTACATGGTGTGCCCATGATGATTATATCTAATTATGATGGCTGATTTACCTCTAAGTTATGAAGAGGTATTCAATGGGACTTGGTACAAAACTGCACTTCAGTATTAGAGGATCTTCTGAGAATTTATATTTTGAATTTTGGTGGTAGTTGGGAGAATCATATTTCACTAATAGAGTCTAGTTATAATAATAGTTATCAGTTCAGCATAAGTATAGCTTCTTATGAAGTTTTGTATGGTAGGAAGTGTAGGATCCCTTTTTCTTTGAGAGAGGTGGGTGATAGACTTGTGATAGGATTAGCTTTTATGGATGATCCTACTATAAAGATCAGTCTGGTCAGAGAAAGGTTAAGATCTACACATGATAGGAGAATAAAATATTATGATTAGAAGCATAGGCTAGTTGAATTTTAGGTACAAAAGATCAAAAGCAACTCAAGCCAACTCAAGATCGGGTCCAAGTGTGTCTAATGTACTATTTTTCTTATTTTGAGTCAATTGTAATGTAACTGATCCCCTAGCTAAGTAACCTTGCACACACACACTCAGGGGGAGAGCTTGAGTGAATTAGAATTTCTATTCAAATTTTTATTCAGATTGTCTTGGACGATATTCACATCGTCCTAAATGATCAAGTGAAAACAAAAACCCTAATTAGGGCGACCAAGTTAAGTGTGTCTGATTAAGCAGATTATCCTAGACGATCCATACATCGTACGGGATGATAGGCTCAAATTAGAAATTCTCAGCTGTTAGATCAAGTTAGGCAAGTTTTATTTTTAGAAATTTGATCCGATCGTCCCGGACGATACGTGTATCGTCTTGGACGATCCAGTATAATCATGCCTAAATTAGTCTGTGATTAAGAAAAGTAATTAATATTTAATTGATACGATCACATCATTCGGGATGATCGCAAGATCATCTAGGATGATCATGATCGTCCAGTGTGTTTCAGCTATACGTCTAGAGCGGTGCTCAAGATGATTTTAGCACTTTTTGTTCTAATCGTACAGGACGATATCAGTATCGTCCTGGACGATCAAGTCATTTTTGAATCGTCCAGCACAAGTTTCTCTGGACGACCAGAGCGGTCTTCTGGACAAAATTCCTGGATTTATACTAATCGTCCCGGACGATCACAGAATCGTACGGGACGATCTGATCAACTTTTTCTACTGATTGTCTAGAAGATCCAGATCGTCCAAGCTGAAATAGGTGATTTTTAACTAATCATACAGGATGATATTTCTATCGTCCTGGACGATTCTTGTCGACCAGTTGAGATTTAGGGCAATTTTAGAGCCCTCATTTAAAAAATCTTTTTCTTCCAACAAGAAAAATTTGTTGCCACTTTTCTTTATAGAGAAACCCTAGAGAGAGAGAGAGTTTGGGAGAGAAAGAGAGGATCTGTGAGAGGGAGTTTGTGAGGGATTCACAAAGATTGCTCAAAGTAAGGATCAGAGTCGTCTTCTCCGCTCGTCGTCTCTAGTCTTATCGGTGTCTCTTGGGAGGATCGTCGGCAAGAAGATCTGGGTTCTCTGCCCGCTTCAGGAGGAAGCAAAATGAGTTCAGGTTCTCTGCCTGTTTCAGGAGGAAGCGAAAGGAGTCTGAGGTTCTCTGCCTGCTTCAGGAGGAAGCAAAAGGAGGTTAAGTTCTCTGCCTCACCATGTCGGTGGAAAGGAGTTTTTGTACAGGCTTCTCCGCCTTGCTGTGGGAGCAAACGGAGAGTCACTTTGAGTTAAAGAAAAGCCGGATGGGAGGCTCCGGGGAGTGGAATAAGGTCAAGTTGACTGAACCACTATAAAATCTGGTGTGTTCTTTCTGATTATTTTCTGTACTTTAGTTTTCTGTTATTAACTACTTGGGTAAAATCTGTGATTAATCTTTTCATTTATGTGTTTACTTATTTCCGCTACAAATCATAAAAAAGATTATTCCTATTGATCTCAAATTTTTAAATAACCAATTCACCCCCCCTCTTGGTTAGCCTCGGGATTAGTTCATCAGGGCTTAACATTCCTATCAAACTTTTAAGTGGTATCAGAGCGGTATTAAAAAATTTAAGTTTAAAAATATTTGAATTTGATCAATGGCTAACTTTGGTAATCGTAATACTGCTGAAGGTTATTCAATTACACGACCACCATTGTTTGATAACATATATTTTAATTTTTGGAAAACTCGCATGTCCACTTTTCTTCAATCAATTAATTATCGCTTGTGGATGCTTGTTAAGGATGGCTATGAGCCACCTTTTAGAATGATTAACAATGTTAAAACTGAACTGCCTTTCACTGATTGGACTTTTGATGATCGTGACTTAGCCTAACTGAATGCCAAATATTTAAACTATTTTTTGTGCCTTAAAATTTGAGGATTACATGCATGTTTCTACGTATACAACTGGCAAAAAAATTTGGGATAGATTGTGCATCACTTATGAAGGTACAACTGAAGTTAAATAGTCTAAATTAAACATTTTACTTCATGACTACGAACTTTTTTGCATGAAACCTATTGAATCCATTTCTGAAATGTATACGAGGTTCACTCAAATTGTCACTTCTTTGCATGCCCTTGGAAGAAAACTTACAAACTACGAAAGAGTGAACAAAATTCTTAGATGTTTGCCTTCTTCGTATGATGCTAAGATAACTGCAATCACTGAATCTAAAGATTTGAATACTTACTCTATTAATAGCTTACTTGGATCACTCATTGCTTACGAGCAAGGGGTGAACCAAAGACTGCTTGATGCAGGTGAAAAGAAGAAGGAGAAAACAGTGGCACTGAAGGCCAACGATAGTGATTCTAGTACTTCTGGGTCTAATAGCGATGATGTTGCCTTAATCACTAGGCAATTCAAAAGCTTTCTAAGGAAGAAACATAAGAACTTTCAAAAGTGGAACAAGGGTAAGTCTAGCAAAAATTTTAAAGGTTCATCTGACACTGTTTATTTTGAATGCAGGAAACTTGGATACATTAAGGCTGATTGTCCTACACTTAAAGCTCACCCAAGCAAGGAGAAGGGTGAGGAGAAACACAAGTTTATGAAGGATAAGAAGAGGATTCAGAAGGCATTATGGGCAGATTCTACATCTGACTCCTCTGAGATTAAAGCTAAGGAGGAGACTACAAATTTGTGTCTGATGGCTAATGATCATCTTGAACAGTCTGATCAAGAAGAGGTATGTGAGTTTACTTATGAGCAATTATTTGAAGTGTCTGAAAGAATTCATGCATCGTATAGGAAGCTTAAGAAAACTCATGCTAGCCTGAAACTAAAATTTCTGAATTTACAAAAAGAGCATGATTCTATAGTTAAAGATCATTCCACACTTGATAGCAATCACATGTCTTTACTTGATGAATTTAATGAACTGAACAAAAAGTATTCTGATTTAATTATTGAACATGATTTACTGAAAATCTTGCATGTTGATTTAGAGAAAGCTTTCAAAGAATTAGACAATCTGACATGTGAAGTGGAGAGTAGCAATGGTGTATTAAAATTTAAGATTATAAGTCTTAACAAGGAGAATGAATTTTTGAAAGTTAAAATCAGTGCTTTTGAGAAAAATGAAACACCTCTTACTTTTGCACAGTTTTATGCACCTCCACCTTTTGAAGAATCTGTTTCAAAATCATCAAAGCATATTTTATACAAACTTAAGAAGAGGTACTATCACCCACGTAGATTAGTTAATCATTTTCCTGGTGTTAGATATTTTTCTTGTGGCATGTTAGGACATATTTCCCATACCTGTACTGTTCATCGAAGTACACATTGGGTGTGGAGGCCCAAATTACCTGTTTCACAGCACAGCACACATGCATTGCATACTTCTTTTCATAAGAAGGAACCCAAATCTGTTTGTGTTCCTAAATCTGACATTTGATGATTTTATAGCTGTGCTCTCACATAAGACCTCGTGAGAGCATGTGGCACCTGGACAACGGATGTTCAAGACACATGATTGGAGATACAAATCAGTTCATTTTGCTGGAGGCTAGGGCTGGAGGAAAGGTTACACTTGGAGATAACACCACTAGGAGGGTGGTAGGCAACAGGTATAATTAGTGATTCGAAGAATTTTATGATTGACAATCTTTTACTTGTAGATGGATTAAAACACAACCTGCTGAGCATCATTCAGCTCTGTGACAAAGGATACAACATCAAATTCCTGCCCACTTGCTGTATTATAAGCTTAAATGATAAAATTATTTTGTAGGGATAAAGGATCAACAATATCTACATGCTGGATATAAGTTACTTTAAAGCTGATGTTTTAATTTGCTTAAAAATTGCTGCTGATGAGTCTTGGTTATGGCAGAGGAGATTGTGTCATGCCAGTATAAAAACCCTTAGGAGAGTCACCAAAAAGAACTTAGTTAGAGGTGTTCCCAAGCTTAAGTTCACTAAGGAACACTTGTGTGCTGCCTGTCAATTAGGAAAGTAAGTCCAGTCCTCTTTTCACTCTGTTAAGGATATTAGCACCTCTAGACCTTTAGAAGTCCTTCACATGGATCTCTTTGGACCCATTAGCATTGCCATAGGGGAAAAAGTCTATGGTTTTGTGAATGTAGATAACTACTCCAGGTTCACTTGGATTAAATTTCTGTCACATAAATCTGAGTCATTTGATGAGTTTAAATCCTTCTCCACTTGGATTCAGAGGAAGTTAGGTTGTGAGATCTTGACTATTCATAGTGATCATGGTGGAGAGTTGGAAAATATGAAGTTTGAAACTTTTTGTGAGGAGCAAGGGATTAGTCACAACTTTTTAGCTCCAAGGACCCCTCAGCAGAATGGGATAACTAAAAGGAAGAACAGGACCTTAGTGGAAGCTGCTAGAGCCATACTTGCTGAGTAATCACTTCCAATATATTTTTGGGCTGAAGCGGTGAACACTGCCTATTATGTGCTGAATAGGGTGAATGTTAGATCCATTCTGAACAAGATACGTTATGAGATCATTAAGGGTAGAACTCCAAACCTGTCCCACCTCCATGTCTTTGGCTGTAAGGTTTTCATTCTGAACAACGGGAAATCATCCTTAGGAAAATTTGACCCCAAATCTGATGAAGGAGTGTTCTTAGGCTATTCTAGTGTGGGGAAATCCTTTAGGGTGTTCAATAAGAGAACTTTGGTGGTGGAAGAGACAACTCATGCGGTGTTTGATGAATCTTATCCTAAGGTGACTAGAGTTGAGGAAGAAGAAGGGGTAGAGGAGATTACCCAAGGGGCTGAAAATGTAAATCTGGAGGAAAGTGTAGAACCTCATACTACTTTGCCTAGAGATTGGAGATATTCTTCGAGTCATCCTAAAGAACTAATCTTAGGAGACCCTTCTGAAGGTGTTAGGACTAGGCATAGACTTAGGAAGTAAGTAAACCACTCTGCCTTTATCTCAATGACTGAACCCACCAACATCAATCAAGCCCTTTCTGATGAGTTCTGGATCTTAGCTATGCAAGAGAAATTGAATCAATTTATAAGGAACGATATTTGGGAGCTAGTAGAAAGACTTAGAAATTAAAGTATAGTGGGAACCAAGTGGGTCTTTAAGAATAAGATGAATGATTCTGGTGTGGTGGTTAGGAATAAGACAAGATTGGTGGCTAAGGGGTATAATCAGATTGAAGGGATTAATTTTGAGGAGACCTTTGCCCCTGTAGCTAGATTAGAAGCCATTAGAGTGCTACTAGCCTTTGCCTGTTATAAGGGATTTAAGCTGTTTCAAACGGATGTCAAGAGTGCCTTTTTAAATGGGGTAATAAAAGAGAATATTTTTGTAGAACAACCCCCAGATTTTGAGAGTTCCCAATATCTAAATCATGTTTACAAATTAAGAAAGACCTTATATGGATTGAAACAGGCACCCAGAGCTTGGTATGAGAGGCTTAGCACATTCCTGTTAGAAAGAGAGTTTGTTAAGGGGAGCGTAGACACCACCCTTTTTCTGAGGAGAATAGGGGATGACTTACTCATTGTCCAGATCTATGTTGATGATATAATTTTTGGATCTTCTAATAAATATTTATGTGATGAGTTTTCTAAAATAATGAGTAAGGAGTTTGAGATGAGTATGATAGGAGAATTGTCCTACTTTTTGGGGTTTAGCATAAGGCAAATGGATGATGAAGCCTTTCTCAATCAATCCAAATACACTAAGGACATTTTGAAGAAATATGAAATGGACAAAGCCAAGCCAATCAACACTCCCATGAGCTCCTCTGTTCAGTTAGATAAGGATTCAAGTGGAAAATTTGTTGATCAGAAGAAGTATAGAGGAATAATTGGATCACTGCTTTACCTGACTGCTAGCCAACCTGATATCATATTTAGTGTTTGTCTTTGTGCTAGGTTTTAGGCTGATCCTAAAGAGTCCCACCTGACTGCTCTTAAGAGAATTCTTAGATATCTTTTAGGGACCCAAACCTAGGAATCTGGTACCCTAGGTATAGCACCTATTTTGAGATTTTTGGATATTTTGATTTTGACTTTGCAAGGTGTAGGGTGGATAGAAATAGCACTTCTGAAACTTATCAATTTATAGGACAGTCTTTAATCTCCTGGTCCAGTAAAAAACAGAACTCAGTTGCACTTTTCACTGCTGAAGCTGAGTACATTACCTTAGAAAGTTGTGTGGCCCAAGTTCTTTGGTTAAAGCAGCAAGTCTTAGATTTAAGATTACCTGTGGACATAATTTCTGTTCTATGTGATAATACTAGTGCTATCTGCATCTCTAAGAATCCAATCCAACATTCTAGAACCAAATACATTGATATAAGGCATCACTTCATTAGAGACCATGTTACAAAAGGGGATATTGAGCTACATCATGTAGCAACTGAAAATCAGTTGGCTGACATATTTACTAAACCACTGGCCTTTGACTCATTCAACATTTTGAGGACCAGATTAGAAGTGATTGATATAAATGCTTGATTCTGATGAATACTAATTTCTGATTTGTCCTTTTTTAATTCTATTTCTGTTAGTTAGATGTTTGATTTGATTATTTGATTTCTGTTTTTTTTATTTTTCCTGCTGATTACTATTTTAGCCTTGGTGTTAGTTTGATTTGAGTATTTATTTTGATGTGATTTTCTACCTATTTTTATTTACTGGTTCATCTCTTTTATTTACTATTTTATGCTTTTCAAAATCCGATCACTGCTCATTACTTCTGGTAAACTAGATTTCTAACTGAGAGTTTTACGTTATTTTTATTTGGAAGCTGGTAAGCAGTGATTAATTTCACTGGATCTGTTAAAAGAAAAAAACATTGATGATTGTTCCTCTTCCTCTAACTCCTTTACTGGTGTATTATTTCTTTTGGATAAAAATCTTCTTCAAAATTAAAATATTAGTTTTTGAAATAGAAATTTATTTTATCTTCCTTCTGTAATCTACCTCATATGAATAGTATTTTGAAAGTCTTGAGTCAATATTATGATTTTCTAAACCAAGTGATTGCACTTATCATGCGATGTATGATTTTTATTTTGTAAATTACTCTTCCTTATTGTAGAGAGTAAGCTTTGGCGTCTCTTATGTCTGGAAGATAATTTTACAGCTGAGATCCTTTAATGATTTTGAGAGGGAGAAAGCTTACAAAAGATGCGCAGTGTGCCAAATAAATTGAAAGAAAAAAGGCACAAAATGAGCCCAAAGCTGAAAAGATGCGAAATATCGTCAAACTAAAAGATACACAAAGTGTATCAAAAATCAAAAGATGCGCAAAGCGCCAAATAAATTGAAAAAGAGGTAAAAAATGAGCCCAAATCAAGCTTTATTTCCTTTCAGATTGTTAAGTGTCTTAGAAAAATTCGTGCGCCACTTAATATTTTCAAAAGCTTGAGTTTGAACATCCTGATTTTTGATTTATTACTTTTGAACACTATTATATCAGATATTTTTCTAGAACGAGGCTTGAAAGGATCTCTTTTCGAATCTAATTTCATTTCTTCTAAATTGAATTTTTTATTTTGAAAGGGATTTGCATCTATAAGGTGTCCGAGGTGGGAGTTACGAAAGTTGACTTTCTAACTTTTTCTGGATTTCAATGCTGTTAATCATCTTCTTATTAGTTTTTGGATTTAAAATCAAGAGAAAATTCTGATTTACTGGAGCAGATTGATAAAAAAATGTTATTTTTTGTGTTCTCGTTTCGAGTTTTATGTACGTTGGTTCTATTTTTTATTTTAGTGTTTGTGTTTTTGGGATCCGCCTCCATTTTAGTTTTGTGTTTTGTGCTAGTTTTTATTTGTTCTGTTGTCTCTGTTCCTCCTCCTTTTTGTGATGTCAAACGGGGGAGTTGGCTGTAGTAGTTTTTGATTTATATATTGATCTTATTTTGTGTTGTTTATTTCCTTTATAGTTTTTTTTCTGTACTATTTTAGTTGTTCAATAAAACTTGAAAAGAAATCTATTTTTCGATGTGCGTTGGTTAACTCCTAGTTCTTTTACTTTAAACTACTGCACTAATATTTGCCATCATCAAAAAGGGGAATATTGTTATATATCTTGTTTCAAAAAGTACAGTTTTGATGATGACAAATATGTTTATATTCTGTTTCGCTTGGCTAACCCATTTCAGGTACAAAAGATCAAAAGTAACTCAAGCCAACTCAAGATCAGGTCCAAGTGTGTGTAATGTACTATTTTCTTTTTCTTGAGTCAATTGTAATGTAACTGATCCTCTAGCTAAGTAACCTTGCACACACACACTCAGGGGGAGTGCTTGAGTAAATTAGAGTTTCTGTTCAAATTTTTGTTCAGATTGTCCTAGACAATATTCACATCGTCCTGGACGATCAAGTGAAAACAGAAACCCTAATTAGGACAACCAAGTTAAGTGTGTCTGATTAAGTAGATCGTTCTGGACGATCCATATATCGTACGGGATGATAGGCTCAAATGAGAAATTCTCAGCCACCAGATTAAGTTAGGCAAGTTTTATTTTTAGAGATTTGATATGATCATCCCGGACGATACGTGTATCATCCTGGATGATCCAATACAATCATGTTTAAATTAATCTGGTGATTAAGTAAAGTAATTAATATTTAATTGATATGATCACATCATCCGGGATGATCGCAAGATCGTCCAGGACGATCTTAATCGTCCAGTGTGTTTCAGCTGTACATCCAGAGCGGTGCTCAGGATGATTTTGGTACTTTTTGTTCTAATCGTACAGGACGATATCAGTATCGTTCTGGACGATCAAGTCATTTTTGGATCGTCAAGCATAAGTTCCTCTGGATGACCAGAGCGGTCTTCTAGATGAAATTCCTGGATTTACACTAATTGTACGATCATAGGGGACGATCTAATCAACTTTTTCTACTGATCGTCCAGAAGAGCCAGATCGTCCAAGCTGAAACAGGTGATTTGAACTAATCGTACAGGATGATATTTCTATCATCCTGGATGATTTTTGCCGATCAGTTGAGATTTAGGGCAATTTTAGAGCCCTCCTTTAAAAGATCTTTTTCTTCCAACAAGAAAAATCTTTTGCCATTTTCCTTTACTGAGAAACCCTAAAGAGAGAGAGAGTTTGGGAGAGAGAGAGAGAGGATCTTATGAGGGAGAGTTTATGAGGGATTCACAAAGGTTGCTCCAAGCAAGGATCAGAGTCGTCTTCTATGCTCGTCGTCTCTGGTCTTGTCGGTGTCTCTTGGGAGGATCATCGGCAAGAAGATCCGGGTTCTCTGCCCGCTTCAGGAGGAAGCGAAAGGTGTTCAGGTTCTCTACCTGCTTCAGGAGGAAGCGAAAGGAGTCCGAGGTTCTTTGCCTGCTTCAGGAGGAAGCGAAAGGAGGTTAGGTTCTTTGGCTCACCGTGTCGGTGGAAAGGAGTTTTTGTACAGGCTTCTCCGCCTTACTGTGGAAGCAAAAGGAGAGTCACTTTGGGTTAAAGCAATACCCGGAGGGGAGGCTCCGGGGAGTGGACGTAGGTCAGGGAGTGGACACAGGTCAAGTTGACCGAACCACTATAAAATCTGGTGTGTTCTTTCTGATTATTTTTTATACTTTAGTTTTCTGTTATTAACTGCTTGGGTAAAATCTGTGGTTAATCTTTTCGTTTATGTGTTTACTTGTTTCCGCTGCAAATCATCAAAAAGATTATTCCTGTTGCTCTCAAATTTTTAAATAACTAATTCACCCCCCTCTTGGTTAGCCTCGGGATTAGTTCATTAGGGCTTAACATCCCTATCAAACTTTCAAGTGGTATCAAAAATTTGGGATAGTATGTGCATCACTTATGAAGGTACAACTGAAGTTAAACAGTCTAGGTTAAATATTTTACTTCATGACTACGAACTTTTTCACATGAAACCTACTAAATTCATTTCTGAAATGTATACGAGGTTCACTCAAATTGTCACTTCTTTACATGCCCTTGGAAGAAAACTTACAAATGACGAAAGAGTGAATAAAATTCTTAGATGTTTGCCTTCTTCGTATGATACTAAGATAACTGCAATCATTGAATCTAAAGATTTGAATACTTACTCTATTGATAGCTTACTTGGATCACTCATTGCTTACGAGCAAGGGGTGAACCAAAGACTACTTGATGCAGGTAAAAAGAAAAAGGAGAAAACAGTAGCACTGAAGGCCAACGATAGTGATTCTAGTACTTTTGGGTCTGATAGCGATGATGTTGCCTTAATCATTAGGCAATTCAAAAGCTTTCTAAGAAAGAAACACAAGAACTTTCAGAAGTAGAACAAGGGTAAGTCCAGCAAGAATTTTAAAGGTTCATCTGACACTGTTTATTTTGAATGCAGGAAACCTGGATACATTAAGGTTGATTGTCCTACACTTAAAGCTCACCCAAGCAAGGAGATGGGTGAGGAGAAACACAAGTTTAGGAAGGACAATAAGGGGATTCAGAAGGTATTCTGGGCAGATTCTACATCCGACTCGTCTGAGACTGAAGCTGAGGAGGAGACTACAAATTTATGTCTGATGGCTAATGATCATCCTGAACAGTCTGATCAAGAAGAGGTATGTGAGTTTACTTACGAGCAATTATTTGAAGTGTCTGAAAGAATTCATGCATCATATAGGAAGCTTAAAAACTCATGCTAGCCTGAAACTAAAATTTCTGAATTTATAAAAAGAGCATGATTTTGTAGTTAAAGATCATTCCACACTTGATAGCAATCACATGTCTTTACTTGATGAATTTGATGAACTGAACAAAAAGCATTCTGATTTAATTATTGAACATGATTTACTGAAAACCTCGCATGTTGATTTAGAGAAAGCTTTCAAAGAATTAGATAATCTGGCATGTGAAGTAGAGAGTAGCAATGGTGCATTGAAATTTAAAATTGCAAGTCTTAACAAGGAGAATGAATTTCTGAAAGTTAAAATCAGTGCTTTTGAGAAAAATAAAATACCTCCTACTTTTGCTTAATTTTATGCACCTCCACCTTTTGAAGAATCTGTTTCAAAATCATCAAAGCATGTTTCATACAAACTTAAGAATAGGCACTATCACCCACCTAGATTAGTTAATCCTTTTCCTGGTGTTAGATATTTTTCTTGTGGCATGTTAGGACACATTTCCCACACCTGTACTGTTCATCGTAGTACACATTGGGTGTGGAGGCCCAAATTACCTATTTTACAGCACAACACACATGCATTACATACTCTTTTTTATAAGATTGAATCCAAATCTATTTGGGTTCATAAATCTGACATTTAATGATTTTAAAGGTGTACTCTAGCACAAGACCTCGTGAGAGTATGTGGTACTTGGATAGCGTATGTTCAAGACACATGACTAGAGATGCAAATCAGTTTATTTTGCTGGAGGCCAGGGCTAGAGGCAAGGTTACAGTTGGAGATAACACCACCATGAGGGTGGTAGGCAACTGGTATAATTAGTGATTCAAAGAATTTTATGATTGATAATATTTTACTTATAGATGGATTAAAACACAACCTGCTGAGCATCAGTCAGCTCTGTGACAAAGGATACAACATCAAATTCCTGCCCACTTGCTGCATAATAAGCTTAAATGACAAATCTATTTTGCAGGGATAAAGGATCAATAATGTCTACATGCTGGAAGTAAGTTGCTTTAAAGCTGATGTTTCAATTTACTTAAAAGTGGCTGCGGATGAGTCTTGGTTGTGGCATAGGAGATTATGTCATGCCAGTATAAAAACTCTTAGGAGAGTCACCCAAAAGAACTTAGTTAGAGGTGTTGCCAAGCTTAAGTTCACTAAGGACCACCTGTGTGATGCCTGTCAATTAAGGAAGCAAGTCCAGTCCTCTTTTCACTCTGTTAAGGATATTAGCACGTCTAGACCTTTAGAAGTCCTTCACATGGATCTCTTTAGACCCATTAGCAATGCCAGCTTAGGGGGAAAAGTCTATGGTTTTGTGAATGTAGATGACTACTCCAGGTTCACTTGGATTAAATTTTTGTCACATAAATCTGAGTCATTTGATGAGTTTAAGTCTTTCTCCACATGGATTCAGAGAAAGTTAGGTTGTGAGATCTTGACTATTCATAGTGATCATGGTAGAGAGTTTGAAAATATGAAGTTTGGAACTTTCTGTGAGGAGCAAGGGATTAGTCATAACTTTTTAGCTCCTAGGACCCCTCAGCAGAACGGGGTAGCTAAAAGGAAGAACAGGACCTTAGTGGAAGCCGCTAGAGCCATGCTTGCTGAGTATTCACTTTCAATATATTTTTGGGCTGAAGCGGTGAACACTGCCTGTTATGTGCTGAATATGGTGAATGTTAGATCCATTCTGAACAAGATACCTTATGAGATCATTAAGGGTAGAACTCCAAACCTGTCCCACCTCTATGTCTTTGGCTGTAAGGTTTTCATTCTGAACAACGGGAAATCATCCTTAGGAAAATTTGACCCCAAATCTGATGAAGGAGTGTTCTTAGGCTATTCTAGTGTGGGGAAATCCTTTAGGGTGTTTAATAAGAGGACTTTGGTGGTGGAAGAGACAACTCATATGATGTTTGATGAATCTGATCCTAAGGTGACTAGAGTTGAGGAAGAAGAAGGGGTAGAGGAGATTACCCAAGGGGTTGAAAATACAAATCTGGAGGAAAGGGTAGAACCTCAAACCACTTTACCTAGAGATTAGAGATATTCTTTGAGTCATCCTAAAGAACTAATCTTAGGAGACCCTTCTGAAGGTGTTAGGACTATGCATGGACTTAGGAAGGAAGTAAATCACTCTGCCTTTATCTCAATGACTAAACACACCAACATCAATCAAGCCCTTTCTGATGAGTTCTGGATCTTAGCTATGCAAGAGAAATTGAATTAATTTATAAGGAATGATATTTGGGAGCTAGTAGAAAGACCTAAAAAATTAAGGTATAATGGGAACCAAGTGGGTCTTTAAGAATAAGATGAATGATTCTGGTGTGGTGGTTAGGAATAAGGCAAGATTGGTGGCTAAGGGATATAATCAGATTGAAGGGATTGATTTTGAGGAGACCTTTTCCCCTGTAGCTAGATTGGAAGCCATTAGAGTGCTACTAGCCTTTACCTGTTATAAGGGATTTAAGTTGTTTCAAATGGATGTCAAGAGTGCCTTCTTAAATGGGGTAATAAAAAAGAATATTTTTGTAGAATAACCCTCAGATTTTGAGAGTTCCTAATATCCAAATCATGTTTACAAATTAAAAAAGGCCTTTTATGCATTGAAACAGGCACCCAGAGCTTGGTATGAGAGGCTTAGCACATTCCTGTTAGAAAGAGAGTTGGTTAAGGGGAGCGTAGACACCACCCTTTTTTGAGGAGAATAGGGGATGACTTTCTCATTATCCAGATCTATGTTGATGATATAATTTTTGAATCTTCTGATAAATATTTATATGATGAGTTTTCTAAAATAATGAGTAAGGAGTTTGAGATGAGTATGATGGGAGAATTGTCCTACTTTTTGAGGTTTAGCGTAAGGCAAATAAATGATGGAACCTTTCTCAATCAATCTAAATATACTAAGGACATTTTGAAGAAATATGAAATGGACAAAGCCAAGCCAATCAACACTTCCATGAGCTCCTCTGTTCAGTTAGATAAGGATTCAAGTAGAAAATCTTTTGATCAGAAGAAGTATAGAGAAATAATTGGATCACTGCTTTACCTTACTGCTAGCCGACTTGATATTATGTTCAGTGTTTATCTTTGTGCTAGGTTTTAGGCTAATCCTAAAGAGTCCCACCTGACTGTTGTTAAGAGAATTCTTAGATATCTTTTAGGGACCCCAAACCTAAGAATCTGGTACCCTAGGTACAACAGCTCTTTTGAGATTATTGGATATATTGATTCTGACTTTGCAAGGTGTAGGGTGGATAGAAAGAGCACATCTGGAACTTGTCAATTCATAGAACAGTCTTTAGTCTCCTGGTCCAGTAGAAAATAGAACTCAGTTGCACTTTCCACTGCTGAAGCTGAGTACATTACCTTAGGAAGTTTTGTGGCCCAAGTTCTTTGGTTGAAGCAGCAAGTCTTAGATTTAGGATTACCTGTGGGCATAATTTCTGTTATGTGTGATAATACTAGTGTCATCTGCATCTCTAAGAATTCAATCCAACATTCTAGAATCAAACACATTGATATAAGACATCACTTCATTAGAGATCATGTTACAAAAGGGGACATTGAGCTACATCATGTAGCAACTGAAAATCAGCTGGCTGACATATTTACTAAACCACTAGCCTTTGACTCATTCAGCATTTTGAGGACCAGATTAGGAGTGATTGATATAAATGCTTGATTTTGATGAATACTAATTTCTGATTTGTCCTTTTTTTATTTTTCCTGCTGATTTCTATTTTAGCCTTGATGTTAGTTTGATTTGAGTATTTATTTTGATGTGATTTTCTACCTATTTTTATTTACTGGTTCATCTCTTTTATTTACTGTTTTATGCTTTTCAAAATCCGATCACTGCTCACTACTTCTGATAAACTGGATTTCTGACTAAGAGTTTTACCTTATTTTTATTTGGAAGCTGGTAAGCAGTGATTGATTCCACTGGATCTGTTAAAGGAAAGAAACATTGATGATTGTTTCTCTTCCTCTAACTCCTTTACTGGTGTATTATTTCTTTTGGATAAAAATCTTTTTTAAAATTAAAATATTAGTTTTTAAAATAGAGATTTATTTTATCTTCCTACAGTAATCTATCTCATATGAATAGTATTTTCAAAGTCTTGAGTCATTAATATAATTTTCTAAACCAAGTGATTGCACTTATCATATGATGTATGGTTTTTATTTTGTGAATTACTCTTCCTTATTGTAGAGAGTAAGCTTTGGCGTCTCTTATGTCTAGAAGGTAATTTTACAGCTGAGATCCTTTAATAATTTTGAGAGAGAGAAAGCTTACAAAAGATGCACAGTGCGTCAAACAAATTGAAAGAAAAAAGGCACAAAATGAGCCCAAAGCTGAAAAGATGTGAAATGTTGCCAAACTAAAAGATACACAAAGTGTATCAAAAATCAAAAGATGCGCAAAGCGCCAAATAAATTGAAAATGAGGTACAAAATGAGCCCAAATCAAGCTTTCTTCCATTTAAGAACGTTAAATGTCTTAGAAAAATTCGTGCGCCACTTAATATTTTCAAAAGCTTGAGTTTGAAAATCCTGATTTCTGATTTATTACTTTGGAACACTATTATATCAGCTATTTTTCTGGAACGAGGCTTGAAAGGATCTCTTTTCGAATCTAATTTCTTTTCTTCTAAATTGGATTTTTTCTTTTGAAAGGGATTTGCATCTATAAGGTGTCCGAGGTGGGAGTTACGAAAGTCGATTTTCCAACTTTTTTTTGATTTCAGCACTGTCAATCGTCTTCTTATTGGTTTTTGGATTTAAAGTTAAGAGAAAATTCTGATTTACTGGAGCAGATTGATTAAAAAAAATTATTTTTTGTGTTCTCGTTTCGAGTTTTATGTACGTTGGTTCTATTTTTCATTTTACTGTTTATGTTTTTGGGATCCGCCTCCGTTTTAGTTTTATATTTTATGTAGTTTCTGTTTATTCTGTTGTCTCTGTTCCTCCTCCTTTTTGTGATGTTAAAAGGGGGAGTTGGCTGTAGTAGTTTTTTATTTATGTATTGATCTTATTTTGTGTTGTTTATTTCCTTTGTAGTTATTTTCCTATACTATTTTAGTTATTCAATGAAACTTGGAAAGAAATCTATTTTTCGATGTGCGTTGGTTAACTCTTAGTTCTTTTACTTTAAACTACTGTACTAATATTTGCCATCATCAAAAAGGGAGAGATTGTTGCAAATTTAGTTTCAAAAAGT
The DNA here is from genome assembly GCA_019925795.1 of Dendrobium chrysotoxum. Taxonomy (NCBI): domain Eukaryota; kingdom Viridiplantae; phylum Streptophyta; class Magnoliopsida; order Asparagales; family Orchidaceae; genus Dendrobium; species Dendrobium chrysotoxum. The sequence continues at coordinate 40,230,091 of CM034307.1, read as the reverse complement.
ATAATTTTGATAATGACAAATATGTTTATATTCTGTTTTTTTTGGCTAACCCATTTCAGGTACAAAAGATCAAAAGCAACTCAAGCCAACTCAAGATCGGGTCCAAGTGTGTTTAATATATTATTTTCCTTTTCTTGAGTCAATTGTAATGTAACTGATCCCCTAGCTAAGTAACCTTGCACATACACACTCAGGGGGAGAGCTTGAGTGAATTAGAGTTTCTGTTCAAATTTTTGTTCAGATCGTCCTGGACGATATTCACATTCTCCTGGACGATCAAGTGAAAATAGAAACCCTAATTAGTACGACCAAGTTAAGTGTGTCTGATTAAGCATATCATCCTGGATGATCCATACATCGTACGGGACGATAGGCTTAAATGAGAAATTCTCAGCCTCTAGATTAAGTTAGGCAAGTTTTATTTTTAGAGATTTGATCTGATCGTCCCGAACGATACGTGTATCGTCCTGGACAATCCAGTACAATCTTGCCTAAATTAGTCTAGTGATTAAGGAAAGTAATTAATATTTAATTGATACGATCACATTGTTCGGGACGATCGCAAGATCGTCCAGGATGATCATGATTGTCCAGTGTGTTTCAGCTGTACGTCCAGAGCGGTGCTCAGGATAATTTTGGCACTTTTTGTTCTAATCGTACAGGACGATATTAGTATCGTCCTGGATGATCAAGTCATTTTTGGATCGTCCAGCACAAGTTCCTATGGACAACAAGAGCGGTCTTCTGGATGAAATTCCTGGATTTACACTAATCATCCCGGACGATCGTAGAATCGTACGGGACGATCTGATCAACTTTTTCTACTGATCGTCCAGAAGAGTCTGATCGTCCAAACTGAAACAGTTGATTTTGAACTAATCGTAAAGGATGATATTTCTATCGTCCTGGATTATTTTTGTCGACCAGTTGAGATTTAAGGCAATTTTAGTGCCCTCCTTTAAAAGATCTTTTTCTTCCAATAAGAAAAATCTTTTACCACTTTTCTTTACAAAGAAACCCTAGAGAGAGAGTTTGGGGGAGAGAGAGAGAGAGGATCTTGTGAGGGGGAGTTTATGAGGGATTCACAAAGGTTGCTCCAAGCAAGGATCAGAGACGTCTTCTTCGCTTGTCATCTCTGGTCTTGTCGGTGTCTCTTGGGAGGATCGTCGACAAGAAGATTAGGGTTCTTTGCCCGCTTCAGGAGGAAGCGAAAGGAGTTCAGGTTCTCTGCCTACTTCAGGAGGAAGCGAAAGGAGTCTGAGGTTCTCTGCCTGCTTTAGGAGGAAGTGAAAGGAGGTTAGGTTCTCTGCCTCACCGTGTCGGTGGAAAGGAGTTTTTGTACAGGCTTCTCCGCCTTGCTGTGGGAATAAAAGGAGAGTCACTTTGAGTTAGTACAATACCCAGAGGGGAGGCTCCGGGGAGTGGACATAGGTCAAGTTGACCGAACCACTATAAAATCTGGTGTGTTCTTTCTGATTATTTTCTTCACTTTAGTTTTTTGTTATTAACTGCTTTGGTGAAATCTATAGTTAATCTTTTTGTTTATGTGTTTACTTATTTCCGCTGCAAATCATCGAAAAGATTGTTCCTGTTGCTCTCAAATTTTTAAATAACTAATTCACCCCCCTCTTGGTTAGCCTCGGGACTAGTTAATCAGGGCTTAACATCCCTATCAAACTTTCATATAGTGTTAGTGCAATACCCAGAGTGGAGGACTCCGGGGAGTTGACGCAGGTCAAGGTTGACCGAACCACTATGAAATCTTTAGTATGTTCTTTCTTTTTTCCTTTTTTACTTTTCTGCATTTTTATTTCTACGATTTGAATTTATTACATGAATCTCATTGTTTGTTATCAACTACAATTTGGTTAATTTGTGGTTTGCTAAAAGAAAAATTTTCATATATTAATTGATATATTTGTGTCTTAAAAATAAAAAATATTTTAAACTCTGATTTGCTTCCGTATGTGTTAGATTAATTACTTATTCAGAATTGTTTTAAAAAATCATTTTTCTAGCAAGATTTTTTATGGCAGTAATTTTTAAAAGTACCAATTCACCCCACCACCTCTTGGTCCGCCTTAGGATAGTTTATTGAAGTCTAACAATCTCCCCGAATTTTCAAGTGGTATTAAGGCGGTTCTTGACATCTAGATTTCACTAAGGACCACCTATGTGATGACTGCCAACTAAAAAAATAATTTAAGCCTTAATTTCATTCAATTAAGTAAATTAACACCTTTAGGCTACTAAAAATTATTTATATGAACCTATTTGGACCTGTTAGTATTGCCAGCCTAGAAGAGAAATCATATGAATTTATAATCATTGATAATTATTCTAGATTCACCTAGGTTAGATTCCTAGCATAAAAGAGTGAATCATTTGAGAAAATTAGAACCTTCTCCACCTAGATAGAAAAAAATTAGGATGTGAACTATTAACCATTCATAATAATCGTCGTGGAGAGTTTGAGCATGAAAATTTTGAATCCTATTATCAAGAGATAGAGATAGAGCATAACTTTTTTGCTCCTATGACCCCTTTAGCAGAATGGAATAGCTGAAAGAAAAAATAGAACTTTGGTAGAAGCGGCTAGGGCCATGCTAGCTAAATATTCTCTCCCTAAATACTTTTGAGCAGAAGCAGTAAATATATCTTATTATGACTGAATGGAGTGAATGTTAGATCCATGTTAAATAAGACACCCTCTGAACTCCTTAAGGGTAGGACACCCAACCTTTCTCACTTACATGTCTTTGGGTGTAGATATTTTATCCTGATCAATAGAAAATCACCTTTAAAAAAATTTGATCCCAAATCTGATGAATGAGTCTTCTTAGGCTATTCATCTGTAGGTAAGGCCTATAGCATTTTCAATAAGAGAACCTTAGTAGCAGAAGAATCTATCTATGTTATGTTAGATGAATCTAATAGAACCTCTAAATCTAGACTAGAAGATGAAGAAGTAGAGGCCATTTAAGGGGCAGAAGCCATTGACTTAGGGGATAGAGTAGAACCTCAGGAGCCCTTGCTTAGAGAATAGAGATACTCATTTAGTCATCCTAAAGAACTTATCCTAGGAGACCCATCTGAAGGTGTTAGAACTAGGTATGGACGTAGGAAGGAGGTTAATCATTCTACTTTTATTTCTATAATAGAACCCACCAACATAGATCAAGCCCTAGCTAATAAATTATGTATCCCAATAATACAAGAAGAGCTAAATTAATTTATTATAAATGATATATGGGAATTAGTCAGAAGACCTAAGGACCAGAGTGTGGTAGGTATAAGAGAGTTTTTAAAAATAAAATGAATGACTCTGGCATAGTGGTGAGAAATAATGCCAGATTAGTAGCTAAGGGGTATAATCAGATTGAAAGAATAGACTTTGAGGAAATGTTTTCCCCTGTAGCTAGGCTAGAAGTCATTAGCGTACTACTAGCCTTTGCTTTCCTTAGAGGATTTAAGTTGTATCAAATGGATGTTAAGAGTGTATTTCTAAATGGGGAGATTAAAGAAGATGTGTATGTTGAGCAACCCCCAGGTTTTGAAAATTCTCAATTTTTTAATCATGTGTTCAAGTTAAAAAAGGCATTATATGGATTAAAGTAAGCACCTAGAGCCTGGTATGAAAGGCTAAGCACATTCCTCCTAAAAAATTCTTTATTAAGGGTAGTGTAGACACTGCCCTATTCCTTCAGAAAGTAGGAGAAGATCTACTAATTATTTAAATTTATGTCGATGATATATTATTTGGATCCACGAATAAAGATCTTTATGATGAATATTCAAAGATAATGAGTGAAGAGTTTGAGATAAAAATAATGGGAGAGCTCAATTATTTCCTTAGATTTAGTGTAAAGCAAATGGATAATAGAATCTTCCTTAGCTATTCAAAATATATTAAAGATATTCTTAAGAAATATGAGATGGATAATGTTAAGGCAATGAATACTCCTATGAGCTCTATCAGTTAGATAAGGTTCCAAATGAAAAATCAGTTGATCAGAAGAAATATAGAGGGATAATTGGATCACTTATTTATTTGTCTGTCAGTAGACCTAATATAATATTTAGTGTATATCTCTTTGCTGGATTTCAGACCGATCCAAAAGAATCTCACATGACTACTGTTAAAAAAATTCTTAGATATCTATTAGGCACCCAAAACCTAGGTATCTGGTACCCTAGAAATAGCTCATCCTTTGAGATCATAGGATATTCAAACTCTGACTTTGCAGGATGTAGGGCAGATAAGAAAAGCACATCAGAAACCTATCAGTTTATAGGACAATCATTAATTTTTTTGGTCTAGTAGAAAGTAAAATTTAGTAGCCCTATCCACCGCTAAGGTGGAATATGTTTCGGTAGGAAGTTGTGTTGCTCAAGTCCTATGGCTGAAGTAAAAAATCCTAGACCTTGGACTACCTGTACGCACCATTCCTATCATGTGTGATAACACAAGTACCATTTGCATATCCAAAAATCTAATTCAACACTCCAGCACAAAGTATATAAACATTAGACATCATTTTATAAGAGAACATGTAGCTAAGGGAGATATAAAATTGCACCATATAGCTACTAAAGACCAATTGACAAACATCTTTATCAAACCCCTAGCCTATGATACCTTTAACATCTTGAGGACTAGACTAGGTATTATAGATATTCATGCTTAATTCAGGATGAATCCAAATTCTTCTATCATTTGGAATCAACCATTTTTTATGTGTATTGAGTTTGTGTCAATTTTGAATTTATGTATTAATTTGTGTATGTTGCTTTCTTTTTCTTCTTTTTTATTATTTAGTAGATGTACCCTGATCACCACACACTCTTCACTGGCTAAAACAAAAAAATAAAAAAAATTAAAATTTGTTCACATCGTACTGTACGATTTACTTTATACTGTACGATCTACACATCCCTACATAAATCTCTGCCTTTAGTTAAATCAACGGTCCAAATTTATCCAATTATTGGCAATCGTATTATACGATCACTCCTTCATATTATACGATACACATGTCAAAGGCTGTTGGATGAATTCAAGTCAGCCAGTATGATAATAATTCCACTTCGTAGTGTATGAACACCTATTTGTACTGTACGATCCATTTAGTCAAAAAAGCATACATACGACTCCTTGGGATGAACAAAATCTGTTAAGATCATCCTTTATGATATTGATCATTCTATATAATTTGACCACCTTTTTTCGATAAGTCGTCTAGATGATTTAACTCCCTCTGATCTTACTTTACGATCTAAAATTGTATTCTACGATTACCTAAAAATTCTATAAATTGGAGGGATTTCCTTAGTTAAATCTAATCAACCTTGAACTCCTTTCTTCTTTCAAAGTCATACCCTTACAACTTTAAGTTCTCAACTGGCAAGAGGTAGCAAACAAGGTCGCATGACCCAAGGAGGCTCTTCCTTTCGTGGCCTAGTTGATGATAGATTTCAAACCGTTGAAGCCGAAGCTGCATACTACAAATACAAGGAGGCTCACACCCTTGAGAATGTTAAATCAACATGTACTAAACTTCGAGGTGATAAACCTTTTTTCTTTCACCACTCTTCAATTTCTTCTCACTCTCGCATTTCCCTTCAACTCCAAACTCCTATACGAATTTCTTGGAAATCTAAGGATTAGTGCTGAGGCATCCATCATGACCTCCTATGTGTGTCGCTACCCTGTAGAAATCACTAAAGAGGATTTAAGGGAATATATCCACCTTTCCGTAGAAGGACCTAATCCCCAATCCATAGCCTCTACAACTTATTTTGATTGAAGTGTTGTAAATCTAACTATCTAAAATGTCACTCTAAATCAACAACAACCTTTAGTCCACTCTCTCAATCAAAACGCACAACTTATCCAACATGTTTTTCTGACCTCAATCATATTAAAGCTAGCTATCGTGTCTATATTACTCCACTCCTTTCCTTGGTCACCTACTTCATAATGTTAGATACACAATTTGATGAAGCTTAAATGCTTATCGACTATATCCAAAATCTAACTCCTATTTGACTTCCATCTACTAGGAGAAAGCAAAATATCACCCTTGGTCACGATATTTCTTATATCCTTGAAAAGAAATTTGAAATTACCTACCTTGCACCTCCTGACAATGTTCCTATATTCTACACTGATGCTTCCTTTTATATTCTTTTCTATCATCAAAGGGGCAAGAGCACGAGGAACCTAATTTTGATGAAGAAGGGGGAGCTGCTCTTGCAGTTGCACTTGTACTAGAACCAGCACCACCACTTACACCAGCTTACCACTCTTACCCTCATGAGGAATAATACAGAAGCTCGATCGGCTAAAAACCAGCATGGACTCACATATTTAATAACAACAACAGCAGCACGAGGCAAATTTGGTGTGGTTTAGATAACATATCCCCTCTATCCAAGAACAATTCTCCTCGTTCCACAAACATTTTTAACAACCACAATCACCACCACCTGATCAGGGGCATTCCCACTTTTAGTTTTTTGTGTGATGTATTTCATATTTTTCATGTTTTGTAGTTTCTCTCATATCTTATAAGTTCCTCCTTTTTGGTGATGTCAAAAGAGAGAGTAAGTGTTTAGTTGTCTGTATGTTTGCACTTATTAACTAGTCTTTTTTCTACTTATAATTTTATTTGTGTTATTTGATTTCTATTATTTTATCTTATTATTTTAATTAAAAAAAATTAAATTTAAAAAATAAATATTTATTTCTTTATTTATTTCTTGCCCCTATTTTTAAAATGTATCACCTAGTGAGGGGGAGATTACGAGAAAAGAATATTAATTTGCTTTTCAATAAAAAATATTTATCATCATAAAAAAGGGGGAGATTATTGCAGTCTAGGATCTTAGCTTGCGATTTTGATGATAACAAATATTATTGATTGAGTTTTTTAATTCTTCTAGTAGATATATAATGGATATTATTTTTGTAAGTGCACACTAACATTTTAGGTGCAATATATACAGCTCAAGATTATTGAAGACTCAAGTTTGGGTAGAATAGGATGTTAATCAAAAGAGTCTATAATTTTAACTTTCTTATATTTTTTATTCTTGAGTTTGGCCATGTAAGGGTGCATGTAAAAATTAATGACTGTGCACACACACATGGGGAGTGAGAAAAATTTGAGAAGTAAATTTTTTGAACTAATCATACCGTACGATTATAATCGTACTATACGATCAGTTATACGAAGAATAAGGCTAACATTTAATTGAATCATTAATATTAATATACTAATTGTACTATATCATACAAATTGTACTGTATGAATTGAGAAACCTAGTCGCCAGGTAAATTAAGTAAGAATTTTGAAAAATAAATTTTGAACTAATCGTACTGTATGATAATTGAAATCTTACTTAAATTATCCCCCTAATTAGTCAATCAAATCATAATTAATAAAATATTGCTAATCGTACTGTACGATCTTGATCATATAGTGCGATCTTGATTGTATCATATGATTGACAATGATAAAATCTAGTCATCACAGAGATTATACCAAACGAAACCTTAATTTTTGAACTAATCGTATAGTGCGATATTTATATTGTACTGTACGAACTATTCGTATTACACTAACCATACTGAATGATGTGAATCATGCCAAACGATTGATAGAGATGATTTTCAATCGTCCCTGTGATCATCCTATACGAATAGAGCAAAATTAAACTAATCATATTATATGAAGTTACGATCATATTTTACGATATGCTTGCTAAAATTGAACAATTCATCTGAATGATTGTTATCATCATATTGGATGGGTCGTATTTTTGAACTGATCATAATGTATAATACCAAATCATATTGCATGAATAGAGATGACTAAATTATAAAAATAAAGTTTTTTGAAGCATACTACTTAAGCAACCTTTTGAAGTCTTTTTTCTAAGAGACTTTGACTGTTAAAGAAACTCTGAGGGAGATCTTTTCTTGAGAGTTTGGGGTTTAGAGAGGAAGAAGAAGGTGAGGTTGTATATGAGGGAGAAGTAGTGTGAGGGGTTTTACACGGTTTCTCCAGCCAAGCTTACACCTAGCTTCTTCCTGTGGCCTTGATGAGTTCTTGAAGATTCTCTTAGGAGAGAAGCTTCAAAGTTAGGAGTATAGGGTTCTTTGCCTTCTTTAAGAGGGAGAAAAAGGATTGTGGTTCTCTGCCATCACCAAAAGGGTGAAGAAGGATTCTAGATTCTGTGCCTTCTCCAGGAGGGAGAAAAAGGATTGTGGTTCTCCACCATCGCCAGGAGGGTGAAGAAAAATTCTAGGTTTACTATCATCTCCAGGAGGGAGAAAAAGAATTGTGGTTCTATGCCATCACCAAGAGGATGAAGAAAGATTCCAGGTTCTCTGTCTTCTCCAGGAGGGAGAAAAAGGATTGAAGGTCTGCTACCATCACTAGAAGGATGGCATAGCTTTTGGTTCTCCGCCACACCAGGTTTGGTGGAAGTGATTCTTGTAAGGGCTTCTCCATCTTGCTGAGGGTGCAAAAAGAGAGACATTATAGTGTTACTGTAATACCCGGAGAGAAGGACTCTCGGGAGTGGACGTAGGTCAAGGTTGACTGAACCACTATAAAATCTATGGTGTGCTCTTTCTTATTTGCTTTTTTACTTTTTTACATTTTTATTTATGCAATTTAAATTTACTGCACAAATATCATCATTTACTATCAACTATAATTAAGTTAATTTGTGATTTGCTAAAAGAAAAAATTTCATATCTTGATTGATATATTTATGCCTTAAAATGAAAAATATGTTTAACTCTGATTTGCTTCTACATGTGTTAGATTAATTACTTATTCAAAATTATTTAAAAAAATCATTTTTCTTGCAAGAATTTTTTTTTGTAGCAGTAATTTTTAAAAGTACCAATTCACCCCCTCTTTTGGTGCACCTCGGAATAGTTCATTGAGGTCTAACAACCTCCCCAAACTTTCATTCTTAACATAATTAAGTAAAATCTAATACATCTACTTTCCTAACCAGGTCATCGGAAGGCCGCTATTTTATGTGACCAAACCATCTAAGGCAACTCTCTCTAATCTTATCTTCCTTTGGAGCTACTCCAACCTTTTCACGTATATGCTCATTTTGTATCTTGTCTATAAGATTAAAGCCATCATTCACTTGGGCATCTTCATCTCTATAACCCTTAACTTAATATTAGGCTTCTCTTTTAATGGCCAACATTTTGCACCATAAAGCATTGCAGGTCTCACCACCATCTTATAGAATTTTCCCTTAAGTTTGAGAGGGACTTTTCTATCACACAACAAGTTTGATGCATTCCTCCACTTCAACCATCCAACTTGAATTTTACCAATAATATCCACATCTATTTCACCATCACTTTGAATAATAGACCCAAGATCTCTAAAACACGTACTCTTACTAATGACTTGATCGCCCAAAGTCACAATCCCCCTACTAGATCTATTATTACTAAAATTATACACTTTATATTCAATTTTAGATCTACTCAAATAAAAACCTTTAGACTCTTCTTATCAACAAGAAGAATATCACCAGCAAAAGCATACACCAGGGTACAACCTCTTGAAAATGTCTAGTGAGAACATCCATGACTAAAGCAGAAAGATATGGGCTTAAGGCTAATCCTAAATGTAATCCAACTGAAATAGGAAAATATTTGGTCAAACCACCTTGTGTCTGAGCACAGGTAATAGCTCATGTATACATATTCTTAATGACTTGAATATAAGCATTATTAACTCCTTTCTTATGTAGAACTCTCCATAACACTTCTCTTGGAACTTTATCATATGCTTTCTTTAAATCAATAAAAATCATATATATATATATATATATATATATATATATATATATATATCCTCCTTATTCTCTCTATTCTTCTCCATTAAACCTCTTAATAAATGTATAGCTTCTATAGTAGACCTACCTGGCATGAATCCAAATTGATTTTGAGAAACATTAGTGCCACGCCGTAACCTATGCTCTATAACTCTCTCCCATAGTTTTAAAGCATGACACATTAACTTAATTTCTCTATAATTTGTAAAATCTTGTGCATCATCTTTATTCTTAAAAATAGGAATCAACACACTCATTCTCTACTCATCTGGCATCTTTTTAGTCTTCAAAATAATATTAAAAAGTTTAGTAAGCCAAGAACTTCCTTAATCTCTTAAGCATTTCCACACCTCTATTGGAATATCATGAGGTCCAACTGCTTTTCCACACTTTATTTTCTTTTAAGCCTCTTTACTTAGGTTTTACCAATACGCCAATAAAAACAAAAATCTTTATTCTCATTTAGGGGGCTAAGATCACTAGAGTCAATCACATAAAGGTCTATGATTTATATAATATATTAAATACTAAAGAGGGTGAATATATATATATATATATATATATATATATATTTCTTTTTCTTTCTTTAGTTCAAGTGAAGTGTATTAAGGATGAAGATCAAACAGTGCTTTTATTAGAAGAGGATATTCAACAAAGGTGGATGAGATATTTTGTTGCAATATGATAATATATCTGACGTATATTTATGTTAACTTGTCTATCGGATCCATCTGTTAGATTGAAATGAAATGCACAGACTTTATCAATCGATCGATAAGAACCCTATAACATCATGCCCCTGTCTCAATCTGAGAAAACTAATAGCAAAATTCATCTTCACCTCTTCCTATTTCTACTCTGACATAGGTAACGAGTGTTGAATATCATCCGGTCACTGATGCTTGACCTTTACTAACTATTAAGCCTCATACTTGGACACAAACTATGTTATATCTTTTTTCAATCCAGATCATCAAAACATACCTTTCAAATCTCCATATGTCTTGCTGCTTTCTGGATGAATAGTTGCCTCATATAGGATCTTAGCTCTCAATCCACCAATAGAAGGAACCCATAATCTATTCTTGTAAAAAATGACATCCGAATTAGATACTTGTAGTTCAGTCTTCTTACCAACTTTGACCATATCAATCAATTTCAAATACTCTGTATTTGACTTCTTAGCTGCCTGAATTCTTTTCTGCAAAGAAGGCTGACTAATCATCAGAGTTAATAAATTTGGATTCGTATCAACTATTACTGCCTTTTTCTTTAGCTTATTCAAATCTTGAGTAAGGAAGTCTATAGAAGTAAGCGATGAAAAGGAAGTACTTAAAGACTTCCTACTCTAAGCATCTGTTGTCATATTCGCTTTACCAGGCTAATAATGAATAGACAGATTATAATTAATCATCAACTTAAGCCATCTCTTCTGTCTCAAATTTAGATCTTTCTGAGTGAAAAGATGTACTTCAAACTCTAATGATATGTAAAAATCTTATATCTAACTCCGTATAAATAATATCTCCAAAATTTTAATGCAAATATAATAGCTGCTAACTCTGGATTGTGTGCCGGGTAGTTCTTCTTGTGTGGTATCAATTATCGAGAAGAACAAGCAATGACTTTATAGTACTATATTAGTATGCATCCCAATCTTTTTAGTGAAGCATCATTAAAAACCTGAAATCCATCTATACCTAGAGGAATAATTAAACTGAAAGCAGATGTCAAATAATCCTTCAATATCTAAAAACTCTCATCACACTCTAGATCCATACAAAAACTACTAACTTCTAAGTAAGTCTCACAAATGGCAAAGAAATTCGAGAATAATTTTGAACAAACTTTTGATAGTAACAAGCCAAGCATAAAAAACTACATACCTCAAAAATTATAGAAGGCCTTGGCCAATCGAAGACAACCTGAACCTTCTATGCATCTACTGAAATACATGCAATACTCACTACTTGTCCCATAAAAATAATACTCCTCAGCCAAAACCCACACTTTGAAAAGTTAGCATAAAAATGATGCTGCCTCAAAATCTCTAGAGCAGTCATTATATGTGTTGCATGCTCCTTCTCAGATCTAGAACAAATTAGAATATCATATATACATATGATCACAAATTAATTGAGATACTTTTAAAAAACTCTGTTAATCAAATTCATGAAGACTGCTGGGGCATTTGTCACTCTAAATGGCATGATCAAAAACTCATAATACCCGTACCTCATTCTAAATATAGTCTTCGCCACATCCACATCTCTTACCTTCAGATGATGATAACCAAATTGCATATCGATCTTAAAAAAATATTGAACATCCAACCAGCTGATTAAATAAGTAGTTAATCCTAGGCAAAGGATACTTACTTCTTTATAGTAACTTTGTTCAATTGCTATAATTGATGCACATGCACATTATACCATCCTTTTATTCACAATTGGAACAGGTGCTCCCTATAAGACGTACCTATAACCACATCTATAACATCTAGAACCTCCTATTGAGTTAAACTATAATTTAGTGGTTGTATTAGAGGCAAAGTAATATAACTCCCTACACCTCGTGATCTTTTAAAATGCTAACCTCATGCTGATGGATCAGCACTCCTACTACTGAAAATCTCATAATGTGATCAAGGTGGTATTATCCTCAACTTACCTATGGTCAACTGCCAAAAGATGTTACCTCTCAAATCAAAATGTCTATCAAAGCCACCCTATTGACCCTTAAAAATCTTGTGTTTGCATTAACCACATCAAAAACATATGCCCAATGGTCTTAACATTGACTATTGTGTCTCCTACCACACTAATGATATAATGGAGGGGCCCCACTAACTAAACCCCCATAATTAATAATATTGCCACTTTCTGATATTGAGGAAACTTTTACTAACTCTCCCCTCCTTCTGAACTCAACAAGTCCAAACCTACTTTTCTTCCCATAATGGCCATTATTGGCTGTCTCACTGCCAAATCTTTTCCTGCTCGTAATCCACCACTGATGAACTGCTACCAAATCAGTCCCTTTTATCTTGGCCCTCTTGACCAACTAAGCAAAATCTATACTATCATGCACTAATAATAATTGCTCAAAGCAGCTCAGAGTCCTTCCATAAATCGATAACACTTCTCCTCATAAGTGTTAATCAACTATGGAGCATACCTAGAAAGAGCAGCGAACTTTGCCTTATACTACGTCACAGTCATATTTTCTTGAATCAATTTTAGAAAAGAACCGTTTAACTATAAACCAATTCCTGAATGTCTCTATAAACTCCTCCCAAGTAATTATTATATTTACATGACCCTAAAGCTTCTCTTTCTAATGGCCTAACAACTAGCATTTTGTCTCACCATCTAATAAAAATGTAGCTAATGTAACTCTCCTCTCGGGAGTATAATACATCCCATCAAGAGTCTTCTCTATCCTCATTATCCAATCGTCAGCTGCTTTAGGTTCAATGACACCTGAAAGTCTAGGAAGTTATAATCTCATGAAATTTTGTAAATACCTATCCATGTCATCAAATATGTACTAGAAACTTGTGTACCAAACCTATAATCTAGGAAACTACCTTGGAATTGATCACAGGAGTTATACGTTGAACCTGGCTTCCTGACTAGAGCTTTAACCATTAGTCATTTCTGGATATGTCATCTCAAAATACTAAACACAGCTAAATGCAACACATGCATATTAAAAATAAATAAATGAGTGCCCAAAACTACCCAAAAACATTTCATATATACAGATTAAATCATATCACTCTGTTATTATTTGCTTCTCTAACCAATGCTCTGATACTAAAAAGTTTATCACAATCTGAACTCATATGACCCTATACCACATAGGTTATATCGTATCCAATTATGATAAGACTCAAACCTTAAGATCCAATTAGAGAAGTACTAAAATAAAACTTTTAATTTAAGCACACCATAAAGCCCATATTGAATACAAAGAAAGTGGAAGACTAATAATGTGATGCCCTAAAATTTAATTTGGAAGAATTCTTTCTTTTATCTTTTAATAATAATACCAGAGCTATCTAATTTTATTTATCAGTAATAAATAATATAAACAAATTTAGAATTCAAAACATCACTATACATCTATATTCACTTCTCAAAAATTATATATAATATTCAAGAATTATAATTATGATATATCTTTTCAATCTTAAGTATAAAAGAATAACTAAAATAAATAGGTTCAGAACCTGAGGAATTCTGATCAGTCTTGCACTCCTGCTCCCTTGCCCTGAACTGAAATTATTTAATCATATATAATAAGCTAAAAAAGCCCAATAAGTCATCCAATCCTCCAATTGACTCAAAATATGGTATAGAAGCAATATGCATGTCAACATTAAATTATAGCAGCAGTATTCATATGATCATTGAATCAGTATAGAAATAATAAAACTCATATACAGTAGCAGTAAAGTCTGTAAAGTAGTAAAATAGTATGGTACGAAAGTTAATAAAGCAATACAGTGAGGCAATCAATAAATCAATATAGGTTTCAAATCAATAAAGTAGTCATTATATCAATACTATTAATCAATAAAGAAATCATATAAAGCGATAAAACCAAAATATTGATAAAGACCATCAGAATCATATCAATGCAATAAAATCTTATAATGATGTAGACATATTATTCAGTTATTTTATATTAGTAATAATTAATTAATGGTATCTATATCCATATCGGTAATAATATTAATAGTGTCATCAGTAAAATCGGTGACATTAATAGCAAAGCAATGTAATAATAATAAATTTGTACATTGGCAGTAAAATAGTAAATAATAATATTAAAGTAGTACATTTATATGGTTATGATAACGATGAATTAATAACATGTATTTCAATAATCATATGTTACGTTATTCAATAAGTAGTTCTGGCTATCTTAATATTTTCCAGTAATCAGTAATCGGTAGTCAGTAACCATTGCTCAGTAAACAGAGTCATCATTCTTTGCTCGTCGGCATAATAATACCTCCTTATAATTCCTAATTATTGTATTATTGTATTACTGTATCGTTGTATCAGTAGAGGATAACACACAACCACAATATTTAAAAAAAAGCCCATTTACCCACCATCCTTTATAGGTTAATCAATCTTCAACCAACGGGATAACCAGTCCTTACTTATCTTTTACACACATTATAATAAAATTAATAGCGATCGATTATTACCCAATCACATATTTATTTCTATTTTTAAAGTTTGAATTAACAATATGCTTTCATAAAATATCGAATTTTAGTACATTATAAATCTTCAATAACTTCTATTTTACCTGGTAAAATTTATAAATATTGTTATCAAAATATCCATGATAATCAGTGCAATAATATATAAAAAGCTATGAGATAAAAATTTAAAAAATCCAAAAAAGTAATAAAATTAGTTCTGTAGAGAATCAAGTAATTAAAATTAAAATCTTTGAAAATAAAGATAGGATTAGAATCACCTATCTCGATCTACAATTTTTGTGAAATGGAAAAGCAATCCAGAGACAAAAAAACTCATATTTTGCTTTCTTTCCGCTGTGCTGCAATTCAAATGGGAATTTATTTTTTTTTTCTATTTTCAATTATTTTCAAAATTCTGATTGTAATAAATGATTCTAAAAATAATTTTTTTATCATTCAAAAAATATATATAATCTAAGATAACTATAACATCGCATAGTAATAAAAATATAACAAAATAAAAGTCAATCATGTAAAAATTAAAGCTAACCAAAATATATATATAATATAGATCGGATCTTGCAATCCAAAATTACTCAGCTCGCTCCTCACCCTTTCCCTGGCCTGAAAACTATTGCAAATCTAGCTTCAAGGGTTATGATTTTGATGATAGCAAACATTTCTATTTCTGGTTGCCTGTTTAATCTTTCAGGTCTGCAGGATCAATTGCAAGTTCAAGCCAGTCCAAGATCGAGTCAGTTTGTTTTGTAATTCAGGTCCAATATATTATTTTCATCTTTATTGAGCCAAATATAATGTAATTGATCCCCTAACTAAGTAACCTTGCACATGAAAGTTCGATAGGGATGTTAAGCCCTAGTGAACTAGTCCCGAGGCTAACCAAGAGGGGGGGTGAATTGGTTATTTAAAAATTTCACGATAACTATGAAAATCTTTTTATAACGTGCAGCGAAAATGAATTAAAACAATGATAAAAAGATCAACCACAGATATTCACCCAAGCTATTAATATCAGAAAAAATTAAAGTGCAGAATTGAATCAGAAAAGCAAACCAGATTTTATAGTGGTTCGGTCAACTTGACCTACGTCCACTCCCCGGAGCCTCCCCTCCGGGTATTGCACTAAACAGAAGTGTCTCTCCTTTTGCTCCCACAGCAAGGCGGAGAAGCCTGTACAAAAATCTCCTTTTCACCACACGGTGAGGTAGAGAACACCGACTAGACGAAAGATGACGAGCGGAGAAGACGACTCTGATCCGTGCTCGGAGCAACCTTAGTCAATCCCTCACTAACTCCCCCTCACAAGATCTTCTCTCTCTCTCCCAACTCTCTCTCTCTCTAGGGTTTCTCAGGGAAGGAAGGCAGCAAAAGATTTTTCCAAAAATTGGAAAAAGTTCTTTTAAAGGAGGGCTTAAAATTTGCCCTAAATCTCAACTGGTCGGCCAAGATCATCCAGGACGATCGGTAGATCGTCCTGTACGATCAGTTCAAATTTAGCTGTTTCAGCCTGGATGATCTGGCTCTTCTGAACGATCAGTAGAAAAAATTGTTCATATCGTCCCGTACGATCCTGCGATCGTCCGGGACGATTAGTGCAAATTGAGGGAAATCGTCCAGAAGACAGTTCGGGTCGTCCAGAGAAATCTGTGCTGGATGACCAAAAAATGACTTGATCGTCCGGGACGATGGGGTCATCGTTCTGTACGATTAGTTCAAAAAGGCCTCAAATCGTCCTGGACATAGTTCTGGACGTACAGCTTAAATGCACTAGACGATCAAGATCGTCCGGGACGATCCTGCGATCATCCAGGACGATATGATCGTATCAACCAAAAATAAATTGCTTTCCTTAATTACCAGATTAAATTAGGCATGATTGTACTGGATCATCCAGGACGATACACGTATCATCCGGGACGAACAGACCAAGTATCTAAAAATAAGAACTTGCCTAACTTGATCTGGCGGCTGAGAATTTCTGATTTGGGCATATCGTCCCGTACGATCCGGAGATCATCCAGGACGATCAGCTTAATCTGACCCTCTTAACTTAGTCGTCCTAATTAGGGTTTCTGTTTTAATTGGATCGTCCAGGACGATGTGGAGATCGTCCAGGACGATCTGAACAAATTTTTAACAGAAACTCTAATTCACTCAATCTCTCTCCCTGAGTGTGTGTGTGCAAGGTTACTTAGCTAGGGAATCAGTTACATTACAATTGACTCAATAAAAAGAAAAATCATACATTTGACACACTTGGACCCGATCTTGAGTTGGCTTGAGTGGCTCGCAGTCTTTTGTGCCTGAAACAGATTAGCCAAGCAAAACACACTGGAAACATGTTTGTCATCATCAAAACCAGATTTGCAACAATCTCCCCCTTTTTGATGATGGCAAACATTTGTAAAGTAGTCTGAAAATAAAAGTAAACTAGGAGATCAAACAAACAAATATTTTTTAAATTTTCATTTAACAGCTAAAACAATACAGGAAACATGACTCAGAAAATAGAAACAGACACGACTACAACTGACTCCCCCTTTTGACATCACAAAAAGGAGGAGCGAAAAACATAACACGGAAATAAAACATAAAATAACACATAAATAGAACAACTACACGACAGAAAACTAAAACTGAGGCAGATCCTGATCGGAAGAAGGAGGTGGCGGTGGAGGGTAGAAGTAATGGTGAATGGCCTGAAAGTGAGCTCCAAACCAGGCCATGTCCTGGTCGTGCTGCTGCTGCTGCGCAGCATAGTCCGCGAAGCGTTGGAGGTCCTCGTTGTGCTGCTGCTCCTGGGCAACCACGTAGGAGTCAAAACGGGCCTCCCACTGGTCGAAGCGCTGCACCAGGTGGTCAAGGGGAGAGGCAATGCGAAGGGGTGCAGGTGCCTCTGGTGCAGCAGGAACTGGAGCAGCCTCTTCCTCTTCTTCCTCAACATCCGGGGCAGGCTCCGGATGTAGGTGGGTGCTGTGTAGGACGTGGAATGAGTTGTTTGTGAAGAAGGAATGAGGGACGTCAAGAGGGACAGGATACTGAAGGTCATATTTTGTCTCTAAGGCATAGTGAATAAGATGACCTAAAGCTAGATTTGGGCGACACCTGTGGCCCGGATCTCTAATGGTGGTGAGATGTTCTATGTATCGGATGATCAGATCAGAGGCATTAAATTCTCGACGGGCCATGATGTAGTAGGTGGTCAAGGACAGGAGCGGGGTAATGTGAATTCGATCCCCCGCCTTTGGAATGACGGAGGAATGAAGGACGTGCTGAATGGTCCGGGCGTCCTTGAGAAGGGAAGTGCAAGCATTATCGTGATAGGGTGCATTGGTATTACGAAGGAAGTGATTGGCGACACTCCAATCATAGTCAGGATCGGTGATAATCGTGTGAATTTTGTCACCAGTGACAGACAAGTTGAGGATATTGTGAAAATCGTGGGTCGTGAGTTCCACGGGGCGTTGATTTACGTAGGAGCGAAGAGTGGAATAGTCCGCGGAAATGCGCAAGTTGGCAAAGAAGATTCGAAGGAGTTCCATATTGAAGGGAAAGGCTAAGGTCAGAATGAAGGTGAGGGAGGTGTGTGCGAACAAATCTAAGATGGGATACGTGAGAGTGCGGGGATTGACAATCTTGGAGTGCGTGATACCCACATTACGATAGCATTCGAAAGCCGCCTGATCGGCGGCATTCGGGAAGCGAGGATCGACATGTCCCCGGGACGAACTAGCCCCCTTTTGACGAGATCTTTTGCCACCAGCCATTAGGAACCCAAAGAGGAGAAAAGGAGAAGGAAAGTGGAGGAAAAAAGATGTGAAAAACATGAAGAAAACTGCTGTTTAAATAGAAAACGGACTGATCGTCCCGTACGATCGCGGGATCGTCCGGGACGATGTGGTCATTTATGACGTTCTGGACGATTGGTCAAAAAGGCGGTTCGATCGTCCAGGACGATCAGAGATCGTCCAGGATGATTAGACACAGGCGATCCTCCCGAGGAGTCAGGCTGGGCGACCGTTGATGAAAAGTATCGTCCAGGACGATTAGGTGGATCGTCCGGGACGATATGCAATAAATATGTCAGACGGGCCGAATTCCAATTGTCCAGCGGCTGACACGTGGATCGTCCAGGACGATGAGGTGGATCATCCAGGATGATGGGCAATAATTGGTGCAATGTTAGCTGTTTGATCAGATCAGGAAGATATGGATCATATCATCCATGACGATGTAAGAATCGTCCAGGACGATCACCAATAATTGGGGTAGTTTCAGCAGCAGGAGCAGTGGGTATGATTTTGAATGAATCGTCCAGGATGATTTTTGGATCGTCCAGGATGAAGAGGATCGTCCAGGACGATCGGTGTATCGTCCAGGACGATGTGAAGAAAAGCAGAAAAGGATGAAGGATAAAGATGATCGATCAGGATCCCAAAAATACAACCATGAAAACAAAATAACAAAAAGACGAATAAAACTGACCGCAAAAACACATAGAAGTTTTTTTTTTTATTAAGCTGCTCTTAGAAAATTAGAATTTTTTTCTTGACTTTAGATTCGAAAACCAATGACATGACGATTGACAGCGCTGAAATCCAGAAAAGGTTGGAAATAATCAACGTTCGTAGCTCCGACCCCGGGCACCTTATCGATGTAAACCTCTTTCAAAACAAAAATCCGATTCAGAATAAAAGACATTAGATTTGAAAAGAAATACTTTCAAGCCTCGTTCCAGAAAAATATCTGATATAATAGTGTTACAAAGTAAAAAATCAGAAATCAGGATTTTCAAGACTCAAGCTTTTGAAAATATTAAGTGGCGCACAGATTTTTCTAAGACATTTAATAATCTGAAAGGGAAGAAAGCTTATTTTGGGCTCATTTTGTGCCTCTTTTTCAAATTGGTTGGCGCTTTGCGCATCTTTTGATTTTTTGATACACTTTGTGTATTCAATTTGGCAATTTCGCATCTTTTCAGTTTTGGGCTCATTTTATGCCTCTTTTTCAAATTATCTAGCGCACTGCGCATCTTTTATAAGCTATCTCCTTTTCAAAATCATTAAAGAGTCTCAGTTGTGAGATTATCTTCCAGACATAGGAGATGACTCTCCGCAGTAAGGAAGAATGATTCACAAAATAAAAGCCATACAACATATGATAAATGCAATCACTTGGTTTAGAAAATCAAACTAATGACTCAAGACTTTGAAAAACACTATTGATATGAGGCAGATTACTGTAGGAAGATAAAATAATCTCTATTTCAAAAACTAACATTTTAATTTTGAAAAAGATTTTTATTTAAAAGAAACTACACACCAGTAAAGGAGTTAAAGGAAGAGAAACAATTATCAATATTTCTTCCCTTTAACAGATTCAGCGAAGTCAATCACTGCTTATCAGCTTCCAAACCAAAATAAGGTAAAAACTCCCAGTCAAAAATTCAGATCACCAGAAGTAGTGAGCGGTGATCAGATCTTGAAAAGCATAAAACAGTAAGTGCAAGATATGAACCAGTAAATAAATAAAAACAGGTAGAAAATTATAGCAAAGTAAATACTCAAATCAAACTAACAATAAGGCTAACATAGAAATCAGTAGAAGAAATAAAATCAACTGAAAGTAAATAATCAAACCAAAACTAACTAACAGAAATCAGAAATCAGAATACCAAAACTAACTAACAGAAATCAGAATACCAATCAGAACAATCATAAATCAGCAGTCATCAGAATCAAGCATTTATATCAATCACTTCTAATCTGGTTCTCAAAATGCTGAATGAGTCAAAGGCCAGTGATTTAGTGAATATGTCAGCCAGCTGATTTTCAGTTGCTACGTGGTGTAGCTCAATGTCCCCTTTTGTAACATGGTCCCTAATGAAGTGATGCCTAATGTCAATGTGTTTGGTCCTAGAATGTTGGATTGGATTTTTAGAGATACAGATGGCACTAGTATTATCACATAGAACAGAAATTGTGCCAACAGGTACTCTTAAATCCAAGACTTGCTGCTTCAACCAAAGAACTTGGGCCACACAACTCCCTAAGGCAATGTACTCAGCTTCAGCAGTGGAAAGTGCAACTGAGTTCTGTTTTCTACTGGACCAGGAGACTAACGACTGTCCTATAAATTGACAAGTCCAAGAAGTACTCTTCCTATCCACCATACACCCCGCAAAGTCAGAATCAGAATATCCAATGATCTCAAAAGAGGTGCTGTGCATAGGGTACCAAATTCCTAGGTTTAGGGTTTCTAAAAGATATCTAATAATTCTCTTAACAGCAGTCAGGTGGGACTCTTTAGGATCAGCCTGAAACCTAGCACAAAGACAGACACTAAACATGATATCAGGTCGGCTAGCAGTCAGGTAAAGCAGTGAACCTATTATCCCTCTATACTTCTTCTGATCAACAGATTTTCCATTTGAATCCTTATCTAACTGAACTGAGGAGGGCATGGGAGTATTGATTGGCTTGGCTTTGTCCATTTCATATTTCTTCAAAATATCTTTAGTGTATTTTGATTGATTGAGAAAGGTTCCATCATCCGTTTGCCTATGCTAAACCCCAAAAAGTAGGACAATTCTCCCATCATACTCATCTCAAACTCCTTACTCATCGTTTTAGAAAACTCTTCACATAAATATTTATCAGAAGATCCAAAAATTATATCATCAACATAGATCTGGACAATGAGTAAGTCATCCCCTAATCTCCTTAGAAAAAGGGTGGTGTCTACGCTCCCCTTAACAAACTCTCTTTCTAACAGGAATGTGCTAAGCCTCTCATACCAAGCTCTGGGTGCCTGTTTCAATCCATATAAGGCCTTTTTTAATTTATAGACATGACTTGGATATTGGGAACTCTCAAAACCTGGGGGTTGTTCTACAAAAATATCTTCTTTAATTACCCCATTTAAAAAGGCACTCTTGACATCCATTTGAAACAGCTTAAATCCCTTGTAACAGGCAAAGGCTAGTAGCACTCTAATGGCTTCCAATCTAGCTACAGGGGCAAAAGTTTCCTCAAAATCTATCCCTTCTATCTGATTATACCCCTTAGCCACCAATCTTGCCTTATTTCTCACCACCACACCAGAATCATTCATCTTATTCTTAAAGACCCACTTGGTTCCCACAATACTTTGGTTTCTAGGTCTTTCTACTAACTCCCAAACATCATTCCTTATAAATTGATTCAATTCTTCCTGCATAGCTAAAATCTAAAACTCATCCGACAGGGCTTGATTGATGTTGGTGGGTTCAGTCATTGAGATAAAGGCAGAATGGTTTACTTCCTTCCTAAGTCCATGCCTAGTCCTAACACCTTCAGAAGGGTCTCCTAAGATCAGTTCTTTAGGATGACTCGAAGAATATCTCCAATCTCTAGGCAACTCTGTTTGAGGTTCTACCCTTTCCTCCAAATTTGTATTTCCAACTCCTTGGGTAACCTCAATAATCTCTTCATCTTCAACTTCAGATCTAGACTCCTTAGGATCAGATTCACCAAACACTACATGGGTTGTTACCTCCACCACCAAAGTCCTCCTATTGAACACCCTAAAGGATTTCCCCACACTTGAATATCCTAAGAACACTCCTTCATTAGATTTGGGGTCAAATTTTCCTAAGGGTGACTTCCCATTGTTCAGAATGAAAACCTTACAGCCAAAGACATGGAGGTGGGACAGATTTGGAGTTCTACCCTTAATGATCTCATAAGGTGTCTTGTTCAGTTTGACTCTCACATTCACCCTATTCAGCACATAACAGGCAGTATTCACCGCTTCAGCCCAAAAGTATTTTGGAAGTGAATACTCGGCAAGCATGGCTCTAGCGGCTTCAACTAAGGTCCTGTTCTTCCTTTCAGCTACCCCGTTCTGCTGAGGGGTCCTAGGAGCTGAAAAATTGTGACTAATCCCATGATCCTCACAAAAGCTTCCAAACCTTTCATTTTCAAATTCCCCTCCGTGATCACTATGGATGGTAATAATCTCACATCCTAACTTCTTCTGAATCCAAGTAGAGAAGGATCTAAACTCATCAAATGACTCAGATTTATGTGACAAAAACTTAACCCAAGTGAACCTCGAATAATCATCTACAATCACAAAACCATAGACTCTCCCCCCTAAGCTGGCAGTGCTAATGGGTCCAAAGAGGTCCATGTGAAGAACTTCTAAAGGTCTAGAGGTGCTAATGTCCTTAACAGAGTGAAAAGAGGACTGGACTTGCTTCCCCAACTGACAGGCATCACACAGGTGATCCTTAGTGAACTTAAGCTTGGGCACACCTCTAACTAAATCCTTTTTGGTGACTCTCCTAAGGGTTTTCATACTGGCATGACACAATCTCCTATGCCATAACCAAGACTCATCAGTAGCTGTTTTTAAGGAAATTGAATTATCAGATTTAATGCTACTTACATCCAGCTTGTAGACGTTGTTGATCCTTTGCCCCTATAAAAAAACTTCATCATTTAAGCTTAAAATGCAGCCAGTGGGCAGGAATTTGATGTTGTATCCCTTGTCACAGAGTTGACTGATGCTCAGCAGGTTGTATTTCAGTCCATCTACAAGCAAAACATTATCAATCATAAAGTTCTTTGAATCACTAATTATACCTGTGCCTACCACCTTCCTGGTGGTGTTATCTCCAAGTGTAACCTTGCCTCCAGCTCTGGCCTCCAGCGAAATGAACTGATTTGCATCTCTAGCTATATGTCTAGAACATCCGCTGTCCAGGTACCACATGCTCTCACGAGGTCCTATGTGAGAGCACACCTACAAAAGTATCAAACGTCAGTCTTAGGAACCCAAACAAGTTTGGGTTCCTTCTTATGAAAAGAAGAATGCAATACATGCGTGCTGTGCTGTGAAACAGGCAGTTTGGGTTTCCACACCCAATGTGTACTACGGTGAACAGTGCATGTGTGAGAAATATGTCCTAACATGCCACATGAAAAACATCTAACACCAGGAAAAGGGTTAACTAATCTACGTGGATGATAATGCCTCTTCCTAGATGTATATGAAACATGCTTTGAAGAACTTGCAACAGATTTTTCAAAAGGTGGCGGTTCATAAAACTGTTCAAAAGTAGGCGGTATTTTGTTCTTTTCAAAAGCACTGATCTTTACTTTCAAAAACTCATTTTCTTTCTTTAAACTTGCAATTTCAAATTTCAAGGTTCCCTTGCTACTTTCTACTTCACATGCCATTGTATCTAATTCTTTAAAAGCTCTTTCTAAGTCCACATGCGTAGTTTGCAATGAATCATGCTTAGAAACTAAATCAGAATATTTTTTATTCAACTCATCGAATTCATCAAGCAAAGACATGTGATTTGAATCAAGTATGGAATGATCTTTAACTACAGAATCATGCTCTTTTTGCAAAGTTAAGTAATCTAATTTCAAACTAGCATGAGTTTTCTTAAGCTTCATATACGATGTATGAATTCTTTCAGAAACTTCAAATAATTGATCGTAGGTAAGCTCACATACCTCGTCCTGATCCGACTGACCAGGGTGATCATCAGCCATAAGACACAAGTTTGTTTCCTCCTCTTCAGCTTCAGTCTCAGAAGAGTCGGATGCAAAGTCTGCCCAGAACGCCTTCTGAATCCGCTTCTTGTCCTTTCTGAACTTTGGTTTCTCCTCACCCTTCTCCTTGCTTGGGTGAGCTTTAAGTGTTAGACAATCAGCCTTTATGTGTCCAGGCTTCTTGCATTCAAAACAAACAGATTCAGATGAACTCTTAAAATTTTTATTGGACTTACCCTTGTTCCACTTCTGATAGTTCTTATGTTTCTTCCTTAGAAAGCTTTTGAATTGCCTTGTGATTAAGGCAACATCATCGCTATCAGACCCGGAAGTGCTAGCATCTGAATCCTTGGCCTTTAGTGCCACTGTCTTCTCTTTCTTGCGTTCACCGGCATCAAGTTGCCTTTGGTTCACCCCTTGCTCGTAAGCAATAAGTGATCCAAGTAAGCTGTCA
Source organism: Dendrobium chrysotoxum (assembly GCA_019925795.1). Taxonomy (NCBI): domain Eukaryota; kingdom Viridiplantae; phylum Streptophyta; class Magnoliopsida; order Asparagales; family Orchidaceae; genus Dendrobium; species Dendrobium chrysotoxum. Next base: position 40,204,962 of record CM034307.1, on the reverse strand, counting down.
ATAGAGTAAGTGTTTAAATCTTTAGAATCAGTAATAGCAGTAATCTTAGCATCATAAGAAGCAGGCAAACATCTTAGAATTTTGTTCACTCTTTCGTAGTTAGTAAGTTCTTTACCTAGAACATGCAAAGAGGTAACAATCTGAGTGAACCTTGTGTACATTTCTGAAATAGTCTCACTAGGTTTCATGCAAAAAAGTTCGTAATCATGTAATAAGATGTTTAACCTAGACTGTTTGACTTCAGTTGTACCTTCGTATGTTATGCATAATCTATCCCAGATTTTCTTTCCCGTTGTATAAGTAGAAACACGCATATAGTCTTCAGATTTTAAAGCACAAAAGAAACAGTTCAAGCATTTTGCATTTAACTGTGCTAAATCACGATCATCAAACGTCCAATCAGTAAAAGGCAGTTCAGTTTTCACATTGTTAATCAGTCTAAAAGGTGGTTCGTATCCGTCCTTAACTAACATCCACATGAGATAATCAATAGACTGTAGAAAAGTAGACATGCGTGTTTTCCAAAAATCAAAAGGAATATTATCAAACAACGGTGGTCTTGTAATAGAATATCCTTCAGCAGTATTACGATTATTACAGTTAGCCATGGATCAAATTCAAAAGTTTTTAAACCTAAATTTTGAATCCCTCTCTGATACCACTTGAAAGTTCGATAGGGATGTTAAGCCCTAGTGAACTAGTCCCGAGGCTAACCAAGAGGGGGGGGTGAATTGGTTATTTAAAAATTTCATGATAACTATGAAAATCTTTTTATAACGTGCAGTGGAAATGAATTAAAACAACGATAAAAAGATCAACCACATATATTCACCCAAGCAGTTAATATTAGAAAAATTAAAGTGCAGAATTGAATCAGAAAAGCAAACCAGATTTTATAGTGGTTCGGTCAACTTGACCTACGTCCACTCCCCGGAGCCTCCCCTCCGTGTATTGTACTAAACAGAAGTGTCTCTCCTTTTGCTCCCACAGCAAGGCGGAGAAGCCTGTACAAAAATCTCCTTTTCACCACACGGTGAGGCAGAGAACCCGACCTCCTTTCGCTTCCTCCTGAAGCAGGCAGAGAACCTTCGAACTCCTTTCGCTTCCTCCTGAAGCAGGCAGAGAACCTACGAACTCCTTTTGCTTCCACCTGAAGCGGGCAGAGTACCCCGGATCTTCTTGCGAACGATCCTCCCACGACGAACACCGACTAGACGAAAGACGACGAGCGGAGAAGATGACTCTGATCCGTGCTCGGAGCAGCCTTACTGTGGGAGCAAAAGGAGAGTCACTTAGTATTAGTGCAATACCCAGAGGCGAGGCTCCAAGGAGTGGACATAGGTCAAGTTGACCGAACCACTATAAAATTTGGTGTGTTCTTTCTAATTATTTTTTATATTTACTTTTCTATTGATGATTGTGTGATTGTGATTATTATTCTGTTATCATTGAATATATGCACATCATCGCATAATTATAAAAGTTTTAAAACATTCAAAAAATAATTTTAAATCATTATTTTGTTCTCGAATTTTTAAAACTACCAATTCACCCCTCCTCTTGGTTAGCCTCGGGACTAGTTCATAAGGGCTTAACATCCATATCAAACTTTCAAGTGGTATCAGAGCAGGATTCAAAAATTAAGTTTAAAATTTTTGAATTTTGATACATGGCTAACTTTGGTAATCGTAATACTACTAAAGGTTGTTCAATTACATGACCACCATTATTTGATAACATATATTTTGATTTTTGAAAAACTCGCATGTCCACTTTTCTTCAATCTATAGATTATTGCATGTGGATGCTTGTTAAGGATGGTTATGAAACACCTTTTAGAATGATTAATAATGTTAAAACTGAACTGCCTTTCACTGAATGGACTCTTAATAATCGGGACTTAGCCCAACTGAATACCAAATATTTGAACTATTTTTTCTATGCATTGAAATCTGAAGATTACATGCGTGTTTCTACTTGCACTGCTGGTAAAGAAATCTGGGATAGATTATGCATTACTTATGAAGGTACATCTGAGGTTAAGCAATCTAGATTGAACATTTTACTTCACGACTATGAATTCTTTCGCATGAAACCTAGTGAATCGATTTCTGAAATATATACTAGGTTCACTCAAATTGTCACTTCTTTATATGATTTAGGAAGAGAACTTACAAACTATGAAAAAGTGAACAAAATTCTGAGATGTTTGCCTTCTTCTTTTGATGCCAAGATAACTGTAATTATTGAATCCAAAGATTTGAACACTTATTCTATTGATAACTTACTTGGGTCACTCATTGCTTACGAGCAAGGAGTGAACTAACGACAAATTGATGCAGGTGAGAAGAAGAGGAGAAAATTATGGCACTGAAGGCCAATGATACTGACACTGACTCTTCCGGGTCTGATAGTGATGATATTGCCTTAATCACTAGGCAATTCAAAAGCTTTCTAAGGAAGAAACATAAGAACTTTTAGAAATAAAGTAAAGGTAAGAGTAGCAAAAATTTTAAAGGTTCATCTGATACTATTTGCTTTGAATGCAGGAAGCCAGGACATATAAAGGATGATTATCCTATACTTAAGGCTCACTCAAGCAAGAAGAAGGGTGAGGAGAAACCCAAGTTTAGGAAAGATAAGAAGCGAATTCAGAAGGTGTTCTGGGCAGATTCTTCATTCGACTCCTCTAAGACTGAAGCTGAGGAGCAGACTATAAATTTGTGTCTGATGGCTGATAATCATTCTGGTTAGTCTGATCAAGAAGAGGTATGTGAGCTAACTTATGATCAATTGCTAGATGTTTCTGAAAAAATTCATTCATCATATATGAAACTTAAGAAAACACATGCCAGCCTGAAATTGGATTTCCTGAATTTGCAAAAAGAGCATGATGTTATGATTAAGGATCATTCTATACTTGATAGCAATCACATGTCCTTACTTAATTAAATTTGATGAATTAAACAAAAAGCATTCTGAACTAATTATTGAGCATGAGTCATTAAAAATATTGCATGTTGATTTAGAAAAAGCTTATAAAGAACTGGACACCATATTATGTAACTTAGCTAATGATGAGCATTATTTGAAGTTTGAAATTGCAAGTCTCATGAAAGAAATTGAATTTCTAAAACAAAAAATTTATGCTTTTAAGAAAAATGAAACACCTCCTACTTTTGCACAATTTTATGCACCTCCACCTTTTGAAGAATCTGTTTCAAAATCATCAAAGCATATTTCATACACACCTAGGAAGAGGCACTATCACCCATGTAGATTAGTTAATCCTTTTCCTGGCATTAGATTTTTTTTCTTGTGGCATACTAAGACATATCTCACACACCTGCATGATTCATCATAGTACACATTAGGTGTGGAGACCCAAATTGTATGCTTCACAGTACAACACACATGCACTACATTCTTCTTTTCATAAGAAGGAACTCAAACTTATTTGGGTTTCTAAAATTGACGTTTGATAATTTTGTAGGTGTGCTCTCACAAAAGGCCTCGTGAGAGCATGTGGTACCTGGATAGCGGATGTTCAAGACATATGATGGGAGATCCAAATCAGTTCATTTCGCTGGAAACTAGAGCTGGAGGCAAGGTTACACTTGGAGATAACACCACTAGGAAGGTGGTAGGAGCAGGTATAATTGGTGATTCAAAAAATTTCATGATTGACAATATTTTGCTTGTAGATGGATTGAAACACAACTTGTTGAGCATCAGTCAACTTTATAACAAAGGATACAACATCAAGTTCCTACCCACTTGCTGCATTATAAGCTTAAATGATAAAATTATTTTGTAGGGACAAAGGATTAACAATGTCTACATGCTTGATGTAAGCTGCTTTAAAACTGATATTTTAATTTACTTAAAAACTGCTGCTAATGAGTCTTGGTTGTGGCATAGGAGATTATGTCATGTCAGTATAAAAACTCTTAGAAGAGTCACCCAAAAGGACTTAGTTAGAGGTATCCCCATGCTTAAGTTCACTAAGGACCACCTGTGTGATGTCTATCAATTAGGGAAGCAAGTCAACTCCTCTTTCCACTCAATTAAGGACATCAACACCTCTAGACCTTTAGAAGTCCTTCACATGGATTTATTTGGACCCATTAGTACTACCAACTTAGGGGGGAAAGACTATGTATTAGTGATTGTTGATGATTATTTGAGGTTCACTTGGATTAAATTTCTGTCACATAAATTTGAGTCATTTAATGAATTTAAGTCTTTCTCCACTTGGATTCAGAGGAAGTTAGGTTGTGAGATCTTGACTATTCATAGTGATCATGATGGAGAGTTTAAAAATATGAGATTTGGAATATTCTATGAGGAGCAAGGGAATAGCCATAATTTTTTAGCTCCTAGGATCCCTCAATAGAACGGGGTAGCTGAAAGAAAGAATAAGACCTTAGTGGAAGCCGCTATAGCCATGCTTGCTGAGTATTCACTTCCAAAATATTTTTGGGCTGAAGCGGTGAACACTACCTATTATGTGTTGAATAGGGTAAATGTTAGATTAAATCTGAATAAGATACCTTATGAGATCATTAAGAGTAGAACTCCAAACCTGTTCCACCTCCATGTCTTTGGCTGTAATTCTGAATAATGGGAAATCATCCTTAAGAAAATTTGACCCCAAATCTGATGAAGGAGTGTTCTTAGGCTATTCTAGTGTAGGGAAATCCTTTAGGGTGTTTAATAAGAGGACTTTGGTGGTGGAGGAGATAACTCATATGGTGTTTGATGAATCTAATCCTAAGGAGACTAGAATTGAGGAAGAAGAAGATGTAGGAGAGATTACCCAAGGAGTTGAAAATATAAATCTGGAGGAAAGGGTAGAACCTGAAAATACTTTCCCTAGAGATTAGAGATATGCTTTGAGTCATCCTAAAGAAATGATCTTAGGAGATCCTTCTGAAGATGTTAGAACTAGGCATGGACATAGGAAGGAAGTAAACCATTCTGCCTTTATCTAATTGATTGAACCCACCAACATCAATCAAGCCCTTTCTGATGAGTTTTGGATCTTAGTTATACAAGAGGAATTGAATCAATTTGTAAGGAACGATATTTGGGAGTTAGTAGAAAGACCTAGGAATCAAAGTATAGTGGGAACCAAGTGGGTCTTTAAGAATAAAATAAATGATTCTGGTGTGGTGGTTAGGAATAAGGCAAGATTAGCGGCTAAGGGGTACAATCAAATTTAAGAGATTGATTTTGAGGAGATCTTTGCCCCTGTACCTAGATTGGAAGCCATTAGCGTGCTACTAGCCTTTGCCTGTTATAAGGGATTTAAGCTGTTTCAAATGGATGTCAAGAGTACCTTTTTAAATGGGGTAATAAAAGAGGATGCCTTTGTAGAGCAACCCCAGGTTTTGAGAGTTTCTAATTTTCAAATCAAGTTTATAAATTAAAAATGGCCTTATATGGATTAAAACAGGCACCCAGAGTTTGGTATGAGAGGCTTAGCACATTCCTACTAGAAAGAGAGTTTGTTAAGAGGAGCGTAAACACCACCCTTTTTCTTAGGAAAGTAGGAGATGATCTACTCATTGTCCAAATTTATGTTGATGATATACTTTTTGGATCTTCTGATAATAATTTATGTGATGATTTTTCTAAGACAATGAGTAAGGAGTTTGAGATGAGTATGATGGGAGAATTGTCCTACTTTTTGGGATTTAACTTTAGGCAAATGGATGATAGAACCTTTCTGAATCAATCAAAATACATTAAGGATATCTTGAAGAAATATGAAATGGATAAAGCTAAGCCAATCAATACTCCCATGAGTTTCACTGTTCAGTTAGATAAGGATTCAAATAGAAAATCTATTGATCAGAAGAAGTTTAGGAGAATAATTGGATCACTGCTTTACCTGACTGCTAGCCGACCTGATATTATGTTTAGTGTTTGCTTTTGTGCTAGGTTTCAAGCTGATCCTAAAGAGTCCCACCTGACTGCTGTTAAGAGAATTCTTAGATATCTTTTTGGGACCCCAAATCTAAGAATCTGGTACCCTATGCACAACACTTCTTTTGAGATTATTGGATATTCTAATTCTGACTTTGTAGGGTATAGAGTGGATAGAAAGAGCACTTCTGAAACTTGTCAATTCATAGGACAGTCTTTAGTCTCCTGGTCTAGTAGAAAATAGAACTCAGTTGCACTTTCCACTACTGAAGCTGAGTATATTGCCTTAGGAAGTTGTATGGCCCAAGTCCTTTTGTTGAAGCAACAAGTTTTGGATTGGGTGTGATTGACATAAATACATGAATCTGATGATTACTAACTTCTGATGTTTCTCTATTTTCTTCATTTTGCTTTTAGTTTTTGTTTGTTTTGATTATCCGTTTTACTTTAGAATTTTTCTTTTCCTGCTGAATTTAATTGTTTGATTTACTTTTCAGATTTGATTATTTTCTGCTGATTTTCATTTGCTGGTTTTCATTTATTAATTTTTTGCGTGTTTATTTTTCTTCCTTCTTATTTTGTTTACTGATTACTCACTTCAAAATCAGATCAGTGCTCACTACTGCTGATAAACTGAATTTCTGATAGAGAGTTTTGCCTTATTTTTGTTTGAAAGCTTGTGAGCAGTGATTGACTCCTCTGGATCTGTTAAAGGGAAGAAATATTGATGATTGTTTCTCTTTCTCTAACTCCTTTAATAGTGTATTATTTCTTTTGAATAAAAATCTTAGTCAAAATTAAAAAGTTGGTCTTTGAAATAAAGATCTATTTTATCTTTCTACAGTAATCTACCTCATATAAATAGTATTATCAAAGCTTTGAATTATTGTTATGTTTTTCTTAATCAAGTGATTGCACTTATCATATGATGTATAGTTTTTATTTTGTGAATTACTCTTCCTTACTGTAGAGAGTGAGTTTTGTCATCTCTTATGTCTGGAAGGTAATTTCACAGCTGAGATTCTTTAATGATTATGAAAGGAAGCAAGCATATAAAAGATGCGTAGTGTGCCAAATAAATTAAAAAAGAGGCACAAAATGATCTCAAAGCTGAAAAGATGTGAAATGTCAGCAACTGAAAGATACACAAAGTGTATCAAAAATCAAAAGATGTACAAAGCACCAAATAAATTAAAAAAAGAGGTATAAAATGAGCCCACAAAGAAATAAGATTTCATCCCTTTCAGATCCTTAAATGTCTTAGAAAAATCCATGCCCCACTTTATATTTTCAAAAGCTTGAGATTGAAAATCATAATTTCTGATTCCTTACTTCGTAATACTATTTTATCAGATATTTTTTTGGAACGAGGCTTGAAAGGATCTCTTTTCGAATCTAATTTCTTTTTTTTTTATTTAGACTTTTATTTGAAAGTAATTTGAACCTGTAAGGTGTCCGAGGTAGGAATTATGAAAGTTAATTTTCTAACTTTTCTGGATTTCATCATTGTCGATTTTCTTCTTGTTGGCTTTTAAATTAAAAATCAGGGAAAATTCTGTTTTACTGGAGCTGATAAAAAAAAATTCACTATTATTTTTTCTCATTTCTATTTTTTATTTGATATGATTTTGGTTTTTCTTTTTTTTATATTTTTTTATCTTTAATATTTCCTCTCCATCCTTCATCTTTTTTACTTTTTCTTCACATCATCTTTGATGATCTCAATATCGTCCTAGATGTACTCTTCGTTCTAGACGATCCATTCATCATCCTGGATGATCCATTCAAATCATCCCCACTTGATCCAACGAATGATCTGTACCAATTATTGGTGATCATCCTGGACGATCCACCTTATCATCCTGTACGATCCACATGACAGCAGTTGGACGATTTAAATTCGGCTCGTTCGATTCACTGATTGAATATCATCTTAGACGATCCATCTCATCATCCTGGATGATATTTTTTTGTCAAAAGTCGTTCAGCCTGTCTCCTCGGGACGATCGTCTGTGTCTTATTATCCTGGAAGATATCTAATCATCCTAGATGATATGACCGCCTTTTTGACCAATCATCCTAGACGTCATAATTGCTCCTATCATCTTGGACGATCCTCTGATCATCCTGGACAATCGGGACGATTTTTATTTAAACAGCTATTTTCTTCAGAATTTTTCACACACTCTCTTCTAATCCTTCATCATCTCATCATCTTATGGATGGTGGTAAGAGATCAAGGCAACACGGTGCCAGTTCCTCCCGGGGAAATACTGATCCCCACTTTTCTGATTCAGCTGATCAAGCTAAATTTCAAAAAATATTCTGATGCTTGGATCACCATCTCAAAAATGGTGAACCCACGGACCCTGACATATCCGGAACTTGATTTATTCGCTCACACATCCCTCACTTTCGTTCTTACTCTGGCCTTTTCCATTCAGCACTGAACTCCTTAGGGTGTTCTTTGTAAATCTGTGCATAACCTCTGATTACTCTGCCCTTCAATCATTTGTTAATCAACGACCAGTGGAATTAACCCGTGAGGACTTTCATAATATTCTTCAATTGTTAATTTCTAGTGATAAACTTCATCTTGTAGTATCTGACCCTGATTTTAATTGGAGTGTCGCCAACCACTTCCTTCATAACACAAATGCCCCATTCCACGACCAGCTCTATTCCTCCCTAGTCAAGGATGCAAGTACAGTCCAATATATCCTTCACTCCTCCTTCATTCCTAAAGCTGGGGATATCATCCACATCACTCTTCTACTCTCTATCACTACCTACTACATCCTTGCCCATCATGACTTTAATGTAACTGACTTGATTTTTCGCTACATTGAACAATTGACAACAATTCGGGATCCGGGCCACAGGAGACTCTCTAATCTAGCCTTAAGACATCTCATCCACTTTGCCCTTCAAACAAAATATAATTTATAATATCTGGTACCACCCGATGTTCCCCCTTCCTTCTTCTCCAGCAATGCCTTCCATGTTCTGCATAGTACTCGCCTTCATCCGGAGCCTGCCACGAATGTGGAGGGAGAAGAGGAAGAAGTTGTTCCTGCACCTGCTCCTCTTCATATTGCATCACCTTTTGATCATCTGGTGTAGCGTTTCAACCAGTGGGAGGCCCGTTTTGACTCTTACAGGACTCACCAACAGGAGCAGCACGACTAGGACATGGTCTAGTTTGGTGAGCAGTTCTCCACCATTCACAGTTATTTTAATCCACCACCACCTCCTCTGTATGATCAAGATCTGCCTCTTTATTAGATTATTTATTTTACTTTATTTGTGATGTTTTAGTCTGTTGTTGTCTTTATCTTTTTTGTTCCTCCTTTTTATGATGTCAAAAGGGGGAGTTATTTTTTTATGTTATAGTAGTTTCATTTATTGTATTGAATGTTATCACTAATTATCAATGATTAAGAAAATTTATCTTCTCTCGCCTGTGCTTTAATTACTGCAATCTGGTTGATTTGAAACTACTTAACAAATATTTATCATCATAAAAAAGGGGAAGATTATTGCAAATCTAGTTTCAAGGGTTATGATTTTGATGATAACAAACATTTCTATTTCTAGTTGCCTGTTTAATCTTTAAGGTCCGCAGGATCAATTGCAAGTTCAAGCCAGTCCAAGATCGAGTCAGTCTGTTTTGTAATTCAGGTCCAATGTACTATTTTCATCTTTATTGAGTCAAATATAATGTAATTGATCTCCTAGCTAAGTAACCTTATACACACACATTCAGAGGGAGAGTTTTAGTAAATTAGAGTTTCTGTTCATTTTTGTTCTAATCATCCTGGACGATATGCACATCGTCTTGAACGATCCAGTGAAAACAGAAACCCTAATTAGGGCGACCAAATTAAGTCAGTTTGATTAAGCATATCATCTTGGACGATCCTCTGATCGTACCAGATGATAGGCTCAAATCAGAAATTCTCAGCCGCCAGATTAAGTTATGCAAGTTTTTATTTTTAGAGATTTGGTCTGATCATCCCTGACGATACGTGTATCATTACGGACTATCCTTTACAATCATTTCTAAATTAGTCTAGTAATTAAGGAAAGCAAATAATATCTGATTGATACGATCATATCATCCTGAACGATTGAAATATCATATGGGATGATACATGCAGAATCATGACCGTCCAAAGCAATTCAGCTGGCCAAACAGAACTATCCTCTGTACAATATGCCTGGTTTTGAACTAATCATATAGGCCGATAGATATATCATCCTGGATGATTAAGTCATTTTAAATTGTACAACACATTTTGTGCAGTCCGAACAACACGATGCTCAAGACAATTTTGGCTGTTTTGAACTAATCGTACCGGATGATAGAAATATCATACTGAATGATCAAGTCATTATGAGATCGTCTAGCATAAGTTGCCCTGAATGAATAGAACTATTCCCTGGATGAAATTCCTGATTTACATGAATCATCCCGGACGATCACAGAATCATACGAGACGATCTGAACAAACTTTTCTTCTGATCGTCCAGAGAAACCAGATCATCCAGGCTGAAATATGAGTTTTTAAACTGATCGTATAGGATGATCCGTCGATCATCCTGGATGATATTTGATGACCAGTTGAGATTTATGGCAATTTTGGAGCCCTCCTTTAAAAGATCTTTTTCTTCCAATAAGAAAAATCTTTTGCCACTTTCCTTTTCAGAGAAAACCTTAAGAGAGAGAGAGCTTGGGAGAGAGAGAGAGCTTGTGAGGGAGAGTTTGTGAGGGATTCACAAAGGTTGCTCCAAGCAAGGATCTGAGTCGTCTTCTCCGTTCGTCGTCTCTTATCTTGTCGGTATCTCTGTGGGAGGATCGTTCGCAAGAAAATCCGGGTTCTCTGCCTGCTTCAGGAGGAAGCGAAAGGAGTCCAGGTTCTATGCTTACTTCAGGAGGAAAAGAAAGGAGTCTAGGTTCTCTGCCTGCTTTAGGAGGAAGCGAAAGGAGTTCAGGTTCTCTGCCTCACCGGGTTGGTAGAAAAGAGTTTTTGTACAGGCTTCTCCGCCTTGCTATAGGAGCAAAAGGAGAGTCACTTAGTGTTAGTGCAATACCCAGAGGGGAGGCTTCGGGGAGTGGACGTAGGTCAAGTTGACCGAATCACTATAAAATCTGGTTTATTCTTTTTGATTATTTTTCGGACTTACTTTTCTGTTGATGATTGTGTGATTGTGATTATTATTCTGTTATCATTGAATATCTGCACATCATCGCATAACTATAAAAGTTTTAAAACATTCAAAAAAATTTTCTAAATCGTTGTTTTGCTCTCGAATTTTTAAAACTACCAATTCACCCCCCCTCTTGGTTAGCCTCGGGACTAGTTCATAAGGGCTTAACATCCCTATCGAACTTTCAAAAATAAAAGTAATAGTATGAGTGAGCTAACACGACTCAGTAGCTTATTGAAGCCTAAACTAAAAATTAGTAACTGAAATTTAAAAAAATTAAAAAATATTGTGATGTAATAATAAATTGAAGTGCTATTCGAAAAGTTAAAATAGAAATATATACTAACATTGAATGCATTTAATTAACCAATGAATTATAATGAAATTGAAATATAAACAAATGTCTTATAGCAATTTTTAAAATAACCCTTAGGCTCCAGCATAATAGCACATCTCATATCAGAATCTCATCTCGATAGCCTACTAGCTTAGCCACAACATCAAATGTCATATCAAAATCCAACCTCGGTAGCCAATTAGCTCCAATATAACATAATCCCATCTCAGTATCCCACTGGCTCTGGTATAACAAAATCATTTCTCACTTTTAGAATGTCATATTTTCTTTAATATTAAACATATATTTAATATTTTTCATTAAATAAAGCATAATTTAATTTCATTCAGAAAGCGCCAAAATGTCCTAACGGTAGGTAATAGAAACACTATTGAGCAAAAATTCATTGTTTCAAAATATAACCAAATTATCATATATTTTGTATAACAATATTTTAAAGTTTTAATTAAACTAAAATATTATTTTTAAATGTCAAAATAAATATCTAAATTCATAAAAATCACTACTTTTTTAAAATCACCCAACAAAAAATCTAGAATAAATACTTAGAACGATCAGAATAGTCGTACTAATAACATATCAAAAGTTACATGGATGAAAGTTACTAGAATCCGATAAAATTACATTTTCATAAAACTAAATTATAAATTGGATAGAAAAAATTGCAAAAATATAAATATAAAAAATTGAAATAGGTAAAATGTAACATACATCGAGACAAGTAAATGTCCCAACTGGGCTGATTGACAAAAATAGTTTGAAGCCACCCAAAATGGATCTTCCCTTTCCTCTCTCTTCACTTTTTCCTCTCTCTTCACTTTTTCCTCTCTCTTTTCAATTCTTTCTTGTTACACGAAATGAAAGGGGAGGCTTTTAAGTGCCTTAGGTTATTTTTATTTTTGTTTTTTATTTTTTAATAAAATATTTAAAGGATGTAAATGTAATTATGCCAATTATTCAACTCTTAGCCTAAAATATTTTTATATTTTTAAATTTAATGATCCAAAAATTATGAAAAAATATTTATAAATTAGTTAAGCATGTCTATAAGATCCTTGTAAAATACGTTTACAAAACAGGCACCTAACGGTCCCAAAAATCTCACTTATACTAATATGTACCAATTTCTTAAAGATTTACACCAATGCCCAAAAAATTATAGAAAATTATTATAATTAGAGCACAATAATATCTATATTATGGAGAAGACGATTTATAATTTGGACTTAATATGACTCTTGAATAAATTTTGACTTTTGTAGGTCAAAATTAAGAGTTATAACACTTTTAGTCACTAAATATATTACCCAAAATATTTGAAGTAAAGGTAAGTATAAATGTTCTATAAATGTTAATTTATTTTCATTAAAAATTTACATTTAATTTTGAGCATTTTGATATATAGAAGTACATATCACTTATAAAGTTAATTGTGTGTATCTATATGCATAACTAATATAAGAACAAACTGTTACATATTTCATTAACATTTAATTAAAATTAAATGGATTGACTCTTAATTAATAGCTAGTAGCTATCATTACTTTTACTTTAATACTGAAAAAGGAAATTTTCTTAGTTATTTATTATAACATTTCCACTATAGCTTCACATGCCACTGACCGAGCCATGCATTTACTGGATTTGATCTCACAGCTGGAAATTTTTGGGGTCCTATAGTGGGATAAGCACTAGGGATCTTATAACATAATATATCCTGAATAAAGGCATTATATGGTATTAGCATTTCCTCTCCCATTTTTCCATCAATTGGCTTCTGGTGTGCGAAGGAGATGCAGGCCGTGAGAGTGCATTTTTGGCTTGAGTGGATTTAGGCTGCTATGGGGAAGAATTCCAAAAATTTTCAACAAATTAAGTAGGCCTGCTGCTTCTAGTTTCTAAAAATTCAAGAAACAGTAAGTGAAAGTAATGTTGTTTATTGATGGTAGCTAAAAATAGGTAAGGATATGAATGTTTACTAAAAATAGGTAATGATTACTACTGCTATTGCTAAAATAAAGATTTATGTTTCTAAAATCTTACTGAATTCATGAGGAAAAAAAGGCAGTTTAATGAATTTTATAAGTAGAAGGCTGAAGTGGTTGCAGAAAATATTAAAGAAGAGGAATGAGAAGGGAAAGAAAGTAGAAAAGAGTTTTAAAAGTGAGAAAATGTTATTATTGAATGAAAAAAAGTGCAATTGAGATTATATACAAGAGGAAAAGAAGAGAAAGTCTAGGAGAACAAATTCCTAGCGAGGAGATACCCTAATGATACTATATGAATTAGTAAATATTTTATCTAATTATAATTCATATCTATTATGGTTATGATAATATTTATTTCAATTTATTCTTATATTAGCATGTATGAATATATTTATTTCATAGAGTAATGTCTATAATAGCATATGTCATGAGGCTAAAAAGGATTACTATTGGGAAAGTAAAATAAGTCATATATGAAAGATAGGCTCGCATAAGTAAAGGCGAAAGACCTAATAAGGTAAGCTTACACTCTCAATTCTAGAAGTTGGGAATTTGGACCCAACTTTGAATGAGAGAGCAGCTTCAATTTTAAAAGTTAAGAATCTTGACTGAACCTTGAATTGGAAAGCTGAAAGGGTGTAAAAGCTTATAGCCATCATATGAATTGTTTAAAGGTGTAGAACAGTTGATAAGAAAGAAAGTAATATTATGCATTTCTCATGATCAGTATAGAATTTTAATATGTTCCAAATTAATTATTAATAATAATAATATTAATTCTTAAACCTTGCTTATGTATTTTATTGAGCCTAGCTCATTAGCAATTGTTATAATGCATGAAAGATGAAGGAGCCAGTAGGATAATAAGCGGAAAAGGGGTGACTATTCTTTTTGGTGTATATACATTTTGGATGTACAAAGAGATCTAAGTGATAGTTGTATAGACTTTTGGATATATAAGTAAATTCTAAAAGTTTTTAATAAAGCTTCGTATTTCCCTTGAGATGTATATTTTATTATATATGCTTTCTATTATGAAAACTTTGATGTGTTATGATTAATGATGTGAGGATAGTTTGAATAAACTACTTTTTACTTATCTAATTATGTTATTAGTGTTTTTAGAATGGAGGTAAGTAAGAAGACGGTCTGTTTAGATTCTCCTTCTCTGTTACACTCTAGATTGACTGTAGGGGGTTAAAATGGGGTGTGACACTAAAAACACTAAGAAAGGAGCCACTAAAGAGAAAAAGAATGAAGATAAAGGAAAGAAAAAAATAAGCTAAGATTTTGAGGCCGCAAAGGCAGATTCATCTGTCAGGCCCGTTGATGAAATTGCACATCTCAATGTAAAATTCCAATTTCCTTCAATTTTTAATTTGAGTAAAATTGGTAGAAGTTATGAGTTTTATTAGATTTAAACATGCTTGGAAAACTTTCTACCATATAAATTTTGGTATAATGTATAATAAATAATTTTGAGCATTTTGATAGGAAAAACTCAAAATTTCACAAGATGCCTTTAAATGTAGGGGTTTCATGTAATTTCTTAATTGTGTTAGTATTAACAGAAAATACTATAGAACGATAAAAGCCCCCAACATGATGTTATAAACACTATTTATGAATGGTTTTATGTTTTGTCAATATTGAGCATGTGTACAAATATTTTCCTTATAAATGCTAAGGTTGTCATATAAGTAAGTATTTTATATATTCATATATTATGTTAATACTGAAAGTTCGATAGGTATGTTAAGCCCTGATGAACTAGTCTCGAGGCTAACCAAGAGGGGGGTGAATTGATTATTTTAAAAATTCGTGAGCAACAGGAAAGATCTTTTCGATAATTTACAGCGGTAATAAGTAAACACATAAGTGAAAAGATCAACCACAGATTTCACCCAAGTACATAATAACAGAAAAGTAAAGTACAGAAAATAATCAGAAAGAGCACACCATATTTTATAGTGGTTCAATCAACTTGACCTACGTCCACTCCCCAGAGCCTCTCCTCCAGGTATTGCACTAACACAAAAGTGACTCTCATTCTGCTCCCACAGCAAGGCGGAGAAGCCTGTAAAAAACTCCTTTCCACCAACCCGGTGAGGCAGAGAACCTGAACTCCTTTCGCTTCCTCCTGAAGCGGGCAGAGAACCCGGACTCCTT
The DNA here is from genome assembly GCA_019925795.1 of Dendrobium chrysotoxum. Taxonomy (NCBI): domain Eukaryota; kingdom Viridiplantae; phylum Streptophyta; class Magnoliopsida; order Asparagales; family Orchidaceae; genus Dendrobium; species Dendrobium chrysotoxum. The sequence continues at coordinate 40,189,305 of CM034307.1, read as the reverse complement.
TCACTTCCTCCTGAAGCAGGCAGAGAACCTGAACTCCTTTTGCTTCCTCCTAAAGCGGGCAGAGAACCCGAATCTTCTTGCGAACGATCCTCCCACAAATAATACCGACAAGATGAGAGACGACGAATGGAGAAGATGACTCTGATCCTTGCTTGGAGCAACCTTTGTGAATCCCTCACAAACTCCCCCTCACAAGATCCTCTCTCTCTCTCTCAAGGTTTCTCTGGAAAGGAAAGTGACAAAAGATTTTTTTTGTTGGAAGAAAAAGATCTTTTATAGGAGGGCTCAAAATTTATCCTAAATCACAACTGGTCGGCCAATATCATCCAGGATGATCGCTATATCGTCATGTACGATCAGTTTAAAATCACATGTATCAGCCTGAACGATCTGGTTCTTCTGGACGATTAGTAGAAAAAAAATTATTCTGATCGTCCCGTATGATTCTGCGATCATCCAGGATGATTAGTGTAATTTAAGAATTTTATCTAGGAGACAGCTCTAGACATCCGTGGGAACTTGTACTGGACGATCTCAAAATGACTTGATCGTCCGGGATGATATCTCTATCGTCCTGTACGTTTAGTTCAAAAATACCCAAATTTGTCCTACGCACTGCTCTGGGCGTATAGGTTAAACATGTTGGATGATCTCAAAATGAATTAATCGTCCAGGACGATATCGCTATCGTCCGATATGATTAGTTCAAAAACACCCAAAATCGTCCTGATCACCGCTCTAGACGTATAGGTGAAATGCACTGAATGGTCATGATCGTCCCGGATGATATTACGATCGTCTCGGATGATATGATCGTATCAATTAAATATTAATTGCTTTACTTAATCACCAAACTAATTTAGGCATGATTGTGACAAATCGTCCTGGATGATCAGACCAAATGTCTTAAAATAAAACTTGCCTAACTTAATCTGGCGACTGAGATTTTCTAATCTGAGCGTATCGTCCCGTATGATGTATATATCATCCAGGATGATCAGCTTAATTAAACCTACTTAACATGGTCATCCTGATTAGGCTTTCTATTTTCATTGGATCGTCTAGGACGATATGAATATCATCCAGGATGATATGAACAAAATCTAAAAATAGAAACTCTAATTCACTAAAACTCTCCTACTGAGTGTGTGTGTGCAAGGTTACTTAGCTAGGGGATCAATTATATTATATTTGACTCAAGAAAGGGAAAAAATTACATTTAAACACACTTGGACCCAATCTTGAGTTTGCTTGAATTGCATTTGATCTTTTGTTATCCAAGCAAAATAGAATACAAACATGTTTGTTATCATCAAAACTATACTTTTTGAATCCAGATTTACAACAATCTCCCTCTTTTTGATGATGATAAATATTGATGCAGTAGTTTCAAATAAAATAAACAGGAGTTAACCAATGCACATATGAAAGAAAAACTTTCATTTCAAATTACACTAAACATAAAATACAATACGGGAAGCAAGTACAATACAAAAACAATAAAAGAAATTACTAGTCACTAAAAATACTAACTCCCCCTTTTAACATCACAAAAAGGAGGAAGAACAGACAACACAATACGAACAGAAAATATCACAACAACACAAAATAAAAGAAAAAAATAAAGTACCTAAAGCATAGCAAAAGAAAGCAAGGACTAAAAATAACGATTTTTTTTTTAATCGATATGCTCCTGTAAATTAGAATTTTTCCTTGATTTTGAATCCAAAAACTAATAAGAAGACGATCGACAGTGCTAAAATCCAAAAAGTTAGAAAATTGACTTTCGTAACTCCCACCTCAGATACCTTATAGGTGCAAATTCCTTTCAAAATAAAAATCTAATTCAGAAGAAAAAAAATTAGATTCAAAAAGAGATCCTTTCAAGCCTCATTCCAGAAAAATATCTAATATAATAGTATTACAAAGTAAGAAATCAGAAATCATGATTTTTCGTCTCAATCTTTTAAAAATATTAAGGGTGCATGATTTTTTCTATGACATTTAAAGATCTGAAAGAGAAGAAAGCCTATTTCTTTGTGGGCTCATTTTGTGCCTCTTTTTTAATTTGTTTGGCGGTTTGCACATCTTTTGATTTTTGATACATTTTGTGAAAATTTTTAATTTTTGGCGATATTACACATCTTTTTAGTTTAGGCTAAATTTATGCCTCTTTTTATTTTGACGCTCTTTTCGCATCTTTTATAAGCTTGCTCCCTTTCAAAATCGTTAAAGAATCTCAACTGTGAAATTACCTTCTAGACATAAGAGATGATAAAACTTACTCTCTATAATAAGGAAGAGTAATTCACAAAATAAAAATCATACATCATATGATAAGTGCAATCACTTGATTCAAAAAAATAAACCAATGACTCAAAACTTTGAAAATACTATTCATATAAGGTAGATTACTGTAGGAAGATAAAATAGATCTCTATTTCAAAAATCAACTTTTTAATTTTGAAGAAGATTTTTATCCAAAAGAAATATAACACTATTAAAGGAGTTAGAGGAAGAGAAACAATCATCAATGTTTTTTCCCTTTAACAGATCTAGTGGAGTCAATAACTGCTTACAAGCTTTCAAAAAAAATAAGGCAAAAACTCTCAGTCAAAAAACCAATTTATCAGCAGTAGTGAGCAGTGATCTAATTTTTAAAGAAATAAAATAGTGAATAAAAAATAAGTAGGAAATCTCATCAAAATAAATGCTCAAATCAGAAAAATAACAAATGGTAAGAAGAAAATAAGCACTGAATAAAAATAAAATAGGAAACAGATAATCAAATCAAAAGACTAACAGAAATAAAATAAGAATAAAAAAAGAAAAAATTTAAAATTCATCAGTCATCAGAATCAAGCATTTATGTCAATCACACCTAATCTAGTCCTCAAAATGCTGAATGAGTCAAAGGCCAGTGGTTTTGTAAATATGTCAGCTAGCTGATTTTCAGTTGCTACATGATGTAGCTCAATGTCCCCTTTTGTAATATGGTCCCTAATGAAGTGATTCCTTATATCAATATGTTTGGTTCTAGAATGTTGGATTGGATTCTTAGAAATATAGATAGCACTAGTGTTATCACATAGAATAGAAATTGTGCCCACAGGTAATCCTAAATACAAAACTTGTTGCTTCAACTAGAGGACTTGGGCTACACAACTTCCTAAGGCAATATACTCAGCTTCAGCAGTGGAAAGTGCAACTGAGTTCTATTTTCTATTGGACCAAGAGACTAAAGACTGTCCTATGAATTAACAAATTCCAAAAGTGCCCTTTCTATCTACCCTACATCCTACAAAGTCAGAATCAGAATATCCAATAATCTCAAAAGAAGTACTGTGACTAGGGTACCAGATTCCTAAGTTTGGTGTCCCTAAAAGATATCTAAGAATTCTCTTAACATCAGTCAAGTGGGACTCTTTAGGATCAACTTGAAACCTAGCATAAAGACAAATACTAAACATAATATCAGATCGGCTAGCAGTCAGGTAAAGCAGTGATCCAATTATTCCTTTATACTTCTTCTGATCAATAGATTTTCTATTTGAATCCTTATCTAACTGAACAGAGGAGCTCATGGGAGTGTTGATTGGCTTAGCTTTATCCATTTCATATTTCTTCAAAATATCCTTAGTGTATTTAGATTGATTGAGAAATATTCCATTATCCATATGCCTTATGCTAAACCCTAAAAAGTAGGACAATTCTCTCATCATACTCATCTCAAACTTCTTACTCATTATTTTAGAAAAATCATCACATAAACTTTTATCAGAATATCCAAAAAGTATATCATCAATATAGATCTGGATAATGAGTAAATCATCCCCTATTCTCCTCAAAAAAAGGGTGATATCTACGCTCCCCTTAACAAACTCTCTTTCTAACAGGAATGTGCTAAGCCTCTCATACCAAGCTCTAGGTGCCTATTTTAATCCATACAAGGCCTTTTTTAATTTGTAAAAATGATTTGGATATTAGAAACTCTCAAACCTGGGGGTTGCTCTATGTAGACATCCTCTTTTATTAATGAAAGTTCGAAAGGGATGTTAAGCCCTAGTGAACTAGTCCCGAGGCTAACCAAGAGAGGGGTGAATTGGTTATTTAAAAATTTCATGATAACTATGAAAATCTTTTCGATACTTAGCAGCGGAAACAAGTAAATAATAACGAAAAGATCAACCAACGATATTCACCCAAGCAGTTTATATTGAAAAGTAAAGTGCAAAACTGAATCAGAAAAGCAAACCAGATTTTATAGTGGTTCGGTCAACTTGACCTACGTCCACTCCCCGGAGCCTCCCCTCCGGGTATTACACTAAACAGAAGTGTCTCTCCTTTTGCTCCCACAGCAAGGCGGAGAAGCCTGTACAAAAATATCCTTTTCACCACACGGTGAGGCAGAGAACCCGACCTCCTTTCGCTTCCTCCTGAAGCAGGCTGAGAACCTTCGAACTCCTTTCGCTTCCTCCTGAAGTAGGCAGAGAACCTACGAACTCCTTTCACTTCCACCTGAAGCGGGCAGAGAACCCGGATCTTCTTGCGAATGATCCTCCCACGAAGAACACCGACTAGATGACAGACGACAAGCGGAGAAGACGACTCTGATCCGTGCTTGGAGCAACCTTAGTGAATCCCTCACTAACTCCCCCTCACAAGATCTCTTCTCTCTCTCCCAACTCTCTCTTCTCTCTGGGGTTTCTCAGGGAAGGAAGGCAGCAAAAGATTTTTCCAAAAATTGGAAAAAGTTCTTTTAAAGGAGGGCTTAAAATTTGCCCTAAATCTCAACTTGTCGGCCAAGATCGTCCAGGACGATCGGTAGATCGTCCTGTACGATCAGTTCAAATTCAGCTGTTTCAGCCTGGACGATCTAGCTCTTCTGGACGATCAGTAGAAAAAGTTGTTCATATCGTCCCGTACGATCCTGCGATCGTCCAGGACGATTAGTTCAAATTGAGGGAAATCGTCTAGAAGACAGTTCGGGTCGTCCAGAGAAATCTGTGCTGGACGACCAAAAAATGACTTGATCGTCCCGGACGATAGGGTAATCGTCCGATACGATTAGTTCAAAAAGGCCCCAAATCGTCCTGTACATAGTTCTGGACGTACAGCTTAAATGCACTAGACGATCAAGATCGTCCGGGACGATCCTGCGATCGTCCAGGACGATATGATCGTATCAACCAAAAATTAATTGCTTTCCTTAATTACCAGATTAAATTAGGCATGATTGTACTGGATCGTCCGGGACGATACACGTATCGTCCGGGACGATCAGACCAAGTATCTAAAAATAAGAACTTGCCTAACTTGATCTGGCGGCTGAGAATTTCTGATTTGGGCATATCGTCCCGTACAATCCGTAGATCGTCCAGGACGATCGGCTCAATCAGACCCTCTTAACTTAGTCGCCCTAATTAGGGTTTCTATTTTAACTGGATCGTCTAGGACGATGTGGATATCGTCCAGGACGATCTGAACAAATTTGTACAGAAACTCTAATTCACTCAATCTCTCTCCCTGAGTGTGTGTGTGCAAGGTTACTTAGCTAGGGAATCTGTTACATTACAATTGACTCAATAAAAAGAAAAATCATACATTTGACACACTTGGACCCTATCTTGAGTTGGCTTGAGTGGCTCGCGGTCTTTTGTGCCTGAAACAGATTAGCCAAGCAAAATACACTGGAAACATATTTGTCATCATCAAAACCAGATTTGCAACAATCTCCCCCTTTTTGATGTTGGCAAACATTTGTAAAGTAGTCTGAAAATAAAGGTAAACTAGGAGATCAAACAAACAAATATTTTTTTTTTCATTTAACAGCTAAAACAATACAGAAAACATGACCCAGAAAAATAGAAACAGACACGACTACAACTTTCTCCCCCTTTTGACATCACAAAAAGGAGGAGCGAAAAACATAACATTGAAATAAAACATAAAATAAAACATATTGATTTTAGATTCAAAAAACCAATGACAGGACGATTAGACAGCGCTGAAATCCAGAAAAGGTTGGAAATAATCAACTTTCGTAACTCTGACCCCGGGCACCTTATCGATGCAAACCTCTTTCAAAACAAAAATCCGATTCAGAATAAAAGACATTAGATTTGAAAAGAAATCCTTTCAAGCCTCGTTCCAGAAAAATATCTGATATAATAGTGTTACAAAGTAAAAAATCAGAAATCGGGATTTTCAAAACTCAAGCTTTTGAAAATATTAAGTGGCGCACAGATTTCTCTAAGACATTTAACAATCTGAAAGGAAAGAAAGCTTATTTTGGGCTCATTTTGTGCCTCTTTTTTAAATTGGTTGGCGCTTTGCGCATCTTTTGATTTTTAATACACTTTGTGTATCCAATTTGGCAATTTCGCATCTTTTCAGTTTTGGGGTCATATTATGCCTCTTTTTTAAATTATCTGGCGCACTGCGCATCTTTTATAAGCTTTCTCCTTTTCATAATCATTAAAGAGTCTCAGCTGTGAGATTATCTTCCAGACATAGGAGATGACTCTCTGCAGTAAGGAAGAACGATTCACAAAACAAAATCCATACAACATATGATAAATGCAATCACTTGGTTTAGAAAATCAAACTAATGACTCAAGACTTTGAAAAACACTATTGATATGAGGCAGATTGCTGTAGGAAGAGAAAATAATCTCTATTTCAAAAACTAACATTTTAATTTTGAAAAGAATTTTTATTCAAAAGAAACTACACACCAGTAAAGGAGTTAGAGGAAGAGAAATAATTATCAATGTTTCTTCCCTTTAACAGATTCAGTGAAGTCAATCACTGCTTATCAGCTTCCAAACCAAAACAAGGTAAAAACTCTCAGTCAAAAATTCAGATCACCAGAAGTAGTGAGCGGTGATCAGATCTTGAAAAGCATAAAAACAGGTAGAAAATCATAGCAAAGTAAATACTCAAATCAAACTAACAAAAAGGGTAACACAAAAATCAGCAGAAGAAATAAAATCAACTGAAAGCAAATAATCAAACCAAAACTAACTAACAAAAATCAGAAATCAGAATACAAAAAAACTAACTAACAGAAATCAGAAAACAGAATATAAAAAACTAACTAACAGAAATCAGAATACCAATCATAACAATCATAAATTAGCAGTCATCAGAATCAAGCATTTATATCAATCACTCCTAATCTGGTTCTCAAAATGCTGAATGAGTCAAAGGCCAGTGGTTTAGTGAATATGTCAGCCAGCTAATTTTCAGTTGCTACGTGGTGTAGCTCAATGTCCCCTTTTGTAACATGGTCCCTAATGAAGTGATGCCTAATGTCAATGTGTTTGGTCCTAGAATGTTGGATTGGATTCTTAGAGATACAGATGGCACTAGTATTATCACACAGAACAGAAATTGTGCCAACAGGTACTCCTAAATCCAAGACTTGCTGGTTCAACCAAAGAACTTGGGCCACAAAACTTCCTAAGGCAATGTACTCAACTTCAGCAGTGGAAAGTGCAACTGAGTTCTGTTTTCTACTGGACCAGGAGACTAACGACTGTCCTATAAATTGACAAGTCCCAGAGGTACTCTTCCTATCCACCCTACACCCCGCAAAGTCAGAGTCAGAATATCCAATGATCTCAAAAGAGGTGCTGTGCCTAGGGTACCAAATTCCTAGGTTTGGGGTCCCTAAAAGATATCTAAGAATTCTCTTAACAGCAGTCAGGTGGGACTCTTTAGGATCAGCCTGAAACCTAGCACAAAGACAGACACTAAACATGATATCAGGTCGGCTAGCAGTCAGGTAAAGCAGTGAACCTATTATCCCTCTATACTTCTTCTGATCAACAGATTTTCCATTTGAATCCTTATCTAACTGAACTAAGGAGGGCATGGGAGTATTGATTGGCTTGGCTTTGTCCATTTCATATTTCTTCAAAATGTCCTTAGTGTATTTTGATTGATTGAGAAAGGTTCCATCATCCGTTTGCCTTATGCTAAACCCCAAAAAGTAGGACAATTCTCCCATCATACTCATCTCAAACTCTTTACTCATTGTTTTAGAAAACTCTTCACATAAGTATTTATCAGAAGATCCAAAAATTATATCATCAACATAGATCTGGACAATGAGTAAGTCATCTCCTAATCTCCTCAGAAAAAGGGTGGTGTCTACGCTCCCCTTAACAAACTCTCTTTCTAACAGGAATGTGCTAAGCCTCTCATACGAAGCTCTGGGTGCCTGTTTCAATCCATATAAGGCCTTTTTTAATTTATAGACATGACTTGGATATTGGGAACTCTCAAAACCTGGGGGTTGTTCTACAAAAACATCTTCTTTAATTACACCATTTAAAAAGGAACTCTTGACATCCATTTGAAACAGCTTAAATCCCTTGTAACAGGCAAAGGCTAGTAGCACTCTAATGGCTTCCAATCTAGCTACAGGGGCAAAAGTTTCCTCAAAATCTATCCCTTCTATCTGATTATACCCCTTAGCCACCAATCTTGCCTTATTTCTCACCACCACACCAGAATCATTCATCTTATTCTTAAAGACCCACTTGGTTCCCACAATACTTTGGTTTCTAGGTCTTTCTACTAACTCCCAAACATCATTCCTTATAAATTGATTCAATTCTTCCTGCATAGCTAAAATCCAAAACTCATCCGACAAGGCTTGATTGATGTTGGTGGGTTCAGTCATTGAGATAAAGGCAGAATGGTTTACTTCCTTCCTAAGTCCATGCCTAGTCCTAACACCTTCAGAAGGGTCTCCTAAGATCAGTTCTTTAAGATGACTCGAAGAATATCTCCAATCTCTAGGCAATGGGGTTTGAGGTTCTACCCTTTCCTCCAAATTTGTATTTCCAACTCCTTGGGTAACCTCAACAATCTCTTCATCTTCTACTCCAGATCTAGACTTCTTAGGATCAGATTCATCAAACACTACATGGGTTGTTTCTTCCACCACCAGAGTCCTCCTATTGAACACCCTAAAGGATTTCCCCACACTTGAATATCCTAAGAACACTCCTTCATCAGATTTGGGGTCAAATTTTCCTAAGGGTGACTTCCCGTTGTTCAGAATGAAAACCTTACAGCCAAAGACATGGAGGTGGGACAGATTTGGTGTTCTACCCTTAATGATCTCATAAGGTGTCTTGTTCAGTTTGACTCTCACATTCACCCTATTCAGTACATAACAGGCAGTGTTCACTGCTTCAGCCCAAAAGTATTTTGGAAGTGAATACTCGGCAAGCATGGCTCTAGCGGCTTCCACTAAGGTCCTGTTCTTCCTTTCAGCTACCCCGTTCTGCTGAGGGGTCCTAGGAGCTGAAAAATTGTGACTAATCCCATGATTCTCACAAAAACTTCCAAATCTTTCATTTTCAAACTCCCCTCCGTGATCACTATGGATGGTAATAATCTCACATCCTAACTTCTTCTGAATCCAAGTAGAGAAAGATCTAAACTCATCAAATGACTCAGACTTGTGTGACAAAAACTTAACCCAAGTGAACCTTGAATAATCATCAACAATCACAAAACCATAGACTCTCCCCCCTAAGCTGGCAGTGCTAATGGGTCCAAAGAGGTCCATGTGAAGAACTTCTAAAGGTCTAGAGGTGCTAATGTCCTTAACAGAGTGAAAAGAGGACTGGACTTGCTTCCCCAACTGACAGGCATCACACAGGTGATCCTTAGTGAACTTAAGCTTGGGCACACCTCTAACTAAGTCCTTTTGGGTGACTCTCCTAAGGGTTTTCATACTGGCATGACACAATCTCCTATGCCATAACCAAGACTCATCAGCAGCAGTTTTTAAGCAAATTGAATTATCAGATTTAATGCTACTTACATCCAGCTTGTAGACGTTGTTGATCCTTTGCCCCTGCAAAACAACTTCATCATTTAAGCTTAAAATGCAGCCAGTGGGCAGGAATTTGATGTTGTATCCCTTGTCACAGAGTTGACTGATGCTCAGCAGGTTGTGTTTCAGTCCATCTACAAGCAAAACATTATCAATCATAAAGTTCTTTGAATCACCAATTATACCTGTGCCTACCACCTTCCTGGTGGTGTTATCTCCAAGTGTAACCTTGCCTCCAGCTCTGGCCTCCAGCGAAATGAACTGATTTGCATCTCCAGTCATATGTCTAGAATATCCACTGTCCAGGTACCACATGCTTTCACGAGGTCTTGTGTGAGAGCACACCTATAAAATCATCAAATGTCAGTCTTAGAAACCCAAACAGGTTTGGGTTCCTTTTTATGAAAAGAAGAATGCGATGCATGCGTGCTGTGCTGTGAAACAGACAGTTTGGGTCTCCACACCCAATGTGTACTACGGTGAACAGTACAAGTGTGTGATATGTGTCCTAACATGCCACATGAAAAACATCTAACACCAGGAAAAGGATTAACTAAACGTCGTGAGTGATAGTGCCTCTTCCTAGTAGTGTATGAAACATGCTTTGATGAACTTGCAATAGAATTTTTAAAAGGTGGCGGTGCATAAAACTGTTCAAAGGTAGGCGGTGTGTTGTTCTTTTCAAAAGCACTGATTTTTACTTCCAAAAACTCATTCTCTTTCTTTAAACTTGCAATTTCAAATTTTAAGGTGCCATTGTTACTTTCTACTTCACATGCCATTGTATCTAACTCTTTAAAAGCTTTTTCTAAATCAACATGCGTGGTTTTCAAAGAATCATGCTCAGAAACTAAATCAGAATATTTTTTGTTCAATTCATCAAACTCATCAAGCAGAGACATGTGATTGGAATCAAGTGTGGAATAATCTTTAACTACAGAATCATGCTCTTTTTGTAAAGTCAAATAATCTAATTTCAAACTAGCATGGGTTTTCTTAAGCTTCCTATACGATGTATGAATCTTTTCAGAAACTTCAAATAACTGATCGTAAGTAAGCTCACATACCTCTTCCTGGTCCGACTGACCAGGGTGATCATCCGCCATCAGACACAAGTTTGTTTCCTCCTCTTCAGCTTTAGTCTCAGAAGAGTCGGATGCAGAGTCTGCCCAGAACGCCTTCTGAATCCGCTTCTTGTCCTTCCTGAACTTTGGTTTCTCCTCACTCTTCTCCTTGCTTGGGTGAGCTTTAAGTGTTGGACAATCAGCCTTAATGTGTCCAGGCTTCCTGCATTCAAAACAAACCGATTCAGATGAACCCTTAAAGTTTTTATTGAACTTACCCTTGTTCCACTTCTGATAGTTCTTATGTTTCTTCCTTAGAAAGCTTTTGAATTGCCTTATGATTAAGGCAACTTCATCGCTATCAGACCCGGAAGTGCTAGCATCTGAATCTTTGGCCTTTAGTGCCACGGTCTTCTCTTTCTTGCGTTCACCTGCATCAAGTTGCCTTTGGTTCACCCCTTGCTCGTAAGCAATGAGTGATCCAAGTAAGCTGTCAATAGAGTAAGTATTTAAATCTTTGGATTCAGTAATAGCAGTAATCTTAGCATCATAAGAAGCAGGCAAACATCTAAGAATCTTGTTCACTCTTTCGTAGTTGGTAAGTTCTCTACCTAAAGCATGCAAAGAGGTAACAATCTGAGTGAACCTTGTGTACATTTCTGAAATAGTCTCACTAGGTTTCATGCGAAAAAGTTTATAATCATGTAACAAGATGTTTAACCTAGATTGTTTGACTTCAGTTGTACCTTCGTATGTTATACATAACCTATCCCAGATTTCCTTTCCCGTTGTACAAGTAGAAACACGCATATAGTCTTTAGATTTCAAAGCACAAAAGAAACAGTTCAAACATTTTGCATTCAACTGTGCTAAATCACGATCATCAAACGTCCAATCAGCAAATGGCAATTCAGTTTTCACATTGTTAATCATTCGAAAAGGTGGTTCGTATCCGTCCTTAACTAACATCCACATGCGATAATCAATAGATTGCAGAAAAGTAGACATGCCTGTTTTCCAAAAATCAAAAGGAATATTGTCAAACAACGGTGGTCTGGTAATGGAATAACCTTCAGCAGTATTACGATTATTACAGTTAGCCATTGGATCAAATTCAAAAGTTTTTAAACAGAAATTTTGAATCCCGCTCTGATACCACTTGAAAGTGCGAAAGGGATGTTAAGCCCTAGTTAACTAGTCCCGAGGCTAACCAAGAGGGTGTTTGATTGAAAAAAATATAGTTTTGAAAAGTGTTTTAATTTTCTTTGGGAAAATTGAATTTCTGGAATTTTAATTTTATAATCGAACACTTATTATGAATGATATATCACCTCGAAAGGTGAACATATCGTTCCCTAATAGGTTCATATTACAAATCTTGATTTATCCTGATTATCGTAGTCAAACTCAAGGAGAAACGACATATGATCTCGAAAGATCAAAATGATGTTAAATTCAATATTTAACTATAATAATTCAGATAAGAGATCATTAATTTCATAATTAAAATTACGATTGTAATTGATATATCTATCTGGAGAAAGAAGATATCAATCACTATCGATAGTTTAAATATGACGATAATGATCATTAGGTTTGAATTTCCCAAAGATAATTAATTAAGGGTTTTGAAAAAGCTTGATTTTGAAAATCAGGTCTGGGTTTCTAAATCTCCTACGAGCGCAAGCCCTCGTAGTTAATTACATCGTAGGAAACCAGAAAATTTCCTACGAATACTCTCGATTAAAATAGCGATACAAATTTTATTTAAGATTTCAAAGCTTGAAGTCAAAGGAGGTAGGGACTAGAAATTCAACAGGGATTGGTTCGAAAATGAACACTTATTTTTGGAGTCAAAGGAAGAAGAGTAGGAGGTGTTTTGAGATTCTGAATTACTTCAGAAACACCTCAAACTATCCTAAGTGTTGAGCTCGAATTTGATGGAAAGAAATTTAATTTAAATGATCAATTTTATTAGAAAGTTGGGGCTTATATCCCCGATCATCAGATCGGGAGAATGCCCAGGAAGTGAGGGTGGAGACTAACCTACCAAGTGGGTATGACGTCCCCGGTCAAGATCCCATGGTTTTCCATCGTCCCGGGTTCGTCGGTATCCTTAGCCTACTTAGTCGAGTGCCGACCAGAGGATCCTTGTTAGCAACCATGGGTTACCTCATTCAAGGGGACCTCATAAGCCAAGGGGCTGGGAACCTAATCCTAGGCTGACAAGTAGAAGTGCACAGGTCTGTGGAAAATGAACCTATGTCTATGTCATCTAACCTAGGATGCCACTCTCATTTTGTGTGCAAATTAACATATCTCAAAATAGAAAGGAACACCGGCCTAACCTAAAGCTAGAGTCCGTGTCCTAACAGGTCAATCTAGGTGTGTATAGCAGGCTGTGTGGTTTGGATATGTCCTATATTGGGCAATTGATTAAAGTTGTTTAATGTTCTGGTTTGTTGAAAGGCTCAAGGTAAGTTTTTTTTGTTAAAGTTTAAGTCTTAATGATTTGAAGTTAATTTTTAAAATTGATTCTTGATTGTTTGTTGGATACTACCTTTGTTGCTCACCGAGGCCGTGAAGTTTATTTCACCTTCCTTGGGGCTAATTTAATAGCCTCGTAGGCCTGGGTTACCCAGTGGTACCCGGTATGATTAAATGAATTAGGTTTAATTTAAGGTTTGAAGTTTGACTGAATCTTAATAGAGTTTGGTTGATTGTTTGTTTTAAAATTTTGATTAACATTTTCTGGATTTTTAAATCAAATATTTAATTTTGAAGTTATTTGAATTATTTAAGATTTTTTTAATTAAGGGTGTTTTAATGATTTGAGTCTAAATGAACTCTAAACTCCTTGAAATCACCTTCAAAGATCAGGAATGATCTAAGGAGGGATTATCAAGTGTTTAAGAATTCTTTGGAATCATTAATTATTTTAAATCGATTAAATTAATTAAATGTTCAATTTTATTTAAAATTCAATTAAGCTTAAATTTAATGTCAAATCAAGGGGGTTTTAATTTTCATGTATTAAGGGTTCAATTTTGATTAATTTGAGGTATTATGTGTGTCTTTGTGTTTTAAATTTGATTTATTAAATTTCTTGAAGTTTTGAGAGCTTGATTAAGGCTTAATCTTAAGGGGTTTGATTAAGGGGTTTAAGGAATTCAAACTTTAGTGAGAATTTTCCCTAGAGCAGGGAAAGTCACTAAACTCAAGGGGTTTGAATTTCAAGTCGATTGGATTTAAAGAAGTTTTGAGGTTTAATTGAGGGTTTAACTTTAATTAAATCAATTAAGTAGTTTAATGATTAATCGATTGATTTAAGTTTGATTGAGGTCAAGTTTGATGGTGTACACTGACCCTAAGGTATGGTGTCACTAAGTTCTCTAAGTTTGATGTTTGATCCTTAAAGGATGTATGTGTGAATCCTAGAGTTTGCCTGAGTTCTCTAAGACTCGTCCTTAATTATTGTCCTTAATGATGTCACTAGGTTTAATGGGTTTGAATCAATGTCACTAACCCTTTGGACATACATGTGAATGTGAACAAGTTACATCGATAGTATATATTCACTAAATGCATGAGTCAAGAACTTAAGGTGAATAGCTCAACGGGGAAATATAGGAGCCCTATGATCATCTAAGTTTTAAGAAAACTTACCTGATCACCGGAGCTGATCAACGGTGATTCTGGCCATAGTACCCCGTTTGGAAGAAAGGGGGTGACTGAAGCTCCTTAGCTCTATCCCTCAATCGACTCCATCAGTACCTCGCAAAAAAGGCGAAGAGAGAAGGAGGTGTCAGAATATCATGTATGCAAGTATACAAGCTACTATTAATTAACATGTAAATAAATACGTGAGGAGTACAAATCAAATCAAATCATTAAAGAAATTTTAAAATGTGTATTACTTTACTAGAATCAATTTTAACATGTATGCTTCTAGACGAAAAGGAATCCCAACTCATTCTTTTCCAAAACACTTCATAAGGCTTTTCACATATGAGAATGAAATATAACTGTACATGTGTCACTTTCCAACTTCATCCAAAACACCTCATGGAAAACATTAAAATACTCAAAAGTGAAGTACAAAATATATGTGTGCTCTCCAACATTCGTACACCTCAATTTGAACTTAACTTGCAAAAGATAAGTTTCCAACATATTCATTTATCCCAACTCAACCCTTTTGCCAAATGAGATTTGGGAAAAGAAAGAAAAGAAAAGGATAGCAACTTCACTTCCTTCTGGCAATTCAAGAAACCTTTAAGCATAAACCATAGAAATTTGCATTCGATCATTGAAATGAAAGCTCAGTAACATAACCATGATTCTTTGAGCAAAATGTCACATAACACCACCACATGAAACATGCAAGAAGCTTTTCCAATATCTCCATACACATTATCAAAGCATTGGTAGGCATATGGACTCTACAACTCATTAAAAGAATGTTTCAATATTTTACAACTCTTCATAAGAAGATTTCAGCATAGTATGATCTATTGCAAGAACATTTTAGCACTTTGTAAGCCATCAAGAGAGCATTTAAAATAAGAGAATGCCACTAATAAACCTTCAGCTAATGTCAGAAATGAATAAAACAAAGTAGCATCACTTTAATCCTCCATTTATTTCTAACAAATCATTGCATCTAGGAAATCAACTATTGAATCTCAAAGGCAAGAGGGCAATAAAACCAACCTCGCCATTTCGATCTTTGAGAGAAAGCAAGCATATTTCCCCAGAAATGGCATCACATATTTACATGAAAAATATCAGTGTTGAATCTTTATAAAAAGGAATAAAAGAATACCATTTAATATTAGAGCATTCACATGATAAAAGCCTATATTAAATTCTCGCAAAAAAAATAGTGAGAAAGTTGTTCAAGCAGAGTGCATTTACATTAAAAAAAATGTATTCAACATAGATATACAATACGGTCAAAGGCAATGGTCTGAGGCAATCATCAAATGCCACTAAGATAAATATTATGATTACTTATTCAATAAGATTCAATGACAGATAAACACAAAATAAAATTAAATTAACAAAACGAAGCTCCCAGCAAGAGGCAAGTCTTTGCCTCAGATCATATCCCACTAGGGTAAAGTCAAACGGCAAAGACATATATGTAGTTAAATAACATGGAAACTGAACAAATGCTAACATCATCTGGCTATAGACACTTAATAAAAAGGATTGATAGATGACCAACAATTAGCAATGTTTTTATCAAGCACAACTGACTAACACATTGAAACTGCCAGA
Source organism: Dendrobium chrysotoxum (assembly GCA_019925795.1). Taxonomy (NCBI): domain Eukaryota; kingdom Viridiplantae; phylum Streptophyta; class Magnoliopsida; order Asparagales; family Orchidaceae; genus Dendrobium; species Dendrobium chrysotoxum. The sequence goes on along the minus strand of CM034307.1, from coordinate 40,173,099 downwards.
GAAACTATAAGCAAGCAATGGGATTTTGCAGTACATATTTTTTTTACTGCCAGCCATGAATCTGATATCCATAATGAATGCCAAACTCATTTAATTATTTCAATTCAACACTCATACTCAATGTGGCTAAGAGATGGGTGGCTTGAAGCAATTACATTCCCTTCCAATAAACCATGCCATTTTTCCCATATTTACTATAGAACTTCGCATTGGATCGATGTATACTCAAAATCAAAATAGAAAGCATATGAAATTGAGCAATATAGTTTCCAACCTTTATACCATATAATCTAAAATGTGCATGGGAAACCCTTCAACGAATCCATGAATCTTATTTGATGTCAAATATACATACACACCACTTGCTAAAAATTTAAAGCTGACACACTATTATGGAAAAGAAGAATAACCGGCATGCCCAACTGAGACAGTCAAATTTCTCATTCAACAATTCTATAAGAAATTTTTCAAATCCATCTCAGGGTAATTCACAAACAGATTCATCTATGAATTTATCCAAACTAGCCATAAGCCATATCAGCACACGACTAGCTTTGACTTAATGTCATTCACAAGCTGTAATGTTGCTTCTCAACAACAAGCTACAACATTATCTTTAAGAAGGATTTAGCCAAGAACAAAATATAGATGAATGTGCCAGCCATCTATGTTTTGTCACAAGCCATCTATGTTTTGTCACAAACAAAAGCAGGAGAACAACCACCACCCTCATCACCATAGATATATCCATTCCTCTCTATCATACTTCTCAAGAAAGAGAGCAAAAATAAAGAAAATTGCCTTTCCACCTTGTCACCAAGAAATCTTAACCCTTTAAATCAAAACGTGTTTTCTAATATCCCTTACAAGGTGCTAATGCAAGTAGCATGTTTACCACTGATAGCAAACAACTTATTCAATAGGTGATGCAAGAATCGAATCATAAATCAATACCACCAAGCATTCAATATGACCACCTCCTTGCTTAATCTTGATGTTAAAGAGAACAAATAACTTTTCAAAGACTCTTTATAACAAAGAATAGTGAAACCTCCATATCAAAATCATTTAAATGTATTTACCAAAAAGATGGCAAGAAAAGAAAGTTTTCTGGGAAGAGAAAAAATGTAGCCCAAACCATTGAGCCACTCACTTATCCATGTTTATATACATATAAACTAAATGAAACACATATGTAGGCTGTTAAAGTGAAATGGGAAAATGTAACCAGGAATATTAAAGAAATCAAGCAATCAATTAGTATAAATTCATTGATTGCACTCCAAGCTATATACACTTTCTTCAAGAAAACTAAAAGCTATGAGCCACATAAATGAAATATACTGGATTTGACTAATGAGTCCTAGAGATGAGCAAAGAAAGAGCTACTACAACATTATATTGTGTTACAGCGATTAGAATAGACGGCAACAGCAAAGTGCAAGCTCTATTCACATCCCTTATGATAAAGGCCTGGAAATATGCACATTAACAGAGATAAAAATAAAAGGACAAAGAACATAGATAGCCGGGTTCCAAGAATTCACAGACAAGCTTATTGAATTCCTAAAGTTATTCACATACATTCAATCTATAAGAATAGAAAAGTATTGCAGATATCTGATTTTTTTTGTCAACAAAAGGGTGCGGCCAATTGATTTAGGAAAAGAATTGAGTCTTACCGTCACTGTTCTCATGCAGGGAAGGAAGAACGCATCAAATGATCTAATCAGACAAAGTGAAATAGATGCAGCCATTGACTTGTCAAAATAAATCGTATGTGCTTATATGCATTCCAACAAATTCCCGTAACAAGATCACCCCTCAAATAAGAGGCTCATTCCTCATTGCTTTTTATACCCTTTCCAAACAGCAATAGTCTCCATTGATCCTCTTGCCACCAAGATTTTCAAAAGCCAAAGACATGATTGTAGACATTTATAGAAATAAAGCAGAACAATATAGCCATGCAAAGGAGAATATAAGTGTAAAAATAGACACCGTAGAAGGAGAAGAAGATTACCATCAAATTCTTCCTCTTCTCGCTGTCGTCACTCCAAGAGTCACTCTCACTTTCCTCTCCTAAGGTCCTCAGAGCAACTAGAGGTTTGCTGGTGTAGATCTTATGCATTCCATTCCTTGTATTGATCCCAAAGATCTCCAAGAGCAAAGAACTTGACCTCTTCCATATCATTTAGCTGCCAGATACCTGAAGTGGCTGAAAAGCTATCACTGCTCTTATTTGTAGAAGAGGCGGAAGCTCCCAGAAGGGAGACGGGTGGAGTAGATGGCCGTTGTTGTTGCTGAATGTGAAATATAGTGGATGGACGGAGAATAGCGAGCTTTTCTAGCTGATTAAGCCTCACGATCTCCCCTAGTCAATGAATGGCAGCTCCAGCTGTAGCGAGAAGGAGCTGCTTTGTTAATTTGCTGTAGGGTCTCCATGACAAAGGGCGAACATTAGTAGATGGCTGAAATCTACTATAAAGGCTGGTTAAAATCTGCTGTACAAAGAGAATGGAAGCCGGATGTTTGAATAGATCTCCTCTCTTGAACGTAGCACCCAACCAATAACTCTCTACCTTCACCGAAATCTGCTATGGCTTGGAGTTATATGGTAGTTTCCTTGGTCGGATGAAGAGCTAGAGAGCCGCAAACTTCTTTAGCATATTGAACTTCATGATCTCTTGATCAAACATATATGCTTCCCATATTCCCCCTTGATCATCCCTAACAGCTTCTAGACATGGAGTATGAGTTCCCCAAGGGAGCGGCTGCCTCTGGGAAAAGAGTCGTGGAATCTGGAGCCATCCGGGAGAACCGACCAGCCCTAGCTATATGAATCATCAAAAGACCCTTTTGCCCTTAAGCTTAATCAAGTGGTTTATATCAAAATGCTAAAATTAAAGAAATTTTAAAAAGCTAGATTATGGAAGAAATGTAGATTATATAAATCAAATTCATCAAGTAGCATTTCAATTTAAATTGATATAGCAAACTTGCCTTCATCAGAATTAATTTGACGCGAATTGAATCGGTTAAAATCAATAAAGTTCATTTGCACTTGAATCGAGTTGAAACTTATTAAATTAAATTGATCGAAACTGTCAGCGTTAAAATTCAATAGAGTTGATTCAAATTGACTTAACGATATTCGATTGAATTTGATTTAGGGCTTGATTGATAATTGATTGAAAACTAGATGTTTGAAATCTGAATTGAGATTGGACTGAAATTTGATCAAGGGTTAGATTTGGATTTGATTGGGATTTGAAGCTTGAGTTGATTTAAATTTGAACTATCCAAATCATTTATGATCATTTAGATGATCATAAGTGATTGGATATGGTTGAAGCTAAGTCGAAGGTAGGATCAAAGTTTGAACTAGAGTTGGGATCAGGATAGATTTGAAATCATGACATATTTGAAGTTTGAATTGATTTGAGTTTAAAATTAATATGATATTAAGATTGATTTGAATCTGGATTAATATTAAAGTCTAGATTGATTTAAGATTAGATTGATCCTCAGGTCAAGATTAATCCTAAGGTCTGGATTGGTCCTACTGAGCTCATACAAAAATGAGGTCAACAAATGGACCCCCAATATGTGTAATAGAATGTAGTTCTATTGCACATATTGGTGTTGACCGAATAGAATGGTCAAGTCTGAAGTTTTGATCTTAAGGGAATGATAAATTTATCCCTGGGGAATCGGGGTTTGAATATATACTAGGATAGTGTTAGGAAAAGCGTATTCTACCACTAGTGGGTCTGGTCCTGAGGATAGGAGAATCCTAACCTTAAGGGTAGAGGAACCTGGGTGATCCTATAGGAAGGAAGAACTCCTAACTATAAAGGATTGAATTCGGATTTGATTCTAAGGAAAAGGAAAGTCTAACCTCAGAAGATTAAATTTGAAATGAATCTAAGGGACGGAGATCCTAACCCTAGAAGATTGAGTTTGAAATGATACTAGGGTAGTGCTGGGGGTAGCGTACTCTACCACTAGTAGATCTAATCCTAAAGGAAGGGGAGTCCTACCCTAAAGGAAAAGGAGGTCTGGATGATCATATAGAAAGGAAGAATTCCTAACTACAGAGGATCGAGTCTGAATTTGATTCTAAGGGAAAGGAAAATCCTAACCTTAGAAAACTAGATTTGAAAGGATACTAGGGTAGTGCTGGAAACAGTGTACTCTACCATTAGTGGATCTAATCTTAAGGAAGGGAAAGAATCCTATCCTTACAGGAAAAGAAAATTTGGATGATCATATAGAAGGGAAGAATTCCTAACTACAGAGGATCAAATTGAAATTCAATACTAGGGTAGTGCCACGAGGGGCGTACTCTACCACTAATAGATCTAGTCCTAAGGGAAGAAATATCTAACCCTAAGGAAAGGAGGGTCTGGATGACTCTATAGAAAGAAAGAATTCCTAACTGCCGAGGATCGAGTTTGAATTTTGATACTAGGGAAGTGCCACAAAGGGCGTACTCTACCACTAGTAGATCTAATCCTAAGGGAAGGGAGAAATACCTAGCCCTAAAGAAAAGAAAGCTTGATTGAGATTGATTCCAGGACGGTGCCATAGAGGACTTACTCCATCACTAGGAAGTCTAATCCCAAGGGAAGGAAGGATAACCTACCCTAAGGAAGAGAGAACTGGATTTTGAAATTAAACCCAGGACGGTGCCATAGAGGACTTATTCCATCACTAGGGAGTCTAATCCTAAAAGGAAGGAGAAAAGCCTAACCTTGAGGAGAAGAGAGTTTGAATTTGGAGTTGAAATTGAATCTAGGACGGGGCCACAAGGGACTTATTCCATCACTGGGGAATCAAATCCTAAGAGAAGGAGAATACTTACTCTAAGGAAGAGAAGAGCTGGATGATCTCATAGGAAGGTAATATTACTTCATATAGGAGATCATCCTTGAAATTTTGAATTTTGAAACTAGAATGGTGCCGCAGAAGGCATTATCCATCACTAGTAGATCTAATCCTAAGGAAAGAAAGCACGATGATTCACATCTGTCCTTAAGGAAAAGGAAACTGGAAGACACTAGGATGGTGCCACGGAGGGCGTACTCCACCACTAGCGGATCTAATCCTAAGGATAGAAAGCACGATGACTCACATCTATCCTTAAGGAAAAGGAAACTGGAAGAAGCTAGGATGGTGCCACGAAGGGCGTACTCCACCACTAGAAGATCTAATCCTAAGGATAGAAAGCACGATGACTCACATCTAACCTTAAGAAAAAGAAAACTATAAGAAGCTAGGATAGTGCCACGAAGGGCGTACTCCACCACTAGCGGATCTAATCCTAAGGATAGAAAGCACGATGACTCACATCTAACCTTAAGGAAAAGAAAACTGGATGATCCCGTGAGAAGGAAGCATTGCTTTACACAGAATCAGATCTGGAGTGATCGTATGTAAAGGAAACTTGCTTTACATAGAGGATCGAGTCAGGATGATCGTATATAGAGGAAACTTACTCTATATAGAGGATCAGATTAGGAATGATCATATGTGAAGGAAACTTGTTTCACATAGAGGATCGAGTCTGGAATGATCATATACAGAGGAAACTTGCTCTGTATAGAGGATCGAGTCTGGATTGATCGTATATAGAGGAAACTTGCTCTATATAGAGGATCAGGTCTGGAATGATCATATGTGAAGGAAACTTGCTTCACATAGAGGATCGAGTCTAGAATGATCGTATATGAAGGAAACTTGCTTCATACAGAGGATCAAGTCTTGAATGATCATATACAGAGGAAACTTACTCTGTACAGAGGGTCGGATTTGAATTCTGGAACTTGAGATTTTAATGATTTTTTGAACTTGAAGGGTTTTAAGTCTGTGATGTGTTTTGAATTTGATTTGAATTTTTTTTGAATTTGAAAAGTTTAAATTTGAAATTTGATTGATTTTGATTCATCTTGAATTTGATTTTGAATTTGAATTTCGATTGTGTTTGATTCGATTTTGATTTGTTTGAATTTGATTTTGAATTAGAAATGTTTTGAATTTAATTTTAAGTTTGACACTCATCTGGCATGGTACTTCCTGAAGAGCCTCCCCAACATTTGAAAATATTGAGTGGCATTCTTCAGGTTGATCAGTCAAAAATAAATTTCCTCAAAGATCGTCATTAAAAATGAACGATCCAGTCAACATTGACTCAAGCTTTCCATTGAGTTTACAACGGATTAGAAGCGGTCTAAAAAAAAACTACGACCAAGTCTCCTACTTGGGGAGTTCTAAAGTGACACAACTTATTAATAACTTGAATCAAATGTGACTTATGAACTTTCAAACTTTATTGAGCATGTATTGATTTTTATTTGAGGCCCTCGAGCTCCTCAAATTGGAGTCGGGCACTTTGCTCAACTATAATTTGATTTTGAACAGCAAGTCTCAGCTCATGAAACTACACTTCTAGATCAGAATGATCTAGGACCCAGCACAGGGTTTGGTTTGATTTTGAACGACAATTTCCAGCATTATAAAATACTCCTCTAGTGGGATTGAACTTGGACCCAGCATAGAGTGTAATTTTACAAAGAAGGCCTTGACGAAAAAGATGCCTATGCACAAGGGCTTACACACATTTCTCAAGGACCAAATTTAAATTTTCAAGAAAAGAAGATTTCATTCTCTTTATTAGAAAACTTCCTCTAAGTATTTGGACCCTGTTAGAACGACAAACGGGAACAAATTCAGAAGTGCAGTGAAAAGTTTGAGTGACCCCAACTAACCTGAAAAGGTTTGAGGATTTAGGTTTTGTTGACCTAGACCAAGTTTCGTAAGAACTAAACTGGGGTCTCCCTTAAATATTTTGAATTAAAATCAATTTCGAAGAGGTTTAAGTTGAATATAGAAATTTGATCTTTTCAATTCTCTAGCACGAGAGATTTTTGTATCTTGATAGAATATCGATGCCCGGTGAAAATTCTGGATTCAAGACTTTCAAAATCAAGCAATTTAAATTTAATTGGGTCTTTTGAGATTAAAACATTTAGAAAAAGGGAGCCTCATTCTTTTTCTGGTGGCGCACATTGCGCATCTTTTGATTTATAGTACATTTTGCACTGTTTCTTAACTTGTGGTGCCCATTGCGCATCTTTTTTTATTTTTGGTGCACTTTGTGCATTTCTTGATTATTGGCGCATTTTGCGCATCTTTTAAATTCAATTGAATCTAAGAAGAGGCTACACCTTCTTCATTCCAATACCGGGATTACATCTCAAGTATAAGAGAAGAAAACTCATTCTCTTATGCAAGGACGAATAATCCTCAAGGTAGGACCCAGTCTTTTAAAATGAATATTGGCTTGACTTTTAAAAATCATTGAATAGATTTTAAACACGCAAGAGATATCTATTAGGATAGAAAATTGCGAGAAAATTGAGAAGATTTTCATTTCAAAGATCAACTTAAATTTGATATTGATTTAACTCAACAGTTGAATCAATCCCACAAAAGAGGTGGGAGGAAGGTGTATTCAAACATTTGGAGTCAACTACAACTTTCTCCTGCTTAAGACTTCAAATAGAGGTCAATTCTCATTAAAAAGATGATTCAATTATCTTGAAAGTTTGAAATCAGTACACTTGAGAAATTAGAAGTTTTTCCTTAAAAAGAAATTGCAAATCTAGGTGACAAGATCCTAGTAGTACGGAATTAAATTCCTACGATCTCCTTGGAGGGAGAGACTATCATTGGATCTGCACTATCCTTAGAAATTATGCATCACTTTAATCAAAAGATTTATCTCGATAGGACCCCGTTGAAAGTTGAATTTTAACGGTATCACTATCTGATATAATCTTATATTATTTCCCCTCTTATTACTAGTGGTCTAGTAATTAGGAGAGTGGCACCCCGAGTGGTTTCTATACCTCCTCCTCTCTAGTTGATGTAGTGGGACACGTATAGAAACGTGACCTAACATCATCTAGTAGAGTGGACGGGTCATAACCTTCAACTGGGGGCCTAGGGCCTGGTGCTGGAGTTTGATCAGTTCTGGCTTGATTGATTCTCGCCATGTAGTAGTCGAGAAGGTGTATTGAAGATTGTGCTCTCGTTTCTACAACCTCCCTCCTTTGAGTAATAGGAGAAGGGTGGAAACAATTTCCATCAGGGAAGGGGTTCGTAAAAGGAGCAACGAACTTTTGATTAGCCTCAGACTTGACTTGCTTTAAGGCTTTCGCCTCAGCAGTCTTCCTGGCCTTGACAACCTTCTTTCTAACTCTACGAAGGTAGTTCTTCATTTTATTCTTGCTGGCCTTGCTGACGACAGGGGTACTAGAACTTGACCCGATCTCAGGCTGAGATGGTAGCTCTTCTATCGTTATTGACTTCTGGTTGTTATCCTCCTCAGTAAAAGATACCATGGGTAAAGGGGTGACAACAGCCTCCATCTCGGAGATGGGGGAGTCAACTCCTGACCCTAAAGTAATCTCAACCAAAGGGACATTCCTTCGTATTCCCGCGTAGATCAATCATTTCTTCTCCGTCGACTGATAACTTGAAGTCTTGGAATTGCATTTCAAACTGGATGAAATTACCAGAAGTGATTCCTTCGACTATCAAGTTTCTATCTATAGAGAAAATGAGTTTCCCAGCCATTTGAGTGCTTAAATCCTGAAATTAATGAACAATGATTTGAATTAGTTAATCTTGAATTTGAATTTGAATTTGAATTTTAAATTTGATTAATGTTATTCAAAATTTGATAATTCAATCATGTTAAGCTTAGATTCAAAACAGTGGTTCGTAGAATTGACAAGGGAGGGTTGAACCCGACTCTTTCGCTACACCAATTAACTTGGGGCAAAATATCAAAGTTCAAACTCAAACTTGAATTCAAAATTAAATTAAAACTTAAGGTGACAGTCAAATTCAAACTTAAGGTTGAGATTGTATTTTGAATCGAAGTTGGATTTGGAATTTGAGTTTAAGATTGAAGTCGAATGGACCCTTCTTCAAATTCTGTGACTCAACAGATCGAGTTTCATTCAATCATATAGGTACACAAAATTGATATGAAAGATTCAAGGATCGGGCTCGACTCTTTTCATTTCACCAATTGACTTGGGTCGAAATGTCAAAGTCCCGATAAAAATTGAATCGACTTTAAGTTGAAAATCAAATTCAAATTTCAGGTTGAAATTATGTTTGGATTCAAAGTTAAATTTGAATTTGAGGCTCAAGTCAAATGGGTCTTTCTTCAAATTTTATGACTCAACAGACTGAGTCTCACTCAATCATATAGGTGTATAAAATCGATATGAAAGATCCGGGGATCGGGCTCGACTCTTTTCGTTTCACCAATTGGCTTGGGTCGAAATGTCAAAGTCCCGAATTTGATCTTGAAATCAAATCTGTAGTTGAATTTAAGTTTGGAATCAAATTTGAGTTCAAGTTTGAAATTGAATTTGAACTTAAGATTGAATTCAGTTTTGAGGTTGAATTAAAATTTAAATCTTGGATTCAAATTCAAGCTTGAAGTTGGATTTAAATTAAAATTGAATTTGAATTTGAATCTGGATTTAAACTCATGGTTGGAATTGAATGGATCCTCTTCAAAATTTGGAACTCAACATATTGAATTTTGTTCAAATATGTAGGTGTGCCAAATTAGCCTGAAGATCCTAAGGCTTGACTCTTTACACCCCACCAAGCAATTTAGGGGTGAAATGTCAAAGCCCAGAATTGACTGGAGAATTTTAAATTTGAATTGCATGTGTTCAACTACAACAGAATATTATAGAAGACACATAGCAACGACGATTGAAGTTGATTTGAAAGATTTTCTTTGACTTTTGAAACTCAAAAATGCTGAGTTTTATTTTCAACATAATTGTTAACAAAAGTTAAGGGAAATCTAGAGACCTGGTTTGACTCTTTCACCATACTGACTTGCTTAATGTGAAATGTCAAAATCCAAGTTTAATTAAAGGAATTTTGAATCTGGATCTTTGAGATTAAGGGATTTTTTATAAATTGTGAAACTTAGCATGCAGAGATCTACTCGCATGCGAGTTTGCAACATATGCAAAAAAAAATTTGACAAGCTTGGCTTGACTCTTTTGCTCTACCAATAAACTTGGAGGCAAAATGTCAAAGCCCAGCTTGGAGGGAGGTTTCATACACTCACCTCTCTTTTCACATGTCTTAATTGAGTTGGCCACACTCACCCAAGAGAGAAATGGGTAGAGGGACCAACAGAAGAAAGGTAGTCAAAACTACCGATGCAATAAAATTTATATCGCTATCAAAGATGGAGAGAGAGATTTTCCCCAGCGGAGTCGCCATTTTTTGTTTGATTGAAAAAAATATAGTTTTGAAAAGTGTTTTAATTTTCTTTGGGAAAATTGAATTTCTGGAATTTTAATTTTATAATCGAACACTTATTATGAATGATATATCACCTCGAAAGGTGAACATATCGTTCCCTAATAGGTTCATATTACAAATCTTGATTTATCCTGATTATCGTAGTCAAACTCAAGGAGAAACGACATATGATCTCGAAAGATCAAAATGATGTTAAATTCAATGTTTAACTATAATAATTCAGATAAGAGATCATTAATTTCATAATTAAAATTACGATTGTAATTGATATATCTATCTGGAGAAAGAAGATATCAATCACTATCGATAGTTTAAATATGACGATAATGATCATTAGGTTTGAATTTCCCAAAGATAATTAATTAAGGGTTTTGAAAAAGCTTGATTTTGAAAATCAGGTCTGGGTTTCTAAATCTCCTACGAGCGCAAGCCCTCGTAGTTAATTACATCGTAGGAAACCAGAAAATTTCCTACGAATACTCTCGATTAAAATAGCGATACAAATTTTATTTAAGATTTCAAAGCTTGAAGTCAAAGGAGGTAGGGACTAGAAATTCAACAGGGATTGGTTCGAAAATGAACACTTATTTTTGGAGTCAAAGGAAGAAGAGTAGGAGGTGTTTTGAGATTCTGAATTACTTCAGAAACACCTCAAACTATCCTAAGTGTTGAGCTCGAATTTGATGGAAAGAAATTTAATTTAAATGATCAATTTTATTAGAAAGTTGGGGCTTATATCCCCGATCATCAGATCGGGAGAATGCCCAGGAAGTGAGGGTGGAGACTAACCTACCAAGTGGGTATGACGTCCCCGGTCAAGATCCCATGGTTTTCCATCGTCCCGGGTTCGTCGGTATCCTTAGCCTACTTAATCGAGTGCCGACCAGAGGATCCTTGTTAGCAACCATGGGTTACCTCATTCAAGGGGACCTCATAAGCCAAGGGGCTGGGGACCTAATCCTAGGCTGACAAGTAGAAGTGCACAGGTCTGTGGAAAATGAACCTATGTCTATGTCATCTAACCTAGGATGCCACTCTCATTTTGTGTGCAAATTAACATATCTCAAAATAGAAAGGAACACCGGCCTAACCTAAAGCTAGAGTCTGTGTCCTAACAGGTCAATCTAGGTGTGTATAGCAGGCTGTGTGGTTTGGATATGTCCTATATTGGGCAATTGATTAAAGTTGTTTAATGTTCTGGTTTGTTGAAAGGCTCGAGGTAAGTTTTTTTTGTTAAAGTTTAAGTCTTAATGATTTGAAGTTAATTTTTAAAATTGATTCTTGATTGTTTGTTGGATACTACCTTTGTTGCTCACCGAGGCCGTGAAGTTTATTTCACCTTCCTTGGGGCTAATTTAATAGCCTCGTAGGCTTGGGTTACCCAGTGGTACCCGGTATGATTAAATGAATTAGGTTTAATTTAAGGTTTGAAGTTTGACTGAATCTTAATAGAGTTTGGTTGATTGTTTGTTTTAAAATTTTGATTAACATTTTCTGGATTTTTAAATCAAATATTTAATTTTGAAGTTATTTGAATTATTTAAGATTTTTTTAATTAAGGGTGTTTTAATGATTTGAGTCTAAATGAACTCTAAACTCCTTGAAATCACCTTCAAAGATCAGGAATGATCTAAGGAGGGATTATCAAGTGTTTAAGAATTCTTTGGAATCATTAATTATTTTAAATCGATTAAATTAATTAAATGTTCAATTTTATTTAAAATTCAATTAAGCTTAAATTTAATATCAAATCAAGGGGGTTTTAATTTTCATGTATTAAGGGTTCAATTTTGATTAATTTGAGGTATTATGTGTGTCTTTGTGTTTTAAATTTGATTTATTAAATTTCTTGAAGTTTTGAGAGCTTGATTAAGGCTTAATCTTAAGGGGTTTGATTAAGGGGTTTAAAGAATTCAAACTTTAGTGAGAATTTTCCCTAGAGCAGGGAAAGTCACTAAACTCAAGGGGTTTGAATTTCAAGTCGATTGGATTTAAAGAAGTTTTGAGGTTTAATTGAGGGTTTAACTTTAATTAAATCAATTAAGTAGTTTAATGATTAATCGATTGATTTAAGTTTGATTGAGGTCAAGTTTGATGGTGTACACTGACCCTAAGGTATGGTGTCACTAAGTTCTCTAAGTTTGATGTTTGATCCTTAAAGGATGTATGTGTGAATCCTAGAGTTTGCCTGAGTTCTCTAAGACTCGTCCTTAATTATTGTCCTTAATGATGTCACTAGGTTTAATGGGTTTGAATCAATGTCACTAACCCTTTGGACATACATGTGAATGTGAACAAGTTACATCGATAGTATATATTCACTAAATGCAGGAGTCAAGAACTTAAGGTGAATAGCTCAACGGGGAAATATAGGAGCCCTATGATCATCTAAGTTTTAAGAAAACTTACCTGATCACTGGAGCTGATCAACGGTGATTCTGACCATAGTACCCCGTTTGGAAGAAAGGGGGTGACTGAAGCTCCTTAGCTCTATCCCTCAATCGACTCCATCAGTACCTCGCAAAAAAGGCGAAGAGAGAAGGAGGTGTCAGAATATCATGTATGCAAGTATACAAGCTACTATTAATTAACATGTAAATAAATACGTGAGGAGTACAAATCAAATCAAATCATTAAAGAAATTTTAAAATGTGTATTACTTTACTAGAATCAATTTTAACATGTATGCTTCTAGACGAAAAGGAATCCCAACTCATTCTTTTCCAAAACACTTCATAAGGCTTTTCACATATGAGAATGAAATATAACTGTACATGTGTCACTTTCCAACTTCATCCAAAACACCTCATGGAAAACATTAAAATACTCAAAAGTGAAGTACAAAATATATGTGTGCTCTCCAACATTCGTACACCTCAATTTGAACTTAACTTGCAAAAGATAAGTTTCCAACATATTCATTTATCCCAACTCAACCCTTTTGCCAAATGAGATTTGGGAAAAGAAAGAAAAGAAAAGGATAGCAACTTCACTTCCTTCTGGCAATTCAAGAAACCTTTAAGCATAAACCATAGAAATTTGCATTCGATCATTGAAATGAAAGCTCAGCAACATAACCATGATTCTTTGAGCAAAATGTCACATAACACCACCACATGAAACATGCAAGAAGCTTTTCCAATATCTCCATACACATTATCAAAGCATTGGTAGGCATATGGACTCTACAACTCATTAAAAGAATGTTTCAATATTTTACAACTCTTCATAAGAAGATTTCAGCATAGTATGATCTATTGCAAGAACATTTTAGCACTTTGTAAGCCATCAAGAGAGCATTTAAAATAAGAGAATGCCACTAATAAACCTTCAGCTAATGTCAGAAATGAATAAAACAAAGTAGCATCACTTTAATCCTCCATTTATTTCTAACAAATCATTGCATCTAGGAAATCAACTATTGAATCTCAAAGGCAAGAGGGCAATAAAACCAACCTCGCCATTTCGATCTTTGAGAGAAAGCAAGCATATTTCCCCAGAAATGGCATCACATATTTACATGAAAAATATCAGTGTTGAATCTTTATAAAAAGGAATAAAAGAATACCATTTAATATTAGAGCATTCACATGATAAAAGCCTATATTAAATTCTCGCAAAAAAAATAGTGAGAAAGTTGTTCAAGCAGAGTGCATTTACATTAAAAAAAATGTATTCAACATAGATATACAATACGGTCAAAGGCAATGGTCTGAGGCAATCATCAAATGCCACTAAGATAAATATTATGATTACTTATTCAATAAGATTCAATGACAGATAAACACAAAATAAAATTAAATTAACAAAACGAAGCTCCCAGCAAGAGGCAAGTCTTTGCCTCAGATCATATCCCACTAGGGTAAAGTCAAACGGCAAAGACATATATGTAGTTAAATAACATGGAAACTGAACAAATGCTAACATCATCTGGCTATAGACACTTAATAAAAAGGATTGATAGATGACCAACAATTAGCAATGTTTTTATCAAGCACAACTGACTAACACATTGAAACTGCCAGAGAAACTATAAGCAAGCAATGGGATTTTGCAGTACATATTTTTTTTACTGCCAGCCATGAATCTGATATCCATAATGAATGCCAAACTCATTTAATTATTTCAATTCAACACTCATACTCAATGTGGCTAAGAGATGGGTGGCTTGAAGCAATTACATTCCCTTCCAATAAACCATGCCATTTTTCCCATATTTACTATAGAACTTCGCATTGGATCGATGTATACTCAAAATCAAAATAGAAAGCATATGAAATTGAGCAATATAGTTTCCAACCTTTATACCATATAATCTAAAATGTGCATGGGAAACCCTTCAACGAATCCATGAATCTTATTTGATGTCAAATATACATACACACCACTTGCTAAAAATTTAAAGCTGACACACTATTATGGAAAAGAAGAATAACCGGCATGCCCAACTGAGACAGTCAAATTTCTCATTCAACAATTCTATAAGAAATTTTTCAAATCCATCTCAGGGTAATTCACAAACAGATTCATCTATGAATTTATCCAAACTAGCCATAAGCCATATCAGCACACGACTAGCTTTGACTTAATGTCATTCACAAGCTGTAATGTTGCTTCTCAACAACAAGCTACAACATTATCTTTAAGAAGGATTTAGCCAAGAACAAAATATAGATGAATGTGCCAGCCATCTATGTTTTGTCACAAGCCATCTATGTTTTGTCACAAACAAAAGCAGGAGAACAACCACCACCCTCATCACCATAGATATATCCATTCCTCTCTATCATACTTCTCAAGAAAGAGAGCAAAAATAAAGAAAATTGCCTTTCCACCTTGTCACCAAGAAATCTTAACCCTTTAAATCAAAACGTGTTTTCTAATATCCCTTACAAGGTGCTAATGCAAGTAGCATGTTTACCACTGATAGCAAACAACTTATTCAATAGGTGATGCAAGAATCGAATCATAAATCAATACCACCAAGCATTCAATATGACCACCTCCTTGCTTAATCTTGATGTTAAAGAGAACAAATAACTTTTCAAAGACTCTTTATAACAAAGAATAGTGAAACCTCCATATCAAAATCATTTAAATGTATTTACCAAAAAGATGGCAAGAAAAGAAAGTTTTCTGGGAAGAGAAAAAATGTAGCCCAAACCATTGAGCCACTCACTTATCCATGTTTATATACATATAAACTAAATGAAACACATATGTAGGCTGTTAAAGTGAAATGGGAAAATGTAACCAGGAATATTAAAGAAATCAAGCAATCAATTAGTATAAATTCATTGATTGCACTCCAAGCTATATACACTTTCTTCAAGAAAACTAAAAGCTATGAGCCACATAAATGAAATATACTGGATTTGACTAATGAGTCCTAGAGATGAGCAAAGAAAGAGCTACTACAACATTATATTGTGTTACAGCGATTAGAATAGACGGCAACAGCAAAGTGCAAGCTCTATTCACATCCCTTATGATAAAGGCCTGGAAATATGCACATTAACAGAGATAAAAATAAAAGGACAAAGAACATAGATAGCCGGGTTCCAAGAATTCACAGACAAGCTTATTGAATTCCTAAAGTTATTCACATACATTCAATCTATAAGAATAGAAAAGTATTGCAGCTATCTGATTTTTTTGTCAACAAAAGGGTGCGGCCAATTGATTTAAGAAAAGAATTGAGTCTTACCGTCACTGTTCTCATGCAGGGAAGGAAGAACGCATCAAATGATCTAATCAGACAAAGTGAAATAGATGCAGCCATTGACTTGTCAAAATAAATCGTATGTGCTTATATGCATTCCAACAAATTCCCGTAACAAGATCACCCCTCAAATAAGAGGCTCATTCCTCATTGCTTTTTATACCCTTTCCAAACAGCAATAGTCTCCATTGATCCTCTTGCCACCAAGATTTTCAAAAGCCAAAGACATGATTGTAGACATTTATAGAAATAAAGCAGAACAATATAGCCATGTAAAGGAGAATATAAGTGTAAAAATAGACACCGTAGAAGGAGAAGAAGATTACCGTCAAATTCTTCCTCTTCTCGCTGTCGTCACTCCAAGAGTCACTCTCACTTTCCTCTCCTAAGGTCCTCAGAGCAACTAGAGGTTTGCTGGTGTAGATCTTATGCATTCCATTCCTTGTATTGATCCCAAAGATCTCCAAGAGCAAAGAACTTGACCTCTTCCATATCATTTAGCTGCCAGATACCTGAAGTGGCTGAAAAGCTATCACTGCTCTTATTTGTAGAAGAGGCGGAAGCTCCCAGAAGGGAGACGGGTGGAGTAGATGGCCGTTGTTGTTGCTGAATGTGAAATATAGTGGATGGACGGAGAATAGCGAGCTTTTCTAGCTGATTAAGCCTCACGATCTCCCCTAGTCAATGAACGGCAGCTCCAGCTGTAGCGAGAAGGAGCTGCTTTGTTAATTTGCTGTAGGGTCTCCATGACAAAGGGCGAACATTAGTAGATGGCTGAAATCTACTATAAAGGCTGGTTAAAATCTGCTGTACAAAGAGAATGGAAGCCGGATGTTTGAATAGATCTCCTCTCTTGAACGTAGCACCCAACCAATAACTCTCTACCTTCACCGAAATCTGCTATGGCTTGGAGTTATATGGTAGTTTCCTTGGTCGGATGAAGAGCTAGAGAGCCGCAAACTTCTTTAGCATATTGAACTTCATGATCTCTTGATCAAACATATATGCTTCCCATATTCCCCCTTGATCATCCCTAGCAGCTTCTAGACATGGAGTATGAGATCCCCAAGGGAGCGGCTGCCTCTGGGAAAAGAGTCGTGGAATCTGGAGCCATCCGGGAGAACCGACCAGCCCTAGCTATATGAATCATCAAAAGACCCTTTTGCCCTTAAGCTTAATCAAGTGGTTTATATCAAAATGCTAAAATTAAAGAAATTTTAAAAAGCTAGATTATGGAAGAAATGTAGAATATAAATCAAATTCATCAAGTAGCATTTCAATTTAAATTGATATAGCAAACTTGCCTTCATCAGAATTAATTTGACTCGAATTGAATCGGTTAAAATCAATAAAGTTCATTTGCACTTGAATCGAGTTGAAACTTATTAAATTAAATTGATCGAAACTGTCAGCGTTAAAATTCAATAGAGTTGATTCAAATTGACTTAACGATATTCGATTGAATTTGATTTAGGGCTTGATTGATAATTGATTGAAAACTAGATGTTTGAAATCTGAATTGAGATTGGACTGAAATTTGATCAAGGGTTAGATTTGGATTTGATTGGGATTTGAAGCTTGAGTTGATTTAAATTTGAACTATCCAAATCATTTATGATCATTTAGATGATCATAAGTGATTGGATATGGTTGAAGCTAAGTCGAAGGTAGGATCAAAGTTTGAACTAGAGTTGGGATCAGGATAGATTTGAAATCATGACATATTTGAAGTTTGAATTGATTTGAGTTTAAAATTAATATGATATTAAGATTGATTTGAATCTGGATTAATATTAAAGTCTAGATTGATTTAAGATTAGATTGATCCTCAGGTCAAGATTAATCCTAAGGTCTGGATTGGTCCTACTGAGCTCATACAAAAATGAGGTCAACAGAGGGGGGTGAATTGGTTATTTAAAAATTTCACGATAACTATGAAAATCTTTTCGATACTTAGCAGCGGAAACAAGTAAACAATAACGAAAAGATCAACCAACGATATTCACCCAAGCAGTTTATATTGAAAAGTAAAGTGCAAAACTGAATCAGAAAAGCAAACCAGATTTTATAGTGGTTCGGTCAACTTGACCTACGTCCACTCCCCGGAGCCTTCCCTCCGGGTATTGCACTAAACAGAAGTGTCTCTCCTTTTGCTCCCACAGCAAGGCGGAGAAGCCTATACAAAAATATCCTTTTCACCACACGGTGAGGCAGAGAACCCGACCTCCTTTCGCTTCCTCCTGAAGCAGGCAGAGAACCTTCGAACTCCTTTCGCTTCCTCCTGAAGCAGGCAGAGAACCTACGAACTCCTTTCGCTTCCACCTGAAGCGGGCAGAGAACCCGGATCTTCTTGCGAACGATCCTCCCACGAAGAACACCGACTAGACGACAGACGACGAGCGGAGAAGACGACTCTGATCCGTGCTTGGAGCAACCTTAGTGAATCCCTCACTAACTCCCCCTCACAAGATCTCTTCTCTCTCTCCCAACTCTCTCTTCTCTCTAGGGTTTCTCAGGGAAGGAAGGCAGCAAAAGATTTTTCCAAAAATTGGAAAAAGTTCTTTTAAAGGAGGGCTTAAAATTTGCCCTAAATCTCAACTTGTCGGCCAAGATCGTCCAGGACGATCGGTAGATCATCCAGGACGATCGGTAGATCGTCCTGTACGATCAATTCAAATTCAGCTGTTTCAGCCTGGATGATCTGGCTCTTCTGGACGATCAGTAGAAAAAGTTGTTCATATCGTCCCGTACGATCCTGCGATCGTCCAGGACGATTAGTTCAAATTGAGGGAAATCGTCCAGAAGATAGTTCGGGTCGTCCAGAGAAATCTGTGCTGGACGACCAAAAAATGACTTGATCGTCCCGGACGATAGGGTAATCGTCCGGTACGATTAGTTCAAAAAGGCCCCAAATCATCCTGTACATAGTTCTGGACGTATAGCTTAAATGCACTAGACGATCAAGATCGTCCGGGACGATCCTGTGATCGTCTAGGACGATATGATCGTATCAACCAAAAATTAATTGCTTTCCTTAATTACCAGATTAAATTAGGCATGATTGTACTGGATCGTCCGGGACGATACACGTATCGTCCGGGACGATCAGACCAAGTATCTAAAAATAAGAACTTGCCTAACTTGATCTGGCGGCTGAGAATTTCTGATTTGGGCATATCGTCCCGTACGATCCGTAGATCATCCAGGACGATCGGCTCAATCAGACCCTCTTAACTTAGTCGCCCTAATTAGGGTTTCTGTTTTAACTGGATCGTCCAGGATGATGTGGATATCGTCCAGGATGATCTGAACAAATTTGCAACAGAAACTCTAATTCACTCAATCTCTCTCCCTGAGTGTGTGTGTGCAAGGTTACTTAGCTAGGGAATCAGTTACATTACAATTGACTCAATAAAAAGAAAAATCATACATTTGACACACTTGGACCCTATCTTGAGTTGGCTTGAGTGGCTCGCGGTCTTTTGTGCCTGAAACAGATTAGCCAAGCAAAACACACTGGAAACATGTTTGTCATCATCAAAACCAGATTTGCAACAATTAACCCATTTAAAAATGCACTCTTGACATCCATTTGAAATAACTTAAATCCTTTATAATAGGCAAAGGCTAGAGCACTCTAATGGCTTCTAATCTAGCTACAAGGGCAAATGCCTCCTTAAAATCAATCCCTTCAATATGATTGTACCCCTTAGCCACCAATCTTGTCTTATTCCTAACCACCACACCAGAATTATTCATCTTATTCTTAAAGATCCACTTGGTTCCCACTATACTTTGATTCCTAGGTCTTTCTACTAACTTCAAAAAATCGTTCCTTATAAATTGATTCAATTCCTCTTGCATAGCTAAGATCCAAAATTAATTAGAAAGGGCTTTATTGATGTTGGTGGGTTTAGTCATTAAGATAAAGGCAGAGTGGTTTACATCCTTCCTAAGTCCATGCCTAGTCCTAACACCTTCAGAAGGGTCCCTAATATCAGTTCTTTAGGATGACTCAAAGAATATCTCCAATCTCTAGGCAAGATGTTTTGAGGTTCTACCCTTTCCTCCAGATTTGTATTTTCAACCCCTTGGTAATCTCTCCTACCTCTTCTTCTTCCTCAACTCTAGTCTCCTTAGGATGAGATTCATCAAACACCACATGAGTTGTCTCTTCCACCACCAAAGTCCTCTTATTAAATACCCTAAAGGATTTTCCCATATTAGAATAGCCTAAGAACACTCCTTCATTAGATTTGGGTTCAAACTTTTCTAAGGATGATTTCCCGTTGTTCAGAATGAAAACCTTACAGCCAAATATATGGAGATGGGACAGGTTTGGAGTTCTACCCTTAATGATCTCATAAGGTGTCTTGTTCAGATTGGATCTAACATTCACCCTATTCAGCACATAACAGGCAGTGTTCACTGCTTTAGTCCAAAAGTATTTTGGGAGTGAATACTCAGCAAGCATGGCTCTAGCGGCTTCCATTAAGGTCCTGTTCTTCCTTTTAGCTATCTCGTTCTGCTGAGGGGTCCTAGGAGCTGAAAAATTGTGGCTAATCCCTTGGTCCTCATAGAAAGTTCTAAACTTCACATTTTTAAACTCTCCATCATGATCACTATGAATAGTCAGGATCTCACAACCTAACTTTCTCTAAATCCAAGTAGATAAAGACTTAAATTCCTCAAATGACTCAGATTTATGTGACAAAAATTTAATCCAAGTGAACCTTGAGTAATCATCAATAATCACAAAATCATAGACTTTTCCCCTAAGCTGGCAGTGCTAATGGGTCCAAAGAGATCCATGTGAAGGACTTCTAAAGGTCTAGAGGTGTTAATATCCTTAATAAAGTGAAAGGAGGACTGTACTTACTTCCCTAATTGACAGGCATCATATAGGTGGTCCTTAGTAAACTTAAGTTTGGGGACACCTCTAACTAAGTCCTTTTGGGTGACTCTCCTAAGTGTTTTCATACTGGCATGACATAATCTCTTGTGCCACAACTAAGACTCATCAGCAACAGTTTTAAGCAAATTATAATATCAGTTTTAAAGCAACTTATATCCAGTATGTAGACATTATTAAACTTTTATCCTTGCAAAATAATTTTATCATTTAAGCTTAAAATGCAGCAAATGGGTAGAAATTTGATGTTGTATCCTTTATCACAGAGTTGACTGATGCTCAGCAGGTTGTGTTTCAATCCATCTTCAAGCAAAATATTATCAATCTTAAAATTCTTTGAATTACCAATTATACCTGCTCCTACCACCCTCCTGGTGGTGTTGTCTCCAAGTGTAATATTGCCTTCAGCCCTGGCCTCCAATGAAATAAACTGATTTGCATCTCTAGTCATGTGTCTTGAACATCCGCTGTCCAGGTACCATATGCTCTCACAAGATCTTGTGTGAGAGCACACCTATAAAATCATCAAATATCAGATTTAGGAACCAAATATATTTGGGTTCTTTCTTATGAAAAGAAGAATGTAATGCATGTGTGCTGTGTTGTGAAACAGGTAATTTGGGCCTCCACACCCAATGTGTACTACGGTGAAAAGTGCAGGTATAGGAGATGTGTCCTAACATGCCACAAGAAAAACATCTAACACTAGGAAAATGGTTAACTAATCTACGTGTGTGATAGTACCTCTTTCTAGGTTTGTATGAAACATGCTTTGATGATTTTGAAATAGATTCTTCAAAAAGTAGAGGTGCATAAAATTGTGCAAAAGTAGGATGTATTTCATTTTTCTCAAAAGCACTAATTTTTACTTTTAGAAATTCATTCTCCTTCTTAAGACTTGCAATTTCAAAGTTCAATGCTCCCTTATTACTCTCTACATCACATGCCATATTGTCTAATTCTTTAAAAGCTCTTTCTAAATCAACTTATGAGGTTTTCAATGAATCATGCTTAATAATCAGATCAGAATACTTTTTGTTCAATTCATCAAATTCATCAAGTAAAGATATGTGATTGCTATCAAGTGTAGAATGATCTTTAACTATAGAATCATGCTCTTTTTATAAGGTTAAGAAATCCAATTTTAAGCTAGCATA
Organism: Dendrobium chrysotoxum; assembly: GCA_019925795.1. Lineage (NCBI taxonomy): Eukaryota > Viridiplantae > Streptophyta > Magnoliopsida > Asparagales > Orchidaceae > Dendrobium > Dendrobium chrysotoxum. The sequence continues at coordinate 40,150,934 of CM034307.1, read as the reverse complement.
TAATTTCTTAAGTTTCCTATAAGATACGTGAATTCTTTCAGATACTTCAAATAATTGATCGTAAGTAAGCTCACAAACCTCTTCCTGGTCAGACTGACCAGGATGATCATCTGTCATCAAACACAAGTTAGTTTCCTCCTCTTCAGCTTCAGTATCAGAGGAGTCGGATGCAGAATCTGCCCAGAATGTCTTTTGAATCCGCTTCTTGTCCTTCCTGAATTTGGGTTTCTCCTCACCCTTTTCCTTGCTTGGGTGAGCTTTAAGTGTAGGACAATCATCCTTAATATGTCTAGGCTTCCTGCATTCAAAACACACAGTATCAGATGAGTTTTTATAATTTTTACTGGACTTACCCTTGTTTTACTTCTGAAAGTTCTTATGTTTCTTCCTTAGAAAGCTTTTGAATTGCCTAGTGATTAAGGCAACATCATCGCTATCAGACCCGGAAGAATCAGTGTTAGTATCGTTGGCCTTCAGCACCACAGTTTTCTCATTCTTCTTCTCACATGCATCAAGCTGTCTTTGGTTCACCCCTTGCTCATAAGCAATGAGTGACCCAAGTAAGTTATCAATAGAATAATTGTTCAAATCTTTCGATTCAGTAATTATAATTATCTTAGCATCAAACGAAGAAGGCAAATATCTCAAAATTTTGTTCACTTTTTCATAGTTTGTAAGTTCTCTTCCTAAAGCATATAAAGAAGTGACAATTTGAATGAACCTAGTATATATTTCAAAAATCGATTAACTAGGTTTCATGCGAAAGAGTTCGTAGTCGTGAAGTAAGATGTTTAACCTAGAATGTTTGACTTCAGGTGTACCTTCATAAGTGATGCATAATCTATCCCAAATTTTTTTACCCATTGTATAAGTAGAGATACACATGTAATCCTCAGATTTTAAGGCACAGAAAAAATAGTTTAAATATTTTGCATTCAGTTGGGCTAAGTCACGATCATCAAAAGTCCATTCAGTGAAAGGCAGTTCAGTTTTAACATTATTAATCATTCTAAAAGGTGGTTTATAGCCATCCTTAACAAGCATCGACATGTGATAATCTATAGATTGAACAAAAGTGGACATGCGAGTTTTTTAAAGATCAAAATATATGTCATCAAATAATGGTGGTCGTGTAATTGAATAACCTTCAGTAGTATTGTGATTTTCAAAGTTAGCCATGGATCAAATTCAAAAGTTTTTAAACTTAATTTTTGAATCCTGCTCTGATACTACTTGAAAGTTCGATAGGGAAGTTAAGCCCTGATGAACTAGTCTCGAGGCTAACCAAGAGGGGGGTGAATTGATTATTTTAAAAATTCATGAGCAACAGGAAAGATCTTTTCGATAATTTACAGCGGAAACAAGTAAACACATAAATGAAAAGATCAACCACAGATTTCACCCAAGTAGATAATAACAGAAAAGTAAAGTGCAGAAAATAATCAGAAAGAGCACACCAGATTTTATAGTGGTTCAATCAACTTGACCTACGTCCACTCCCCGGAGCCTCTCCTCTGGGTATTGCACTAACACAAAAGTGACTCTCATTCGGCTCCCACAGTAAGGCGGAGAAGCCTATACAAAACTCCTTTCCACCAACCCGGTGAGGCAGAGAACCTGAACTCCTTTCGCTTCCTCCTGAAGCGGGCAGAGAACCCGGACTCCTTTCGCTTCCTCCTGAAGCAGGCAGAGAACCTGAACTCCTTTCGCTTCCTCCTAAAGCGGGCAGAGAACTCGGATCTTCTTGCGAACGATCCTCCCACAAATAATACCAACAAGATGAGAGACGACGAATGGAGAAGATGACTCTGATCCTTGCTTGGAGCAACCTTTGTGAATCCCTCACAAACTCCCCCTCACAAGATCCTCTCTCTCCCTCTCCAATGCTCTCTCTATCTCTCTCTCTCTCAAGGTTTCTCTCGAAAGAAAAGTGGTAAAAGATTTTTCTTGTTGGAAGAAAAAGATTTTTTATTGGAGGGCTCAAAATTTATCCTAAATCTCAACTAATCGGCCAATATCATTCAGGATGATCGCTAGATCATCCTGTACGATTAGTTCAAAATCACATGTATCAGCTTGGACGATTTGGTTCTTCTGGACGATTAGTAGAAAAAAATTTGTTCTGATCATCCCGTACGTTTCTGCGATCATCCTGGACGATTAGTGTAATTCAGGAATTTTGTCTAGGAGACAACTCTGGACGTCTAGGGGAACTTATGCTGGACGATCTCAAAATGACTTGATCATCTGGGATATCTCTATCGTCCTGTACGATTAGTTAAAAAACACCCAAATTTGTCCAGCGCACCACTTTGGGCGTATAGGTTAAATATGATGGATGATCTCAAAATGACTTAATCGTCCAGGATGATATCTCTATCGTCTGGTACGATTAGTTCAAAAACACCCAAAATCATCTTGATCACCGCTCTGGACGTATAGGTGAAATGCACTGGATGGTCATGATTGTCCCGGATGATATTGCAATCATCCCGGATGATATGATCGTATCAATTAAATATTAATTGCTTTCCTTAATCATCAGACTAATTTAGGCATGATTTTGACAAATCATCTTAGACAATACACGTATCGTCCTGGACGATCAGACCAAATTGTTGTAAATCTGGTTTTGATGATGACAAACATGTTTCCAGTGTGTTTTCCTTGGCTAATATGTTTCAGGCACAAAAGACCGCGAGCCACACAAGCCAACTCAAGATCAGGTCCAAGTGTGTCAAATGTATGATTTTTTTCTTTTATTGAGTCAATTGTAATGTAACTGATTCCCTAGCTAAGTAACCTTGCACACACACACTCATGGAGAGAGATTGAGTGAATTAGAGTTTCTGTTAAAATTTTGTTCATATCGTCCTGGACGATAGTATCATCGTCCTGGACGATCCAGTTAAAACAGAAACCCTAATTAGGGGGACTAAGTTAAGGAGGACTGATTGAGCCGATCGTCCTGGACGATCTATGGATCGTACGGGACGATATGCCCAAATCAGAAATTCTCAGCCGCCAGATTAAGTTAGGCAAGTTTTATTTTAAGTATTTTGGTCTGATCGTCCCGGACGATACGTGTATCGTCCTGGACGATTTACTACAATCATGCCTAAATTAGTCTGGTAATTAAGGAAAGCAATTAATGTTTAATTGATACGATCACATCGTCCAGGACGATCGCAGGATCGTCCCGGATGATCGTGATCGTCTTGTGCATTTCAGCTGTACGTCCAGAACTATGTACAGGACGATTTGGGGCCTTTTTGAACTAATCGTACCGGACGATTAACCTATCGTACGGGACGATCAAGTCATTTTTTTGTCGTCCAGCACAGATTTCTCTGGACGACCCGAACTGTCTTCTGGACGATTTCCTTCAATTTGAACTAATCGTCCCGGACGATCGCAGGATCGTACGGGACGATATGAACAACTTTTTCTACTGATCATCCAGAAGAGCCAGATCGTCCAGGCTGAAACAGCTGAATTTGAACTGATCGTACAGGACGATCTACCGATCGTCCTGGACGATCTTGGCCGACAAGTTGAGATTTAGGGCAAGTTTTAAGCCCTCCTTTAAAAGAACTTTTTCCTAGATTTGGAAAAATCTTTTGCTGCCTTCCTTCCCTGAGAAATCCTAGAGAGAGAGAGAGTTGGGAGAGAGAGAAGAGATCTTGTGAGGGGGAGTTAGTGAGGGATTCACTAAGGTTGCTCCAAGCACGGATCAGAGTCGTCTTCTCCGCTCGTCGTCTGTCGTCTAGTCGGTGTTCTTCGTGGGAGGATCGTTCGCAAGAAGATCCGGGTTCTCTGCCCGCTTCAGGAGGAAGCGAAAGGAGTTCGTGGGTTCTCTGCCCGCTTCAGGAGGAAGCGAAAGGAGTTCGTGGGTTCTCTGCCCGCTTCAGGAGGAAGCGAAAGGAGGTCGGGTTCTCTGCCTCACCGTGTGGTGAAAAGGAGGTGTTTTGTACAGGCTTCTCCGCCTTGCTGTGGGAGCAAAAGGAGAGTCACTTTCGTTTAGTGCAATACCCGGAGGGGAGGCTCCGGGGAGTGGACGTAGGTCAAGTTGACCGAACCACTATAAAATCTGGTTTGCTTTTCTGATTCAGTTTTGCATTTTACTTTTCAATATAAACTGCTTGGGTGAATATCGTTGGTTGATCTTTTCGTTATTGTTTACTTATTTCCGCTGCTAAGTATCGAAAAGATTTTTGTAGTTATCGTGAAATTTTTAAATAACCAATTCACCCCCCCCCTCTTGGTTAGCCTCGGGACTAGTTCACTAGGGCTTAACATCCCTTTCGAACTTTCAAGTGGTATCAGAGCGGGATTCAAAATTTCTGTTTAAAAACTTTTGAATTTGATCCATGGCTAACTGTAACAATCGTAATACTGCTGAAGGTTATTCTATAACTAGACCACCGTTGTTTGATAACATTCCATTTGATTTTTGGAAAACACGCATGTCTACTTTTCTTCAGTCTATCGATTATCGCATGTGGATGTTAGTTAAGGACGGATACGAACCACCTTTTCGAATGGTTAACAATGTGAAAACTGAATTGCCGTTTGCTGATTGGACGTTTGATGATCGTGATTTAGCACAGTTAAATGCCAAATGTTTGAACTGTTTCTTTTGTGCTTTAAAATCTGAGGACTATATGCGTGTTTCTACTTGTACAACGGGAAAAGAGATTTGGGATAGATTATGTATAACATATGAAGGTACAACTGAAGTCAAACAATCTAGGTTAAACATCTTGTTACATGATTACGAACTTTTTCGCATGAAACCTAGTGAGACTATTTCAGAAATGTACACAAGGTTCACTCAGATTGTTACCTCTTTGCATGCTTTAGGTAGAGAACTTACCAACTACGAAAGAGTGAACAAGATTCTTAGATGTTTGCCTGCTTCTTATGATGCTAAGATTACTGCTATTACTGAATCCAAAGATTTAAATACTTACTCTATTGACAGCTTACTTGGATCACTCATTGCTTACGAGCAAGGGGTGAACCAAAGGCAACTTGATGCAGGTGAACGCAAGAAAGAGAAGACAGTGGCACTAAAGGCCAAAGATTCAGATGCTAGCACTTCCGGGTCTGATAGCGATGATGTTGCCTTAATCACAAGGCAATTCAAAAGCTTTCTAAGGAAGAAACATAAGAACCATCAGAAGTGGAACAAGGGTAAGTTCAATAAAAACTTTAAGGGTTCATCTGAATCGGTTTGTTTTGAATGCAGGAAGCCTGGACACATAAAGGCTGATTGTCCAACACTTAAAGCTCACTCAAGCAAGGAGAAGGGTGAGGAGAAACCAAAGTACAGAAAGGACAAGAAGCGGATTCAGAAGGCGTTCTGGGCAGACTCTGCATCCGACTCTTCTGAGACTGAAGCTGAAGAGGAGGAAACAAACTTGTGTTTGATGGCTGATGATCACCCTGGTCAGTCCGACCAGGAAGAGGTATGTGAGCTTACTTACGATCAGTTATTTGAAGTTTCTGAAAAGATTCATACATCGTATAGGAAGCTTAAGAAAACCCATGCTAGTTTGAAACTAGATTATCTGACTTTGCAAAAAGAGCATGAAGTGTTGATTAAGGATCATTCCACCATTGATAGCAATCACATGTCTTTACTAGATGAGTTTGATGAACTGAATAAAAAGCATTCTGATTTAATTGTTGAGCATAACTTGTTAAAAACAGCGCATGTTGAATTAGAACTTGCTTTTAAGAAAGTGAATGATTTGGCATCTGAGTTAGAAAGTACTGATAGTGCAAAAACGTTTGAAATTGGAAGTTTAAACAAACACATTGAGTTTTTGAAAGTAAAAATCAGTTCTTTTGAAAATAACAAAACACCGCCTACTTTTGAACAATTTTATGCACCGCCACCTTTTAAAAATTCTGTTGCAAGTTCTTCAAAGCATGTTTCATACACTACTAGGAAGAGGCACTATCACTCACGACGTTTAGTTAATCCTTTTCCTGGTGTTAGATGTTTTTCATGTGGCATGTTAGGACACATATCACACACTTGTACTGTTCACCGTAGTACACATTGGGTGTGGAGACCCAAACTGCCTGTTGCACAGCACAGCACACATGCATCGCATTCTTCTTTTCATAAGAAGGAACCCAAACCTGTTTGGATTCCTAAGACTGACATTTGATGATTTTGTTGGTGTGCTCTCACACAAGACCTCGTGAGAGCATGTGGTACCTGGACAGCGGATGTTCTAGACATATAACTGGAGATGCAAATCAGTTCATTTCGCTGGAGGCCAGAGCTGGAGGCAAGGTTACACTTGGAGATAACACCACTAGGAAGGTGGTAGGCACAGGTATGATTGGTGATTCAAAGAATTTTGTGATTGATAATGTTTTGCTTGTAGATGGACTGAAACACAACCTGCTGAGCATCAGTCAACTCTGCGACAAGGGATACAGCATCAAATTCCTGCCCACTGGCTGCATTTTAAGCTTAAATGATGAAGTTGTTTTGCAGGGACAAAGGATCAACAACGTCTACAAGCTGGATGTAAGTAGCATCAAATCTGATAATTCAATTTGCTTAAAAACTGCTGCTGATGAGTCTTGGTTATGGCATAGGAGATTGTGTCATGCCAGTATGAAAACCCTTAGGAGAGTCACCCAAAAGGACTTAGTTAGAGGTGTGCCCAAGCTTAAGTTCACTAAGGATCACCTGTGTGGTGCCTGTCAGTTGGGGAAGCAAGTCCAGTCCTCCTTTCACTCAGTTAAGGACATTAGCACCTCTAGACCTTTAGAAGTTCTTCACATGGACCTCTTTGGACCCATTAGCACTGCCAGCTTAGGGGGGAGAGTCTATGGTTTTGTGATTGTTGATGATTATTCAAGGTTCACTTGGGTTAAGTTTTTGTCACATAAATCTGAGTCATTTGATGAGTTTAGATCTTTCTCTACTTGGATTCAGAAGAAGTTAGGATGTGAGATTATTACCATCCATAGTGATCACGGAGGGGAGTTTGAAAATGAAAGATTTGGAAGTTTTTGTGAGAATCATGGGATTAGTCACAATTTTTCAGCTCCTAGGACCCCTCAGCAGAACGGGGTAGCTGAAAGGAAGAACAGGACCTTGGTGGAAGCCGCTAGAGCCATGCTTGCCGAGTATTCACTTCCTAAATACTTTTGGGCTGAAGCGGTGAACACTGCCTGTTATGTGCTGAATAGGGTAAATGTGAGAGTCAAGCTGAACAAGACACCTTATGAGATCATTAAGGGTAGAACTCCAAATCTGTCCCACCTCCATGTCTTTGGCTGTAAGGTTTTCATTCTAAACAACGGGAAGTCACCCTTAGGAAAATTTGACCCCAAATCTGATGAAGGAGTGTTCTTAGGATATTCAAGTGTGGGGAAATCCTTTAGGGTGTTCAATAGGAGGACTTTGGTGGTGGAAGAAACAACCCATGTAGTGTTTGATGAATCTGATCCTAAGGAGTCTAGATCTGAAGTAGAAGATGAAGAGATTGTTGAGGTTACCCAAGGAGTTGGAAATACAAATTTGGAGGAAAGGGTAGAACCTCAAACCCCATTGCCTAGAGATTGGAGATATTCTTCGAGTCATCCTAAAGAACTGATCTTAGGAGACCCTTCTGAAGGTGTTAGGACTAGGCATGGACTTAGGAAGGAAGTAAACCATTCTGCCTTTATCTCAATGACTGAACCCACCAACATCAATCAAGCCCTGTCGGATGAATTTTGGATTTTAGCTATGCAGGAAGAATTGAATCAATTTGTAAGGAATGATGTTTGGGAGTTAGTAGAAAGACCTAGAAACCAAAGTATTGTGGGAACCAAGTGGGTCTTTAAGAATAAGATGAATGATTCTGGTGTGGTGGTGAGAAATAAGGCAAGATTGGTGGCTAAGGGGTATAATCAGATAGAAGGGATAGATTTTGAGGAAACTTTTGCCCCTGTAGCTAGATTGGAAGCCATTAGAGTGCTACTAGCCTTTGCCTGTTATAAGGGATTTAAGCTGTTTCAAATGGATGTCAAGAGTGCCTTTTTAAATGGGGTAATTAAAGAAGATGTTTTTGTAGAACAACCCCCAGGTTTTGAGAGTTCCCAATATCCAAGTCATGTCTATAAATTAAAAAAGGCCTTATATTGATTGAAACAGGCACCAAGAGCTTGGTATGAGAGGCTTAGCACATTCCTGTTAGAAAGAGAGTTTGTTAAGGGGAGCGTAGACACCACCCTTTTTCTGAGGAGAATAGGAGATGACTTACTCATTGTCCAGATTTATGTTGATGATATAATTTTTGGATCTTCTGATAAATATTTATGTGATGAGTTTTCCAAAACAATGAGTAAGGAGTTTGAGATGAGTATGATGGGAGAATTGTCCTACTTTTTGGGGTTTAGCATAAGGCAAACAGATGATGGAACTTTTCTCAATCAATCAAAATACACTAAGGACATTTTGAAGAAATATGAAATGGACAAAGCCAAGCCAATCAATACTCCCATGCCCTCCTCAGTTCAGTTAGATAAGGATTCAAATGGAAAATCTGTTGATCAGAAGAAGTATAGAGGGATAATAGGTTCACTGCTTTACCTGACTGCTAGCCGACCCGATATCATGTTTAGTGTATGTCTTTGTGCTAGGTTTCAGGCTGATCCTAAAGAGTCCCACCTGACTGCTGTTAAGAGAATTCTTAGATATCTTTTAGGGACCCCAAACCTAGGAATTTGGTACCCTAGGCACAGCACCTCTTTTGAGATCATTGGATATTCTGACTCTGACTTTGCGGGGTGTAGGGTGGATAGGAAGAGTACCTCTGGGACTTGTCAATTCATAGGACAGTCGTTAGTCTCCTGGTCCAGTAGAAAACAGAACTCAGTTGCACTTTCCACTGCTGAAGCTGAGTACATTGCCTTAGGAAGTTGTGTGGCCCAAGTTCTTTGGTTGAAGCAGCAAGTCTTGGATTTAGGAGTACCTGTTGGCACAATTTCTGTTCTGTGTGATAATACTAGTGCCATCTGTATCTCTAAGAATCCAATCCAACATTCTAGGACCAAACACATTGACATTAGGCATCACTTCATTAGGGACCATGTTACAAAAGGGGACATTGAGCTACATCATGTAGCAACTGAAAATCAGCTGGCTGACATATTCACTAAACCACTGGCCTTTGACTCATTCAGCATTTTGAGAACCAGATTAGGAGTGATTGATATAAATGCTTGATTCTGATGACTGCTGATGTATTATCTTTCTGATTGGTATTCTGATTTCTGTTAGTTAGGTTTAGTTTTTTGATTTCTGATTTCTGTTAGTTAGTTTTTGACTTTGATTATTTACTTTCAGTTTATTGTATGTTTTTGCTGATTTCTGTTTTAGCCTTATTGTTAGTTTGATTTGAGTATTTACTCTGATATGATTTTATACCTGTTTTTTTTATTCACTGGTTCATATCTTGCACTTACTGTTTTATGTTTTTCAAAATCTGATCACCGCTCACTACTTCTGATAATCTGAATTTCTGACTGGGAGTTTTTACCTTGTTTTGATTTGGAAGCTGGTAAGCAGTGATTGATTCCACTGAACCTGTTAAAGGGAAGGAACATTGATGATTGGTTCTCTTCCTCTAACTCCTTTACTGGTGTATGGTTTCTTTCGAATAAAAATTCTTTTCAAAATTAAAATGTTAGTTTTTGAAATAGAGATTATTTTATCTTCCTACAGTAATCTGCCTCATATCAATAGTGTTTTTCAAAGTCTTGAGTCATTAGTTTGATTTTCTAAAACCAAGTGATTGCATTTATCATATGATGTGTGGTTTTTTGTTTTGTGAATCATTCTTCCCTACTGTGGAGAGTCATCTCCTATGTCTGGAAGATGGATTCACAGCTGAGACTCTTTAATGATTATGAAAAGGAGAAAGCTTACAAAAGATGCGCAGTGCGCCAACCAAATTGAAAAAGAGGCATAAAATGAGCCCAAAACTGAAAAGATGCGAAAATGCCAAATACACAAAGTGTATCAAAAAATCAAAAGATGCGCAGTGCGCCAAAAAAATTGAAAAAAAAAAAAAAGAGGCACAAAATGAGCCCAACCTAAGCTTTCTTCTCTTTCAGATCTTTAAATGTCTTAAGAAAAAAAAAAAAAAAAACTCGTGTGTCACTTAATACGTTCAAAAAGCTTGAGTTTGAAAATCTTGATTTCTGATTTTTTACTTTGTAACACTATTATATCAGATATTTTTCTGGAACGAGGCTTGAAAGGATCTCTTTTCAAATCTAATGTCTTTTCTTCTGAATCGGATTTTTGTTTTGAAAGAGGCTTACATCGATAAGGTGCCCGGGGTCAGAGTTACGAAAGTTGATTGTTTCCAACCTTTTTGGATTTCAGCGCTGTCAATCGTCCTCTCATTGGTTTTTGAATCTAAAATCAAGGAAAAATTCTGATTTTCCTGTTTTGTTGTTGTTCTGTGTATGTTTTATTTTATATTTTATTTCCATGTTATGTTTTTCCCTCCTCCTTTTTGTGATGTCAAAAGGGGGAGTCAGTTGTAGTCGTGTCTGTTTCTATTTTCTGAGTCATGTTTTCTGTATTGTTGAAAATTTAAAAAAAAAAAAAATGTGTGTTTTGTTTGATTTCTTAGTTTCATTTTGTTTTCAGACTACTTTACAAATGTTTGCCATCATCAAAAAGGGGGAGATTGTTGCAAATCTGGTTTTGATGATGACAAACATGTTTCCAGTGTGTTTTCCTTGGCTAATATGTTTCAGGCACAAAAGACCGCGAGCCACACAAGCCAACTCAAGATCGGGTCCAAGTGTGTCAAATGTATGATTTTTTCTTTTATTGAGTCAATTGTAATGTAACTGATTCCCTAGCTAAGTAACCTTGCACACACACACTCATGGAGAGAGATTGAGTGAATTAGAGTTTCTGTTAAAATTTTGTTCATATCGTCCTGGACGATAGTATCATCGTCCTGGACGATCCAGTTAAAACAGAAACCCTAATTAGGGGGACTAAGTTAAGGAGGACTGATTGAGCCGATCGTCCTGGACGATCTATGGATCGTACGGGACGATATGCCCAAATCAGAAATTCTCAGCCGCCAGATTAAGTTAGGCAAGTTTTATTTTAAGTATTTTGGTCTGATCGTCCCGGACGATACGTGTATCGTCCTGGACGATTTACTACAATCATGCCTAAATTAGTCTGGTAATTAAGGAAAGCAATTAATGTTTAATTGATACGATCACATCGTCCAGGACGATCGCAGGATCGTCCCGGACGATCGTGATCGTCTTGTGCATTTCAGCTGTACGTCCAGAACTATGTACAGGACGATTTGGGGCCTTTTTGAACTAATCGTACCGGACGATTAACCTATCGTACGGGACGATCAAGTCATTTTTTGGTCGTCCAGCACAGATTTCTCTGGACGACCCGAACTGTCTTCTGGACGATTTCCTTCAATTTGAACTAATCGTCCCGGACGATCGCAGGATCGTACGGGACGATATGAACAACTTTTTCTACTGATCGTCCAGAAGAGCCAGATCGTCCAGGCTGAAACAGCTGAATTTGAACTGATCGTACAGGACGATCTACCGATCGTCCTGGACGATCTTGGCCGACAAGTTGAGATTTAGGGCAAGTTTTAAGCCCTCCTTTAAAAGAACTTTTTCCTAGATTTGGAAAAATCTTTTGCTGCCTTCCTTCCCTGAAAAATCCTAGAGAGAGAGAGAGTTGGGAGAGAGAGAAGAGATCTTGTGAGGGGGAGTTAGTGAGGGATTCACTAAGGTTGCTCCAAGCACGGATCAGAGTCGTCTTCTCCGCTCGTCGTCTGTCGTCTAGTCGGTGTTCTTCGTGGGAGGATCGTTCGCAAGAAGATCCGGGTTCTCTGCCCGCTTCAGGAGGAAGCGAAAGGAGTTCGTGGGTTCTCTGCCCGCTTCAGGAGGAAGCGAAAGGAGTTCGTGGGTTCTCTGCCCGCTTCAGGAGGAAGCGAAAGGAGGTCGGGTTCTCTGCCTCACCGTGTGGTGAAAAGGAGGTGTTTTGTACAGGCTTCTCCGCCTTGCTGTGGGAGCAAAAGGAGAGTCACTTTCGTTTAGTGCAATACCCGGAGGGGAGGCTCCGGGGAGTGGACGTAGGTCAAGTTGACCGAACCACTATAAAATCTGGTTTGCTTTTCTGATTCAGTTTTGCATTTTACTTTTCAATATAAACTGCTTGGGTGAATATCGTTGGTTGATCTTTTCGTTATTGTTTACTTGTTTCCGCTGCTAAGTATCGAAAAGATTTTTGTAGTTATCGTGAAATTTTTAAATAACCAATTCACCCCCCCCCCTCTTGGTTAGCCTCGGGACTAGTTCACTAGGGCTTAACATCCCTTTCGAACTTTCACAAATGTCTTAAAATAAAATTTGCTTAACTTAATCTGGCGACTGAGATTTTCCAATCTGAGCATATTGTCCTGTACGATGTATATATCATCCAGGACGATCAGCTTAATTAAACATACTTAACATGGCCGTCCTGATTAGGCTTTCTATTTTCATTGGATCGTCCAGGATGATATGAATATCGTCCAGGATGATATGAATAAAAATTGAAAACAAAAACTCTCCCCCTGGTGTGTGTGTGTTCAAAGTTACTTAGCTAGGGGATCAATTACATTACATTGGACTTAAGAAAGGTAAAAATTACATTTAAATACACTTGGACCCGATCTTGAGTTGGCTTGAATTGCATTTGATCTTTTGTACCTGAAATGGGTTAGCCAAGCAAAACAGAATACAAACATGTTTGTCATCATCAAAATTATATTTTTTGAATCCAGATTTGCAACAAATACTACCTTTATATGTTGAAATTGTTATTATTAATGTTTTTATATGCTAAAAATGTTGAGGTTGTTGGCTATATATGTTGAAACTATTAATGTTTATATACTTCTAATTTATATTGAAAATATTCTTATTTTCATATTTATGTGCTTAAAATATGTGATGAAAAGGAGAGAATGATGAGGAATGTGGCGAATGTGAAGGATGTGATAAATGTTCTTGTGTAATACAAGTGAAATTATATGGGCCCTTACATTTATGTATGTGCGCACGCGCGTGTGTGTGTGTCAATGTATTCCTTTATCTGTCATTGGAAGTGGAGTTATAAGAGGTATTGGGATGCATATAATTCCTTCATCTATCTTGAGTAGATATAAAAATGCCAGGTGGAGATATAAGGAGACATAAATAAGTATGAATATTATGTTGTATGCGATGTCATTTATATTTTGACATCATGCTCAGTAAAATGTTTATGTTGTGTAATCATGTTTATGTGATATTGTAAAAAGTTGCCCCTATTCGTAAGTCCTATTTAAGTGGTATCTATGTTGTTATTGTTATATATACACATTCGTAACATTTGTTTGAATGCTAAAATGAAATTGTTAAATACACCATGCAACCTAAATATTAGGACAATAAAATTTCAAATGTAATCTTGTGTTCATGTACTGTAGTTCTATATAAAATCTATTATTTATATAAGTATATTGAATTATGTAGCAATAGGTTTTGGATGACCTACTAAGCTCGTTAATGCTCATTGTTTATCTTTGTAAATATTTTTAGATAGAGGTAAAGCCCTTGTTGAGTAGATCGAATTGCTATAGATTGTTGACCAAGTTGGACTTCAAGGTTATGTATGTTTAACACACACACATATCATGTATTCTTTTGTTAGTCATGGGTACAATGGTGTTTTGATGAAATATAAATAAAACCATGATTGATGTATATATTCTTGTTAAAAGTGTTTGATAAATTTATATTTATCCTCCATATATATTGGATGTTTATAGAAGGGTTCTTTATGGTGTATTGAGCAAAAATACAAAGTAAGAAAACAATTTTTTCAAATTAGGACTTGGAAAATCAAAGTTCAGTGTTATTACCTTGACACGATATGACCCATCCAGGTGTAACATGTTGTATTTGGTCGAGTTGTGAGAACCACATTGCTCCTGAGTGTCTTCCACTAGCCTGAGAAGGAAGCTCCACAACGCTAAAGTACTGCTCCCAAGAGCTTTAATTTTCTTCCATTATACAGATAACTTAGCATCGCAATGCTCCCCATACTACTGTAGTGCCCTCTGAAGAAATTCTGCCCTTATCAAATTTTATTTTCAAATTCAATTCCTAAATTCATTTTTTTTAATCTTTTAAATATCAATAAGGCTAACCATAGTTAAAATTATTCTTAGGTCTTATTCAAGTCAATAGGTATTCTAATTACTATAGAAACGAGTATTACAAAAGGAATGACAATATTAGTCCTATTTGGGCTAGCTTAAGTTGATTTGCAATATCACTTTAAGGAACGGGCTTTGAGCGGTGTACATTACTAAAATTGATGGTGGATTATTAGCTCAGGGTAGATGGTAGAGTTTAGTGAAGTTTAAGGCCTTATAGAGGTATGGAGGACAATACTACTTCCAAGTGAGCCCAAACTAGGTCGAGGGCTTCCAAGAACATTTTGGGATGACTTTTAAGGCTTGAGAGTGCAAGGGAGGTGTTGACCTCCTTTTTGGCATTGATCACTTGCATTTGATAGATCTATCAACTTGCTAGACGTTGATGCGTTGTGTCTAATAAAGGGTCAAATTATGCATTTTACCTTGATTCGTCATCGACTTTGGAATTTATTCCTTTTGATCATATATTATCCATTATTATGTTTGAAATCATATGTGATTAAGTTGATGCCGATTTGATGGGTACTTTACGTGCATTTGAGCCTTTATTGAACATGTTCGCTCCGTGTGTAAAATATTTTGATTCGGGCATTGCTTTGTGAAAAGGATTGTGCAAGCGCGTCCGGATCACTGAGATCTTTCAAGCAAGTCCATTCACGCTTGAATTGGATATTGTTTGATGAGCGTCGAGGTGAGAAATTGAGATTATTTTTATTTAAATATATAATAAAAATGAAATAAAATTATATCTTTTCTAGTTAATTTAAAATTAAATAAATATAATAAATTACAATTAGATTAAAACTTAAAATACAAAATTAAATGCATATATACTCTTAATTAATTTAAAATCAAATAAATATAATAAACTAAACTTAGATTAAAATTTAAAATATAAAATTAAATATAAATATTCTTTGATTGATTTAATATATATATATAAAGTTAAATGCATTAAATATAAATAAATAAACAATATAACAACCTCTTCAAATTAATGCTAGATTAAGCTTAAACAAAAATAACTTTGCCTATATTTTTCATATCTCTCCAAATCAAATAGGTTTGAATTTAATGGCTGATCTAGCAAGCCAAACTCAATCTAAACCATCCTATATAGGGCTTCATTTTCCGATCTCCAATATAATAGGATCGGTTCAAGAAAAGTGAGCAATTCACTCACTTAGGAATAAGCAGCCCTGAGCCTCCTCCTATTGACAGGAGAAAAGGACAAAATACCTCTCTCATTTCTGACAAAAAAGGGGGCAAGCTTCACATATGGCTTATTATTTCCAGAAGCAGCTCTCCACGCCTCTATTCCGACAAGAGCACCATTCCACGATTCTTCCTTTTAGATACACGCCTCCAACTCTCGAAAATAGGAGAATCTCTCCATTTCTCATTCAAGCAAGGGTGATGCGGGGGGGGGGGGGGGGGGGGGGGTCACCCATACAGAGGATTTGTGTTAAGGGTGTCAATTTTTGACCCAACCGAAATCCGACCCAAAAAAATTCGGGTTCGGGTCGGCCTGTTTGTGAAACGAGTCGGATCCGAGTTTGGATTTCTGACTTGTTTGAAAAATATGTTGGGTTCGGGTTGACCCGACAACCCAGAGTTGACCCATTTTGACCAAAAAAATTGACCTGTCATGTCATTCCAGCACTGTCGAGTCCGTCAGGCCATCGTGTCTACCCGCATCGCGTAGTTGCCATCGCGTCGCCCAGTTGCCATCGCATTTGGCCGCCGTGCAGGTTGCTTCGACGCTCCACCTCGCCATGCCGCAACCTCGCAGACCTCTCTTCTTGACATATCGATAGCCACAGTTGCCCACATACCCAATTCTTTGCTAGTGTTTAACCCGATGCAAGCCGCTTCGCTGCTCCGCCTCCACTGCCATGCATGATGACTCGACCAGTTGATTTTGCCTTGCGGCTACTATACCTTCGTGAGTTGCGACTCGACGACTACGCCCGCGGGTTTGTGGTTGGGTTGGGTCAACCCAGTAACCCATGTGGGTTGAGTTAGGGTTCGAAATCCTGACCCATTTAGCTAAACGGGTCAAGTTCGGGTCAACCCGTTTACGCCCGGGTCAACTCGAGTTGGACCCGACCACCTTAACCCGACTCGTTGACCCAAATTGACACCCCTAATTCGCGTACATATCACACTTCCTCTTCCTCCCAGTTTTCATGCAAGAGCCTCCAATCACCGGCTAGCTCGCCTGTCTAACCCAAGTTGCAACCCCGGCTTGCCCGACACCTACTCATGTGGGAGCTTGGCCCAACATGCGTAAGAACCTGGCTGGCCGCATGAAGTCGTCGGTCTCCCCTCCTCTCCACACCGACCTGACCTAACCCCTGCGAGTAGCACCTTTCGGAGACCCACATGAAGATGTTAAAGAGATTTATAAGATAATTTAGCAAGAGTACTAATAATAATAAAAGATAACTAACCAATTCCATCAAGATTAGTCAATGTAGGCCACTAGCATAACCAAAAGAGACTAATTTTCTTGAAAGTTTTTTATCATTCAAAAGCTAAAATTTCTCATTACATACAACCACTATTTACAAAGTTATAATGGCTACCATTATTAAAAAATTAGAGAGAAAATTTATGGGGGGAAAGGAGCAACTGGCTATTAATGAATGAACGTGCCAACAACTTTCATTAATTCAACTTATTTCTATTAAATGGTTGACCCATACATGTTCCTTCAAACCTCCTAAATATTAAATTTGATATTTAAATATTAGAAATCTAACTTAATTAAATTTTATTTTAGTGGGCTCTTGTAATAGGCTTTAATTGGGCTCTTGCTTTAGCACTTTTTTGGACTTTTATTTTGACTCTTATAATTTGATCTTTAGATTTATTTATTTGAATTAATTGACATGATATATCATACACACTCCAAAAAAAATTTGAACATTAATAATTAGCTTTTTTTCAAGGCCCCAATGGTAACCTTGCTAATTGGTACATATCTTACATGAACTCCAACCGAAAAAAAAAAAAAAAGTTTATGAACTCCCTCAACCTTATCATAAAATATAGCCATGACTTATTATTTTCTGGTCAATAATTACAAGTAGGGGTGTCAATATTAGACACGACCCGAAAATTCGACCCGAACTCGACTCGAACATTTTGGGTTAGGATCAACCCGTTTTGTAGACGGGTCAGGTTTGGGTTCATAAAATTTACCTGTTTGATAAGATTAATAATTATCTCTATATTTTCTTTTTTTATAGCATAATAAGATAAGATTATAGCTTTTGGAAGGATGCTATGGGAACCCTTTCACATAGGTAACAGCTTGCCCATGATAAAATTGACCCTTGCTAATTGGGGATTAATAATTATCTCTATATTTTCTTTTTGTATAGCATAATAAGATAAGATTGTAGCTTTTGGAAGGATGCTATGGGAACCCTTTCACATAGGTAACAGCTTGCCCATGATACTAATACCAAATCTGTTCGTGGAAGAAATCAATATTGTAGTCTCTCTTTACGTCTAATATGAACATCTTTGACATCATTTTAAGATCATAAGGTATAAGCTCGTCTTTGATCATATGTCCAATAAGCCGTAGTTGAGCTTGCTGATAGTCTTTAGATCTTATATCCAATGTAAAAAAAACATGTTTTGAAATAAGGCTTGTTATATTAAACATCTTTAAATTTATCAATTTTTGCCTACAAGTTCCATGAGCATATCTCTTAAAGAGCAAAGGATGTATCATAATTCTTTACATATTTTCTTCACCATAAATTGAAAGTTTTTTTTATGTTTGTGGTGTGTGTGTATTGTAATATTTATAATATCTATATTATTTTAAAAATGGAGCTTTTAATTTCAATAAGAGTAAATTCTCATATTTAAATTAAAAATAATGAATTATGAATATAAAATATAAAAAAGAAATAGACAAAAAAAACCCCGACTTCTCTCCACGAGTTAAATGAGAAGTAATAAGTTGTAATGTATTGTTGGTATTTTAATGGCGCCGTTAGGAATAAAGAACGCATCTGTTCTCTATTATCTGTCATATATCCTAAGAAATGTTCTAGGATATTATGAATAAGCGTATATACCGCTTCATCGTTTGGTTTTTCTGAATCTAAAAGACAAACCTCAGCAGTCTGACAAACAAATAAAATGCTTTAAATGTGGCAAAACTGGGCATTATTCAAATAAATGTCCAATGAAAAGGAAAATTAATGAGTTAAAACTCGACAGTGAAACAAAAGATTTATTAATCCACATATTACTACGTTCTGATAACGACACAGCCTCCGACTCAGAATCTATTGCTGAGATCGACGAGTCAGATACCGAGTCTAGTGACTCTCCTTGCTGTACTAACTGCAATAGCAGTGATTACTATAAATCTATAGTAGAAAAATCAGGTTTATTTGTTCTAACAGATGAACAAAAAACTCAAATGATTCAACTTCTTGGAGAAGTTCAAGATCCTAAAACCAGAGATCAAATCATAAAATTATTAGGTACTTCAGACGAGACTCCTTTACAACGAACGTATAAGTTCCCTAACTATTCAATGAAAGAAGTCTTAGATAAATTTAAACTCAAGGAAAGTGAGCGCGAAATCACCCCGACTTCTCTCCACGAGTTAAAATCTGAACTTAAAAGCTTAAAGCTTGAATTTCAAGCTTTAAAATTAGAACAACATCAACTTGCCAACAGAGTTACTCAGATTGAGTTAGATCAAATTTTAGAACAACCTGATCTCGAACCTGCTGAGATTGAACCCCAGGTCGCTACTACAACTACTCTCATCAACTCCCTACAGAAAGCCATTATCCACAAATGGTACATTTCTATCACCTTAGTTATAGGTCCTTCTTATGTACTTCCACATCTTACCGCATTAGTTGATAGTGGAGCTGATATGAACTGCCTTCAGGAAGGCATAGTCCCTTCTAAATATTTTGAAAAAACCACTCAAAAGCTGACTTCAGCTAGTGGTAACTCAATGGAAATTCGTTATAAATTATCTCAAGCAGCGGTATGTCAAGATGACTACTGTATTAAAACCCCTTTTCTATTAGTAAAAAATTTATCCCAGCATATTATCCTAGGAACTCCTTTCCTACATAGTATCATGCCTATTGCAACTGACCAAAAGGGTATTACCTCTTATTGTCACAATCCACCAATTAAATTCAATTTCATCACTGATCCTAGAGAAATCATCTTAAATGAGATGAATAAATGCAAAGGAAAACAAATCCATATAAATTTCTTAACCAAAGAAATTTTAACTACAGAGCTTACCCAAAAGCTCCAAAGCAAAACGATTCAAGATAAAATTTCAAAATTCGAGTTAGAACTAAAACAACAAGTATGTGGTGAAAATCCCATAAGCTTTTGGAATCGTAAAATTCATTGTGTAAGCCTTCCTTACGTTGACGGTTTTGATGAAATCGATATTCCAACCAAGTCTCGGCCCTCGCAAATGAATAAAGAATATCTCGCACTTTGTTATAAAGAAATAGATGATTTACTCCAAAAGAAAATCATTAGCCAGTCAAGCTCTCCATGGAGCTGCACTGCCTTTTATGTAATGAATGCAGCCGAAAAAGAAAGAGGTAAACCCCGACTTGTAATTAATTACAAGCCCCTTAACCATGTTCTGAAATGGATACGATATCCTATTCCTAACAAACGAGATCTTCTAAATCGCTTAGCCCAAGCTAATATTTTTTCTAAATTTGATTTAAAGTCTGGATATTGGCAGATCCAGATCAAAGAAGAAGATCGTTATAAAACGGCCTTCACGGTTCCTTTTGGCCAATACGAATGGAACGTTATGCCTTTTGGATTAAAAAATGCCCCATCTGAATTTCAACATATTATGAATGACATTTTTAATCCTTACGAAAAATATATTCTTGTTTATATTGATGATGTTTTGATATTTTCCAAAACAATAGATGAACATTTTTGACATTTAAAAACATTTAAATGGCTCGTTATCCAAAACGGCTTAGTTCTCTCCGAACCCAAAATAAAACTCTTTCAACAAGAAATCTGATTTCTAGGTCATACTATCCAAAATGACACTATTACACCCATTCAGCGAAGTATTGCCTTTGCAGAAAAATTTCCCGATAAAATATTAGATAAACAGCAATTACAACGCTTCTTAGGAGCTCTAAACTACGTGGCAGACTTTTATAAAAATCTAGCCAGCGATGCCGCTCCTTTATATAAACGACTTCGCAAAAATGCATCTCCTTGGGATGACACGTGTACTAAAGCAGTGCAGATCATTAAACAACATGTTAAAAACTTACCCTGCTTAAATCTCGCAAATCCCTCATTTTCCAAAATAGTCGAAACCGATGCTTCGCATATAGGATTTGGCGGGATTCTGAAACAAAAAAACCCCTCTTCTCAAAAGGAAGAATTAGTTCATTTTGTCTCAGGATTTTGGAATCCTACTCAAATGAAATATCCAACTATAAAAAAAGAAATGTTGGCCATCGTTAAATCTATTACTAAATTTCAAGATGATCTTCTCAACACACATTTTTTATTGCGTATTGATTGTTCTTCTGCAAAATATATTTTAGAAAAGGATGTTAAAAATCTAGCATCTAAACAAATCTTTGCGACTTGGCAAGCTCAACTAGCTATTTTTGATTTCTCTATTGAATTCATCAAAGGTAAAGATAATTCTTTGCCTGATTTCTTAACTCGCGAATACCTTGCAGGAATTCCCGACTGATGGATCCGGAGGGGTGGCGCACCCCTAAAGGGCGCGCCAGCACAACACCGCAACGCGGTCGAGGTTGGCCACCATCACGTGGCAACTATCGTGGCCGAGGCAGAGGCCAACAAGGACGAGGCCCGTCAGGCTATGGCCGAGGAGAATTCCCTCCTCTTCCTAAGTTAATCCCACTTAAAACTTACCTCTACGGTTCCCAAGAGGACTCGAGTTCAGCCCAAATCAAAACTGAAACTCATGAAACGATGCAATCAGCCATCGAACTTCAAGTAAACACTCAAACTTCAGATATGTTTGAACCTATTCTCAAAACCGGAGTTGAACATCTGTTGGATCTTAATCCCGAAGATTATGAGACCACATCGGCCTGGTCTTTATTTCATAAATACCTAAACCAAAATCCGTTTCTCCAAGATTCTACATATGATAGAACTGCTTATGAAGCCATCCTTTTATATCTCCAATGCATAGATATTAAGCATCATTACGATGCCAAACGCGAGTTTACCTATAGCCGTGCTAATATCCTTCGTGTTATTCATCCAAAGGATTGGGGAATAACCCCCTTCCAAATTCAAAGGTGTGAGCTGCAAAATGCAGATGGAACGACTAGGTCCTGCTCGTTCAACTATTGGACTTACGTACAAGCCATGCATAAAGCCTTCTATATATTAAATCCTTCGCATTCACACTCCTGGATGTTTATCCTTAATCCAGACCTATTAGATCAACCTACTCCATATTGGTTCTATAAATGGTGGGAAGCCAAAGGAGCCACCATCACTATCCTGCCAGCTGAGCTTCAGATCAGTTACAACCAATGGGTTGAATCTTCCTCCCATCTCCAAGCCATCAAAACAGATGATTTCATAGATGGCATGAGTGAATTTTATTTTTTTGCACAAGCCCAGATACCATGGATATGGACCTGGAGCACCGAAATTAATCGAGACACTTTAAATCTTAAATGTTTAATGAGAAACTTCTCCGTTAAATGGTGGTCTGCTATTATCATTGCAGACAAGAAAAAACAAATAGACAAAGTTATTCAAAATAACATTGTCAAAAATCTAAGACAACCCTCTCCAGCAGAGTTTTCATTAGGCAAACTGCAGAAGCAATTGAAACAAAGGTATCCTCACGAGTCTACCGACCAGATCAAAGCCCGACTTCAAAAGGCATATTTGGATCAAATGCTTCAGTTATTTCCAGAGGACGAAGATTTAATTTCTCAACAGTCAGATGAAACCACGCCCGACACATGGGACCACCAGAGCACAAAGACACAGGAACCTGGACCCAGCCATCGTCCTGGAAAGGCACCACTAACCGAAGATCAGGACGACTTTTTGTAAAGCCAGCTCTAGTAGAGCATCTTTTACGCTGTATTCCCACTCATAATTGGCCACTAGTCTCCAATTATTATTGTAGGGAATCTTATGTTTCCTATGTTTCCTATGTTTGCTTAGTTTGTAAGTCTTCTGAGGCTATATATGTTTGGGTTTGCCAGCCTTAAGGAGCATCACTTGTAATCTCTCTCTCTCTCTCTCTCTCTCTCTGTGTGCAATAAAAATATCCAGTTGCTTTGGCTCCGATTTGGGTAAATAAATCTTTTCAGTTGTTCGTTCTTAGTCTGTTGTTTTATTTTATTATATTTCCGCAATTTGGTATCAGAGCCATGGAGGAGTAATCCTCTCTGGTTGTTCAGTCTGCTTTGTTCTCTTTTTTTTGGGGGGGATGTATACCCATCATCATGTCTTTGTCTAAACTCGTTATAGTATATGGGCTGGAAACTCTCTCCTGGGGGGCTAAGTGTCCTAACGGCGCCATTAAAAATGGAGTCATCCATTTGTGCCATGGAGACCGTACAACGCCACGTACTTAACTGCAGTTTATCTCAGAACTTTTGATTTAGCTTTATTATAACTGTTTGCAGCTCTTATGCATCTATTTTAATCTACTGAAGTTTGGCAGTAAACCCCGTTGCGATTTGGGTAGTTAGTCCGGGATACTTCGAGGGATTAGATAGAGAACATCTGTAGCTTTATTCAGTTATCTTATCGTTATAAGCTTACGTCTCCTTTACAAAATCGTGAACAAAACAGTCTTAACACCAGAATTTTTGTTATGGCTTCTTCTTCGACGAATCCTTCGTCCATTCTCCAAAAGGGGCATGTACCCTCTTTCCGAGATATTAAAAACGCTGAATTAATCGAATATCCTCTAAATGAAGAGGATCTCAACCAATGGTCTTTACCAAAGGTAGATAAAACATTAATCTACCAAATCGGAACCTTTGATTTCAAAGGTAAATCTACCATAAAAATGGTAGAGCAATCTATAACGATTGATTCCATAGAAAAAACTATCCCTTTACTTTGCTATGATGACCTTAGGTCTTATATGCAAGACTACAAATATATACACATAGGTCTCATACAGATCGCCTTTAAACCACTTACACTTCGTGGACTAAATGCCTCTATCCTCACTTGTCTTAGAGATGGTCGATGCCTCAACTGGGCACAATCCCTAATGGGGGTTATGGAAACTAGCCTATGTCATGGCCCCGTTTATTTTAACACTTTTCCAAATCTGAGTCTCTCACTCAGTGACGTTAATCTCTTCGAAGCTCTAAAACTCCATCTACAGCTTCATGGATATAATTTCCTTCCAGGATCCGAAACCATAGCTCTAGTCTATAGGATCCACTTCAAAATCATGAATACCTTAAGTCCCAAGGTGAAAAAAATGGTTCAACCTAACAGTCGAACAACCCTAATTGAAACCAATCTGTTAGCATCCAACATAGCGACCAATAGAGTCATTAGATGGAATGAAATCACATTCCCCGAGCAATGGACTTTACCACAAGTTATAACCCCGCAACCCACTCTAAATCAGGACATTGAACAAATCATTCAAACGTCCGACGGCGATGTAGAAGTTCGGTTCAATCCTCGGCGATCCATTCACCTCCCGCGAATTTCTATACCCTCTACCTCAGGAGAAGAAATCAGAACATCAAAATCGGATGATTCTGAAATATCTGCTAGTCCAGGCCTTGTGCTTAACAGAAATATGATCTTACATCCTATAAGGGGAAGTCAAGATTTTCGTTCCCCTACTCCCTCTGAAATGCAGTTTTAATGTACGGATTAGATTCCGAATTAAGAGAGACGGTTATCCGTCATTATATGCTTCCAAAATACGAACCATTTAGACTTTGGTATCGAAAGACATTTTCGGAAGACGAACGTATTACATATTCAGATCAATATTTTCTTGATCTCGAAACGTTAAATAAAAGGGGAAAAGCTACTATTCCTTTTGCTAACTGGTTTGTTAATCAAATAACAAACAATATCAAAATGTTGAAAGACCCAACTCCTAAGCCAGACATTATCATGGCTCCATTTAGTACTATATCCTCTGATCCACAAGCCATCAGAGAATTTGGTATACTAATCAAACAACTCAATTATACCAACAATACATTACAACTTATTACTTCTCATTTAGAAAGTATAGATCAAAAACTAGATCACTTAAAAACAAAAGTTGATCAAAAACAAAGCCAAGAGGCTTCATCTTCAGTCTCTAAAATGGTTGTAACTAAACCAGCAGTAAAACTGCCACCTCCAATCAAAATGAATTTGGATGAAGATTTACAAATCTCAGAAGTAATTAAGCAAATTAAATCTAAAAAGATTACTGCACTCAACGGAGAAGATAGTTCCACCTCAGAAACTCAATCTGACTCCGACAGTAATCTTGATATTACAAACCTAGAAGAACAATTTAGGCAACTAGGAAGTGAGCCTCCCTTAAACATTAACAAACTTAAATATCCCAAGAAATCAATGGGTAAATATTACTACCAACGTCCAACCCCCTCAGATCTCTTATATGAAGAAGATCTAAATGAACAAATCTCTTATGACCCGAAACAACTTTATGAATGGAATTTTGACGGTCTATCAGACTATCAAATTCATAAAACTGTACATAGAATGCTTATTTACTCGGCGGTCGCTCAAAGCAAAGGGCATCACCCCTGGGAAGTGGTCCAGATTATCATCAATGGATTTACTGGTATTCTGAAAGGCTGGTGGGATAATTATCTTAGCCAAGCCGAGAAAAATGATTTACAAAGTGAAAAAAGTCTTTTAGATTCAGAAAAACCAAACGATGAAGCGGTATATACGCTTATTCATAATATCCTAGAACATTTCTTAGGATATATGACAGATAATAGAGAACAGATGCGTTCTTTATTACAAAAACTTAAATGTCCATCATTATCTCATTTTAGATGGTACAAAGATGTTTTTATGACCAGAGTTATGAATCTTTCGGATGCCAGTTCTAACTACTGGAAAGAAAAATTCTTAGAAGGTCTACCTGCCACATTTGCTACAAAAGTTAAAGAAAAATTAAGAAATGCAAATGGTCAATTGCAGTTTGAACTTTATACGTATGGACGTATAATAAGTGAATGCATTAAAGTAGGTATTACCCTCTGCAATGACATTCGTATGAATCAACAATTGAAAAAAGAACGCATTTCAGATCGAAAACAATTAGGAGCGTTTTGCGAATAATTCGCATGTCCTGGTCCCTTAACGAAAAGGGAAAAACACTCTGCTAAGCAGAAAACTCAATTCCATCACGAAAAATCGTTCAAAGATAAACATCATAAAAGAAAATTTAAACCTAAAGGTTTTTCTAAACACAATCGTGACAAAGACAAACCTCAGCAGTCTGACAAACAAATAAAATGCTTTAAATGTGGCAGAACTGGGCATTATTCAAATAAATGTCCAATGAAAAGGAAAATTAATGAGTTAAAACTCGACAGTGAAACAAAAGATTTATTAATCCACATATTACTACGTTCTGATAACGACACAGCCTCCGACTCAGAATCTATTGCTGAGATCGACGAGTCAGATACCGAGTCTAGTGACTCTCCTTGCTGTACTAACTGCAATAGCAGTGATTACTATAAATCTATAGTAGAAAAATCAGGTTTATTTGTTCTAACAGATGAACAAAAAACTCAAATGATTCAACTTCTTGGAGAAGTTCAAGATCCTAAAACCAGAGATCAAATCATAAAATTATTAGGTACTTCAGACGAGACTCCTTTACAACGAACGTATAAGTTCCCTAACTATTCAATGAAAGAAGTCTTAGATAAATTTAAACTCAAGGAAAGTGAGCGCGAAATCACCCCGACTTCTCTCCACGAGTTAAAATCTGAACTTAAAAGCTTAAAGCTTGAATTTCAAGCTTTAAAATTAGAACAACATCAACTTGCCAACAGAGTTACTCAGATTGAGTTAGATCAAATTTTAGAACAACCTGATCTCGAACCTGCTGAGATTGAACCCCAGGTCGCTACTACAACTACTCTCATCAACTCCCTACAGAAAGCCATTATCCACAAATGGTACATTTCTATCACCTTAGTTATAGGTCCTTCTTATGTACTTCCACATCTTACCGCATTAGTTGATAGTGGAGCTGATATGAACTGCCTTCAGGAAGGCATAGTCCCTTCTAAATATTTTGAAAAAACCACTCAAAAGCTGACTTCAGCTAGTGGTAACTCAATGGAAATTCGTTATAAATTATCTCAAGCAGCGGTATATCAAGATGACTACTGTATTAAAACCCCTTTTCTATTAGTAAAAAATTTATCCCAGCATATTATCCTAGGAACTCCTTTCCTACATAGTATCATGCCTATTGCAACTGACCAAAAGGGTATTACCTCTTATTGTCACAATCCACCAATTAAATT
Source organism: Dendrobium chrysotoxum (assembly GCA_019925795.1). Lineage (NCBI taxonomy): Eukaryota > Viridiplantae > Streptophyta > Magnoliopsida > Asparagales > Orchidaceae > Dendrobium > Dendrobium chrysotoxum. Next base: position 40,124,089 of record CM034307.1, on the reverse strand, counting down.
CAATTTCATCACTGATCCTAGAGAAATCATCTTAAATGAGATGAATAAATGCAAAGGAAAACAAATCCATATAAATTTCTTAACCAAAGAAATTTTAACTACAGAGCTTACCCAAAAGCTCCAAAGCAAAACGATTCAAGATAAAATTTCAAAATTCGAGTTAGAACTAAAACAACAAGTATGTGGTGAAAATCCCATAAGCTTTTGGAATCGTAAAATTCATTGTGTAAGCCTTCCTTACGTTGACGGTTTTGATGAAATCGATATTCCAACCAAGTCTCGGCCCTCGCAAATGAATAAAGAATATCTCGCACTTTGTTATAAAGAAATAGATGATTTACTCCAAAAGAAAATCATTAGCCAGTCAAGCTCTCCATGGAGCTGCACTGCCTTTTATGTAATGAATGCAGCCGAAAAAGAAAGAGGTAAACCCCGACTTGTAATTAATTACAAGCCCCTTAACCATGTTCTGAAATGGATACGATATCCTATTCCTAACAAACGAGATCTTCTAAATCGCTTAGCCCAAGCTAATATTTTTTCTAAATTTGATTTAAAGTCTGGATATTGGCAGATCCAGATCAAAGAAGAAGATCGTTATAAAACGGCCTTCACGGTTCCTTTTGGCCAATACGAATGGAACGTTATGCCTTTTGGATTAAAAAATGCCCCATCTGAATTTCAACATATTATGAATGACATTTTTAATCCTTACGAAAAATATATTCTTGTTTATATTGATGATGTTTTGATATTTTCCAAAACAATAGATGAACATTTTCGACATTTAAAAACATTTAAATGGCTCGTTATCCAAAACGGCTTAGTTCTCTCCGAACCCAAAATAAAACTCTTTCAACAAGAAATCTGATTTCTAGGTCATACTATCCAAAATGACACTATTACACCCATTCAGCGAAGTATTGCCTTTGCAGAAAAATTTCCCGATAAAATATTAGATAAACAGCAATTACAACGCTTCTTAGGAGCTCTAAACTACGTGGCAGACTTTTATAAAAATCTAGCCAGCGATGCCGCTCCTTTATATAAACGACTTCGCAAAAATGCATCTCCTTGGGATGACACGTGTACTAAAGCAGTGTAGATCATTAAACAACATGTTAAAAACTTACCCTGCTTAAATCTCACAAATCCCTCATTTTCCAAAATAGTCGAAACCGATGCTTCGCATATAGGATTTGGCGGGATTCTGAAACAAAAAAACCCCTCTTCTCAAAAGGAAGAATTAGTTCATTTTGTCTCAGGATTTTGGAATCCTACTCAAATGAAATATCCAACTATAAAAAAAGAAATGTTGGCCATCGTTAAATCTATTACTAAATTTCAAGATGATCTTCTCAACACACATTTTTTATTGCGTATTGATTGTTCTTCTGCAAAATATATTTTAGAAAAGGATGTTAAAAATCTAGCATCTAAACAAATCTTTGCGACTTGGCAAGCTCAACTAGCTATTTTTGATTTCTCTATTGAATTCATCAAAGGTAAAGATAATTCTTTGCCTGATTTCTTAACTCGCGAATACCTTGCAGGAATTCCCGACTGATGGATCCGGAGGGGTGGCGCACCCCTAAAGGGCGCGCCAGCACAACACCGCAACGCGGTCGAGGTTGGCCACCATCACGTGGCAACTATCGTGGCCGAGGCAGAGGCCAACAAGGACGAGGCCCGTCAAGCTATGGCCGAGGAGAATTCCCTCCTCTTCCTAAGTTAATCCCACTTAAAACTTACCTCTACGGTTCCCAAGAGGACTCGAGTTCAGCCCAAATCAAAACTGAAACTCATGAAACGATGCAATCAGCCATCGAACTTCAAGTAAACACTCAAACTTCAGATATGTTTGAACCTATTCTCAAAACTGGAGTTGAACATCTGTTGGATCTTAATCCCGAAGATTATGAGACCACATCGGCCTGGTCTTTATTTCATAAATACCTAAACCAAAATCCGTTTCTCCAAGATTCTACATATGATAGAACTGCTTATGAAGCCATCCTTTTATATCTCCAATGCATAGATATTAAGCATCATTACGATGCCAAACGCGAGTTTACCTATAGCCGTGCTAATATCCTTCGTGTTATTCATCCAAAGGATTGGGGAATAACCCCCTTCCAAATTCAAAGGTGTGAGCTGCAAAATGCAGATGGAACGACTAGGTCCTGCTCGTTCAACTATTGGACTTACGTACAAGCCATGCATAAAGCCTTCTATATATTAAATCCTTCGCATTTACACTCCTGGATGTTTATCCTTAATCCAGACCTATTAGATCAACCTACTCCATATTGGTTCTATAAATGGTGGGAAGCCAAAGGAGCCACCATCACTATCCTGCCAGCTGAGCTTCAGATCAGTTACAACCAATGGGTTGAATCTTCCTCCCATCTCCAAGCCATCAAAACAGATGATTTCATAGATGGCATGAGTGAATTTTATTTTTTTGCACAAGCCCAGATACCATGGATATGGACCTGGAGCACCGAAATTAATCGAGACACTTTAAATCTTAAATGTTTAATGAGAAACTTCTCCGTTAAATGGTGGTCTGCTATTATCATTGCAGACAAGAAAAAACAAATAGACAAAGTTATTCAAAATAACATTGTCAAAAATCTAAGACAACCCTCTCCAGCAGAGTTTTCATTAGGCAAACTGCAGAAGCAATTGAAACAAAGGTATCCTCACGAGTCTACCGACCAGATCAAAGCCCGACTTCAAAAGGCATATTTGGATCAAATGCTTCAGTTATTTCCAGAGGACGAAGATTTAATTTCTCAACAGTCAGATGAAACCACGCCCGACACATGGGACCACCAGAGCACAAAGACACAGGAACCTGGACCCAGCCATCGTCCTGGAAAGGCACCACTAACCGAAGATCAGGACGACTTTTTGTAAAGCCAGCTCTAGTAGAGCATCTTTTACGCTGTATTCCCACTCATAATTGGCCACTAGTCTCCAATTATTATTGTAGGGAATCTTATGTTTCCTATGTTTCCTATGTTTGCTTAGTTTGTAAGTCTTCTGAGGCTATATATGTTTGGGTTTGCCAGCCTTAAGGAGCATCACTTGTAATCTCTCTCTCTCTCTCTCTCTCTCTCTCTCTGTGTGCAATAAAAATATCCAGTTGCTTTGGCTCCGATTTGGGTAAATAAATCTTTTCAGTTGTTCGTTCTTAGTCTGTAAGGGGAACCATAAGGGGAAGTCAAGATTTCCGTTCCCCTACTCCCTCTGAAATGCAGTTTTAATGTACAATTTGGTATCAGAGCCATGGAGGAGTAATCCTCTCTGGTTGTTCAGTCTGCTTTGTTCTCTTTTTTTTGGGGGGGATGTATACCCATCATCATGTCTTTGTCTAAACTCGTTATAGTATATGGGCTGGAAACTCTCTCCTGGGGGGCTAAGTGTCCTAACGGCGCCATTAAAAATGGAGTCATCCATTTGTGCCATGGAGACCGTACAACGCCACGTACTTAACTGCAGTTTATCTCAGAACTTTTGATTTAGCTTTATTATAACTGTTTGCAGCTCTTATGCATCTATTTTAATCTACTGAAGTTTGGCAGTAAACCCCGTTGCGATTTGGGTAGTTAGTCCGGGATACTTCGAGGGATTAGATAGAGAACATCTGTAGCTTTATTCAGTTATCTTATCGTTATAAGCTTACGTCTCCTTTACAAAATCGTGAACAAAACAGTCTTAACACCAGAATTTTTGTTATGGCTTCTTCTTCGACGAATCCTTTGTCCATTCTCCAAAAGGGGCATGTACCCTCTTTCCGAGATATTAAAAACGCTGAATTAATCGAATATCCTCTAAATGAAGAGGATCTCAACCAATGGTCTTTACCAAAGGTAGATAAAACATTAATCTACCAAATCGGAACCTTTGATTTCAAAGGTAAATCTACCATAAAAACGGTAGAGCAATCTATAACGATTGATTCCATAGAAAAAACTATCCCTTTACTTTGCTATGATGACCTTAGGTCTTATATGCAAGACTACAAATATATACACATAGGTCTCATACAGATCGCCTTTAAACCACTTACACTTCATGGACTAAATGCCTCTATCCTCACTTGTCTTAGAGATGGTCGATGCCTCAACTGGGCACAATCCCTAATGGGGGTTATGGAAACTAGCCTATGTCATGGCCCCATTTATTTTAACACTTTTCCAAATCTGAGTCTCTCACTCAGTGACGTTAATCTCTTCGAAGCTCTAAAACTCCATCTACAGCTTCATGGATATAATTTCCTTCCAGGATCCGAAACCATAGCTCTAGTCTATAGGATCCACTTCAAAATCATGAATACCTTAAGTCCCAAGGTGAAAAAAATGGTTCAACCTAACAGTCGAACAACCCTAATTGAAACCAATCTGTTAGCATCCAACATAGCGACCAATAGAGTCATTAGATGGAATGAAATCACATTCCCCGAGCAATGGACTTTACCACAAGTTATAACCCCGCAACCCACTCTAAATCAGGACTTGAACAAATCATTCAAACGTCCGACGGCGATGTAGAAGTTCGGTTCAATCCTCGGCGATCCATTCACCTCCCGCGAATTTCTATACCCTCTACCTCAGGAGAAGAAATCAGAACATCAAAATCGGATGATTCTGAAATATCTGCTAGTCCAGGCCTTGTGCTTAACAGAAATAGGATCTTACATCCTATAAGGGGAAGTCAAGATTTCCGTTCCCCTACTCCCTCTGAAATGCAGTTTTAATGTACGGATTAGATTCCGAATTAAGAGAGACGGTTATCCGTCATTATATGCTTCCAAAATACGAACCATTTAGACTTTGGTATCAAAAGACATTTTCAGAAGACGAACGTATTACATATTCAGATCAATATTTTCTTGATCTCGAAACGTTAAATAAAAGGGGAAAAGCTACTATTCCTTTTGCTAACTGGTTTGTTAATCAAATAACAAACAATATCAAAATGTTGAAAGACCCAACTCCTAAGCCAGACATTATCATGGCTCCATTTAGTACTATATCCTCTGATCCACAAGCCATCAGAGAATTTGGTATACTAATCAAACAACTCAATTATACCAACAATACATTACAACTTATTACTTCTCATTTAGAAAGTATAGATCAAAAACTAGATCACTTAAAAACAAAAGTTGATCAAAAACAAAGCCAAGAGGCTTCATCTTCAGTCTCTAAAATGGTTGTAACTAAACCAGCAGTAAAACTGCCACCTCCAATCAAAATGAATTTGGATGAAGATTTACAAATCTCAGAAGTAATTAAGCAAATTAAATCTAAAAAGATTACTGCACTCAACGGAGAAGATAGTTCCACCTCAGAAACTCAATCTGACTCCGACAGTAATCTTGATATTACAAACCTAGAAGAACAATTTAGGCAACTAGGAAGTGAGCCTCCCTTAAACATTAACAAACTTAAATATCCCAAGAAATCAATGGGTAAATATTACTACCAACGTCCAACCCCCTCAGATCTCTTATATGAAGAAGATCTAAATGAACAAATCTCTTATGACCCAAGACAACTTTATGAATGGAATTTTGACGGTCTATCAGACTATCAAATTCATAAAACTGTACATAGAATGCTTATTTACTCGGCGGTCGCTCAAAGCAAAGGGCATCACCCCTGGGAAGTGGTCTAGATTATCATCAATGGATTTACTGGTATTCTGAAAGGCTGGTGGGATAATTATCTTAGCCAAGCCGAGAAAAATGATTTACAAAGTGAAAAAAGTCTTTTAGATTCAGAAAAACCAAACGATGAAGCGGTATATACGCATATTCATAATATCCTAGAACATTTCTTAGGATATATGACAGATAATAGAGAACAGATGCGTTCTTTATTACAAAAACTTAAATGTCCATCATTATCTCATTTTAGATGGTACAAAGATGTTTTTATGACCAGAGTCATGAATCTTTCGGATGCCAGTTCTAACTACTGGAAAGAAAAATTCTTAGAAGGTCTACCTGCCACCTTTGCTACAAAAGTTAAAGAAAAATTAAGAAATACAAATGGTCAATTGCAGTTTGAACTTTATACGTATGGACGTATAATAAGTGAATGCATTAAAGTAGGTATTACCCTCTGCAATGACATTCGTATGAATCAACAATTGAAAAAAGAACGCATTTCAGATCGAAAACAATTAGGAGCGTTTTGCGAACAATTCGCATGTCCTGGTCCCTTAACGAAAAGGGAAAAACACTCTGCTAAGCAGAAAACTCAATTCCATCACGAAAAATCATTCAAAGATAAACATCATAAAAGAAAATTTAAACCTAAAGGTTTTTCTAAACACAATCGTGACAAAGACAAACCTCAGCAGTCTGACAAACAAATAAAATGCTTTAAATGTGGCAAAACTGGGCATTATTCAAATAAATGTCCAATGAAAAGGAAAATTAATGAGTTAAAACTCGACAGTGAAACAAAAGATTTATTAATCCACATATTACTACGTTCTGATAACGACACAGCCTCCGACTCAGAATCTATTGCTGAGATCGATGAGTCAGATACCGAGTCTAGTGACTCTCCTTGCTGTACTAACTGCAATAGCAGTGATTACTATAAATCTATAGTAGAAAAATCAGGTTTATTTGTTCTAACAGATGAACAAAAAACTCAAATGATTCAACTTCTTGGAGAAGTTCAAGATCCTAAAACCAGAGATCAAATCATAAAATTATTAGGTACTTCAGACGAGACTCCTTTACAACGAACGTATAAGTTCCCTAACTATTCAATGAAAGAAGTCTTAGATAAATTTAAACTCAAGGAAAGTGAGCGCGAAATCACCCCGACTTCTCTCCACGAGTTAAAATCTGAACTTAAAAGCTTAAAGCTTGAATTTCAAGCTTTAAAATTAGAACAACATCAACTTGCCAACAGAGTTACTCAGATTGAGTTAGATCAAATTTTAGAACAACCTGATCTCGAACCTGCTGAGATTGAACCCCAGGTCGCTACTACAACTACTCTCATCAACTCCCTACAGAAAGCCATTATCCACAAATGGTACATTTCTATCACCTTAGTTATAGGTCCTTCTTATGTACTTCCACATCTTACCGCATTAGTTGATAGTGGAGCTGATATGAACTGCCTTCAGGAAGGCATAGTCCCTTCTAAATATTTTGAAAAAACCACTCAAAAGCTGACTTCAGCTAGTGGTAACTCAATGGAAATTCGTTATAAATTATCTCAAGCAGCGGTATGTCAAGATGACTACTGTATTAAAACCCCTTTTCTATTAGTAAAAAATTTATCCCAGCATATTATCCTAGGAACTCCTTTCCTACATAGTATCATGCCTATTGCAACTGACCAAAAGGGTATTACCTCTTATTGTCACAATCCACCAATTAAATTCAATTTCATCACTGATCCTAGAGAAATCATCTTAAATGAGATGAATAAATGCAAAGGAAAACAAATCCATATAAATTTCTTAACCAAAGAAATTTTAACTACAGAGCTTACCCAAAAGCTCCAAAGCAAAACGATTCAAGATAAAATTTCAAAATTCGAGTTAGAACTAAAACAACAAGTATGTGGTGAAAATCCCATAAGCTTTTGGAATCGTAAAATTCATTGTGTAAGCCTTCCTTACGTTGACGATTTTGATGAAATCGATATTCCAACCAAGTCTCGGCCCTCGCAAATGAATAAAGAATATCTCGCACTTTGTTATAAAGAAATAGATGATTTACTCCAAAAGAAAATCATTAGCCAGTCAAGCTCTCCATGGAGCTGCACTGCCTTTTATGTAATGAATGCAGCCGAAAAAGAAAGAGGTAAACCCCGACTTGTAATTAATTACAAGCCCCTTAACCATGTTCTGAAATGGATACGATATCCTATTCCTAACAAACGAGATCTTCTAAATCGCTTAGCCCAAGCTAATATTTTTTCTAAATTTGATTTAAAGTCTGGATATTGGCAGATCCAGATCAAAGAAGAAGATCGTTATAAAACGGCCTTCACGGTTCCTTTTGGCCAATACGAATGGAACGTTATGCCTTTTGGATTAAAAAATGCCCCATCTGAATTTCAACATATTATGAATGACATTTTTAATCCTTACGAAAAATATATTCTTGTTTATATTGATGATGTTTTGATATTTTCCAAAACAATAGATGAACATTTTCGACATTTAAAAACATTTAAATGGCTCGTTATCCAAAACGGCTTAGTTCTCTCCGAACCCAAAATAAAACTCTTTCAACAAGAAATCCGATTTCTAGGTCATACTATCCAAAATGACACTATTACACCCATTCAGCGAAGTATTGCCTTTGCAGAAAAATTTCCCGATAAAATATTAGATAAACAGCAATTACAACGCTTCTTAGGAGCTCTAAACTACGTGGCAGACTTTTATAAAAATCTAGCCAGCGATGCCGCTCCTTTATATAAACGACTTCGCAAAAATGCATCTCCTTGGGATGACACGTGTACTAAAGCAGTGCAGATCATTAAACAACATGTTAAAAACTTACCCTGCTTAAATCTCGCAAATCCCTCATTTTCCAAAATAGTCGAAACCGATGCTTCGCATATAGGATTTGGCGGGATTCTGAAACAAAAAAACCCCTCTTCTCAAAAGGAAGAATTAGTTCGTTTTGTCTCAGGATTTTGGAATCCTACTCAAATGAAATATCCAACTATAAAAAAAGAAATGTTGGCCATCGTTAAATCTATTACTAAATTTCAAGATGATCTTCTCAACACACATTTTTTATTGCGTATTGATTGTTCTTCTGCAAAATATATTTTAGAAAAGGATGTTAAAAATCTAGCATCTAAACAAATCTTTGCGACTTGGCAAGCTCAACTAGCTATTTTTGATTTCTCTATTGAATTCATCAAAGGTAAAGATAATTCTTTGCCTGATTTCTTAACTCGCGAATACCTTGCAGGAATTCCCGACTGATGGATCCGGAGGGGTGGCGCACCCCTAAAGGGCGCGCCAGCACAACACCGCAACGCGGTCGAGGTTGGCCACCATCACGTGGCAATTATCGTGGCCGAGGCAGAGGCCAACAAGGACGAGGCCCGTCAGGCTATGGCCGAGGAGAATTCCCTCCTCTTCCTAAGTTAATCCCACTTAAAACTTACCTCTACGGTTCCCAAGAGGACTCGAGTTCAGCCCAAATCAAAACTGAAACTCATGAAACGATGCAATCAGCCATCGAACTTCCAGTAAACACTCAAACTTCAGATATGTTTGAACCTATTCTCAAAACCGGAGTTGAACATCTGTTGGATCTTAATCCCGAAGATTATGAGACCACATCGGCCTGGTCTTTATTTCATAAATACCTAAACCAAAATCCGTTTCTCCAAGATTCTACATATGATAGAACTGCTTATGAAGCCATCCTTTTATATCTCCAATGCATAGATATTAAGCATCATTACGATGCCAAACGCGAGTTTACCTATAGCCGTGCTAATATCCTTCGTGTTATTCATCCAAAGGATTGGGGAATAACCCCCTTCCAAATTCAAAGGTGTGAGCTGCAAAATGCAGATGGAACGACTAGGTCCTGCTCGTTCAACTATTGGACTTACGTACAAGCCATGCATAAAGCCTTCTATATATTAAATCCTTCGCATTCACACTCCTGGATGTTTATCCTTAATCCAGACCTATTAGATCAACCTACTCCATATTGATTCTATAAATGGTGGGAAGCCAAAGGAGCCACCATCACTATCCTGCCAGCTGAGCTTCAGATCAGTTACAACCAATGGGTTGAATCTTCCTCCCATCTCCAAGCCATCAAAACAGACGATTTCATAGATGGCATGAGTGAATTTTATTTTTTTGCACAAGCCCAGATACCATGGATATGGACCTGGAGCACCGAAATTAATCGAGACACTTTAAATCTTAAATGTTTAATGAGAAACTTCTCCGTTAAATGGTGGTCTGCTATTATCATTGCAGACAAGAAAAAACAAATAGACAAAGTTATTCAAAATAACATTGTCAAAAATCTAAGACAACCCTCTCCAGCAGAGTTTTCATTAGGCAAACTGCAGAAGCAATTGAAACAAAGGTATCCTCACGAGTCTACCGACCAGATCAAAGCCCGACTTCAAAAGGCATATTTGGATCAAATGCTTCAGTTATTTCCAGAGGACGAAGATTTAATTTCTCAACAGTCAGATGAAACCACGCCCGACACATAGGACCACCAGAGCACAAAGACACAGGAACCTGGACCCAGCCATCGTCCTGGAAAGGCACCACTAACCGAAGATCAGGACGACTTTTTGTAAAGCCAGCTCTAGTAGAGCATCTTTTACGCTGTATTCCCACTCATAATTGGCCACTAGTCTCCAATTATTATTGTAGGGAATCTTATGTTTCCTATGTTTCCTATGTTTGCTTAGTTTGTAAGTCTTCTGAGGCTATATATGTTTGGGTTTGCCAGCCTTAAGGAGCATCACTTGTAATCTCTCTCTCTCTCTCTCTCTCTGTGTGCAATAAAAATATCCAGTTGCTTTGGCTCCGATTTGGGTAAATAAATCTTTTCAGTTGTTCGTTCTTAGTCTGTTGTTTTATTTTATTATATTTCCGCAATTTGGTATCAGAGCCATGGAGGAGTAATCCTCTCTGGTTGTTCAGTCTGCTTTGTTCTCTTTTTTTTGGGGGGGGATGTATACCCATCATCATGTCTTTGTCTAAACTCGTTATAGTATATGGGCTGGAAACTCTCTCCTGGGGGGCTAAGTGTCCTAACGGCGCCATTAAAAATGGAGTCATCCATTTGTGCCATGGAGACCGTACAACGCCACGTACTTAACTGCAATTTATCTCAAAACTTTTGATTTAGCTTTATTATAACTGTTTGCAGCTCTTATGCATCTATTTTAATCTACTGAAGTTTGGCAGTAAACCCCGTTGCGATTTGGGTAGTTAGTCCGGGATACTTCGAGGGATTAGATAGAGAACATCTGTAGCTTTATTCAGTTATCTTATCGTTATAAGCTTACGTCTCCTTTACAAAATCGTGAACAAAACAGTCTTAACACCAGAATTTTTGTTATGACTTCTTCTTCGACGAATCCTTCGTCCATTCTCCAAAAGGGGCATATACCCTCTTTCCGAGATATTAAAAACGCTGAATTAATCGAATATCCTCTAAATGAAGAGGATCTCAACCAATGGTCTTTACCAAAGGTAGATAAAACATTAATCTACCAAATCGGAACCTTTGATTTCAAAGGTAAATCTACCATAAAAACGGTAGAGCAATCTATAACGATTGATTCCATAGAAAAAACTATCCCTTTACTTTGCTATGATGACCTTAGGTCTTATATGCAAGACTACAAATATATACACATAGGTCTCATACAGATCGCCTTTAAACCACTTACACTTCGTGGACTAAATGCCTCTATCCTCACTTGTCTTAGAGATGGTCGATGCCTCAACTGGGCACAATCCCTAATGGGGGTTATGGAAACTAGCCTATGTCATGGCCCCGTTTATTTTAACACTTTTCCAAATCTGAGTCTCTCACTCAGTGACGTTAATCTCTTCGAAGCTCTAAAACTCCATCTACAGCTTCATGGATATAATTTCCTTCCAGGATCCGAAACCATAGCTCTAGTCTATAGGATCCACTTCAAAATCATGAATACCTTAAGTCCCAAGGTGAAAAAAATGGTTCAACCTAACAGTCGAACAACCCTAATTGAAACCAATCTGTTAGCATCCAACATAGCGACCAATAGAGTCATTAGATGGAATGAAATCACATTCCCCGAGCAATGGACTTTACCACAAGTTATAACCCCGCAACCCACTCTAAATCAGGACATTGAACAAATCATTCAAACGTCCGACGGTGATGTAGAAGTTCGGTTCAATCCTCGGCGATCCATTCACCTCCCGCGAATTTCTATACCCTCTACCTCAGGAGAAGAAATCAGAACATCAAAATCGGATGATTCTGAAATATCTGCTAGTCCAGGCCTTGTGCTTAACAGAAATATGATCTTACATCCTATAAGGGGAAGTCAAGATTTTCGTTCCCCTACTCCCTCTGAAATACAGTTTTAATGTACGGATTAGATTCCGAATTAAGAGAGACGGTTATCCGTCATTATATGCTTCCAAAATACGAACCATTTAGACTTTGGTATCGAAAGACATTTTCGGAAGACGAACGTATTACATATTCAGATCAATATTTTCTTGATCTCGAAACGTTAAATAAAAGGGGAAAAGCTACTATTCCTTTTGCTAACTGGTTTGTTAATCAAATAACAAACAATATCAAAATGTTGAAAGACCCAACTCCTAAGCCAGACATTATCATGGCTCCATTTAGTACTATATCCTCTGATCCACAAGCCATCAGAGAATTTGGTATACTAATCAAACAACTCAATTATACCAACAATACATTACAAATTATTACTTCTCATTTAGAAAGTATAGATCAAAAACTAGATCACTTAAAAATAAAAGTTGATCAAAAACAAAGCCAAGAGGATTCATCTTCAGTCTCTAAAATGGTTGTAACTAAACCAGCAGTAAAACTGCCACCTCCAATCAAAATGAATTTGGATGAAGATTTACAAATCTCAGAAGTAATTAAGCAAATTAAATCTAAAAAGATTACTGCACTCAACGGAGAAGATAGTTCCACCTCAGAAACTCAATCTGACTCCGACAGTAATCTTGATATTACAAACCTAGAAGAACAATTTAGGCAACTAGGAAGTGAGCCTCCCTTAAACATTAACAAACTTAAATATCCCAAGAAATCAATGGGTAAATATTACTACCAACGTCCAACCCCCTCAGATCTCTTATATGAAGAAGATCTAAATGAACAAATCTCTTATGACCCGAGACAACTTTATGAATGGAATTTTGACGGTCTATCAGACTATCAAATTCATAAAACTGTACATAGAATGCTTATTTACTCGGCGGTCGCTCAAAGCAAAGGGCATCACCCCTGGGAAGTGGTCCAGATTATCATCAATGGATTTACTGGTATTCTGAAAGGCTGGTGGGATAATTATCTTAGCCAAGCCGAGAAAATGATTTACAAAGTGAAAAAAGTCTTTTAGATTTAGAAAAACCAAATGATGAAGCGGTATATACGCTTATTCATAATATCCTAGAACATTTCTTAGGATATATGACAGATAATAGAGAACAGATGCGTTCTTTATTACAAAAACTTAAATGTCCATCATTATCTCATTTTAGATGGTACAAAGATGTTTTTATGACCAGAGTCATGAATCTTTCGGATGCCAGTTCTAACTACTGGAAAGAAAAATTCTTAGAAGGTCTACCTGCCACCTTTGCTACAAAAGTTAAAGAAAAATTAAGAAATGCAAATGGTCAATTGCAGTTTGAACTTTATACGTATGGACGTATAATAAGTGAATGCATTAAAGTAGGTATTACCCTCTGCAATGACATTCGTATGAATCAACAATTGAAAAAAGAACGCATTTCAGATCGAAAACAATTAGGAGCGTTTTGCGAACAATTCGCATGTCCTGGTCCCTTAACGAAAAGGGAAAAACACTCTGCTAAGCAGAAAACTCAATTCCATCACGAAAAATCGTTCAAAGATAAACATCATAAAAGAAAATTTAAACCTAAAGGTTTTTCTAAACACAATCGTGACAAAGACAAACCTCAGCAGTCTGACAAACAAATAAAATGCTTTAAATGTGGCAAAACTGGGCATTATTCAAATAAATGTCCAATGAAAAGGAAAATTAATGAGTTAAAACTCGACAGTGAAACAAAAGATTTATTAATCCACATATTACTACGTTCTGATAACGACACAGCCTCCGACTCAGAATCTATTACTGAGATCGACGAGTCAGATACCGAGTCTAGTGACTCTCCTTGCTGTACTAACTGCAATAGCAGTGATTACTATAAATCTATAGTAGAAAAATCAGGTTTATTTGTTCTAACAGATGAACAAAAAACTCAAATGATTCAACTTCTTGGAGAAGTTCAAGATCCTAAAACCAGAGATCAAATCATAAAATTATTAGGTACTTCAGACGAGACTCCTTTACAACGAACGTATAAGTTCCCTAACTATTCAATGAAAGAAGTCTTAGATAAATTTAAACTCAAGGAAAGTGAGCGCGAAATCACCCCGACTTCTCTCCACGAGTTAAAATCTGAACTTAAAAGCTTAAAGCTTGAATTTCAAGCTTTAAAATTAGAACAACATCAACTTGCCAACAGAGTTACTCAGATTGAGTTAGATCAAATTTTAGAACAACCTGATCTCGAACCTGCTGAGATTGAACCCCAGGTCGCTACTACAACTACTCTCATCAACTCCCTACAGAAAGCCATTATCCACAAATGGTACATTTCTATCACCTTAGTTATAGGTCCTTCTTATGTACTTCCACATCTTACCGCATTAGTTGATAGTGGAGCTGATATGAACTGCCTTCAGGAAGGCATAGTCCCTTCTAAATATTTTGAAAAAAACACTCAAAAGCTGACTTCAGCTAGTGGTAACTCAATGGAAATTCGTTATAAATTATCTCAAGCAGCGGTATGTCAAGATGACTACTGTATTAAAACCCCTTTTCTATTAGTAAAAAATTTATCCCAGCATATTATCCTAGGAACTCCTTTCCTACATAGTATCATGCCTATTGCAACTGACCAAAAGGGTATTACCTCTTATTGTCACAATCCACCAATTAAATTCAATTTCATCACTGATCCTAGAGAAATCATCTTAAATGAGATGAATAAATGCAAAGGAAAACAAATCCATATAAATTTCTTAACCAAAGAAATTTTAACTACAGAGCTTACCCAAAAGCTCCAAAGCAAAACGATTCAAGATAAAATTTCAAAATTCGAGTTAGAACTAAAACAACAAGTATGTGGTGAAAATCCCATAAGCTTTTGGAATCGTAAAATTCATTGTGTAAGCCTTCCTTACGTTGACGGTTTTGATGAAATCGATATTCCAACCAAGTCTCGGCCCTCGCAAATGAATAAAGAATATCTCGCACTTTGTTATAAAGAAATAGATGATTTACTCCAAAAGAAAATCATTAGCCAGTCAAGCTCTCCATGGAGCTGCACTGCCTTTTATGTAATGAATGCAGCCGAAAAAGAAAGAGGTAAACCCCGACTTGTAATTAATTACAAGCCCCTTAACCATGTTCTGAAATGGATACGATATCCTATTCCTAACAAACGAGATCTTCTAAATCGCTTAGCCCAAGCTAATATTTTTTCTAAATTTGATTTAAAGTCTGGATATTGGCAGATCCAGATCAAAGAAGAAGATCGTTATGAAACGGCCTTCACGGTTCCTTTTGGCCAATACGAATGGAACGTTATGCCTTTTGGATTAAAAAATGCCCCATCTGAATTTCAACATATTATGAATGACATTTTTAATCCTTACGAAAAATATATTCTTGTTTATATTGATGATGTTTTGATATTTTCCAAAACAATAGATGAACATTTTCGACATTTAAAAACATTTAAATGGCTCGTTATCCAAAACGGCTTAGTTCTCTCCGAACCCAAAATAAAACTCTTTCAACAAGAAATCCGATTTCTAGGTCATACTATCCAAAATGACACTATTACACCCATTCAGCGAAGTATTGCCTTTGCAGAAAAATTTCCCGATAAAATATTAGATAAACAGCAATTACAACGCTTCTTAGGAGCTCTAAACTACGTGGCAGACTTTTATAAAAATCTAGCCAGCGATGCCGCTCCTTTATATAAACGACTTCGCAAAAATGCATCTCCTTGGGATGACACGTGTACTAAAGCAGTGCAGATCATTAAACAACATGTTAAAAACTTACCCTGCTTAAATCTCGCAAATCCCTCATTTTCCAAAATAGTCGAAACCGATGCTTCGCATATAGGATTTGGCGGGATTCTGAAACAAAAAAACCCCTCTTCTCAAAAGGAAGAATTAGTTCGTTTTGTCTCAGGATTTTGGAATCCTACTCAAATGAAATATCCAACTATAAAAAAAGAAATGTTGGCCATCGTTAAATCTATTACTAAATTTCAAGATGATCTTCTCAACACACATTTTTTATTGCGTATTGATTGTTCTTCTGCAAAATATATTTTAGAAAAGGATGTTAAAAATCTAGCATCTAAACAAATCTTTGCGACTTGGCAAGCTCAACTAGCTATTTTTGATTTCTCTATTGAATTCATCAAAGGTAAAGATAATTCTTTGCCTGATTTCTTAACTCGCGAATACCTTACAGGAATTCCCGACTGATGGATCCGGAGGGGTGGCGCACCCCTAAAGGGCGCGCCAGCACAACACCGCAACGCGGTCGAGGTTGGCCACCATCACGTGGCAACTATCGTGGCCGAGGCAGAGGCCAACAAGGACGAGGCCCGTCAGGCTATGGCCGAGGAGAATTCCCTCCTCTTCCTAAGTTAATCCCACTTAAAACTTACCTCTACGGTTCCCAAGAGGACTCGAGTTCAGCCCAAATCAAAACTGAAACTCATGAAACGATGCAATCAGCCATCGAACTTCAAGTAAACACTCAAACTTCAGATATGTTTGAACCTATTCTCAAAACCGGAGTTGAACATCTGTTGGATCTTAATCCCGAAGATTATGAGACCACATCGGCCTGGTCTTTATTTCATAAATACCTAAACCAAAATCCGTTTCTCCAAGATTCTACATATGATAGAACTGCTTATGAAGCCATCCTTTTATATCTCCAATGCATAGATATTAAGCATCATTACGATGCCAAACGCGAGTTTACCTATAGCCGTGCTAATATCCTTCGTGTTATTCATCCAAAGGATTGGGGAATAACCCCCTTCCAAATTCAAAGGTGTGAGCTGCAAAATGCAGATGGAACGACTAGGTCCTGCTCGTTCAACTATTGGACTTACGTACAAGCCATGCATAAAGCCTTCTATATATTAAATCCTTCGCATTCACACTCCTGGATGTTTATCCTTAATCCAGACCTATTAGATCAACCTACTCCATATTGGTTCTATAAATGGTGGGAAGCCAAAGGAGCCACCATCACTATCCTGCCAGCTGAGCTTCAGATCAGTTACAACCAATGGGTTGAATCTTCCTCCCATCTCCAAGCCATCAAAACAGACGATTTCATAGATGGCATGAGTGAATTTTATTTTTTTGCACAAGCCCAGATACCATGGATATGGACCTGGAGCACCGAAATTAATCGAGACACTTTAAATCTTAAATGTTTAATGAGAAACTTCTCCGTTAAATGGTGGTCTGCTATTATCATTGCAGACAAGAAAAAACAAATAGACAAAGTTATTCAAAATAACATTGTCAAAAATCTAAGACAACCCTCTCCAGCAGAGTTTTCATTAGGCAAACTGCAGAAGCAATTGAAACAAAGGTATCCTCACGAGTCTACCGACCAGATCAAAGCCCGACTTCAAAAGGCATATTTGGATCAAATGCTTCAGTTATTTCCAGAGGACGAAGATTTAATTTCTCAACAGTCAGATGAAACCACGCCCGACACATAGGACCACCAGAGCACAAAGACACAGGAACCTGGACCCAGCCATCGTCCTGGAAAGGCACCACTAACCGAAGATCAGGATGACTTTTTGTAAAGCCAGCTCTAGTAGAGCATCTTTTACGCTGTATTCCCACTCATAATTGGCCACTAGTCTCCAATTATTATTGTAGGGAATCTTATGTTTCCTATGTTTCCTATGTTTGCTTAGTTTGTAAGTCTTCTGAGGCTATATATATTTGGGTTTGCCAGCCTTAAGGAGCATCACTTGTAATCTCTCTCTCTCTCTCTCTGTGTGCAATAAAAATATCCAGTTGCTTTGGCTCCGATTTGGGTAAATAAATCTTTTCAGTTGTTCGTTCTTAGTCTGTAAGGGGAACCATAAGGGGAAGTCAAGATTTCCGTTCCCCTACTCCCTCTGAAATGCAGTTTTAATGTACAATTTGGTATCAGAGCCATGGAGGAGTAATCCTCTCTGGTTGTTCAGTCTGCTTTGTTCTCTTTTTTTTGGGGGGGATGTATACCCATCATCATGTCTTTGTCTAAACTCGTTATAGTATATGGGCTGGAAACTCTCTCCTGGGGGGCTAAGTGTCCTAACGGCGCCATTAAAAAAGGAGTCATCCATTTGTGCCATGGAGACCGTACAACGCCACGTACTTAACTGCAGTTTATCTCAGAACTTTTGATTTAGCTTTATTATAACTGTTTGCAGCTCTTATGCATCTATTTTAATCTACTGAAGTTTGGCAGTAAACCCCGTTGCGATTTGGGTAGTTAGTCCGGGATACTTCGAGGGATTAGATAGAGAACATCTGTAGCTTTATTCAGTTATCTTATCGTTATAAGCTTACGTCTCCTTTACAAAATCGTGAACAAAACAGTCTTAACACCAGAATTTTTGTTATGGCTTCTTCTTCGACGAATCCTTCGTCCATTCTCCAAAAGGGGCATGTACCCTCTTTCCGAGATATTAAAAATGCTGAATTAATCGAATATCCTCTAAATGAAGAGGATCTCAACCAATGGTCTTTACCAAAGGTAGATAAAACATTAATCTACCAAATCGGAACCTTTGATTTCAAAGGTAAATCTACCATAAAAACGGTAGAGCAATCTATAACGATTGATTCCATAGAAAAAACTATCCCTTTACTTTGCTATGATGACCTTAGGTCTTATATGCAAGACTACAAATATATACACATAGGTCTCATACAGATCGCCTTTAAACCACTTACACTTCGTGGACTAAATGCCTCTATCCTCACTTGTCTTAGAGATGGTCGATGCCTCAACTGGGCACAATCCCTAATGGGGGTTATGGAAACTAGCCTATGTCATGGCCCCATTTATTTTAACACTTTTCCAAATCTGAGTCTCTCACTCAGTGACGTTAATCTCTTCGAAGCTCTAAAACTCCATCTACAGCTTCATGGATATAATTTCCTTCCAGGATCCGAAACCATAGCTCTAGTCTATAGGATCCACTTCAAAATCATGAATACCTTAAGTCCCAATGTGAAAAAAATGGTTCAACCTAACAGTCGAACAACCCTAATTGAAACCAATCTGTTAGCATCCAACATAGCGACCAATAGAGTCATTAGATGGAATGAAATCACATTCCCCGAGCAATGGACTTTACCACAAGTTATAACCCCGCAACCCACTCTAAATCAGGACTTGAACAAATCATTCAAACGTCCGACGGCGATGTAGAAGTTCGGTTCAATCCTCGGCGATCCATTCACCTCCCGTGAATTTCTATACCCTCTACCTCAGGAGAAGAAATCAGAACATCAAAATCGGATGATTCTGAAATATCTGCTAGTCCAGGCCTTGTGCTTAACAGAAATAGGATCTTACATCCTATAAGGGGAAGTCAAGATTTCCGTTCCCCTACTCCCTCTGAAATGCAGTTTTAATGTACGGATTAGATTCCGAATTAAGAGAGACGGTTATCCGTCATTATATGCTTCCAAAATACGAACCATTTAGACTTTGGTATCGAAAGACATTTTCGGAAGACGAACGTATTACATATTCAGATCAATATTTTCTTGATCTCGAAACGTTAAATAAAAGGGGAAAAGCTACTATTCCTTTTGCTAACTGGTTTGTTAATCAAATAACAAACAATATCAAAATGTTGAAAGACACAACTCCTAAGCCAGACATTATCATGGCTCCATTTAGTACTATATCCTCTGATCCACAAGCCATCAGAGAATTTGGTATACTAATCAAACAACTCAATTATACCAACAATACATTACAACTTATTACTTCTCATTTAGAAAGTATAGATCAAAAACTAGATCACTTAAAAACAAAAGTTGATCAAAAACAAAGCCAAGAGGCTTCATCTTCAGTCTCTAAAATGGTTGTAACTAAACCAGCAGTAAAACTGCCACCTCCAATCAAAATGAATTTGGATGAAGATTTACAAATCTCAGAAGTAATTAAGCAAATTAAATCTAAAAAGATTACTGCACTCAACGGAGAAGATAGTTCCACCTCAGAAACTCAATCTGACTCCGACAGTAATCTTGATATTACAAACCTAGAAGAACAATTTAGGCAACTAGGAAGTGAGCCTCCCTTAAACATTAACAAACTTAAATATCCCAAGAAATCAATGGGTAAATATTACTACCAACGTCCAACCCCCTCAGATCTCTTATATGAAGAAGATCTAAATGAACAAATCTCTTATGACCCGAGACAACTTTATGAATGGAATTTTGACGGTCTATCAGACTATCAAATTCATAAAACTGTACATAGAATGCTTATTTACTCGGCGGTCGCTCAAAGCAAAGGGCATCACCCCTGGGAAGTGGTCCAGATTATCATCAATGGATTTACTGGTATTCTGAAAGGCTGGTGGGATAATTATCTTAGCCAAGCCGAGAAAAATGATTTACAAAGTGAAAAAAGTCTTTTAGATTCAGAAAAACCAAACGATGAAGCGGTATATACGCTTATTCATAATATCCTAGAACATTTCTTAGGATATATGACAGATAATAGAGAACAGATGTGTTCTTTATTACAAAAACTTAAATGTCCATCATTATCTCATTTTAGATGGTACAAAGATGTTTTTATGACCAGAGTCATGAGTCTTTCGGATGCCAGTTCTAACTACTGGAAAGAAAAATTCTTAGAAGGTCTACCTGCCACCTTTGCTACAAAAGTTAAAGAAAAATTAAGAAATGCAAATGGTCAATTGCAGTTTGAACTTTATACGTATGGACGTATAATAAGTGAATGCATTAAAGTAGGTATTACCCTCTGCAATGACATTCGTATGAATCAACAATTGAAAAAAGAACGCATTTCAGATCGAAAACAATTAGGAGCGTTTTGCGAACAATTCGCATGTCCTGGTCCCTTAACGAAAAGGGAAAAACACTCTGCTAAGCAGAAAACTCAATTCCATCACGAAAAATCGTTCAAAGATAAACATCATAAAAGAAAATTTAAACCTAAAGGTTTTTCTAAACACAATCGTGACAAAGACAAACCTCAGCAGTCTGACAAACAAATAAAATGCTTTAAATGTGGCAAAACTGGGCATTATTCAAATAAATGTCCAATGAAAAGGAAAATTAATGAGTTAAAACTCGACAGTGAAACAAAAGATTTATTAATCCACATATTACTACATTCTGATAACGACACAGCCTCCGACTCAGAATCTATTACTGAGATCGACGAGTCAGATACCGAGTCTAGTGACTCTCCTTGCTGTACTAACTGCAATAGCAGTGATTACTATAAATCTATAGTAGAAAAATCAGGTTTATTTGTTCTAACAGATGAATAAAAAACTCAAATGATTCAACTTCTTGGAGAAGTTCAAGATCCTAAAACCAGAGATCAAATCATAAAATTATTAGGTACTTCAGACGAGACTCCTTTACAACGAACGTATAAGTTCCCTAACTATTCAATGAAAGAAGTCTTAGATAAATTTAAACTCAAGGAAAGTGAGCGCGAAATCACCCCGACTTCTCTCCACGAGTTAAAATCTGAACTTAAAAGCTTAAAGCTTGAATTTCAAGCTTTAAAATTAGAACAACATCAACTTGCCAACAGAGTTACTCAGATTGAGTTAGATCAAATTTTAGAACAACCTGATCTCGAACCTGCTGAGATTGAACCCCAGGTCGCTACTACAACTACTCTCATCAACTCCCTACAGAAAGCCATTATCCACAAATGGTACATTTCTATCACCTTAGTTATAGGTCCTTCTTATGTACTTCCACATCTTACCGCATTAGTTGATAGTGGAGCTGATATGAACTGCCTTCAGGAAGGCATAGTCCCTTCTAAATATTTTGAAAAAACCACTCAAAAGCTGACTTCAGCTAGTGGTAACTCAATGGAAATTCGTTATAAATTATCTCAAGCAGCGGTATGTCAAGATGACTACTGTATTAAAACCCCTTTTCTATTAGTAAAAAATTTATCCCAGCATATTATCCTAGGAACTCCTTTCCTACATAGTATCATGCCTATTACAACTGACCAAAAGGGTATTACCTCTTATTGTCACAATCCACCAATTAAATTCAATTTCATCACTGATCCTAGAGAAATCATCTTAAATGAGATGAATAAATGCAAAGGAAAATAAATCCATATAAATTTCTTAACCAAAGAAATTTTAACTACAGAGCTTACCCAAAAGCTCCAAAGCAAAACGATTCAAGATAAAATTTCAAAATTCGAGTTAGAACTAAAACAACAAGTATGTGGTGAAAATCCCATAAGCTTTTGGAATCGTAAAATTCATTGTGTAAGCCTTCCTTACGTTGACGGTTTTGATGAAATCGATATTCCAACCAAGTCTCGGCCCTCGCAAATGAATAAAGAATATCTCGCACTTTGTTATAAAGAAATAGATGATTTACTCCAAAAGAAAATCATTAGCCAGTCAAGCTCTCCATGGAGCTGCACTGCCTTTTATGTAATGAATGCAGCCGAAAAAGAAAGAGGTAAACCCCGACTTGTAATTAATTACAAGCCCCTTAACCATGTTCTGAAATGGATACGATATCCTATTCCTAACAAACGAGATCTTCTAAATCGCTTAGCCCAAGCTAATATTTTTTCTAAATTTGATTTAAAGTCTGGATATTGGCAGATCCAGATCAAAGAAGAAGATCGTTATAAAACGGCCTTCACGGTTCCTTTTGGCCAATACGAATGGAACGTTATGCCTTTTGGATTAAAAAATGCCCCATCTGAATTTCAACATATTATGAATGACATTTTTAATCCTTACGAAAAATATATTCTTGTTTATATTGATGATGTTTTGATATTTTCCAAAACAATAGATGAACATTTTCGACATTTAAAAACATTTAAATGGCTCGTTATCCAAAACGGCTTAGTTCTCTCCGAACCCAAAATAAAACTCTTTCAACAAGAAATCCGATTTCTAGGTCATACTATCCAAAATGACACTATTACACCCATTCAGCGAAGTATTGCCTTTGCAGAAAAATTTCCCGATAAAATATTAGATAAACAGCAATTACAACGCTTCTTAGGAGCTCTAAACTACGTGGCAGACTTTTATAAAAATCTAGCCAGCGATGCCGCTCCTTTATATAAACGACTTCGCAAAAATGCATCTCCTTGGGATGACACGTGTACTAAAGCAGTGCAGATCATTAAACAACATGTTAAAAACTTACCCTGCTTAAATCTCGCAAATCCCTCATTTTCCAAAATAGTCGAAACCGATGCTTCGCATATAGGATTTGGCGGGATTCTGAAACAAAAAAACCCCTCTTCTCAAAAGGAAGAATTAGTTCGTTTTGTCTCAGGATTTTGGAATCCTACTCAAATGAAATATCCAACTATAAAAAAAGAAATGTTGGCCATCGTTAAATCTATTACTAAATTTCAAGATGATCTTCTCAACACACATTTTTTATTGCGTATTGATTGTTCTTCTGCAAAATATATTTTAGAAAAGGATGTTAAAAATCTAGCATCTAAACAAATCTTTGCGACTTGGCAAGCTCAACTAGCTATTTTTGATTTCTCTATTGAATTCATCAAAGGTAAAGATAATTCTTTGCCTGATTTCTTAACTCGCGAATACCTTACAGGAATTCCCGACTGATGGATCCGGAGGTGTGGCGCACCCCTAAAGGGCGCGCCAGCACAACACCGCAACGCGGTCGAGGTTGGCCACCATCACGTGGCAACTATCGTGGCCGAGGCAGAGGCCAACAAGGACGAGGCCCGTCAGGCTATGGCCGAGGAGAATTCCCTCCTCTTCCTAAGTTAATCCCACTTAAAACTTACCTCTACGGTTCCCAAGAGGACTCGAGTTCAGCCCAAATCAAAACTGAAACTCATGAAACGATGCAATCAGCCATCGAACTTCAAGTAAACACTCAAACTTCAGATATGTTTGAACCTATTCTCAAAACCGGAGTTGAACATCTGTTGGATCTTAATCCCGAAGATTATGAGACCACATCGGCCTGGTCTTTATTTCATAAATACCTAAACCAAAATCCGTTTCTCCAAGATTCTACATATGATAGAACTGCTTATGAAGCCATCCTTTTATATCTCCAATGCATAGATATTAAGCATCATTACGATGCCAAACGCGAGTTTACCTATAGCCGTGCTAATATCCTTCGTGTTATTCATCCAAAGGATTGGGGAATAACCCCCTTCCAAATTCAAAGGTGTGAGCTGCAAAATGCAGATGGAACGACTAGGTCCTGCTCGTTCAACTATTGGACTTACGTACAAGCCATGCATAAAGCCTTCTATATATTAAATCCTTCGCATTCACACTCCTGGATGTTTATCCTTAATCCAGACCTATTAGATCAACCTACTCCATATTGGTTCTATAAATGGTGGGAAGCCAAAGGAGCCACCATCACTATCCTGCCAGCTGAGCTTCAGATCAGTTACAACCAATGGGTTGAATCTTCCTCCCATCTCCAAGCCATCAAAACAGACGATTTCATAGATGGCATGAGTGAATTTTATTTTTTTGCACAAGCCCAGATACCATGGATATGGACCTGGAGCACCGAAATTAATCGAGACACTTTAAATCTTAAATGTTTAATGAGAAACTTCTCCGTTAAATGGTGGTCTGCTATTATCATTGCAGACAAGAAAAAACAAATAGACAAAGTTATTCAAAATAACATTGTCAAAAATCTAAGACAACCCTCTCCAGCAGAGTTTTCATTAGGCAAACTGCAGAAGCAATTGAAACAAAGGTATCCTCACGAGTCTACCGACCAGATCAAAGCCCGACTTCAAAAGGCATATTTGGATCAAATGCTTCAGTTATTTCCAGAGGACGAAGATTTAATTTCTCAACAGTCAGATGAAACCACGCCCGACACATGGGACCACCAGAGCACAAAGACACAGGAACCTGGACCCAGCCATCGTCCTGGAAAGGCACCACTAACCGAAGATCAGGATGACTTTTTGTAAAGCCAGCTCTAGTAGAGCATCTTTTACGCTGTATTCCCACTCATAATTGGCCACTAGTCTCCAATTATTATTGTAGGGAATCTTATGTTTCCTATGTTTCCTATGTTTGTTTAGTTTGTAAGTCTTCTGAGGCTATATATGTTTGGGTTTGCCAGCCTTAAGGAGCATCACTTGTAATCTCTCTCTCTCTCTCTCTCTCTCTCTCTGTGTGCAATAAAAATATCCAGTTGCTTTGGCTCCGATTTGGGTAAATAAATCTTTTCAGTTGTTCGTTCTTAGTTTGTAAGGGGAACCATAAGGGGAAGTCAAGATTTTCGTTCCCCTACTCCCTCTGAAATGCAGTTTTAATGTACAATTTGGTATCAGAGCCATGGAGGAGTAATCCTCTCTGGTTGTTCAGTCTGCTTTGTTCTCTTTTTTTTGGGGGGGATGTATACCCATCATCATATCTTTGTCTAAACTCGTTATAGTATATGGGCTGGAAACTCTCTCCTGGGGGGCTAAGTGTCCTAACGGCGCCATTAAAAATGGAGTCATCCATTTGTGCCATGGAGACCGTACAACGCCACGTACTTAACTGCAGTTTATCTCAGAACTTTTGATTTAGCTTTATTATAACTGTTTGCAGCTCTTATGCATCTATTTTAATCTACTGAAGTTTGGCAGTAAACCCCGTTGCGATTTGGGTAGTTAGTCCGGGATACTTCGAGGGATTAGATAGAGAACATCTGTAGCTTTATTCAGTTATCTTATCGTTATAAGCTTACGTCTCCTTTACAAAATCGTGAACAAAACAGTCTTAACACCAGAATTTTTGTTATGGCTTCTTCTTCGACGAATCCTTTGTCCATTCTCCAAAAGGGGCATGTACCCTCTTTCCGAGATATTAAAAACGCTGAATTAATCGAATATCCTCTAAATGAAGAGGATCTCAACCAATGGTCTTTACCAAAGGTAGATAAAACATTAATCTACCAAATCGGAACATTTGATTTCAAAGGTAAATCTACCATAAAAACGGTAGAGCAATCTATAACGATTGATTCCATAGAAAAAACTATCCCTTTACTTTGCTATGATGACCTTAGGTCTTATATGCAAGACTACAAATATATACACATAGGTCTCATACAGATCGTCTTTAAACCACTTACACTTCGTGGACTAAATGCCTCTATCCTCACTTGTCTTAGAGATGGTCGATGCCTCAACTGGGCACAATCCCTAATGGGGGTTATGGAAACTAGCCTATGTCATGGCCCCATTTATTTTAACACTTTTCCAAATCTGAGTCTCTCACTCAGTGACGTTAATCTCTTCGAAGCTCTAAAACTTCATCTACAACTTCATGGATATAATTTCCTTCCAGGATCCGAAACCATAGCTCTAGTCTATAGGATCCACTTCAAAATCATGAATACCTTAAGTCCCAAGGTGAAAAAAATGGTTCAACCTAACAGTCGAACAACCCTAATTGAAACCAATCTGTTAGCATCCAACATAGCGACCAATAGAGTCATTAGATGGAATGAAATCACATTCCCCGAGCAATGAACTTTACCACAAGTTATAACCCCGCAACCCACTCTAAATCAGGACATTGAACAAATCATTCAAACGTCCGACGGCGATGTAGAAGTTCGGTTCAATCCTCGGCGATCCATTCACCTCCCGCGAATTTCTATACCCTCTACCTCAGGAGAAGAAATCAGAACATCAAAATCGGATGATTCTGAAATATCTGCTAGTCCAGGCCTTGTGCTTAACAGAAATAGGATCTTACATCCTATAAGGGGAAGTCAAGATTTCCGTTCCCCTACTCCCTCTGAAATGCAGTTTTAATGTACGGATTAGATTCCGAATTAAGAGAGACGGTTATCCGTCATTATATGCTTCCAAAATACGAACCATTTAGACTTTGGTATCGAAAGACATTTTCGGAAGACGAACGTATTACATATTCAGATCAATATTTTCTTGATCTCGAAACGTTAAATAAAAGGGGAAAAGCTACTATTCCTTTTGCTAACTGGTTTGTTAATCAAATAACAAACAATATCAAAATGTTGAAAGACCCAACTCCTAAGCCAGACATTATCATGGCTCCATTTAGTACTATATCCTCTGATCCACAAGCCATCAGAGAATTTGGTATACTAATCAAACAACTCAATTATACCAACAATACATTACAACTTATTACTTCTCATTTAGAAAGTATAGATCAAAAACTAGATCACTTAAAAACAAAAGTTGATCAAAAACAAAGCCAAGAGGCTTCATCTTCAGTCTCTAAAATGGTTGTAACTAAACCAGCAGTAAAACTGCCACCTCCAATCAAAATGAATTTGGATGAAGATTTACAAATCTCAGAAGTAATTAAGCAAATTAAATCTAAAAAGATTACTGCACTCAACGGAGAAGATAGTTCCACCTCAGAAACTCAATCTGACTCCGACAGTAATCTTGATATTACAAACCTAGAAGAACAATTTAGGCAACTAGGAAGTGAGCCTCCCTTAAACATTAACAAACTTAAATATCCCAAGAAATCAATGGGTAAATATTACTACCAACGTCCAACCCCCTCAGATCTCTTATATGAAGAAGATCTAAATGAACAAATCTCTTATGACCCGAGATAACTTTATGAATGGAATTTTGACGGTCTATCAGACTATCAAATTCATAAAACTGTACATAGAATGCTTATTTACTCGGCGGTCGCTCAAAGCAAAGGGCATCACCCCTGGGAACTGGTCCAGATTATCATCAATGGATTTACTGGTATTCTGAAAGGCTGGTGGGATAATTATCTTAGCCAAGCCGAGAAAAATGATTTACAAAGTGAAAAAAGTCTTTTAGATTCAGAAAAACCAAACGATGAAGCGGTATATACGCTTATTCATAATATCCTAGAACATTTCTTAGGATATATGACAGATAATAGAGAACAGATGCGTTCTTTATTACAAAAACTTAAATGTCCATCATTATCTCATTTTAGATGGTACAAAGAAGTTTTTATGACCAGAGTCATGAATCTTTCGGATGTCAGTTCTAACTACTGGAAAGAAAAATTCTTAGAAGGTCTACCTGCCACCTTTGCTACAAAAGTTAAAGAAAAATTAAGAAATGCAAATGGTCAATTGCAGTTTGAACTTTATACGTATGGACGTATAATAAGTGAATGCATTAAAGTAGGTATTACCCTCTGCAATGACATTCGTATGAATCAACAATTGAAAAAAGAATGCATTTCAGATCGAAAACAATTAGGAGCATTTTGCGAACAATTCGCATGTCCTGGTCCCTTAACGAAAAGGAAAAAACACTCTGCTAAGCAGAAAACTCAATTCCATCACGAAAAATCGTTCAAAGATAAACATCATAAAAGAAAATTTAAACCTAAAGGTTTTTCTAAACACAATCGTGACAAAGACAAACCTCAGCAGTCTGACAAACAAATAAAATGCTTTAAATGTGGCAAAACTGGGCATTATTCAAATAAATGTCCAATGAAAAGGAAAATTAATGAGTTAAAACTCGACAGTGAAACAAAAGATTTATTAATCCACATATTACTACGTTCTGATAACGACACAGCCTCCGACTCAGAATCTATTGCTGAGATCGACGAGTTAGATACCGAGTCTAGTGACTCTCCTTGCTGTACTAACTGCAATAGCAGTGATTACTATAAATCTATAGTAGAAAAATCAGGTTTATTTGTTCTAACAGATGAACAAAAAACTCAAATGATTCAACTTCTTGGAGAAGTTCAAGATCCTAAAACCAGAGATCAAATCATAAAATTATTAGGTACTTCAGACGAGACTCCTTTACAACGAACGTATAAGTTCCCTAACTATTCAATGAAAGAAGTCTTAGATAAATTTAAACTCAAGGAAAGTGAGCGCGAAATCACCCCGACTTCTCTCCACGAGTTAAAATCTGAACTTAAAAGCTTAAAGCTTGAATTTCAAGCTTTAAAATTAGAACAACATCAACTTGCCAACAGAGTTACTCAGATTGAGTTAGATCAAATTTTAGAACAACCTGATCTCGAACCTGCTGAGATTGAACCCCAGGTCGCTACTACAACTACTCTCATCAACTCCCTACAGAAAGCCATTATCCACAAATGGTACATTTCTATCACCTTAGTTATAGGTCCTTCTTATGTACTTCCACATCTTACCGCATTAGTTGATAGTGGAGCTGATATGAACTGCCTTCAGGAAGGCATAGTCCCTTCTAAATATTTTGAAAAAACCACTCAAAAGCTGACTTCAGCTAGTGGTAACTCAATGGAAATTCGTTATAAATTATCTCAAGCAGCGGTATGTCAAGATGACTACTGTATTAAAACCCCTTTTCTATTAGTAAAAAATTTATCCCAGCATATTATCCTAGGAACTCCTTTCCTACATAGTATCATGCCTATTGCAACTGACCAAAAGGGTATTACCTCTTATTGTCACAATCCACCAATTAAATTCAATTTCATCACTGATCCTAGAGAAATCATCTTAAATGAGATGAATAAATGCAAAGGAAAACAAATCCATATAAATTTCTTAACCAAAGAAATTTTAACTACAGAGCTTACCCAAAAGCTCCAAAGCAAAACGATTCAAGATAAAATTTCAAAATTCGAGTTAGAACTAAAACAACAAGTATGTGGTGAAAATCCCATAAGCTTTTGGAATCGTAAAATTCATTGTGTAAGCCTTCCTTACGTTGACGATTTTGATGAAATCGATATTCCAACCAAGTCTCGGCCCTCGCAAATGAATAAAGAATATCTCGCACTTTGTTATAAAGAAATAGATGATTTACTTCAAAAGAAAATCATTAGCCAGTCAAGCTCTCCATGGAGCTGCACTGCCTTTTATGTAATGAATGCAGCCGAAAAAGAAAGAGGTAAACCCCGACTTGTAATTAATTACAAGCCCCTTAACCATGTTCTGAAATGGATACGATATCCTATTCCTAACAAACGAGATCTTCTAAATCGCTTAGCCCAAGCTAATATTTTTTCTAAATTTGATTTAAAGTCTGGATATTGGCAGATCCAGATCAAAGAAGAAGATCGTTATAAAACGGCCTTCACGGTTCCTTTTGGCCAATACGAATGGAACGTTATGCCTTTTGGATTAAAAAATGCCCCATCTGAATTTCAACATATTATGAATGACATTTTTAATCCTTACGAAAAATATATTCTTGTTTATATTGATGATGTTTTGATATTTTCCAAAACAATAGATGAACATTTTCGACATTTAAAAACATTTAAATGGCTCATTATCCAAAACGGCTTAGTTCTCTCCGAACCCAAAATAAAACTCTTTCAACAAGAAATCCGATTTCTAGGTCATACTATCCAAAATGACACTATTACACCCATTCAGCGAAGTATTGCCTTTGCAGAAAAATTTCCCGATAAAATATTAGATAAACAGCAATTACAACGCTTCTTAGGAGCTCTAAACTACGTGGCAGACTTTTATAAAAATCTAGCCAGCGATGCCGCTCCTTTATATAAACGACTTCGCAAAAATGCATCTCCTTGGGATGACACGTGTACTAAAGCAGTGCAGATCATTAAACAACATGTTAAAAACTTACCCTGCTTAAATCTCGCAAATCCCTCATTTTCCAAAATAGTCGAAACCGATGCTTCGCATATAGGATTTGGCGGGATTCTGAAACAAAAAAACCCCTCTTCTCAAAAGGAAGAATTAGTTCGTTTTGTCTCAGGATTTTGGAATCCTACTCAAATGAAATATCCAACTATAAAAAAAGAAATGTTGGCCATCGTTAAATCTATTACTAAATTTCAAGATGATCTTCTCAACACACATTTTTTATTGCGTATTGATTGTTCTTCTGCAAAATATATTTTAGAAAAGGATGTTAAAAATCTAGCATCTAAACAAATCTTTGCGACTTGGCAAGCTCAACTAGCTATTTTTGATTTCTCTATTGAATTCATCAAAGGTAAAGATAATTCTTTGCCTGATTTCTTAACTCGCGAATACCTTGCAGGAATTCCCGACTGATGGATCCGGAGGGGTGGCGCACCCCTAAAGGGCGCGCCAGCACAACACCACAACGCGGTCGAGGTTGGCCACCATCACGTGGCAACTATCGTGGCCGAGACAGAGGCCAACAAGGACGAGGCCCGTCAGGCTATGGCCGAGGAGAATTCCCTCCTCTTCCTAAGTTAATCCCACTTAAAACTTACCTCTACGGTTCCCAAGAGGACTCGAGTTCAGCCCAAATCAAAACTGAAACTCATGAAACGATGCAATCAGCCATCGAACTTCCAGTAAACACTCAAACTTCAGATATGTTTGAACCTATTCTCAAAACCGGAGTTGAACATCTGTTGGATCTTAATCCTGAAGATTATGAGACCACATCGGCCTGGTCTTTATTTCATAAATACCTAAACCAAAATCCGTTTCTCCAAGATTCTACATATGATAGAACTGCTTATGAAGCCATCCTTTTATATCTCCAATGCATAGATATTAAGCATCATTACGATGCCAAACGCGAGTTTACCTATAGCCGTGCTAATATCCTTCGTGTTATTCATCCAAAGGATTGGGGAATAACCCCCTTCCAAATTCAAAGGTGTGAGCTGCAAAATGCAGATGGAACGACTAGGTCCTGCTCGTTCAACTATTGGACTTACGTACAAGCCATGCATAAAGCCTTCTATATATTAAATCCTTCGCATTCACACTCCTGGATGTTTATCCTTAATCCAGACCTATTAGATCAACCTACTCCATATTGGTTCTATAAATGGTGGGAAGCCAAAGGAGCCACCATCACTATCCTGCCAGCTGAGCTTCAGATCAGTTACAACCAATGGGTTGAATCTTCCTCCCATCTCCAAGCCATCAAAACAGATGATTTCATAGATGGCATGAGTGAATTTTATTTTTTTGCACAAGCCCAGATACCATGGATATGGACCTGGAGCACCGAAATTAATCGAGACACTTTAAATCTTAAATGTTTAATGAGAAACTTCTCCGTTAAATGGTGGTCTGCTATTATCATTGCAGACAAGAAAAAATAAATAGACAAAGTTATTCAAAATAACATTGTCAAAAATCTAAGACAACCCTCTCCAGCAGAGTTTTCATTAGGCAAACTGCATGAGCAATTGAAACAAAGGTATCCTCACGAGTCTACCGACCAGATCAAAGCCCGACTTCAAAAGGCATATTTGGATCAAATGCTTCAGTTATTTCCAGAGGACGAAGATTTAATTTCTCAACAGTCAGATGAAACCACGCCCGACACATGGGACCACCAGAGCACAAAGACACAGGAACCTGGACCCAGCCATCGTCCTGGAAAGGCACCACTAACCGAAGATCATGACGACTTTTTGTAAAGCCAGCTCTAGTAGAGCATCTTTTACGCTGTATTCCCACTCATAATTGGCCACTAGTCTCCAATTATTATTGTAGGGAATCTTATGTTTCCTATGTTTCCTATGTTTGCTTAGTTTGTAAGTCTTCTGAGGCTATATATGTTTGGGTTTGCCAGCCTTAAGGAGCATCACTTGTAATCTCTCTCTCTCTCTCTCTGTGTGTGCAATAAAAATATCCAGTTGCTTTGGCTCCGATTTGGGTAAATAAATCTTTTCAGTTGTTCGTTCTTAGTCTGTTGTTTTATTTTATTATATTTCCGCAATATCTTATATCCAATGTAAAAAAAACATGTTTTGAAATAAGGCTTGTTATATTAAACATCTTTAAATTTATCAATTTTTGCCTACAAGTTCCATGAGCATATCTCTTAAAGAGCAAAGGATGTATCATAATTCTTTACATATTTTCTTCACCATAAATTGAAAGTTTTTTTTATGTTTGTGGTGTGTGTGTATTGTAATATTTATAATATCTATATTATTTTAAAAATGGAGCTTTTAATTTCAATAAGAGTAAATTCTCATATTTAAATTAAAAATAATGAATTATGAATATAAAATATAAAAAAGAAATAGACAAAAAAAAAAAAAAATACAATCAAATTCTATTATAGGGTTAAGAATAAAGATGTGCATGCTTGATAATTCAACCTTAAATTTCTTTTTGAAAGCATTATATATATATATATATATATATATATATATATATATATAGTATAAAAATCATTAATTTTTATTTTATTTTATTTTTCCCATATTATGCACGTGCGATTATATAGCTATGCAGGCCAGGGGTGATCAGACCGCTCGCACAACAGCGCCCTCGCACCGGAAAACCAGGCGGTCGACCTAAGCGCTGCGGCGAAGCGAGGAGAGGAAGAACAGGAAACAATAGAGGTCGAGCATTCTTCGAAATGAGGATTGAGGAGGTCCAATCCACCACAAAAAAGCAGCGCATAGCCACTCACACCCACATCAAGGGCCTTGGTCTTGATGTATTTCTCCTTAACGAACTGCTTAGGGTTTAGGGTTTTAGCTTTTTTTTTTTTGCATTCTCCATCAGTTGCAATAAAAATGTTTTTTTCACAGTTTTGTCTTGTGTTTCAGGTGAGTGGGCATGCCATCGCCATGGCTGCTGGGTTTGTAGGGCAAGTGGCTGCCAGGGAAGCGGCAGGGTTAGTTGTGGACATGATCCGCCAGAAAAAGATGGCCGGCCGGGCGCTGCTCTTTGCTGGTCCCCCAAGCACTGGAAAGACGGCGCTGGCTCTAGGGATTGCTCAGGAGCTCGGGACGAAGGTAAAGTTCAGCCCTTGCAAACGTTGTTTAGTTTTTTTCTTTTAAAAACTGAAGTTTCATTGGAAACTTGTTTTTTTCCTCGTGGGTATCTTTTATTTAGATTAATTCACGTTGATCCTTGTATGAATTGAACTTGTTGGGATCATAAGTATCCATTTATGATCAAGCATTAAATTTTCTTGCGAAGCAAGCATCTCGATGTTACCTAGAATATCATAGAAAGATCTTAGTTTGATTTGGTTAAGCAGACCAGTGCCCAAACAATCTTAAAATGGTGCGACTATAAGGCAAGTTCTGACGCATCACAAAGAGTATGTGAATATCTTGACCGCTCAATCTGGGGCTAATCACACCAAGTTGCTTCGTTTCCATTACATCTACAATTTCCTTATGTTCGTGTGTACTACATGCGATGCTGTCACTTGGGCGGTGGTGGTCCCTGGCAGCATCAGTGTTTGGGGTGCTGTTAGGCCACCGTACAATTTAACACCTAAATGCCCTTCGATTGCACTACCGTGTACTTTTAACCGTGCAATACAATATGAAAAAAAATTTTCAAGTAACTGCACCTCTTTTACTACCAATTTGTGAGCCGTTCCTCTCTAAGCACTCCTTTTAGAGAGGAGTTGATCCATAGGAAAATGATGAGACATTATCATTTATTTCTGCTATATTCATTCAAGAGGCAGCCTTCTCATCAAATTGCCAATTGAAAATTTGATCATTACAACTAATGTGTTCATGATATCGTTGTCAATTATGTTAATATTTGGATATGTGATTTGAGATTTCTTTGATGCTGGCTATCTTTGAACGCCACTAAAAGATTGCTATTAGATACGTAAACTCAGCTTAATATGGGTGGGTGATTTGGTGATTGTAGGTTTCAATCTCCATTGTTCATTATAGATAAATATAAATAATATGTTAGATAACTGTCAAAATAACTCTTTAGAAATGTATATATAGGCTTATTTTTCACTTCTTTTTGCGGAATTTTTTTTAAATTATTTTCTAGCTAAGGAGAAAATTCCTTAATATGGATTATGCTTTTGATTTTGTTGAAGACTATCCTGTTTGTGGCAAAATCAATCTTTGATGCGTAGCTTGTTGCAGTCAATTGAAAATTATTATGCCATTTGTTATGCTCATCGTTGATGGTTGTTGTGCTCTTAGTGATACAAACCAACAATGGTCAAGTTGTTCATCACGCTGTCTGCTAATGCTAACAGTGTCAAACTTTATTGTTAATTGTAGTTAGTGAACAATGATGGGTATATTCTTTGCTAATGAATGTCCTACTCGTCACAATAACAAATGTCTGATGCTTCATTCGTTGTAGCCAACTAAAAATAAGACGATTTTGAAGAACGCAACAAGCAGTGTGCTGTAGCCCGCCTTACACTCTCATAGAAGCCATTATTTACTATTTGTGTACGCTATCACCCTTGTCATTTCTCATCTTCGTGTTTTCATTTGATGCATGTGGGGACCTAACAAGGTGCCTTCTACATTATCATCTACCATTTTGATTGGCTAAAGGATATCTGTTATTAAAGTTCCTCCAATAGTATGGAGGTGATTTCTATAACTAGGCCTGATCCTTTGATTAATTTCTCTTTATTGTATATTTTCATATTCCATGTATGATAGTGTAAAACTTTCACACTATTATGATTTGCGAAAATATCTTTTAACTTGCAATAGTTTGTTTAATTTGTGGGAAGTCAACCCACATCAGTGGACTTGTAATTGCAATAATTGGTGATTGTTCTCTTATAAGGATCACACTATCATCTATTTGGATGTCCATTACCATTTAGTTTGCTTTCATTATCAATTAAAATAGTCTTCCTAGCCTTTTTTACATTCTAAATGGAAACTTGCTGATGTAGACAACTTAAAAACAAAAACCAAGAAAGGAGAAATATTACGAAAAGAAAACAAAAGACTCACCTTCCAACTTAAAACCACAATTGGAGAACAAATAGGCTAGAGAATAAGACTTCCACTTCAACTTAGACAGAAAACCGAAGACCAACAAACCTTAGACAAAAGAAAGTTAGCAAAGAACAAATTTAAAATAAAACAATGCTATCCTCAGAACATCCGTCAAGCGGACTCCTCACATTCATCGGGTGTAGGAAATTAAAATGAAAAATGCTTAGCTTGCAAACCAGGGGTCCACCAAGGCATAGGGCCAACGTTCTACCAAACTCCTCCAGCAAATGTCTCCAAAACAGCCCACAAATATCACCTTAAAATAGCCACCAATCCTCCACAAAACAGCCACGATTCACCTCAAAAAACAGCCACAAACTTACACCAACCGGAACCAGAAGAAGGATACAGGTGGAGTGGAACTTGCGTAGAGAAGAAGGGGTTAGAAGCCGAGAAGAAGGGAGGAGAAGCTCGCAAGCTTTCCTAGAGGAGAAAGAAGATGGAACAAGCTCTCAAGCTTTTCCAAGAAGAAAACCCTCAGGTTTAGTGGCTTTGCCAAACAATTTTCAACAACCTTTTTCCTTACAAAACACCCCAAATATATAGCCAAGAGAGAGGAAACCCAACAGCCAAAGTACCTCCAAATAGACCAATGAAAAGAGGGGAAAAGGAATGCCAAAAGTCTCCAACAGCAGCCCCAACATTTTGGTACAGGAAACCAAGAGACAACATCACAAGAAACAAGCAAAACATTCCCCCCAAGCAGCCACAGCTAAGCAGCCAGCAGGACC
This sequence comes from Dendrobium chrysotoxum, assembly GCA_019925795.1. NCBI lineage: Eukaryota > Viridiplantae > Streptophyta > Magnoliopsida > Asparagales > Orchidaceae > Dendrobium > Dendrobium chrysotoxum. Next base: position 40,087,469 of record CM034307.1, on the reverse strand, counting down.
CGAAAAGTCACACAGAAACCAGGGAAAAACTCATGGGAAAACTAGCCAAATGAGGGACCCGAGGAGGCAACAAGGGGAAACCAACCAGCAGCCATGGGAAGAGCAAAATGCCACCAAAACCGAGAGGGAAGGGAGAAACCGAAGAGACACACAAGTTCCACTCCCCTAAACCTTTTGGAAATAAATACACACCTTTATGCATTAATGATCCTCCAACAATAATGAGCTACAACCCCAAGTAGGTCAACTTAAGCAAGCTCCAACCCAAACAGCCCAAGCCAAACCGAGAACAACCCAACACCAAACCAACAACAGCAGCAGCCCAAAGAACCCCAAAACCGGCACACCCAAGGTCAAGCAAGCCAAACAAATCCTACGCATTGATCACGGGATGCTTTCCATCATTGGATAGCTAAAAAAACATAAAACAAAAATAGAAAACACAACTATAATTGTTCATATTACATCAAAACGAAAATTAAGAAAACTAGATGCATCACTTGCCTTAGTATGGGTGGGTGATCCAGGGACAAACTATTATTGTATCAAAATTTGATAGATTAGAGGCTTCAATCTCCATTGTTTATTGTAGATAAATATCAATAGTATTTTAGATAATTGTTAAAACAACTATGTAGAAATTTACAGGTAGGTTTATTTTTCACTTCGTTTTGTAGGAATTTTTTTTTGCTATTTTTAGCTAAGGAGAAAACTCCTTAACATTGCTGATGCTTGTTGTGATTGTGTTGAAGACTATCCTCTTTGTGGCAAAATCAATCTTTGATGCATTTTGTTTCAGTCAATCAATATTTATTATACCACTTGTTATGCTCATTATTGATTGTTGTCTTGCACTTTAGTGCTCGCTGTAGACAACTAACAATGATTGAGCTGTTCATCATGCTATATGCTAATGCTATTGTCTTTGCTCTTATTAATACAATGTCAAACTTTATTAGTCAACTAATAATGATTGAGCTATTCATCATGCTCTCTGCTAATGCTAACAATGTCAAATGTTAGTGATAATTATAGCTAGCCAACAATGATGGATATATTCTTTGCTAATGAATGTCCTACTCATCACAATAACAAATGTCGGATGCTTCATTTGTTGTAGCCAACTAAAAATAAGATGATTGAAGAATGCAACAAGCAGTGTCCTATACACCGCCTTAAACTCTCGCAGAAGCCATTATTTATTATTTGCATATACTATCACCCTTGTCGTTTCTCATCTTTGTATTTTTGTTTGATGCACGTTGGGAACTAACTGGATGCCTTCTGCAGTATCATCTACCATTTTGATTGCCTAAGGGATACCTTTTATTAAAGTTTATCCAGTAGTATGGAGGTGATTTCTATAACTAGGTTCGATCCTGTGATTAATTTCTCTTTATTGTATTTTTTTATATTCCATCTATGATAGGGTAAAACTCTTGCACTGTTAAGGTTTGTGAGAATGTCTTTTAACATTTAATAGTTTGTTTTAATTTTTGGGAAGTGAACCCAAATCAGTAGTCTTGCAATTGCAATAATTGGTGATCCTTCTCCTGTAATGGTCACGCTATGGCCTATTTGGATGTACATTACCATTTAGTTTGCCTTCATTATCAATAAAAATAGTCTTCCTAGCCTTTTTTACATTCTAAATGGAAACTCGCCTTAGTTTGGGCGGGTGATCCAGCGACAAGGCATTATTGTATCAAAATTTGATGATTGGAGGCTTCAATCTCCATTGTTCATTGTAGATAAATATAAATAATATTTTAGATAATAGTCAAAATAACTCTTTAGAAATTTATAGATATGTTTATTTCTCACTTCGTTTTGCGGATTTTTTTTTATGATTGTTAGCTAAGGAGAAAATTCCTTAATATGGATGATGCTTGTTGTGATTTTTGTTGAAGACTATCCTGTTTGTGGCAAAAGCAATATTTGATGCATTGCTTGTTGCAGTCAATTGATGCTTATTATGCCACTTGTTACGCTCATTGTAGATGGTTGTCTTGCTGTTAGCAATACAATGTCAAACTTTAGTGCTCTTTGTACTCAACCAACAATGATCGAGCTGTTCATCATGCTTTCTTCTAATGCTAACAATGTCAAACTTTAGTGATAATTTTAGTTAGTCAACAATGATAGATATATTCTTTGCTTATGAATGTCCTACTTATCACAATAACAAATGTGATGAGGACATCAGCAGGAGATTCCAGAATGTTTATCACCTGAAGCATCACAGATCGATGACGACGATTAGGAGTCTTTATTTTTGATATATGTTTTGTATTAAGTTGTTTCTATTTAAGTTTTGACGATTGTACCCTTTATCTTTTTTGAGTTTGAGTTGTAGCCCTGAGGGCATTCTTGTCTTTCTTTTTTCTAGTTGCTTGGAGACTTATATATAAGGTCCTCATCTTGTATGAGAAGGATGATGATTACTTAATGAAAATTGAGATTTTCTTTCTCTGAAGCTTGTGAGTTCTTGAGTGTTGAAGTCCCAAGTGTGGGCAAAGAAATACCCACCAGTCGCGGAGGTGCTCTGGGCTCGTGGTTCGACTCTTCCCTCCTTCCCACCGCCTACCTCACCACCCGCCCTCTCCTCAAGCCGCTGGAACCCCATCCCCACTACCGGCCTGCATCACCCCCAACCGAAACCCCCTCTCTTTCCTTAGCCGCCACCCCCTAGGCTTTTCCCACCACCGGCCACCCCTCCTCAAGCCGTCACCACCACCCCTTAGCCTTCCCCATGCCGCCGGCCACCCTAACCCTCTTCCAAGAATTTTGAAATTCAAAATTCAAAGTCCATAATTACTTTCCTAAATTATTCTCCCCCAATTAGGAAGGATTATTTATTTGAATTCAATTCAATATTTGAATTCAAATAGTTCCCTCCCTAATAAATTTTAATTAGGAATCCTCCCTAAAATTAATCAAATCTGAGATTAATTTCAGATTTGATTCCAATCAAAATTTAATTCTCTTGGACCCACATACATTGAACTTAGACACTTTATCCCCTCTTCATGTGGCCGGCCCTTTCCCCTTGCCTTTTTTCTCTCCTATTCAAATCCCAATCTCAATTAAATCCTCCCCTAATCTCCTCCTAATGCCACCGGCCCCCCTTTCCCTTGGCTTCTCTCTCTCTACTTCAATTCCTACCCCATTTGAATTTGAAATTAAATTCAAATTCAATTCCCTCCAAATTCAGTTAATTTGAAATTAATTTCAGATTTCTAAAATTTTCCCTAACCCTAACTTAATCCCTAGCCGCCCCCTCTCTCTCTCCCTACTCGAGAGCCCCACCAACACCCCCTCTTCTCTCTCTATTCACAAGCCGCCGACCACCCATCGTCTCCAAGAATCAAAGAGGCCTTTGTCCATGGATGGCGGATCCCGAGGTTGATTATGGATTCGCGTACGACGAGTATGGCCAAATAGATATTATACAATCTCCTTTCTTTGATCCGGGATTTGGCTTTGACTACACCGTCAAGGAATACGTCGATCGCATCCTCGACACTTTGGCGGACATCATCGACGAACAGCGACCATCTGGATCTTGGCAAATCACTGGACACCCACCCGCGTCCTCTCCTTCTCTGGTGAACTTTCGTTGGGCTATAACCATAGGGGTCTTCTCAGCTTTGGTGGCATCGTTCGGCTTGCTAAGATTCTTTTCCGCTAACCCCTACTAGATGAGCGTGAGTGAGGGAACTTCAAGGTGACTTTTCTATTTGTTATGTGTGGGATTTCTTGTTACAACATTTAAGTTTACCTTTATGGATGAAATTATTTTCAAGTGACTGTTACTCTACATTGTAATCGATTGCCCTTACATTATTGATAGTCTTGAATTCTAAGCATCCAATCTTGTGAAATATTAGTTTATATTACAAGCTTAATTAATTTTTTTATAATCTCTAATGCAATTCCTAATGGTTTCACATCATCTTGGTATCAGAGCATGGCTAGCATGCGCCACATGTGCTAGAAGTCTTCCTAGGAGTTTACCTAACCATTCTTAAGTAGTATTGCACGCATATCATCATTTAATTTAGTTTAATTTACTGTTGTGCTTGCTGCCCACTCATTTCCTGCACTCATCTATTGGACTAGTTTCTTAAGTGTTTAGGTGCTGTCCTCCACCTAACAACCTTCCTAAGTGCCTAGATTACTTAACCCTTTATTGTAGCTTGCTGTCCAAACGATTCCTGCATCATTTAGCGACATTTTAGTGAGTCTAACTTTGCATCTAGGTGCTGTCCACTACTTAGCTTCACTCCTAAGTGCTCCCCAGTGTCTAACCATGGACCCGGAACAAATTCAGCAGGCCCTAGACCTAATTGTAGGACAATTGACAACGGTTACCCAACAAATTAGAGAAACTCAAGGCGAGTTAGCTGACTTTAGACGACAAGCTGGAGACCGTTTAGATCACAGTGAACGGTTAGGAAATCATACAATGTATACTTCGTCTAGACCCTCGTCCCCATACGTTGAAGAACCTCGAGCTGACTACGGACCACCTAAAGATCAACACCGTCAAAACTACAGACCTGCTCAAGAACCTGTAGGGAATGGTCCGATTTGGAGAGATAATGATGCTCAGTTACTCAAAAACCATACGAGTCGATGCCCCGTCCTTCGATGGCACTCTTGATCCACAAGTTTACCTAGATTGGCTTAAGGGAATTGATAGTTACTTCAGGTGGTACAACATTTCGGAGGAAAGAAAAGTGAGATTCACAGAATTGAAGTTGACTGGTAGGGCGAATCAATTTTGGGCCAACCTTGAACATATGTGCGAGACTCGGGGAGAGTACCTTATTATTGATTGGAGGACGATGAAACAAGAACTGAAGCAAAAATATCTTCCCCCTTCCTACTATCCTACGCTTTTAGATCGTTGGAATAGACTGACTCAGGGAAGTAAGCCAGTGAAAGATTACATAGCTGCCTTCGATGATCTTATGATCCGCTGTAGTGGTGAGGAGACCACCACCCCTGCCCAACTTCTCTCTATGTTTAGAGCGGGACTTAGGGAAGATCTTAGGAATGAGCTGTTCGCTAGAGGAGCTACTACACTTGAAGCTGCTTGTAGTCTTGTGTTGGAGCTAGAAGAGTCTAAGAACCACACCTACTCTAGGAACCAAGACTCCTGACCTAACCCTTTTAAGCCTTCATCTAGTCAACCTCAAAACAAGCCCTTTGGATCCATGACTAGCCGTCCCACTGCTGGGCAATTTCAACCCCGTTCTGACTTTAAGAATAAGACCTCTGAACGAGAGTCACCCAAAACCCCTGCGGGAACCAAGTGTTTCAGGTGCCATGGATATAGACACATTGCCTCTCAATGTTCCAGTCCCTATAAGGTGACTATCATCGAAGAAGTTATCGACGAGGAGGATGAACCCAATACGGAACTAGTTCATCACATTGATGACGAAGAGGACTTCTTCTGTGAAGAAGACACTGCCGTAATCCACTGCCTCCAGAAGGTGGATCAACTAGACCTGCAAGTTGTTAGGTGTGCCTTATCACAACCTAAACTGAGTAACGACTGGCATAGGACTTCCATCTTCCACACCTTTACCAAGATCAGTGACAAGAACTGCAAGGTTATCATTGATAGTGGGAGCTGCGTTAACGTTGTTTCATCTGCAATGATTTCTAAACTTCATCTGAAGACGAGCCCGCACCCAAACCCATACAAAGTCGCTTAGATCAACTCGACAGCTCTGGAAGTAAAAGAGAGGAGCCTTATCCCTATTGAGTTTGTGGGATATAAGGAAAAAATTTGGTGTGATATTTTAACCATGGACGTCGACCAAATCATCCTTGGACGCCCCTGGCTTTTCAATAACGATGTTCACATCTACGGGAGATCGAACACCTGTGTGTTTGAGCACGATGGAAAGAAGATTAAGCTTTTACCTTCTCAACCCAAGTCTACTCGGGATGAAGTAAAGCCCAATTCCCTTAAACCCAACACTGGCCTAAATCTGCTAACCGCCAAAGACCTGAGCACTAAACTTGAGTTAGGATCCCCCTTATACGCTTTAGTAGCCAAGGAAATGAGTGATGATCAGGGAGAACCTATCCTCGAAGAGGTGAAACCTCTCCTTGAAACCTTCGTTGACGTCTTCCCTGAAGATTTACCCAACCAACTCCCTCCTTTAAGAGACATCCAGCATGTTATTAACCTAGTACCTGAAGCTTCCTTACCCAACCTACATCATTATTGCATGAACCCTAAGGAGCATGTTGAACTTAAGAAACAGGTAGATGAATTACTTCAACGTGGGTTTATTAAGGAAAGCCTTAGCCCGTGCGCTATCCCGGCTCTATTGACACCCAAGAAAGATGGCTCTTGGAGAATGTGTGTCGACAGTAGAGCAATCAATAAAATCACGGTGAAATACTGTTTCCCCATCCCTCATTTGGATGACATATTAGACATGATGACAGGATCCATCTTATTTTTTAAAATTGATCTCAAGAGTGGCTACCATCAAATTAAGATTCGTCCTTGATGTAGGCAAGGGGGGGGGGGGGGGGGGGGGGGGGGGGGGGTTGACTCATTCTTGGCTTTTGGGCTGATTTGGTTCCTTGGTTTGGGCTTGGCTATTCGGGTGGAGCTGCTATGGTTGGGAGCTGCTATGTTTTCAGCTCATTATTTCTTTTAGTTCTCCTTTTTTAGCTCATTAAGGGGTGTGGGCCTGGTTCTTTCCCCCTCTCTGTGGCCTTTCGGTTCCTGCGCCTGGCTCCTGTCCCGTGGCTGGTTTTTTCTGTTCCCGTAGCTGCCTCTTCATGTCCCCTGTGTGGTCCCTTTGGGTGCTGATCCTGGTGCCGCCTGCTGGCCATCTGTTTTCCCTTTCCTGATTGGATCGACTGGAGGCATTTGGGGCTTTTTGTCTGCCTCTTTTCTCCTCTATATATGTGATGTTTTTTAGCATAAAAAGTGTGAAATGGATAATTTTTGGAGCTAAAACCTGAGGGTTTTTCTTTGATAGCTTGCGAGCTATATTTCCCTTTCTCTTCTCCTCTCTATAGCTTGCGAGCTATATTTCGTCTAGACTTCTTATCTATTTCTTCTCTCCGCAAGTGTCCACCTCAAATGTATCTTTCTCTCAAGCATCTTTAGGTTGCCAATGAGTCTTGTTTTGTTTGTCGTTTAAAAAATTATCTATAAAGGTGTCTTTGTTAAGTTATATTTAGGAAAGTCTTGTTTATGTGGTGTTTTTTATATTATTATTTTTGTTTGAAAAGGAAGATGTATAGTTGTTTTTGCAATCGTAGTTGTCCTCTATTTTGATTGCATCAGTCCTGGAGACGAATGAAAAATGGCATTCAAAACAAAAGATGGACTTTACGAATGGACGGTTATACCTTTTGGCCTGAGTAATGCCTCAAGCACGTTTATGAGAGTCATGACTCAAGTCCTCAGGCCCTTCCTCGGGAAATTCGTGGTAGTTTACTTTGATGACATCCTAATCTATAGTAATTCAGTGGACCCACATTTAAATCATTTGAGTCAAGTCTGTGAGGTTTTGAGGAAGGAACAACTCTATGGAAATCCTAAGAAATATATGTTCCTCACAGATAGCATCACCGTTCTAGGGTTTATAATATCCTCATAAGGAATATCGGTTGATCCTGAGAATGTGCGAGCAATCAACGAGTGGCCTGAACCTAAAACCATCAGGGATGTTAGAAGTTTTCATGGACTGGCCACGTTCTATCGGAGGTTTATTTGGAATTTCAGCATCATTGTGGCCCCCATAATTGACTGTTTTAAGAAGGGAGAATTCCAATGGACCATATCTGCTTCTAAGGCTTTTGAGGAAATAAAGAGGAGGATGGTAGAAGCTCTAGTCATGCGATTACCTGACTTCTCAAAGGTCTTTGAAGTAACCTGCGACGCTTCAGGCATTGGCATTGGTGGAGTCCTATCTCAAGAAGGACACCCTGTCGCCTACTTTAGTGAGAAGTTAAATGATATAAGACAACGATACTCCACTTACGATAAAGTGTTCCATGCTATCATTCAATCGCTTAGACATTGGAGACATTATCTACTCCCATAAGAATTTGTCATTTTTTCTGACCACGAAGCCCTACGATACATAAACTCTCAAAAGAAAATCAATGCACGACATGGTCATTGGGTTGAATTTCTTCAGGAATACACCTACACGATCAGATATAAGGCAGGATCTGAGAATAAGGCTGTAGACGCCCTAAGTCGTCGGATAATGATGACTAGGGAGATGAGGGCAGAAGTAATTGAATTTGAACAAATTAAAGAAGACTACCTGGATTGCCCTGACTTTAAAGAGACGTACGCCTTATTAACTACTGGAAATGCGCGTATCGTTGGCGATTTTCTTCTGGAAGATGGTTACTTATTTAAGTCACACAAATTCTGTATCCCCAACACTTCTCTTAGAGAATTTCTCGTTTGGGAATTACACGCTGGAGGTTTAGCTGGGCACTTTAGGCAAACCAAAACCATCGCCGCGATAGTAGATTTTTCTGGCCAAGTCTTAAGCGCGATGTTAGCAAATTAGTGAAAAGGTGTCACGTTTGTCAATTAGCTAAGCAGCGAAAGAAAAACACTAGACTTTACACGCCCCTCCCTGTTCCCCATTGCCCTTGGCAGGACGTTAGCATGGACTTTGTCTTAGGTCTGCCCAAGACTGTTAGGAAGCACGATTCTGTGTGTGTAGTCGTTGACCGTTTCTCTAAGATGGCTCATTTCCTCCCGTGTCCTAAAACATTCGACGCTTCCAGGATTGCCAAGCTTTATTTTGATGAAATTGTTAGGCTCCACGGGCTGCCCAAGACCATAGTGTCAGATCGAGATGTTAAGTTCATAGGAAATCTACTTAGGATCTTGGTAGGAGAGAGCATTCGGGATTGGGATTCTAAACTCCTGATAGCTGAATTTGCCTATAACAACTCTGTCAATAGAAACACTGGTCTAAGTCCTGCTGAAATTGTGTACGGATACCAACCAAAACAGCCCATAGATTTGATCCCTATGAATCCTAAGGTTAGGATGTCTGAGTCTGCATCTACATTTGCATCTCATTTATAGGAATTGTATAAAGAAATTTATAAAAAAATTGAACAAAGCAATGCTAATTATAAACTCAATGCGGATCTCAAGAGAAGATTCAAGGAATTTAAGGTTGGAGATTCTGTAATGGTTCGAATTCGTCCGGAGCGATTCCCAAAAGGGATCGTTAAGAAGTTACATGCTAGAAGTGCAGGACCTTTCAAAATAATTTCAAAAATAAACGATAATGCTTATGTGCTAGACCTACCTAAAGGTCTTCACATTAATCTTACATTTAACATTGAAGATCTTGTAACCTTTGAGGGACCAGAGTTTAACCCCACTAATCAACTAAATCATGAGCCTTGTGAGACCACACCTGGTGAGAACCCTAGCCTACATCCACTCCGAAATATTCCTACTTCACCTAATGCGGAAAAGATCGAAGCAATACTTAGCGATGAAATTATTTCCACCAAAGGTGGGGGGTGCCGAAGGTATTTAGTTCAATGGAAAGGGAAATTGGAGACCGAGAATACGTGGATTGATCGCATTGAGCTTCAGAGATTGGATCCTGACCTTCTAGAGCTATATGAGAGCACTCTTGACGCTTACTCGACAGGGTCGAGTAATCTCCCACTCGTGGAGAATGATGAGAACATCAACAGGAGATTCTAGAATGTTTATCACCGAAGCATCGCAGATCGACGACGACGATTATGAGTCTTTATTTTTTATATATGTTTTGTATTAAGTTGTTTCTATTTAAGTTTTGACGATTATACCCTTTATTTTTTTTGTGTTTGAGTTGTAGCCCTGAGGGCATTCTTGTCTTTCTTGTTTCTAGTTGCTTGGAGGCCTATATATAAGGTCCTCATCTTGTATGAGAAGGATGATGATTACTTAATGAAAATTGAGATTTTCTTTCTCTGGAGCTTGTGAGTTCTTGAGTGTTGAAGTCCCAAGTAGGGGTGTCAATTTCTGACCCGACCCGAAAACCCGACCCGAACCCGACCCGAAAAATTCGGGTTTGGGTCAACCCGTGAAACAAACGGGTCGGGTTCGGGTCTAATTTCTTGACCCGTTTAAATTTCGGGTCGGGTTCGGGTCAACCCGCCAACCCGACTACGACCCGGCTAACCCGTAAATTCAATAATTAATACTTCGAGTCGAGACGAGAAGCAGCTGTTCGAGACTTCGAGTCTTCGCCTGTGGCCCTCTTCCGTCTTATTCTGTTTTAGGGTTTGCACTTTGCACTCCTCACGATCTCTAGGCCTTCAGGAGCACTCGATCGGGAGTTCTCTTGCTATCTTCTGCTAGCGATTGCGAGTATCGACCTCTCCAAACTTGTGCTTCCCCTGACTTCTGAATTTCTCCTCGAATCCTCCTCCTTTCTGGCTTTCTCGTTCGTGACGGTCGATATCCGTATTCGGTAATATCTTCAAAGCTTCAATAACTCTTGAGTCTTGACCTCTCATCTCTTATTGTTTTGGACTATTGGTGAGACGAGCAGACGCTGTTTTTGATTTCTATTTAGGTTTTTTATGGAATATTTGTTCTTTATTTTTGAGTTTTGACTCTCGGCGTTTGAGCGTTTTTGATTTGGTGATTCTGTGATTTCTGAAATCTGCATATGGAGGATTAGCTGATTAGGGTTTTCTTATAAATTTATAATGACAGAGAGCCCGTGATTGATTGAAATGTTGATTAGGGTTTCTTTGTGAACTTGAGATCAGGAAGTTTATGTTATGCCAGTTATGGTTCTGATGAAAATTGACCGCCAAAGCATCACTGAGTTGTTTGTTGCTATCTTCTATATTGGATATTTTTAGCGGTGCTTGCCGGCTTGCTGTTGCAGACTGCCTGACTTAGTGTCTTAGATAGTTAGACTCTGAGTGTTGCACTATCTGTTATTTAGTGTTTAAGAATAATGTCTGTTATTTAGTGTTGGTTGTGTTGCACACTTGCACACTTACACTCATGCACTGTTGGTCTGTTGCTGACTTGCTGTTAAACTGAAACATTTCACTACTTCAACTATTTTTATAATGATTATTTATTTAGTTTATACAACATAAATTTAAATTCATAAGCCAATATTTCACTATGTTGACTTGCTGTGATGATTTAAAGCTTTATGCTCACAGCTCACTTGCTGATTTTTTTAGAGAATGGGTTTTGCCGTTTTGGGTTAAGGGTTATACAAATAATTAAATAATTATATTTTTTTCCCATTAATTTCACTTCTTTATGCAATCCTGTTATGTATTATGGAGTTGTAATGTGGATTTATACAAATTTTTGTTTAGATGGAGGATTCAAATACATTTGTTGGGAGTAATCCTTCTGATCATAATGAGCACGCTCCTACTGATAATGAACAGGAATATGATAGTGGTGAACTTAATAATGGTAGTGGAACAGCTCAAAAAAAGAAAAGGAGATTAACTTCTAATGTGTGGGGACATTTCGAAATGTTGCCCCTTGCGAAGGATGGCAAACAACGTTGCAAATGTAAGAAATGTGGGGCTACATATTTATCTGATAGTAAAAATGGTACAGGAAATTTGAGACGTCACTTGCAAAATTGTAAGAAAAGAAACTCTCAAGATATAGGGCAACTTATTCTTCAAAGCAACTCAAGTGCATCTATTTCTGTGGTTGAAAATAAGTTTGATAATCAAGAATTTCGCAGCTTATTTACTGCATGTATTGTTATGCATGATTTGCCATTCCAATGTGTGGAATGGGCTGGTCTTAGATCATTACTTCGTTATTTACGTCCTGATTTGCACCTTATTTCTAGAAATACAGCACGAAATGATTGCATGAAAATGTTTGCTAAGGAAAAAGTTCAAATACAATCTCTGCTATGTAGTTGTAAAGGTAGAGTTTCCTTAACTTCAGATTTGTGGACTTCTATCAACACAGATGGATTTATTTGCTTGACTGCACATTTTATTGACAATAATTGGAGGTTACAGAAAAAAGTTATACATTTTGGTTTCATGCCACCCCCCCATGATGGGTTAGCATTGTTTGAGAAACTCCAACAATTTCTGATTGAATGGAAACTTGATAGCAAGCTCTTCAGCATCACTTTAGATAATGCATCTGCAAATAATGTTTCTGTTGATTTTCTTCGAAACCATTTGAATCTGAAAAATGGTCTTCTATGCAATGGTGAATATTTTCATATGAGATGTTGTGCACATATAGTGAATCTTATTGTTCAGGAAGGTTTGAAAGAAATTGATTTATCTGTTCAGAAGGTGCGGGAGAGCATTAAGTATGTAAAGGGCTCTCAATTAAGAAAGCAAAAGTTTCTTGACTGTGTGAGGCAAAGTTATCTTGAAAGTAACAGAGGTCTTAGACAAGACGTCCCAACTAGATGGAATTCTACTTTTGTTATGTTGGACAGCGCAATTTATTTCAGACGTGCTTTCATGCATTTGGAATTGAGCGACTCCAATTACAAGTGTTGTCCTTCAACATCTGAGTGGGAAAAATTGGTGAATATATGCAAGTTTTTAGCACCGTTCTATGAAATCACTTGTCTCTTCTCTGGTTCTAGGTATCCTACTGCAAATCTTTATTTTCCATGTGTGTCAACTGCATATGCCACATTGAAGAATGAAATGTCTGGTGGGGTTGACTATATAAGAAGAATGACAGTTGGCATGATTGCGAAATTTGAAAAGTATTGGTCAGACTTCAGTGCACTCTTGGCCATTGCTGTAATTCTTGACCCTAGATATAAATTTAACTTTGTTGAATGGTGTTACAAGAAATTGTATGTGGGTAATTATGTTGTTGAGCTTGAAAAGGTCAAGGAGAAGTTGGAATCACTATTTGCAAACTACGCAACAACAAATGAGCAAACCACTACTTCTGAATCTCAAACATCCCATTCTTCACAAAGGACCCCTTCAACTACTCAATCAACAACAATCATTAAATCACATTTCCTTCAGGTTCTACTTTTCCAATTTGCATTTCACAATTCCTTCTGCTCTCTTTCAACTACTTAAGCATTGATCATTTCATTCATTTGCACAGGATTATGACAGTTTCGAAGTAGAAGTAACAATGCCAAGAAATAGAAAGTCGGAACTTGAAGTATACTTAGACGAACCAAAGTTGGATAGGAATAGTGAGTTAGATATTTTACAATTTTGGAAACTTAATCAGTACAGATTTCCTCAGGTTTCAAGCATGGCTCGTGATGTTTTGTGCATTCCAATCTCTACCGTGGCATCCGAAAGTGCTTTTAGCAATAGTGGTAGAATTCTTGATCAATATCGAAGTGCTTTGAAACATGATATTGTGGAAGCATTGATATGCACTAAAGATTGATTATACAGTGACCAAGGTAATAAATTAATATTACTATATATTAATTTGATATGCAACTAACTCAACAACAAATTAATATTGGTGCATTTGTCATAGATACAAAAGACCCAGAGCTTGATGCGGTGACCGATGACATAATGGGTATAGATTTTGACGGAAATCAACTTGGAGATGTTAATGACTCAGTGAACATAGCATCTTAAAGTTTAGAGACATTATTCATTTGTGTTAACTGTTAAACATATGATGGACTGATGGGTTGCTGTTTCATATGGTGGACTAATGTTTTATTCTATTTTGTTGAGATTTATGTCTTCTTTACTTAGTTTATTGCTTACTTATGCCTTCTTTAATACTGGTGGAGGAGTTCTGGATCTGTTGGTGGTTTAATGGATATTTGGGCTCTAGTTTTTGCCTGTAATACAGCATTTAGGCTGTTGAGAATTGAGATTGCTGCTATTGAGGTTGTGATGTTGTGTGAGACTGTGAGTTCTATTTTTCTGTTATTGATTTTCTGTTGCTGTAGAGTGCAAACTGAAGTGCTGTTTGGGCAGTTGGGCAGTTGGCTGAAGTGGTTGGCTATTTTCCTTTTTTTCTTTGGTTCTGTTGGTTGGCTTTTTTTTGTTGTGCTGAGTTGGTGTTTGCTTGGTGTTTTGGCCTTTTCGATGTATCTATAACCTGTTCTGGGTTGTATTTTACTTGTTGGTGGCCTAGGTGTTATTGCGGTTTCTTGCATCAATCTTGTGGCTTGGGTTTACCTTCTGCTTATTTTTCTTTGCTCTCTGGTTATGTTGGCTGGCTCTGTTTGGTCGTGCAGCCAGTGTTGGTGACTCTCTGGTTATACAGTATTTGAATTTGGGTTCTTGGTGGATCACTGGAGCTGTTGCCTAATGGTTGGCAGTTGGCACTTCCCTAATTGCCTGGTTGGTCTTGTCTTCTGTAATTCTGTTGATGGATTTAATATGGCGAATTGGCGATGATGAAGAACCTAGTGGTAATAGAAAAGTGGCAATACATAAATATAAATGTTATGCAACCAGTTTACAAATTGAGGAAATGGGATTAGTTTGGTATGAGCAGATACTATTTCAGTGAATGGATACTAAAATTATGAAATCCTTATTCCCAATTTGTAATCTTGGAGGGCATATTTTTTGAAATTGTTGCAGACTTGCAAATGATGATTCTTCAATTTTCACTAGGTTCATTCTGAGCCTAAGGCCCTGAGGCCTGAGCGGCTGAGCCGGTGAGAGCCCTAAAGCATTGACTTTCAGGTTGTGGCTTTTAATTCTTTTTTGTTGCAATTTCATTGATTCTGTAGAGCATTCTGCTGAGAGCTTGAGAGTTGATTGTTGAGATGTTCAAATTTGTAAATTGTAAATTGTGATTATGATTATTTTGAAAGTTGTAAATTGTGATTATCTGGAAAGTTGTAAATTGTGATTGTGAAAGTTGTAAATTTGTAAATTGTAACTTGTAATGTATTATAGAAATTAGAAAATTTGTGTATTTACAATTTTATTCATTTATTGTTGTATTGTTTAATTGCATTTTAAATTTTAGAATTTATACAATTTTTTTTTAATTTTAAAAAATTACCAAAAATTATAAAGGTCGGGTCGGCGGGTCGGGTCGACCCGACCCGGGTTTAGCTCGGGTCGGGTCCGGGTTCAGGAAGTAGACCCGTTTAGCTAAACGGGTCGGGTTCGGGTTGACCCGTTTAGCTCCGGGTCAGTTCGGGTTCGACCCGAACCCGACCCGTCAACCCGAATTGACACCCCTAGTCCCAAGTGTGGGCAAAGAAATACCCAACAGTCGCGGAGGTGCTCCGGGCTCGTGGTTCGACTCTTCCCTCCTTCCCACCGCCGACCTCACCACCCGCCCTCTCCTCAAGCCACCGGCCCTAGCCGCCAGAACCCCATCCCCACTACCGGCTTGCATCACCCCCAACTGAAACCCCCTCCCTTTTCTTAACCGCCGCCCCCCCGGGCTTTTCCCACCACCGGCCGCCCCTCCTTAAGCTGTCACCACCACCCCTTAGCCTTGCCCATGCCGCCGGCCACCCCAACCCTCTTCCAAGAATTTTGAAATTCAAAATTCAAAGTCCATAATTACTTTTCTAAAATAATCTCCTCCAATTAGGAAGGATTATTTATTTGAATTCAATTCAATATTTGAATTCAAATAGTTCCCTCCCTAATAAATTTCAATTAGGAATCCTTCCTAAAATTAATCAGAGATTAATTTCAGATTTAATTCCAATCAAAATTTAATTTCCTTGGGCCCACATACATTGAACCTAGACACCCTATCCCCTCTTCATGTGGCCGGCCCCTTCCCCTTGCCTTTTCTCTCTCCTATTCAAATCCCAATCTCAATTAAATCCTCCCCTAATCTCCTCCTAATGCCGTCGGCCCCCCCTTTCCCTTGGCTTCTCTCTCTCTACTTCAATTCCTACCCCATTTGAATTTGAAATTAAATTCAAATTCAATTCCCTTCAAATTCACTTAATCTGAAATTAATTTCAGATTTCTAAAATTTTCCCTAACTTAATCCCTAGCCCCCCTTCTCTCTCTCCCTACCCGAGAGCCCCACCACCACCCCCTCTCTTCTCTCTCTATTCACAAGCCGCCAACCACCCATCGTCTCCAAGAATCAAAGAGGCCTTTGTCCATGGATGGCGGATCCCGAGGTTGATCATGGATTCGCGTACGATGAGTATGGCCAAATAGATATTATACAATCTCCTTTCTTTGATCCGGGATTTGGCTTTGACTACACCGTCGAGAAATACGTCGATCGCATCCTCGACATTTTGGCAGACATCATCGACGAACAACGACCACCTGGATCTTGGTAAATCACTGGACACCCCCCACCCACGTCCTCTCCTTCTCCGGTGAACTTTTTCGTTGGGCTACAACCATAGGGGTTTCCTCAGCTTTGGTGGCATCGTTCGGCTTGCTAAGATTCTTTTCCACTAACCTCTACTAGATGAGCATGAGTGAGGGAACTTTAAGGTGACTTTTCTATTTATTATGTGTGAGATTTCTTGTTACAGCATTTAAGTTTACCTTTATGGATGAAATTATTTTCAAGTGACTGTTACTCTACATTGTAATCGATTGCTCTTACATTATTGATAGTCTTAAATTCTAAGTATCCAATCTTGTGAAACATTAGTTTATATTACAAGCTTAATCAATTTCTTTATAATCTCTAATGCAATTCCTAATGGTTTCACATCAAAATGTTTGTTGCTTCATTCGGTGTAGCCAACTAAAAATAAGATGATGATGATTGCGCTGTAGCCGGCTTTACACTCTCATAGAAGCCATTATTTAATATCTGTGTACACCATCACCCTTGTCATTTCTCATCTTTGTGTTTTCATTTGATGCATGTGGGGACCTAACATGATGCCTTCTACATTATCATCTGCCATTTTGATTGGCTAAAGGATATTTTTTATTAAAATTTCTCCAATAGTATGGAGGTTATTTCTATAACTAGGCCTGATTATGTGATTAATTTCTCTTTATTGTATATTTTCATATTCCATCTTTGATAGTATAAAACTCTCACACTATTATGATTTGCGAAAATGTCTTTTAACATGCAATAGTTTGTTTTAATTTGTGGGGAGCCAACAGCCCACATCAGTAGATGGGCAATTACAACAACTGGTGATTGTTCTCCTATAAGGATTGCACTGTCATCTATTTGGATGTCCATTACCTTTTAGTTTGTCTTTATTATCAATAAAAATAGTCTTCCTAGCCTTTTTTACATTCTGAATGGAAAATAAGTGGAAAATATAACTCTGCCATTTAAAGTTTTCAATCAACATTGTTTTATCATTGACCACACGAAAGGTGCTACTTGGGTGGCAGCAATGAAGACGTTTTTGGGGCTGCAAATAATTGAGTGACCTTAAAACAGGCTTATCATGTTTTCCTAGCGGAATGGAGAACACCAATAGTCTTTGGTTGTTCCAGCGTGTGCTCCTTATTAGGAAATTTGTTTACAAAAATTTATCTTTTTTATCTTTCTTTGAGCCTTTTTGTCTTGCAATCAATTGTTTTGTGAGCCGTTCGTCCCTAAATGCTCCATTATGGAGATGAGTTGATTCTTATAAAAATGATGAAACATTCTTGGCAGTTTCAATTGGATATTTTAAAGAGGTGACAAGCCTTCTCTCAATTGTTTCTGCAAATCTGTCAGGTAAAACTTTGATTTGTCATTACCAATGGTTTTATGAAGTTGATGCCTATGAAGGTGTATTTAGATTAGTGATCCGAGTTGATTACAGCCACTACTATTGGTTCCCTACCGATTGCGCATGTCATCTTCGGTTTGGACGGGCTGGCTTAGTTGTGTCCATCATTCACTTTAATTTCAATAATGGGAGTCTTTAATCTGCACCTTTGGTTGTTGATAAATAAAAAAATAAAGACCAAAATAATCATCTATAGATCAATAAATATGACTAATTTTTTCTTCATATGTTTGGATGTTTCATAGGATTTTGATTATCAAGATGTTTTCCAACATCGTCTTTGTTCATTGTTGACTATTGTCTTGCTCATGGTAATAGCAACTTCGAACATGCTCTTTGTTGCATCCAACTTAAAATTATTACACCACTAATTGTGCACACTGTTGACAACTATCCAACTCATGGAAATAGCATATTGGATGCACCCCCGCCATAGTTAACCATTCAAAATTGAGTTATTTGTTGCATTTTTTATTGGTGGCTGTCCTTTTGGTGACGATGACAACTTCAGAAGTTCACTAGTTGCAATTACAGGTCAAAATCAAGACATTTATTGTTAATGAATGTTCTATTTATCGCAATAGTTGACGTCAGATGAGACACTTGTTTCTCACAATTGAAGATAAGCTATCGTTTAAGACCGAAACAAGCGATATTACAACCGACATTGACACTATCTAGAGACACTGCTATTCACATTTTACAGGAGGAATGCTGTTGGCCTTGCCCTGCTTTTTTTTTTTGGCTTTTACATGTGTTTGTGGTGACCAACTTACGTGCATTTGGCATCGCTGTATCTGATTCTAACTACCTAGGTGGCAACTTGCTTTGAAGTCTCTCCAAGTACTTGGATATGTATTGCTTGTGTATAGATTTCAACATTTAGATTGCAATTGTGCCATACCTCTTAATTTTTTTGCCATATGAAGATTTTCCTTCTAATAATTCTTCTATCTTTTCGCTGCGCATTTGGATTTTTTTGAGCTTAGATAGCATTAAATTCTCGCACTCTAGCATGAGGATATCTCTTTTGGAACACAACAAAACTCAGAACGTGCATTGCATTTGTTGAATGCTGACCAGAGCTCAGCGTTTCTACTGGAAATTTCAGGCAGAAGCTGTACTTCCTTCTTTGTTCCCAGAATCTAGTATGTTCTTTGCTTCAAAGGCCCAGTATACCATCATAAGCAATTTACCTGGCCTTGTTGTCTTGCGTATCTGCTGCATGCTTGCTGCTTTAAGCTGTTAGAAAACTGCAACTTTTCTCCTTAATCATGGATCATTACACTATTTAGCAGGAACCTAATTTTACTATTTTATGCCATACGCTTGTATTGTAATCCATCACAGTAGCGCCAAATATTAACTTGTATATGATACATATGCACCTGTCTATTAATTTCTCTTAAAATAGATATCGTATGGTATTTAGTTCCTATTTTTTCCTTTATGTTAAGGTCCCATTCTGCCCAATGGTTGGGTCAGAGGTTTATTCATCAGAGGTGAAGAAGACTGAAGTGCTCATGGAAAATTTTAGGAGAGCTATAGGCTTGCGTATAAAGGAGAACAAGGAGGTTTACGAAGGAGAGGTTGGTTTTCATTTTTTTTATTTCTTGGGTGTTTTTTTTGTACATTCTACAATTTTTTTGTATTCTAATGGAGACCAACTTTATGTTTGTTAAATTGGTACTTTTTTGGTTAAATTAATGGTTTCCAACTTTTTTTTTTATGTGATTTTGGATTCATCGGTTGTCTCCCTCTTACAGGTGACTGAGCTCTCTCCGGAAGAAACTGAGAGTACAACAGGAGGCTATGGAAAAAGTATTAGTCACATCATCATTGGGCTAAAAACTGTCAAAGGAACCAAACAGCTGAAATTGGATCCCACCATTTATGATGCTCTGATAAAAGAAAAGGTAATTTATGGTATTTAGTTTGAAAAAGTTATTGTTAACCAGAAATTTTTCCATGACGTCCTCCCTCCAAACAAATTATTCTTGACTAGAATTTTTGCATAATCTCCCTCAGAAATCCTCGATTAATATTCTTCTGGTGTGGCAGCAAGCAGTGCTTTTGATTGCTGCCATGCTGAGGCAGTAACTGGGAAAGCTCATGTCACTTGGTAGCCGGTATAGCTTACCGGTTTGTTGTGTTGAATGGGGTGGGTTGGAAAGCTTTGTCAAATTAAATCTAATTTCACGTCTTACATCTTTGAGCAGTAAAAAACAATCATGTTTTCCTTTATTGCCTTATGTTTTCGTTTTATCCTTGTCTTGTGTATTTATCATCTTGATTTACACTTATAAGTAGCATCCTTTCATTACAATATTGTTTTGTTCTTTAGTCTCTGTTGTTTCATCTCATTTGATTCATATTAGGATGATTTACACTTCCATTGAGTGGACACTAACAATTTGTATGTGATAATTTAACTCCATTCTCCTTTAAATAAGTCATCATATGTTCATTATTTGTGTTTTTCTATCAGTCCATTTTTCAGTTTTTCAAAAATTATGCTGCCTTTAAATATTTTAATCAACTACAACATGATGCTCCCAATGCTTGGGAGTCATTTAACACTGCAGGATTTCCTTTTTTTATGTGAAGTCTTTGGGCTGATGTGCATGATTTCATACTCGAATTGATATGAACTTTGGGGGTAGATTGCAATCTCAAAAGCATGGATGATTTTGGCGTTTTACACTTTTTGATTGCTAATGGGAACTACAGGTTGCTGTAGGTGATGTAATATACATTGAAGCAAATAGTGGTGCTGTCAAGCGAGTAGGTAGGTGTGATGCATTTGCTACAGAATTTGATCTCGAAGCTGAAGAATATGTTCCGATTCCCAAAGGAGAAGTGCACAAGAAAAAGGAAATTGTGCAGGTAGAAGATTTCTCATTGCTATTAATTGACTGGTATTAAACAGATTAGTTTTCTGCTGTAATATATGTAACTCTTCTCTGAATTATTTATGCTTTGACAAAGGATTGCTGAGGGCACCATCTTTATATGTATGCGTGCCAACTTTAATATATATGATTTCCTATTACATGGATGTTATTCATAGTTCATTCACGTCTACTTAACAAGCTATAAAAATGCATTTACTTCAATTGTAAGTTGTTTTTTTCACTTTCATATGTTACCCAACATCCATATTTCCAATAGACATCTTTAAGATTTAGTTTTTCTGTAGTACTTTTTGATTTGCATTTCCTATTATCATATACATTTCTGTCTCCTGTGACTACTTTTCCTGGTTTCCTCTATTTTAATTGACCTAAGTTTTCGCCATAGTGCTTGGGTGAACGTCATAGTTGTTCATATCATGCTGTATTTGAAAGCTAGCTGCCAATAATGTGCTTTTTTACACATTTGTTTTAGCGTAGCATAACATACATTAATGCTTATAACTGTTATTCATGAAACTAAAGTTGAGTGGCATTATTAAGTTATGTTTGATTTGGCAATCTAGTTATTGACACTCAAAAAAGTTGGTTTTGGTATTATTATTGTTGTAAACTTATGTTTTTCAGTTTGAATTACATTGCATCTCTTGCTGACCATGCTTTGTTTATTTTTATAATATATGCATGCAGTGCTAACCTTTTTATTAGTAGTTTTTTGAGTGAAAATTGCGTGATCGAGATAACGGGTTATTGAAATATCATAAGTAGTTGTAGATTGAGCAAATAATTCCCAATCATCATATGATTACATTAAGGATCATTAGTATATTGTGTGCTTTTGTGTTGGTTATGTAGCTTTTTACAAAGGTTATTTTTGTGTATGCTATTTGCAAATAATGGTTCTTATAGGTGAAAACTCTATTGTGATAAGTAAAAAAGTTAGAACAAGCGGCAAAAAATGTTGATATGGAGGGTTTGGAATGCATCGGGTTTGTTGTGTGATAGAAAAGTCCCCATCAAACTTAAGGGAAAATTCTATTAGATGGTGGTGAGACCTGCAATGCTTTATGGTGCCGAATGTTGGCCATCAAAAGAGAAGTATAATGCTAAGTTAAGTGTTGCAGAGATGAGGATGCTCAGGTGGATGAGTGGCTTTACCCTTAGAGATAGGATACGAAATGAGCATATACATGAAAAGGTTGGAGTAGCTCCAGTGGAAGATAAGATTAGAGAGGGTTGCCTTAGATGATTTGGTCACATAAAACGGCGGCCTTCCGATGACCCAGTTAGGAAAGTAGAGGTATTAGATTTGACTTAGGTTAAGAAAGGTAGAGGTAGACCTAAAAAGACTTGGTTAGAAAATATTAGAAATGATCTTTCTTTATTAGATTTAAACGAGAATTTGACTTTTAACAGGACAATGGCGAAAAAGGATTCATGTAGCTGATCAAGCCTATTGGAAGAACAATAATATATAGATATGATATGTTTAGATATCTTGTTGTGAATTCAATATTGTTTGATCAATCCTATTGCGTGATAAAAATGAGCATATATATATTTGGAATGAAGGTTGAATGTCTAATATAGAGAAGTGCTTTAAGAGAATTCCTATTTTTCAATTTGAATTACATTCCATTTTTTGCTGACCATGCTTTGTTCATTTTTATGCTATATGCATGTAGTACTAGCATTTTATTAGTAGTTTTCTTAGGTGAAAATTGAGTGACTGAGATAATGGGTTATTGATAATTAGTTGTGGATTGAACAAATATTTCACAATCATCATATGATTACATCAAGGATCGTTATCATATTTGTGTTCTTTTGTGTTGGCTATGTAAATTTTTACAAAGATTATTTGAAGTGAGATTTTGTTGTGTATGCTATTTCAAATAACACATCTTATAGATGAGAACTCTATTATAATACGTAAAAAGTAAGAATAATCTGGAAAAAAATGTTTAAGGTGAGAGGCTTATTGTTTGTAAAACAAAGATCGAGGGCATGATATATAATTTTAGTGGTTGTGAATTCAATGATGTTCAATCAATACTATTGGAAGAACAATTATATATAGCTATGATATGTTTAGATAACTTAGATCTATTAATAAGAGAATAGTGATATAAATGAGCATATATTTTTTTGGAATGAAGGTTGAGTGTCTAATATAGAGAACTGCTTTAGGAGTACTACATGATAAAGACTATCATTGGAAGGCTAATTATAAATTTTATAAGACAACAAACTCGGTCAAGGCCCAAGGGTGGGATGACAATGGTTTGATTGTGTTATGTAGACTTGAGTGGTAAGCAATAAAAAACCATTGATAGCCAACTTGAGTGAGACAAAAATGAGAATGCTAACATGGATTTGTTAAGTAAGATCAAATGGTTAATATTGAAAGTGCTTTATGAGTACTATGTGGTAAAAGACGATATCATGGAGAAATATGGTAAATGTTATAAAACAAGAAGTTGACTCAAGAATGAGATGACAATGCTTAGATTATTTTATATGGATTTGAGTGTTGAACGATTAAAAATGTAGCTTGCAGTTAGGTTGAGTGAGACAAAAATGCGAGTGTGTGATACAACTTGGAAGATAGATTAAGAGATGATCATATTAGAAAGACGGTGAGAGCATCATCTATCTAATTGATTATTAGTGGTTAAAAGATGCATACCAATATGATAGGAAAATATAATTAATGTGGGATGATTAAGAAGGAAATAGGTAGACTTGTAACAACAATGTTAGAATTTGTGCAAAAATTTATATAAAATGCAGTAAACTCCTTGTTTCACGCTCAATTGGAAAGAATGAGGATCCATGGAGGCCACCCAGGGCTAATGTTGATTTGACCAATCAAATATGAAGTATTTTATGTCTTCTTTCGCTTCTACTTGTTTGGGATGGCATAACGCTTTTACATGATCTGATTCTTTGATTGCAAATATTCCCAAAGTAATCTTGTTTATTGCCCCTTCCCTTTTTTCATCTAAAATATGGCCTTTGACATATTCTTCTAGCATGTTATCTGTGCTGTCTTTCATCTTTTTTTGTGGCTCATTGCTGGTCTACCATTTTAATTCAACTAAAACAGAATTGGACATGGAATATTTGTACCTTCTATTTTATGTTTGGAGAAACAGGCTCATGAAGTATTCTTTTTTAATTAGGATGTTACACTACATGATCTTGATGCTGCTAATGCTCGCCCACAAGGAGGGCAGGACATACTGTCTCTTATGGGGCAGATGATGAAACCTAGGAAAACTGAGATCACAGACAAATTACGACAGGAAATTAACAAGGTTTGTCTTCTTTGTTAAAATGTCTTCTAGACTTGTTATCTTCATGCATGCCTTTTCAATTGTGGATATATATTTACTCTAACATTGCTAAGATTACATTTTCTCAAAGCATTATAAAATTATACCAACCGCATGATGGTGAATTGGTATATTAAATCTTTGCTTTTATGAAATGCACAGGTGGTTAATAGGTATATTGATGAAGGCATTGCGGAGCTTGTACCTGGGGTATTATTCATTGATGAGGTAAGTTGTCATGCCAATTTGTGTATTTTGTTCGTGGCAGATGGCTAACCTCTTATATTGCAAATCATATTTGCAGGTTCACTTGCTTGACATGGAATGCTTTTCTTACCTCAATCGTGCTTTGGAGAGCTCAATATCACCAATTGTCATATTTGCTACCAATAGAGGAATATGCAACGTAAGGTATACATAAAAACATTAAAATTTGGCTGAGTGCACTTCTGTTCAACTTGTTCTAATTATGAAGCGCATGTTATATTTAAGACTCTCTTTAATGGTAGTTAATCATTTGTTTTTAGTGAACTTAGTTTTCTTTTTTAAGGCATCAGCTGGTTGTGTAATTTTTCATGGAGTGAATTTCCAAAGAGCGATATTTAAATGCCATATAAAATTTAAGCACAAACATCTGCAACATGCTAACAACTCTAGAATAAAAACCATTCCTTGAACTGATGCTTTTAAAGGAATAGATTTTAGTCTAACCTAGTTTTACTTTCATTGCTTTGATTTTTAAATTTTAACTAAATAGCTAAAATCATTAGTTTAATCTTTTGGTAACCAAAGTTTAGCAAACAGAATTTAGGCTACTAAATCTAGCCTCGGTGAAGAACTAAAATAAGGTAAACTATATTATGGTTGCAAAAAAATTGCACCGTAAGCTGTCTTTTTCACTTCAAGGAGCCATCTTAATATTTTGTTCTCAACTTCCTTTCAAAATTGTGCAATTTTGTTATAGCGTCATAGTTATTTGTGGGGTTCACTTACGCTTATGCATATCCGTATGCTTTTCTGTACTTTTTTTTTTACTCCAGAGGAACAGATATGACTAGTCCACATGGCATACCAGTGGACCTACTTGATCGGCTTGTGATTATACGCACAGAAACTTATGGTCCTACTGAGATGATTCAGGTTTTTAACTTTGGTTTTAACCATCTTACCCCTCTTTAAATGAATCAAATATTTTCACAAACAGAACTTTCCTGTAACCAATTGTTGGCGTTGTTTTAGATTTTGGCCATTCGTGCTCAAGTTGAAGAGCTGGCTATTGATGAAGAGAGCTTAGCCTATCTTGGAGAGATAGGACAGCATGCATCATTAAGGTTTGTTGATGTCTTCTATTGTGCGCTTTCTAATTAGTTTAATTCAATTTTTTGTTTAATGACTGATGTTTGATCTTATCTCCGTATGGAATATCCTAACTGGTTAATGTAGGCAAATTCATCTTTGGCTGCTGCATTTCTAACTTGCCCATGCCTTCATAACTTACACATGTTAATTAAGTGGTCATTTGTCATGATAGCGAACATAATTAACCACTATTTTTATAAGCTAATGTCTTTTCCAATGTGCTGCTTTGTGTTCATAATTCAAATTTCTGCCGCCTAATTTGTGTGTTGTGCATTTTGTTGTAATTTGCAAGTAGCACATACAAATCATGTTTATGCTCTCACACGCATCTGCATTTTTAGCGTTTTATATTTATTGAGGTATATTTTCTGAAGAAAGCTCTATTATGTCAGTTCATACCTTACCCCACCTTCACCTTCAGAAATTTTTTCTGTTAGTTATTGATTAAAAAATTAGTATATTTAGAAAGAAGCACACTGATTCATGAGCTTGAAAGCTCGTATAAAACTTCAATGGTGGAATTCTTTGCGATAAATATTAAGATCTTTTATGATTTGAAAATAATTTATATTGCATTGAAGCTAGAGTTATAATTGTTGGATTTTTGTTACATATTATTTAGTGTTTTTCTTGTTTCAAGATAATGGGGAAAGAATGAACATAAATGTGTGTCACACACAACTAAACAATGGCTATAGCAGTTACGTAGGACTGAGGAATGTACGATTATAACCTCCAATATTTGTCAAACTGGGTTTTTCTTGCTAGGGAGGCACATTGTTGTTGTAGAAAAGGAGGCATACTTGTCAGAATTCATATTTTCTCCTAGCTCTTAATGAACGATCCACTGAGGTGGCAAACACTTAAACTGGGGAATCCTTCACATATTTCGGTGTACTAGAGCTTTCCACTCTTTTCGTTTATTGATTGCTATGCCAGAATTTTCACTGAACACTGGCATTTATTTCTTTGGGCAAATTCCCAGTATTGTTGCTTTATATGTCAAGTTATCTATGATTATTCCTTTAAGCATTTAGGTCCCTAAGGTGCAAATAGATAGCTCACCGGCTAGCGTAGAAGGATAATAGTTCTTAAAAGCTTGCAAGTAACCATCTGATGTTGAGAAAATATAAGAGCAATTATCATATATGAAATTCTAATAAGAGGGAGTTGCAGTCATCAAGGAATCTTGTTTCAAAAATCGCAATGCACGCTAAGCTAGCTTTAGTACTTGAAAGAAGGTCATAAGTCATGTATGTTGTGCTGAAAGTCACCACGAGAACATAAATCTTGAATAGCTATAGTACCCAAAGGAAGCATGCTCACAAAAGGGAAGCGAGAGAGTTCCACATCTATTTACCATCCTCGAAAAAATTGTACTTCGAAAAGTTGATATTTGTCGAGCAACTTGGTTGTTAATTGTTGCACTTCCTATAGATAAATCATGAATCATTTACGAGCAAACCTGTCAAGCCAATGGATTAGATGCCTTTGGCATCCACCTTCAGTAGTGAACACAGTTTGATCATAATGTTAATTTACGTGCAAGATGTGTATGATTGTCAAAAGAAGTGTTGGATGCAAATGCATGAAGATATGGAAAAAATAAAAGAATCCAATGAATTGGAGTCTTGTTAATGATATAAAGAAAAATCATATTTATTCAAAACCAGACTAATACCAAAAATTTCTATAATTTCCAATTTGTAACCATTTATCTCACTGAATTTTATGATTTTTATGATCCCACCTTTTTCAGAGTTAAATTCTTAATGGTTCATTTAGGAAATTAAGTTAATCTAAGTATCATAAGAGATTGATCAAACGGTTAGAAATCTTAATTCATATGCTTAAGAATCTAATATTAAGATTGGTTGACTTGTGGGATTCTATGATCATGGAACCATTTTTATGATTAATAGTTTTTTTCTTGTCAAAGTTTATTTTTATTTCATTTGTTACATCTAAATCTATATCGCATTTTAGATCTTCATTGAAAATCTCAAAATCTAGAACAGCCTGAGACAAAATCTAGAACAGCCTGAGACAACTATCTCCTGCATCTCCTTTTCTTATAAATCAGCTAATAAAGTTATATATTTCTTATTCAGGCATGCCATTCAGTTGATGTCACCAGCCAGCATTGTGGCCAAAACAAATGGAAGAGATAAAATCTGCAAGGTATCACAAACTAGAGAGTATCATTATTCCATTTCTCTATGCCATTTTTTTTTTTAATCCAACCAAATCTGTCAAATTAAAATCACCAGGCTGATATTGAGGAAGTTAGTGCTCTTTATCTTGATGCCAAATCCTCTGCTAGACTTCTTCAGGAGCAGCAGGAGAGATATATATCCTGATGATCCATTAACTGTTCATCTTTGCAACAAACCTCAAGTACTGAGGCATCGCCAAATGCTCCTATCATTCATTCTCTTCAGGTTTCACTCGTCATTTGGCTAGCGCTGCTTCTGAGCTCTGCTGTCATTGAAAGGTTAGTGGATATCTTCTGCAAAGAAATGGAGGAGATTCTTCTGCCAATGAAATGTGGGTGTTAGGTTTTGAAGGAAAGGTGCAGAAGGAAATGCTGAGAGTTTGATTTGGATTTGTTTTATATCAACTTTGAAATGGCAATTTGAGCTTTTATTATTAAGCAGCATTTAGGTCTAGTGTTTTTTGCTCGATTCCTTTATTATTGACAGATTCCAATTACTTCCTGAATTATGTAACAGCAAATTTTCCTTTTACATGCTTTCTTTGCATTTGTTTGGTTATAGAAATTTTATGAAAATTATTTGTTGCAACCAATTTATTTTATTTATTTTTTGGGGTGATATACTTTTATCTTATCATTTTGTTGCATTTTATCAGAATATTGCTTTTTTTTTTTCGCATCAAAGATGGTGGAGAAATATTAATTCCCCCATAAAATTATGAAAGCAGCTCTCCTATTATGCAGCTCACATTGATTTGTTGGTCGGGAGTTTTGACTATCAATCAAAATATTTTTTATTCGAGTTTTACATATGTGATATGTGTGTGACTTAATTGGCCTAAATGTCTCAAAAAAATACTCTCCTATTCTTCTAGGAGACGGAACCATCTCAGTTGATTGTCATACTTGCCTGTCGATATTCTTTGACGAACTTTTAAAAATTTTATCAGAAATAATAATAATTTTATGTGAAAACTTTTATGATAAAAAAAACTGTCTAATCTTGTTTAAAAAAGAAAAAAACTGTTATTTTATTGAAATTTAGTATAAGGGATATTCAACTTTAAGTAGTTAGCTATATTTCAATAAGATGCCTCTTATAGTAATAGACTAAGATTTTATGTAGGTTATTTTTTTTTATTGCTTTTTTTTTAAATTGTAATTATGATTTTTGTTTGATTACTATATTTTTATTATTTTTAAAACATTTTCTTATTAGTAAACATAACTTTAAAAAAGTTATTTTCTACAATAAAAAGTTTTTTCAAACAAAGGATAAGATATTTAGAAAATCAAGGTGGAACCTCACTTAGGTCATCTATAACAACATTTGTAAATTAGGTGAATAAAAAGATATATGAATGGTGCCAACATAAATTATAGTGCATTGCTTAAGCTCTAAACATTTTTTGATATTTAAGTAACACACAATTTTATGAAGGATTATATTATGATGATAAAATGCTAGAGTGATTGATGAATATCATTGGATCTTTAAATGATGATGGATGCTATCTAAGCCATGATATGAGGTCTTTTTGATGCAACCATGGTGATAGTAGGATTGTTGAGGATTAGATGAATGCTACTTGGTTTGTTGGCCTTGGGTTATTTTAATAAATACAAACACTATACATATTATCATATAATCATTTTCCTTCAAAAATATATTTTTTTATTTAAGTTTTTCAAAGAAAAAAAAGGTTGCTCATATGAATGTTAATTTAATTGACTTTTGTTATGATTTGTTTAGTAATTAATATCTTGAACTTAGACTTACTATATCTCATTCCTTGTCTACATCCATCCCCAACCAAACGCAAAATAAGCTTTTGTCATCCGCCGTGAGCTCCAACTAAATGTGAGATTCAACAATATTTTTACGAGGTGAACAGTATAACACCAATATTAATTATACATTATTCACAAATGCCTTCTTAAAAATAAAAAATAAAAAATTAGGTTAAATATAAAGACTTGATTAAAAATAAATATATAAA
Source organism: Dendrobium chrysotoxum (assembly GCA_019925795.1). NCBI lineage: Eukaryota > Viridiplantae > Streptophyta > Magnoliopsida > Asparagales > Orchidaceae > Dendrobium > Dendrobium chrysotoxum. The sequence continues at coordinate 40,057,943 of CM034307.1, read as the reverse complement.
AATATGAGAAAAATATATACCTAAAATATTCATTATTGTTTTATGAAATGACATTTAGAAATGTTATTATATTTTAGAATGAAAAATAAAATTTGCAGTTGGGAATGCCCCAGCTAACCCACCCTTTGCTACCCTAACCTATAAAGTCTATAAAAAAAGATAGGTGGCCTTCATGCTATCAAAGGAGCATTTATGTATTCTATCATCAATTAATATCGTGGAGCAATCATAAAAGGTAAATACAGATCTACAATAAAATAAGATATTTTTAATATATTTACATGTCAAAATATATAAATTTATAAATATATTTATCATAAAATATTAAAATAAACTATTCTTTTAAAGATACTTCACATCATTCATTATATACTTTACAATACATGAGAAAATGTTTTTACATCATGTATAAATTTTTAAAGCCTCTAATGAAAATTGGATCTGGATGTTCTGATCCAATTTTTTTCTCCAAAATCTTTGTTATAAGAAAGCCACAGCAAATGTTAGAGGTCTTCAGAATAAAACCTAAACAGCACAGTCGATAAAAATAAAAAAATATGGGATGTTGAGAAGCATTTTGGAGCAGATCTTGTTGACATAATCATTAAAAAAATAATCCACTCGACTGAGTAATCCAATAAAGGGAGGAAAAAATAGCAACATTTTGGATATATATTATGGCATACAAGTTATCCCTACTGGTTCCAACTATTATGACTTAAGAACTAAAAGGGGTTAGTACTTCTCACCATCTACATTGGTAGGAAAAATGAGTTGGGAGGAAGAAGATTCACCTTACAGGAATCTTGTTTGAATCTCCCCCACCTGACATAGGTAAGAGAAGGGGTTGAGTCTTATTTTAATGTACAGAACCACTGAAAAACAGCAAAACAACCACTTCTTTGCACACCACTGAGCTGCTCCCACAAACAAGCCCCATAGTTTAGCATTCTTCTTATTCACTACATGGTAAATCAGTCAACTCGAAAGCATAAGCTTCTCTTGCAGATATCAGCCAGATAGAGGGGGGAAATCAACCTCGTCTTTCAGCTGATACGATTGCGACGATCTGCACATTCATTTTTTTCTTTTTGAAAAAAGTTGAGTGTGAAAATATAAATTTGATATAAGAGAGATTCAATCACAAGATAGGCAACAACTTCAAAATTTTATCAACTAAACTAACTGACAGCATATTTTAAGATCATTATTTTTTAATTAAAAGCTTGAAAAAACATCGGTTATGTCTGCCCTACAAAATGATGGCAAGAAGGCCGCACAAATATATCATTCAAGTAAGACATCTGCGTTGACTAAGTTTCAGCAAGCCTAGCAACGCGCATCTTGAGATATATCAATAATCCAATTAACTGGAAGGCTGTTGACAATCATGTAATAATAGAATACTCGCAGAAGCATTTACTATGGATTGATGCTAAATTGCTAATCTAATTCAGACATTTATAAAGTACTCAAAGGAATAAAGTTTAAAGATAAGATTAAATCCACTGATGGTGAAAGTTTAGAAAGCGATAGATATGCGTACCTTTCTCTATTAGAATGGATAGCTGGTCTCTGCTCAATTAGTGCTGGGTTTGAAAATCCAGAGTCCTGACTATGAGAATTGCCATTCTCTAATGATAGAGTTCCAAAGGAAACATGACCAAGTGAACCAAATTCAAGTCTGCCATAATCGGTTGGCAAATTGATACCATTGGCATGAGGCGATCCCTTTAAGGCAGGTCGAAACGACGAGTGTGGTATATCTAGAACTGGAGGCCTCCCACGTCCGCTTCCGCCAAACATAGGTATTGTCTGTGTAGCAGGCTCATGGGGTCCTTTCTCTAAGTTCTTATCATGGGATATATCTGAGCGGCCATTAATCCGGGGTCTGGGGAACTGATTAGCAGTCATTGGATTCTTTCCTCTTCCAGGATATTGCCGCTCTTTGTAGACACGATGGTTCTAGAAAACACATGCAGAAGACTTGAAGTGATAAGATTAAAAAACATTGACTCAAAATTCAATGAAAGCTATGTATGACAGAATTTTCTTTGTTTCTTAAATAAAGAATTCAGAACTAATCCAGTGCATACAACAACCACCATGTACGCACAGGATGACATATTAAGTGCATGTAGGTCCTCTCATTTAAGGATTTAATTATGCCAAAACAGAATTGGAAATGTTGAAGCCAAAAGAAAAAAGAAAAAAAATTTAATCAAAAAATAATCGCCCCAGAGCCAAATAGGCCAGAAAATTAATACAAGGAGAGCCACCTTTTCAAGCTGCTAGACGAGTAGAAAATGCAAACTTATTGCTAAATAGAAGTACATATATATACTACCCATATTTAAAAGCTTGGATGAAATATACCGTGTTGGGAAAATATGTTCCAGTTCCCCTTGGCTTTGGCTCAGTGCCATAAGTGTTGGGAAGAAAAGGTACATTAATCGGATAGTAACCAGGAGAAAAAGGTGGCCTGGGTGTCACTCCATTTGCATTCATGGGCGTGTACATACTGCCCCGACTCCATGCATCTCTGCTTTGGTGGTAAGCGTATGTGGGTGACTGATGAATTGGAAGAAAATATGTCATAGTTATCTGTTCTTGGCACCACCGAGCATAAGAAAGACTTCTAAAGTGCATCTCATAATCACCTGTGAGATCTGAAAATTTATTTGGTACATTGTAACTTCCGTTGGTATCATTCCATTCATTTACTGATGGGGCCTGGTTTGCAAAGTGCAAACTTTCTGATGGGAAGGCACTACCATGATTGCTAGTGGAGGATGTACAACTTGATGATGAATCAGTCTCACAGGAATCAAGCTGCACAGAATTGCTCATTTCCTCAGGGGAGCCCGAAGCCCTATTAAAAGAAACAGTGTGTGATGAACCCAAATTATCTGAATTGATCGTATCACTTGTTAAATCCTTTCCATTTTCATTTTCTGGAACATAAAAAGAGTGGGGAACATGATAATCTTTACCGAATGATGAAATTCCAGCTTCACTGGTTGATACTGAAGTCGAGTAGTTTTCACTAATTTCACTTGAAACAGAGGCGCTGACACTAGCAAGATCTTTGGCATCATCAATTAAACGGACACAGGAAACGCCATCCACTTCAACACCACCTGACTCCAGAGTTGTGACATTTTTCTGCTTATAAGAGGATTGCCTTTGCAATGGTACTCTGTCATCATAACCATCCAAACTTGAAATCCTAATGTTTTTATTTCCTTCGCCTGAATCAATACAAGCATCAGTAGTAGGAGACTCGGAACTTTGCTTATCTGCATGCTCTTTTTCAATATTTTCTGCTGAGGGAACAAAAACCCCATTTACTAAATCTGAAGCACCGTCCAGGCATCTGGGAATCAAATCCTGCACATCTGGCCTTTCTCCACTTCCATGCCTATCAATAGTGTTCAGGAAGAACATATTCACTTCATTAGCAATACTTTTACCAGGAAGTAGAAGAAGCCGTCCAAGCTTCCAAGCACCATACGTAAAGGCGCTACGTATTCTGTAAAAATTACCTACATGGGATGGAAATGAAGTTTTAGTAGCATGTCTGTTGAATGCCTGAAGCAAAAAAGAGGCTTCATCATTTTACTGAGGGCAATGATAGGTCAGGAGAATAGCATGTCTGTTGAATGCTTGAAGCAAAAGAGAGGCTTCATCATAATATTGAGGGCAATGATAGGGCAGGAGAATAGCATGTCTTTTGAATGCTTGAAGCAAAAGAAAGGCTTCATCATAATACTACTGAGGGCAATGATTGGGCAGGAGGATCTAACCTTTACTTACACTTCGTCCAAGATTATTGCTTTCTCTCAATGGGTCAACAATGTTTAGATGTTTCTTTATAAAATTTCGAGAATCTGATCCCTTTGGCGCAACAGAGAAATTATCTACACAGCTTCTAAAAAACTCCTTAGTTAGCAATAGGTTGCCGCCATCAGTCTCTGCTGTCTCAGCTGCTAAAGGAAAAAAGAAAGGAAAAGAAAAGAAAACATAATAACCTGTCAGAAAAACAAAACAAAAAAGGTTTCAGTCCGATGAATAAACCATTATAACTCACCCGGTAGTTCCAGAAGAGAGGATACAGAGACAGGGCCATTTAGGCTGACGCAAAAATTGTCCCAGTCAAATTTACTGTAATAGTCCAGAAACTTATACAGAACCTACAAAATTTTAACTGTCACAAAAAGGACTTCAAGAAGCTAGAGATGTGGATGTCTAGAACTACATTTCCTGTGTCATTTGGGGAACTCACTGCCAAAGGGGCATGCAAAGAGGAATGGAAGAGATGAAATATGTACAGGATCAACGTTTCCAGCGCATAAGTAGATATTAAACCATGCTGAGCACCAAGAATACGGCTTTCGTAATAACACCAAGCTTTGATCAATATGATACTGCGCTTAAAAAGATGATCCTTTCCAATAAGACGATCAACCTATATCAGCAGCAAAATTTCATTATATACGCCACGCAAAATAGACAAAAAACAAAAATATCATATAAATATTTTTTTGTATCTATCTTAACCTACTATTTGGAGATGGTTAACAGTAAGGAAATGTAAAATGAATATTAAAATGTACAAAATGCTAAAGGATGTACTAAATCTTACCTGCTCAAGGAAACAAAGTGTACACAATCCACCAATCTGATTGAAAGATATATCTACCACAATATTCTGAACCAAACATTTGACAAGTTTAACCTGCAATGCAGAATTACCAATTTAATTAAAGAATACTGTCTTCTGATGCCCTTGGGTATAGCTTAATAAGAAAAGGTTCACAAGTGGCTTATTATATATGAATAAGCATATTTTCTGGATTGCTACAACATCTGACAATTAAAATTAAACAATCTCAGTTTTAAATATATAGATAGAAAACAAATGTTTGCAGATGCAACAAAATAATAAAATGTATGCACCAGCTATTCTTGAAACCTAAAGTTGAAACTTTTTGTGCTCTATTCATTAATGATTTTTATAATGAAAAGACATGACAAAAAATTTAAATTCTGCAACTGTTCAATTTAGAATAGTTTTTTTTTCCTGAGAACTAATTAATTCCATTTATTAAACACCATTCTTTCAGATTAACACAAACCAAGTGCCTGCCTTTTTGCATTAAGTTTGACCGCTCAGAGATGTCAAATCCAATAACCTAATTTAATGGATAACTAACTGCAAGCAGCATAATTAGCACCAGATGCAAATGAACATCTAGAAGGTGGTTGGTGGATGTTACATGCTAAGGATATAGAAAAATTTGAAATAGGATTATTGGGTTAAAGTGACCCGCACAAAATGGAAAAGGCCAATTAGATGTGGTAAGCTTAATAACTCCAAAGGAAAGGCATAAAAAATAGTATCATTCATCTCTAAAATCCAGGTTCAATTCTGAAAGTCTACTCAAACTCATAAATGAGGTTTCCTATATCGTTACTACAAAATTTTCACAGGATAAAACTAAGTTGCTCATTTAATAAAGGCCACATTTCCACTCTTCAAATGGAATGGAAGAACAATCCTCTTCTTCTATCTGGGCCCACTAATTAAAAACCCTTCAAACTTCACCCCTTAATCTCTTAGGAATAAAACATGAGTTGTTGTATTAGTTACATTTAGATCATAATAAACTGTTAATTGCTGCAACCAAAAAACCATGCAGCCTTCTTTTTCCTTTTTAAAGTTTAAAAACAAAGGTATCCTTAATATAAACCGAGTTAATTGAATAGCTACGCTTCCAACCACATTTATATTACATAGTTCAAACTAATGTTCAGGATTCTTTCTTCTTTTGCTCAATCTAGGAACCTAAACTTATCCAATATATATTTCAATTAGATTATTGTCTCTCTTCGAACTACAATATCATTAGATTATTGTCTCTTCGAACCGCAATTTCATACAAGAAACAAAAAATTTCTATGCCTTTTAATACCTTTCATAGAATACCTAGTCACGTTTAAGAAAGAAATATGATATAAGCTTTGAAATTGTTAAGATAATTAATAAAGACAAGCAAATTAATTTCTTGATACGTAGCATTTAAAATTACACTGCAATGAATTCTAACACATTAAGGTCCAGATACTGAATCTATTCATCATACTCTGCAAGTTTTACTAGCATGCACCACATTTGGTACCATGAGTTGCAGCGCAAAAGCCAGTAAAATGCCTTCCCCTATTATAATAAGAAGCTACAACTATGATCAAGCTTAAGTCGAGCATCCACGTAGATACACACAAAAATCAACATACTGCAAAGAAATATTGATAAACATAATTGAAGGCACGGAAAGAAGTGAAGTTATGTAGCTAGCTACAAATTTCCCTTGAAATGAAAAGAAAAAATTGCTCTCCATTCTAAATGTGAGGATAAAACCCGCTAATACTAACGTCAACATAAATGTGTGAAGCCATGCGCAAGTAAGAATCTCGCACATTTAACAGCAAAACCATAGAGCATTTTAAACTGTCATTAAAGTGCTAAAAAAAGCTAATCACTATTATTGATGGAGAGAACAAAATATCGACAAAACAGGTAAGAAAATTTAAATTTGAAAATATAAAAGTTAAACCATGCGAGGCATATAAATTTATCCATTATTATCACACAAAAAAGAAATATAAGTTCATTATGCAATTTGCATATATTATTGAGAATATCTTAGCTAATTTGCTTAGTATAATAACAATATAAATATTCATAGAGTGGTTTAAGAGTAGATAGACTACATGGAGTTCAAAGTGGAAGTTATTTCAATGAAAATCCCTCCTAGTTCCATGTAAAATCACTCACTTGATATCTAACTTTGCACGTATAATGTTGGTTAGCTTGGTCATGATTACTTTGTTGACTTAAACATTAATTTGAAAACATAGAAAGGGAGCAGTAGGAACCCTCACTAAAGAATAATAACGACTGTCAACAACCTACCCGTTTATGCAACTGCATTCCATGGCCACACATGTTGAAACCATAAGGCAAAGGGAGGGCATAGAGGAGGGGGATAAATGTTGTTTTAGTGAAAAATCTCTTTTTAGTTGTTAGATGTTGGTTCTTATTTGACATGTTAATTCTATTTTTACTTAAGTCTTTGTTTTTAGGCTATTTTATCTTTTTACCCCCTTTGGGTTGTTTTAGTATAAATAGAGACTTGTATTGTTTGGAGATAAGTGAATAAACAAAATTCAATTATGGTTTTTCTTCCCCAAACCGTGAGCTCTCTCCCTCTATTTCCTTCTCTCTCTCTCGGTAGAAGCAGCTCTCGGTGGAAAAATACCAGAGAGCAATAAGCTCTCGATTCAGGCAAGGGTTGCGACAGAGGTGCAACTATAGAAGGGGACCGACGCCAGCAAGAGGAGAAGGTGTTGTTGCTAGTCCGTTGGTGCAGAAATTCAAGATCTCTTCCTTCTAGGTTTGTTTTTCCAACATTAGTAAATGTCAAATCTATCAATTAATATATGATTTTGTATTCATAATCTTGATTAAACTTCTTACATATCGAGCTGAAACTTAATATTCTAATCAAAAGAACGGAAGCTAACTGGAACATGCCAAATATCAGTCAAAGCCAAAAGGCAGACATGACAAACCCATAGCATCTTGCTCATTCTCACTACTGCCTATTGTGGCCAAAGATGATGGCAACCATGACATAGAAGATGTAGAAGAGCAGAAATAGAGGATCAGGATAAGGCTAGGGGGTGGCGAGCTAAAGGGCTTTAATTAAAAATGGTGTGCCAAAAATTTGTTGAAGTTGTTCATGATATGTATGATGAATCATTGACTAATAACAATTGTTATGGAGTCATTGTTGGCATTGAAAATGGTTCAAATACAATCTCAATAGAGATCTAAACCAACCTAATTAAGGCCTTCATCTGAGACCAATTAATAACTAATAAAAGTTTGAAGCATGATGATTAGGACTCAATCAAAATCCTTTTTGACAGTAAAATCATGCTCAAATATGAGAAGACACGGAATGTGGCATAAAAATAGTCCTTGATTAAATGTCAAAACAAGTTGAAACTTAATGAAATAAATTTTTGGTCAATGGTGAGAGTGACACTTAGTTAATTGATGGCTTGATACAAATATTGATTAAAGCATGATCAACTAAGCCCTCATCATTGGTTAATGGGTCAATCAGTCCAAGTGAGGCTCCTTTATTTATATTATAATAAGCACTCAAGCTCACTCCAGACAAAAAAACTCAAATTATGAATGAACATAAATCATGGGTTGCACCAATCAAATCAACCCAATTTATTGACCTATTTAACCTAAACTAGGATCAATCCTTGAAGCATCATAATAGGAAATTAACTCATCAAGGAAAATTGGTTGCACATAAAATGGAACATAAGGAAAGCTATTTACACCCCCGACCATAATAGAAGTGGGGTTGGCATTAGCTCACCTATGGCATTAAGGTAGAACTCGCTATCATGCTCCTTGTTGGCAAGGACAAAAACATTTCATCATTGCAACAAGATCTCGCCAAAGTTGATAGAAAAATTTGAAGGATAAGGGTCAGCCACTCATCATCCTCCATTGTTAATGGGAGCATCCCAACCATTATTAGGAGTCACCCTACCTACGAGAAGCCTATTGAAAGCATCATTGTAACCAAAAACTATCGAAAAGAATGAAATGGTCATTGAAGTTCTCAAGTTGCTTGACCCTATTACGATGTATAATCTAACATGACCGAGGAAGATGACATTATATACAGGGCCCCACCATCCATGCGGGATCAATATCTCAACAACAAGGATCTTTTTGTCCTTGTTGGATGGGCCCCGCTTAACCCATTAATTACAGTGCACCAATCGGAGCACTTGTGAGCTAACTATTTAAAACAATTGGTAGTTAGAAAGCAATGTAAGCATGGACTCATAGTGGACATCCAATTAAACCTTTCTATTTAGGAAAAGTGTGGTTCATATATATATATAATATTAAGACCCTTGATAAAAGCCAGCAAACCATGTCATGTATTATCCCACTCGATCATGTGGGGCTCACAAACACCCTATCTCCTTAGTATACATCTAACACACACCCCCCTTGTATGATTATAGTGACCGCCATTCACTTCAACTATGCCATATGAACTCCTTAGTCTAAACTCGTGAAAACATTCAACACATACGTAACAAAAAGCCTTTATTCCACTATGTGGGGTCGGTTACATGAATCATTTCTCTATTGTGCCACATTAAAAGTCAAATTCTCATTTAAATCTAATAAAAAATGGCATTTTTAACACTTTCTAACCAAAGTCTTTTTAGGTCTACCTCTATTTTTCCTAACATAGACTGGATCTAATACATCTACTCTCTAAACGAGGTCATCGGAAGGTCGGCATTTTATGTGACTAAATCATCTAAGCTCTACTCTTATCTAACGCTTGAGCTACTCCAACCTTTTATGTATATGCTCGTTTCACATCTGTCTCTAAGTGTAAAGCCACTCATCAACCTTGAGCATCCTCATCTTTGCAACACTTAACTTAATTGTATGCTTCTCTTTTAATGACCAACATTTTGCGCCATAAAACATTGCAGGTCTCACCACCATATATAATATTTTCCCTTAAGTTTGAGAGGTATTTTTTCTATCACACAACAGGCACGATGCATTCCTCCACTTCAACCATCCAACTTAAATTTTACTAATAATATCCCCATCATTTCACCATCACTTTAAACAACAGACCTGAGATATCTAAAATATGTGTTCTTTCTACGAATTGATCACCCAATGTCGCAATCTTAACACTAGATCTATTACTACTAAAATTACACTCCTTGTATTCGGTTTTAGATCGACTCAAATAAAAATCTTTAGACTCTGAAGGTGCCTCCATATATCAAGTTTTTCACCAACTCCCTCTATATTCTTATCAATAAGAAGAATATCATTAGCAAAAAGCATACACCAAGTTACATCCTCTTGCAAATGTCTAGTAAGAACATCCATGAATAAAGCAAAAGATATGGGTCTAAAGCTGATCCTTGATGAAATCCAACTAAAATAAGAAAATAATTAGTCAAACCACCTTGTGCTTGAACACAAATAATATCTCATGTATACATATCCTTAATGACATGAATGTAAGCACTATTAACTCTTCTTTTCTTCAAGAACTCTCTAGAGCACTTCTCTTGAAACTTTATCATATGCTTTCTCTAAGTTAAGAAATATCATACACAGATTCTCCTTACTCTCTCTCTATACTTCTCCATCAAACCTCCCAACAAACATATAACCCCCATAATAGATTTACCTGGCATGAATCCAAATTGATTTTGAGAAACATTAGTATCACGTCGTAATCTAAGCTCAATTATCCCCTCCCATAATTTTAATGTATGACATATTAGCTTTATTCCTCTATAATTCACACACTCTTGTGCATCACCTTTATTTTTAAAATTAGGAACCAAGATACTCCTCCACTCATTTGACATCTTTTTAGTCTTCAAAATAATATTAAAAAAATTTATAAGTAAAGAAATTCCTAATCTAATTCTCACAACTTGACATGTATGCCTATCTTTTGACTTGCCAATTGAAATTTGCCACAAAAGCTGTCTTTTGACTAGCCAATTGAACCTTGCCACAAGAACTACCTTTTTGAACAAGTAAAAAAAGCTCTAAAAAAATCTTACAAAACCATCCTTCTTGGTATTTCAAAATGAAAAACAAAAAAAAATTGTTGGTAAAATATGATTGCAAAAGACACTAACAAATAAAAATTGTTGATAAAACCTCACTTGGAATCCAAAATTTATACAAATGTCATGGATGCATCTTAAAGTAACTAATTTAGAAAGCTATGAAGCACGGACACGAACACAAACATAGGGATATGAACACAACACGACATGACACAAACTAAGGCATAATTTAAAAAAATAAGACCCAACACGCCTTGGAAATATTATAATATTTTATAAATTATTAATATAAAATTTATATCAATACTAAGGCATCACAAAGTAAAATATAATTATTTTTTTTTAAATTGTCACATATACTTCACAAAGGAAGCTTTATAGTGATATACGAAAAATAAACATTATTTATAAGAAAAGAAATGCTTTATCACATGAATATTTTTTAATCCGTTCAATAGTCATATCTTTTTCTTAAAAAATATCAAAAAAATCTTCAGAAAAATAAACATCTATGCCTTCTTCAAATTAATTGGAGTTAACACAATCCACCATTTAGTCATCATTAACACTAACACTTGTGCCCTCTTCAATGACACTTACACATTCTTTTAGAAAAAATACAATTTCCAAAAATGACTCATCAAAATTACTTAATATTTTAAAATATTGTATTTATAATTTCCTATTGCATAAAATTGAAAATGTGAAGTGATACCAAATCTAAAACCTAAATTCAATAAATAATTTTTTTTCTTTTATTCAATAAATAAAATTTAAGAATATATAGAGAATTATTATAAATTTATTATTTTAGTAATACGCACATGGCTAGGATAGAGACATGGCTTTAGCTTTGGCACTTCGAGCTCATATAGTAAGGTCTTCAGCTACTGGCCTTGGCTTTAAAGGTCACAGGCTTCACTTTAACAACAAGCTTCAATTTCGAAGGCTACGGCTTTGAATATGTCTTTTGGTTTTGGCTTCAAAGATGGCACAACACAATACAACTTTGAAGAAGGCTAAGAGCTCTGCTTCAAAGAAGGCTATGGGGTTCAACTTTGATAGAAGTCAAGCTTAGGGGTATAAGTGAGTCGAGCTGGCTTGAGCTCAACTCGTAACGAGCTTATTGAGCCATGAGCTCAAGCTCAGCTTGGCTTGTAAGCTCGTTAAGCCGCTCGATTAACTAAAAATTTATTTAAAAAATAATTTAAATTATCATTATATAATATAATTTAATCTTTTTAAATGAATTCTATATTAAAAATAAAAATAAAAAAAATTTAATTTAAAACTATTAAATTAAGCTCAACAATCAAGTCAAGCTTGAGCTTTTTAAATGAGTTCGAGCCTATAAATTTTTGAATGAGTTGAGCTCAAGCTTAGTAAATGAGCTCAAGTCAAGCTAGAGCTCAGTGAGAACTAAACAAGCTTAGCTCGATTAGACATATACTCGACTCATTTAAACCCCTAGTAAAGCTCCTCAGCTTTGCAAAATATGAGGTTTCGAAGAAGAGAAGGCAAGGATAGGAGAAGAAGAGGTATGAAAATCAAAGGCTAGTATCACAGACGGCTACGACAAAATACCTCAATATTAATTTATTAATTTCGTAAATTTCTGATAGGAATCCAATCTCCACACAGCAAAAATGGCAATAACGAAGAGAAAATGCAGCAGAAATCAGTGAGAAAGATTTTTATTTTGGCCAGCTTGTCATTATTGTCCTAAGTTTAATTATTGAGATGTTATCCTTATTGATAATCAATACTTGATTATGTTGCCCTGGATAAAAGTAATGATTATGCATCTTTAAATCAATGTATGCATAAATAATACGCAAATTCATGTTATTATCATCAAATATTGTTGGTCGACATCCCAATCAAGTTTAATGTGCATAAATTGTTGCGTAAGTTCAACATGACTCTAATTCAAAATTATAAATTTTAGCTAGACTTGAGGAAATCAATATACTTTATAGTTACATCTCTACTCAAAATTAATTGTCTCTGGGCCTTCTCAAATTATATTCTGAGTTGACTCAAATTTTAAATGAAATTATATTGGAAAAAATATAGCAATTGCGAGCCTACTCAAGTTGAATTTTAGGAGAGCAAAAGTAAAATTAGAATAAATTAAAAATGGATATCAAGCCAAGCACGATAGTTCAAATTAGAGTTTATTTTGATTTGTCCACACATCAAGTGAGTTTCAAGTAATTTTCTAATTTTGCACATCCATCGAGTATATACGTGAAAAGTTTGGAGTAGCTCCAGTAGCAGATAAGATTTAGAAAGAGTCGCCTTAGGTGGTTTGGTCATATAAAACATCAGCCTTCCTATGACCCTGTCAGAAGAGTAGATGAATTAGATCTAGCCTATATTAAGAAAGGTAAAGGTAGACCTAAAAAAACTTGTTTAAAAAGTATTAAAAAACCTTTTTTATTAGATTTAAATGGGAATTTGACTCATAATTGGACACAATGGAAGAAAAATGATTCATGACCCCACATTATGGGATAAGGTTTATTGTTGTTATTGTTATTGCACATTCGTATCACCACTATTTCTATCCTAAATTCTTTATGCATATTCCCTAGTAGTGAAGATACTTTATAAGATGCATTTTTATAAGCTTATTATTGATTGTAGAGGTTAGAGGAGAGAAAATTTTTATGAACTATCTTCTTCTCATACCTCTTATATAATATTTCAAGGATGAAATAGCATCTTTTGAAAAGCTGGATTTGGATTGGCTGAGTTTGTACTGAAGTAGCCAGGTTAAAAGTGAGGCAATTTAATTATTTAGTTTTCTTATTTTATGCTTATTGATTGTTATTAGATTATGCTTCAGTGTGAAGTAAATATTATGTTAGAGTGGAACAAAAATAAAGTAAATGCCTCTACTCTAATCCAAATGTAATTGAATATCACAAAGATAAAGCTTGTATTGTCCTTCCATTAACAGAGCAATCCGTGGTGGTTCTAGATCATGTGAATCTTTAAATTAACGTAGGAAACAAGTGCTCATACAACTTAATCTAATATGTAAAAGCCCACCATTTATATTTAAGATTCAACACTAATATTTTCTTCAATTAGCCAACGCTGGACAAAACCAATGAACTCACATGTTTTAAGAAATTTCCTTCTTTTAAGTGAGATTCTTCATTTCAGTTTTCATACACATACAAATAAAAAATTTCTACATAAAAAATTACATGCATAAAAAAGCCTCCCCACAAGCAAACGAGCTTGAGAGTCAGCCAAAATTTTCTTAACCATTGAAGAATCAGCCATAAACCACAACAGTCAAAAATTAAATCAATTGCTCAAGCCAGCCGACCTTCAACTTAGATCATTTGATAGGATGAGATCCATTTAGAGGCCCAGTTGAACTATATATGCTAATGGAAAACATCTTCTCTACCTAAAATCTTGAGCTAATAAGTGATGACCAAAACTTAGCATATTTAAACAAAACTTAATGTAAAAATTAATCAAACACAATGGGATTCCATGAATCACTCAAAATGCTACTCAAAATGCTTAAGGACTACTAGGGTCATTAGCTTCCGCCATTTCTGACTGTGGAGAAAACCTGAAAGAACCTTATAGAATCACAGAGGACAACACTATTCTGGCATCATTCTAATAAACTTCAAGCACAAAAAGAGCTCATGAGCAATAGTTTATGATCATATAGATTTTCTATGATGCTATCTTTCAATAATAATAAGCAAAATGTTTCATTAAAAACTTTAAATAAACTTCAGGCATTGTGAATTTATCCGATGTTTCCCTTGAAAGAAAAAAAAAAAAAAACATAAATCGCTACCTGGAAAGAATTACCAAATACCTATCCGATGCTAAATATTACAAAAAACTTTAGAGAGAAGACAATCGTAACAGCTTCCAGCTTACTGGATTTGGCAAAAAAAAGTACCCAAAAGACCAATATTTGGATTTCATCGGATCAGCAAGATCATCAAAGGTGAAGAAAAACTTAAGCAGATAAAGTATAGTTTACAAAGCTAACACATTTTAAAACTAAAAGATGATGACAGAATAATTTGCCAAACCTCAGCATGAATAAGCTGCACATCCTTTACTTCAAACTCAGCATCCTTATTATGTGCTTGAACTTCAAGGACTGATCGCACATTAGCAGCTAAAGCATCTTCAATATTTGGAAAGCCAACTGTAGTCAGATCGATGTCTCCATCAGGAAGATATGTCTTTAAGGGAACTGATCCGAATGGGAATACCTACAAATATTTTGAGATGGCAAGAAATTAATCCCAAGATAAGAACATGAGCTGATAAACAGAAGAATAAACCAAAGTCTTAGATGAAGACCAGAGTCAAAAATAATATTTCCAGATTCAGGACAGATATCATGATGTTCATTTCCCAGCACCATCTAATCATGCTAGAACACCAAAATTAATCCTAGAACTAGTAGAAGAACTTCGAAAGTCTGAACATGGACTCGCTAGTAGCTTTGCTACAAACTAAAGGGGTTTCAGCACAAGAAAAGAAGCATGATTATGGTGAACATAGCGCAAAGCGCTAGAAAATTGGAAACAAAAGATGCCAGGAAAGTTACTGAGTTACGTTTACTGAACAACGCAATGATTTGAATACTACAGCATCTTTATTAATCACTTGTTCTAAAATACTGTTCAAATATGAACCTTTCTTCCGCCATCACGCAATAAGAATTAGAAAAAAAAAATTCAGACCCACAAATAAGATGACGGCTGCATAAAAATACTTTCTCAACACAAACAAAAGTTAAAAATTTTTTAGTTTTAGGAGTTTGGTTTGCCTGAAAAAAGAATGCAGCGTAAAAGGAATGCAATATAAAAGAAATACTTTGGAGTTGTTTAGATGAGTGTAAAAGGAATGCATGATTTCACTTTTTTTGTTTGGTTTGAAGTAAAGTGAATGCAATGTAAAGCATAAAATAGTTGTGCATTGGTCGGCGTTGACAACGGTGAGGGGCGGCTGACGGTGGATGGTCTGTGGTGACGGCGTGGTTGGCGGTGGACGGTGACGGGTGGCGGCCAGCAGCGGTGTGGCCATTGGCGGTGGTCAAGAAAGCTTTAGAACAGTGTAAATAGTTCTCACTCAAAATTGGACGAGAACGGTTTACCTTAAAAATGAAGTAGAATGTAATACACTGCATTCACATTACTTTACCTTGGATTTATTTTTCATCCAACCAAACACCAAACTTCTCAAAACTCATGTATTTACTTTACACTCACTTTACTTCCAACTAAATAGCCCCTTAATAATATTAAGTTACTCATCCCAATAATAAATCAAGATGAAATGTTTAGCGATTGACCAAAAATAGTACTCTTTAGCATGAGGAATTGAAGATGGCAGTGAAGATAAGAAAAATCCAAAAACAAAAAAGAAAGGCAAAAAACAAGAAATTTAACCGCTCATATAGATCATAACGATCCATCAAAGTTTTTTAAAGACTACTTAAATACAAACATATATTAAAAAATACATAAAAGAACCAACAGGATCTATTATTCCCACAAAATTGAAGATCAAATTAAAGAAGAAAGCCTAGTGCTTCTTATAGAGGCCGCTTGTACATTTTCAAATTGTTCTCCTCATCTAAATTATCACAAGTAGAACTCCTAAGATGACCACAGAAAGGACAAAACCAAGCAGCTCAGAGATTATATCATTGACTCGAGAGAATAACTAGTGATGATCCAAAAGAACCAGGAAAATAGCAGCTGAAATAGTCATTTATCCTAATAGTAGATATGGTAGCATTATAAAAGGAAAAGATATAATTGTTTGTCTAATGAGAAGGCAAGGATAGTGGTCTATCAATTTATACGACTGCTTAAAATGCATTTGTAATTGATATGAATTGAAAAAGAATAAATTGAGTATTTCATTCTAATATTTGTATAATATTTATACAATCCTAGAAGAGTTTCTAATAAGAAATATATAAAAATTGAAAATAATAATTATAATAGTCCATAGATTGCTTGCAAGGCAGTAGGAATCTAACAAATCAATCAGTGGCAACATAAGATGAAGAAGAATAGATAGAAGTTTTAGTGAGTGTAGGTCCTACTGATGAAAATTATGCAGATGGTTCATAATTCCTCTCAAGCGAATAAGGATGTCATCCATTGCAAGCTTGCCCGATAAATTCTGCCTCTAGTAAGAATGACAACAAGTTGTTGACCTATGGTTACAAATGGATTACAAATAGACAATTGTCAAACTTCATTCTTATAAAATGTCTATCAACTTCAATATGCTTTATATGGTCATATTGCATGGGATAGTTTCTGGGATTATGCTTTAAATTCTATAGAGCTCTTGACAGGTTTACATCCTAGCTTACTCGTTTTTTTCAACACATTTGCTAGTTATTTTTGTTGCAATATGAAGATTTTATGTTAAGAGCGTGCAACTTAAATCTCAGGTAAATACTTTAGTTTGCTTAAATCTTTAACTTTAAATTCTTGGAGCAATCTTTTTTTTTTTTTAATTCTCATTCCATCCAAGACATCATCTATCATAACAATATCATCAACATAAATTAGTAGTGTAGATCCCCCCCCCCCCCCTCCCTTAAAACCTATGTTTCACAAATAATGTATTGTCTTCTTCACTTTATTTGCAACCCATTTTGACCATTACCTTAATGAACCTTCCAAAATGCGCCCTTGGAGATTAATTCAACCCTTACAATGGTTTACATCTCTTCCGTGTGTATTTCAACCAAATCCTAATATGACCTCCATATATATTTCCTCCTCTAGGTCATTCTACAAGAAGACATTCTTCATATTGAATTATTTTATCTTCCAATTCTTGATAGTTGCTAAAAATAAGAGAGCTCTAACAGTATTTTATCATAGAAATTGAAGCATAGATTTCAAGATAATAAATCCCATCAGGTTGAGTGTAGCCTTTGTCCACTAGTCTGAGTTTATGCCTTTCTAATAAACCATCAAACTAGCATTTTTTAGTAAGACTCATCTATAACTCACTATTTTCTTTTCTTTTGGTAATTTTATCAATTCCCGACTTTTACTTTTTTAAGGGCTTCAATTTCTTCCCATATAGAATTATTCCAACTCATATTATTTAAAGTCTCTGACATTATTTTAGAAATAGAAATATCATCCATACCAATAAGAAATGATTGATGATTATAAGAGATTTTTCTATGATAAAAATAAGTATAAGAGATGCATAGTGGAAGTTTGTGTGCCTTTATGCGTAGGCTCAGTTGTTCCCTCAAAGAATTCAATTAATGGGATTAATTTGATTGATTGGATTTGTGTAGATTGATATACCTTTTGTTTTTATAATGACCGAGCATAAAGTAATTTTGGAATAGACTCAATTTGCATAGGAGTTACTGATTATTGAATAGAGTTTGCTGGGATGAGGGGCAACAAAGGGCAATCTAAAAGAAAAAAATTCATTTATGAAGGAATTTTCTTCCTACAGATAAGCAGTAATAAAATAATGATATTTTTGCGTGGTAAGTTCTTCTCTATTTTGAGAATAAGAACAAAAACAACACTTCCAAATATTTTGAAAGCAAGGTTATTTGGGATACTATAACCGGAAAAAATTTATTTCATGCTTGTGTAGAACTCAGCAATCCAAATACCTATGTAGGTAACTGGTCTATGATATAGGCGGTAGCTAAAATTGCTTCTCACCAATATTATTTTGAGAAATTTCTTGAAAGCTCTTCTGGTAACAAGTGGTCGTTCTTTAGTTCAATCACTCTATTTTGTTAAGGCGTATATGATAAGAGAACTCATGTATTATTCCTTTTTCTAAGAAGTATGAGAGAAAATGGTTACTAATTTTGAAACAATTGAATCTAACTCATTTAATTTGAACAATAAATTGAACATTGATCATGTTGAAAAAGATGAGAAAATATGATAATTATATCATTTTTTACTTTTACCAAAAAGATTCATGGCACACGCAATCGTTGATAAATGACACAAACCACTAAACCCTAACATTCCCCTAAATGTTGGAAGTTGGTCCTTCTATGTCACAATGAATGAGAGAAATGGATCAAAGTTCTAATGTCCTAGTTGAAAATTCATATTTTAGCATCTTGCTAGTTCATAAATATCACAATTAAATTCTTGGATATTACTTTCCTTGAAGAATGAAGGAAACATAATTTTGAAAACAATAAGTGGCGTGTGGCCAAGGCGAAGGGGTTGAAGCCATATTTTTTTCTTTATCGGATTTAAGGATTTTTGGGGGAAGAGATAATATTGAAGGTTGTATGAAGTTTTTCTATTATTGGATTCCTCAAGATGGTAAAGACTCCCTTTCTTTAACAAGCCTAACTATCCTCTTTATGCTTTGTTCCTGAAAGACATAATATGGAGATAAAAAACAACATTGCACTTGAAATCTATAGTTAGCTTTTAAATGAATAACATGTCAATAAATAATTTAGATACATGAAAAGGTTGGAGTAGCTCTAGTGGTAGATAAGATTAGAGAGAGTCGCCTTAGATGATTTGGACACATAAAACATTGGCCTTCCGATGACCCGGTTAGGAGAGTAAGATATTTTGGATTTAGCCTATGTTAAGAAAGGTAGAGGTAGACTTAAAAAGACTTGGCTAAAATATTAGAAATGATATTTTTTTTATTAAAATTAAATGAGAATTTGACTCTTAACAGGACACAACAGAGAAAAAGGATTCATGTAGCCGACTCCATGTAGTGGTATAAAAGCTTGATGATGTTGTTGTTGTAAATAATTTAAATACATGGAAAATATTCTAAAATTTGAGGGATATGTTTATAAGAATATCGCTTTGACCTACCACGATCATAAATGATCCATAAATCATTATTTTTTAGTTGCTAGGACACATAAACCATGGTTATTTTTTTGTTGTGAGGACAAGAGATATATGAAATAGATTCATGAGAAGAGTGGGTCATATGATATATTAAAAGTTAAAAATGAGCATTTATGAGACTTTAAAGGCATGAGAAGAAGAGGTAAAACCTAATAATCTTGAAGCACAAGTACCCATTACAATTTTTTTGTAAGTGGACTTTTTGTCTTTTTGTGCCTTATAAATGACTCATTCTTCTCCCCTTTAAGAACCTACAAACCAATCATGACCACTTTAGATTGTTATTTTCAATTTTCATTCAACTGGCATGTTGGATGGTTGTTTAGTAACTCTTATGTTGGATTTAGATTGCATCACTTAATTCCAAGAGAACCCAATATTAAGTGTATGCGAGTATTATTGTTTTTATCCATGGAGCGAGAAATTTTTGCTTATATTCACAAAAAAAAAAAAGAAAAAAAGTGACAATGTAATGAGGAAGGCTGCAACAATGGAGCAATTTGCGACAATACATCAATGAAGGCTACAACAATGAAAAATGTTTGTGCCAATACAATGATGAAGGCCACAGTTATAAAAAAATAGGAGAAAAGGAAGAGAGTGCAATAATGAAAGCCAAATAGCTGTGATAATACAACAATGAAGGCTGCAATCATAAAAACACAAGGAAGAAAAAAAGCACAGGGCTCTAATTCTATGAAAAATTTGGAAAGAATTGGTTGAATATTTCACTTCAGATCTGTTTGTTTTGTTGAAAAATGAATGTAAAGTAAAATGAAAAACAATGTAAAAACGAATGCAATGTTTTTGAAACATTTGGAGTTGTTTAGATGTGTGAAATAAATGCAAGTGACTACTTTTTTTTGTTTTGTTTGAAATAAAATGAACGAAGAGTAAAGCTTGATGATAATGATCGATGGCCAAAGATGTGGGAGGTGGCGTCAACAGGCAACGGGTAGCGGCCAACGGCCATGGGGGCCGACGACTAACTGTGGTAGCAGGAGTCAACTTGAAGTATATTTAGAATTCGGCCTAAAATGGTTGAGTTTATAATACATAAAAAAAAACTAAGGAGTAAATTTGAAATTCACCAAAATTTTACTATGCATTCCTTCTTTATTACACCACACCCAAATTTCTAAGAACTCTGCATTTCAAATAATTTACACTCACTTTCATCAAATCAAACAATCTCTTAATTATTTATGTAGCATTTAGACAATCATATGAGAGTTTCTAAAAGAAAATATATAAAGTTAGGGAAATAATAGTTACAATAATCCACGAATTAATGAGCAGGCAGAATAATAGTTACAAAATAATCACAAAAGCCCATGACTTGATGAGTAGGCAATAAGGATCTCATGGATTAATGAGGTGGTAGCAAATGTAGAAGGAAAGGCTTTAATGTGGTTTCCAACTGGCATAAATTATGCAGATGTTTCGCAATAATAAATCAGTCAAGGGGCCATCCTGACCATTAATGAATTCACTTAAACCAATCAAATAGTTTCATAAAAAATTGCTCAAAAATATGAAAATATTACCCCTTTTGCTCCTAATCCTAATCTTTATTTCTCCATTAACTTTAACTAATTCAACCATTTCTCTCACTTTTTCATATTTTAGTTTCATCTCTTTCATCCTTTTGTTGATCATACTGATTATGCCCCCCATATCAACATGTTAGACAAATTATTTCATCCGACAGAAGTCGAATGTCTAAATTTGATTCCTATATAACTAATAAGCTAAATAAGATAAGGATATCAAAGTGAAAAATTCAAGGCTGGCATTCTTCTTCCTTTATCACAATCTCAATTCTAAAAAACAAAACTGCTCAAACATCTTATCTCTGCAGATTATTAGTATATCACTTTCTCTCGACGGTTGTTAGCATATTCAGTGCAGTTATTGACAGCACCAGTCTGAAAGCCAGTCAATGATGTTTCTCAAGTCACCTTACACTCCAATTATTCAAATCTACCCAAACAAATTCTCATATTGGATTGCAAAATTCCTCTAAACATAAGAGGCAATAGCAAGCATTACAGAGTGATTTGTTCTCTTCAATATTTAAAAGGATAGGCAAAATATATATGATGTCGTTTAAATACAGTAATTTTTCTCTCTTAATGGTTGCTGAAACATAGCAATCCGGTTGTTCACCCCATAAAAAGCTTGTACTTAATTCTGCTGCTGCATAAATAAATCTTTTCTCCCTGCAAGTGAAATTAATGAAATAAATAACTTAAAATATTAAAAAGGGATTGCAAGCATAAAAGCATGCAATCCAAAAATTTCCCTGCGGCTTCTTATTTTTTTATATTGCTACTTTTTGTGTGTGTTATGGAGAGAGAGAAAGGGGGGTGGGGGTAGTGGAGGATATCAAAAAAGGGCAGTAATCAGGAATCAAAGAAGGCCTATGATAGGAAATACTTGGACTCAAGTATTCCTATCGATCCGGAAGAGGGCAACAGCAGGAAAACTGCTGTTTTCAGCAGAAAAATAGCAGAAATCTGCTGTTTACAGCAGAAAAACAGTAGAAATTGGAGAAAAACTCAAAGCAAACACATGTATTTCACTAGTAGAAGCATAAAACAAAAGGAAGGTACAATATTCTTCAATCCGAGAGGAAGAACAACTCTACTAATCTCCGGCAACGCCAAGAGCCCAAGCAAGAAACCCTAGATCTCATAATTTCCTTCAAATTCAAGATAACCCTCTCTCCCTCCTAATCCCCCTAATTAATAATAAAGGATGACTACAAAATACCTAAACAACCCTTAGTATTCAAAAATTTCCCTCCCACATAAGCAAATCAGCCCCAAGTGGGGCCCACCTTGTCCGCCCCCCCCCCCCCCCCCTCTTGATCCGTCTGGCATATACTTGGACCGGTCCAGCCGGCCCCTCCTGGGCCGGCAGCTGTATAACATTACTCCCCTCCCAAAAACTCACCTTGTCCTCAAGGTGAAAAGAGGGGAACTACTCTTTCACTCTTTCAAACGGCTCCCAAGTAGCATCAAAATCAGGAAGACTTTTCCACCCAATTAGCACTTCTTTGTCTCCCTTTTCATCAGATCTGACGCCTCGGAGCTCCCGTGGTTCCAATATCACTTGCAAATCCTCAGTCAGTGTCTCTGGTAACTCCGTGCTGACTGTCTGCTCTCCTATAGCTCTCCTCAACTGGGACACATGGAAAACTGGATGTATGCTAGCTGATGGGGGAAGCTTCAGTCGGTACGCCACTGCTCCAATTTTGTCCAACACTTCATAGGGGCCGAAGTATCTTGGAGCCAATTTCTCATTCATCCTTCTCGCCATTGTCCTCTGCCTGTAAGGTCGTAATTTTAGGAAAACCTTTTCGCCCACTTCAAACTGCATGTCTCGTCGGTGCGAATCCGCTTGCTTCTTCATGATCTGTTGTGCCCTCATCAGATGTTTCTTCAATTCCTCTAGTATCTTGTCCCTTTCCTCTAAGTACTGCTCAACCGACGACACTGGTGTACTACCTCTCCCGTAGTGTACTAGGTGTGGAGGATCCCTTCCATATAACACTTTTAAATGGGGTCATCTGTGAAGCGGTATGGTATGAGGTATTGTACCAATACTCCGCCCACGGCAGCCACTTTGCCCACATCCGTGGAGTTTCAGAGACAAAACACCTCAAATAGGTCTCCAAGCTTCGGTTTACCACCTCTGTTTGTCTGTCTGTCTGTGGATGATAGGCGGTGCTTCTCTTTAGAACAGTGCCCTGCATCCTGAACAACTCTCTCCAGAACTGGCTGAGGAACACTTTGTCTCGATCAGACACAATCGATTCAGGAATCCCATGTAATCTCACAACCTCCCTAATAAAAGCTGTCGCTACAGATATGGCGGTGTAAGGATGCCTCAGAAGGATGAAGTGTGCATACTTACTAAGTCTGTCAACCACCACCATGATGACTGTGAACCCCTCTGATCTTGGTAGGCCATCAATGAAATCCATGGACACTTCCTCCCAAACTTTGTTTGGAAGTGTCAATGGTTGTAGTAATCCCCCCGGAGCCATAGCCATGTACTTATTCCTCTGACATACTTCACACCTTGCCACCATCTCTTCAACATCTCTATGCATCCCTTTCCACTAGAGCTCAGATGCAAGCCTCCTGTAGGTCTTCTGAACTCCTGAATGTCCCCCAACGGCGCTGCCATGAAACTCCTGCAACAAAATGGGGGATGTGTATGGAAGTCCGTGGCATCACAAACATCCCTTGATACAATAGTCTGTCCCCCTCAATGGAGTAGCCCGGATGACTACTCATGTCCTTCCCCAGATCCTCCCTGATCTTCCTCAATTCTTCGCTGAGCTTACTTTCTTCCTTGATGGCCCCCCAATCTATCAACAGCGGAATTGACACCGCTAATTCCTGAAGCTCCTCAACACGTCTGGATAGGGCATCAGCAGTTTTATTCTCCAAACCGGGCTTATATTGGATCTCAAAGTCATAGCCCAGTAATTTGGATAACCACCTCTGATGCTCCTCGGTCACCATCCTTTGCTCCAGAAGATATTTTAAGCTCCGTTGATCAGTCCTTACAATAAAATGCCTTCCCAATAGATAAGGCCGCCACTTCTAAATAGCCAAGACAATGGCCATTAACTCCCTCTCATATACTGACTTCAGTCTAGCCCTGGCTGACAGCACTTGACTGAAATACGCAATTGGCCTGTGGTTCTGCATCAACAATGCCCCCAGCCCATATCCTGATGCATCAGTTTCCATGACAAAGACCTGGCTAAAATCTGGAAGTGCTAAGACTGGAACTGTAATCATTGCTTCCTTTAGTTTCTCAAAAGCCCGGGTGGCTGCCTCTCCCCATAAAAATCCATCCTTCTTCAGTTGCTCAGTCAAAGGCCAAGCAATAGCACTGTATCCCTTTACAAATCTTCTGTAGTACCCAGTTAACCCCAAGAACCCCCTTAACTCCTTTAGGTTCCTAGGCATTGGCCACTTCTACATGGCTTCTATTTTACTCTGATCGGCTGCCACTCCTTCTTGTGAGACCACATGTCCCAAGTACTCTACACTGGTCTGGGCAAAACTGCACTTCTTCGGGTTGGCTTGTAACTGATGTTCCTGTAACACTCCCAAAACTGTCTTCTAGTGCTCCAAATGCTCCCCTTCAGTCTTGCTATACACCAAGATGTCATCAAAAAATACCAATACGAACTTCCTGAGGTACTGCTTGAAGACCCTGTTCATCAAAGATTGAAAAGTAGCAGGTGCGTTAGTCAAACCAAAGGGCATTACCAGAAACTCATAATGCCCTTCATGTGTTCTGAATGCGGTCTTGGGAACATCTGCCTCCTTCATTCTGATCTGGTGGTATCCAGACTTTAAGTCCAACTTGGAAAAAACCACTGCCCCAAAAAGCTCATCCAAGAGTTCATCAATCACTGGAATTGGGAACTTGTCTGGCACAGTGCCCTTATTCAGAGCCCTGTAGTCCACACAGAATCTCCAACTCCCATCCTTCTTCTTGACCAAGAGGACTGGACTAGAAAAAGGACTTACACTTGGTCTGATAATCCCAACCTCCAGCATCTCCCTGATCAGCCTTTCAATCTCATCTTTTTGAATCTGAGGGTAACGGTAAGGGCGGACGCTGATCGGGGTCTCCCCTTCCTTCAAAGTGATGGCATGCTCCAGCTCCCTCTGCGGTGGCAACCCCTGTGGAGGTTGAAAAACCTCCCTAAACTGCTGTATGACCGATTGCACTTCAAGAGGAATGTCTCCCTCTTCCCCCACACTGACTTTCTCCAGTCGTTGCAGCTCCACCAAGTATCCACCCCCAGCCTCCTGGATGGTTCGGATCATGGACTTGAGAGACACCCCCGTCCTAGACAAGCCGACATCTCCCTGTATCACCATTCGCCTCCCCCCCACTACCAGTTCCATCCGCAGTTCTCCCCAGTTCACCTTGGTCTCCCCCAAAGTTTGCAGCCACTTCATCCCCAAGATCACATATGTACTCCCCAATTCTAAGGGAAGAAAATCCTCCCTCACCTGTATCCCCTGAATGGTCATCACTACGCCCCTACAAACTCCTCTACCCATCTCAACCTTCCCTGTGCCCATCATCACCCCATAGCCTCCCGTATCCACTAATTTCATTCCAGGCAACTCAACAATCTGGGTGGAAATGAAATTGTGGGTTGCCCCACTATCTATCAAAACCACCACCTCGTGGTCAGCTATCACCCCTTTCACTTTCATAGTGTGACTCGAAGTAAATCCCACTACGGGGTTCAGAGAGACTTCTGCCACATCCAGATGCAACTTCTCCTCCTCCTCCACTTCGGACCTGCTCCCACTTCCCTCTTCGTCTTCCTCGTCTTCGCAAACAAGGAGAACCTGAAGAGTCCGGTCCTTGCACCTATGACCCGGCATGAACTTCTCATCACACCTAAAGCACAATCCCTTTGCCCTCTTCTCCTGCATCTCCTTATCAGTAAGCTTTTTAAAATTTCCCCCAGGCCCTCCTCCTCCAGACCTCTCCCTTGGTACCTCTCGTGTACCCCCCGGTGCAGCTCCCTTGGGAGCTAGAAAAGTGGTCGTCATCCGGTAGGATCCCCCGGAGTTGCTGCCTCGGGCCCCTCTCTCCAGATGCTTCTGGTCCTCAACCAGCTGTGCCAACTCCATGGCCTCCCCCAGGTCGTGTGGCCTCATCACTCTAACGGCTGCCCTGATTTCTGGTTTGAGCCCCTTCATGAAGTTCCCCTCAAGCACAGTCTCCGAAAGACGATCCAACCTGCTAGCTAGGTACTCAAACCGGTCACGAAACTCTGCCACTGTCCCCTCCTGTGTCAGAGCAAAGAACTGTTCGTAGAAGTCTCCTCCCCGACTGGTTCGGAAACGCTCTAGCAAACAGTCTTTGAACTCCCTCCAGCTCCTAATAGGTCGCCTCATGTCTCGCCACTGGTACCACGCCAGTGCCTTACCTTCCAAGCACAGTCCCGCCGCTGTCAGTTTCTCCTCTTCCGTCAACCCGTTGACGGCAAAGTATCGCTCCACCTTGTAAATCCAGCCATGGCCATCCTCGCCTTCAAAGATGGGCATCTTCAGTTTCCTCACCTTGGGATCTCCCCCGTACCCTCGGTATCCTCCATAACCTCCCATCCCCCGAAGGGGAGGTGCTCCCCAAGTGTCCCGATCGTCCCTTCGACGATTGTACCCAAATCCCTCTTCATAGTCCTCCCTTCTACCTTCAAAATCAGCACCTCGGCGATGAAACTCCTCCCTTTTTCCACCAAAATCAGCACCCCTTCTGTCATATCCCATGCTCATCTCCTCTCTAAAGAGCAGTTCTAGATGAGGCATGTCGTTTTCTCCTTCCAGGATCTCCACCTCTGGCATCCTCCTCCCCCGGGGTGGGTTTGGATTTCCTCCGATGCCATGGCTGTCGGAGGTCTCTCTTACTTCCGATATCGCCGGATTGGTCTTCATTTCAAGCAGTTTCTTCATCATCTCCTCCATAGCAGAAAACCTTCCTTCCAATCTTTCATTATTGGTGGAGATTTCAAGGAACTTTCCCTCCAAATCTCATTTCAGTTGTCCGAATTCGCCTTCCAACACTTCCACCTTCTTTCCGGCCATCTTTTTCTTCCACGAACCACAAGTAAACTTCCTTCGAAAGCTCCCAAAGCCCGCTGAAATTTCAGGTTTTCAGTCGCCAAAGGTCCCACGACGATGCTCTGATACCAATTTGATAGGAAATACTTGCACTCAAGTATTCCTATCGATCCGGAAGAGGGCAACAGCAGGAAAACTGCTGTTTTCAGCAGAAAAATAGCAGAAATCTGCTGTTTACAGCAGAAAAACAGTAGAAATTGGAGAAAAACTCAAAGCAAACACATGTATTTCACTAGTAGAAGCATAAAACAAAAGGAAGATACAATATTCTTCAATCCGAGAGGAAGAACAACTCTCCTAATCTCTGGCAACGCCAAGAGCCCAAGCAAGAAACCCTAGATCTCATAATTTCCTTCAAATTCAAGATAACCCTCTCTCCCTCCTAATCCCCCTAATTAACAATAAAGGATGACTACAAAATACCTAAACAGCCCTTAGTATTCAAAAATTTCCCTCCCACATAAGCAAATCAGCCCCAAGTGGGGCCCACCTTGTCCGCCCCCCCCCCCCCCCCCCCCCCCCCCCCCCCCCCCCCCCCCCCTCTTTTGATCCGTCTGGCATATACTTGGACCGGTCCAGCCGGCCCCTCCTGGGCCGGCAGCTGCATAACAGCCTATAACAAAACTTACAGAGACTCTGGATGATTGCACCTCAAAGAGGAAAAGAGACACCAAGTGCCCAAAGATGCCATACGTAACCATAACTGCAACTATTCTGATCCAATCATCAAAGTTCAACAATCAAAACCAAAATGAAATAACTAGGATGATAACAATGAACCCTCACAAGGAGATAAAGCATAGCAAAATTTAGCCCAATTAGCCAAAAAAGCAATTCATAATGTATGCCCAATTTTGATTTCTCTTCCAACTATTCTGCTCGGGTTGAATAGCTAGTTTAATATAGACTGTAGAGATGCTAGCAAGATTTCTTCCAAATTTCTTATCGTTCCTTTCTCTCCAAATATGATAAACAATAAAGCATACAAAAAGAAAGTAAAATTTTTTAAAGCTTTTAGAGACTGTCAATGAAAGAAATAAGCCCCAAGATTTGAAGGATAGAGGGGCTGAGGAGAAAGGTAGAAGTCCAAGGAAGCCAACTTTTTAAAATAGCATTAGAGAAAGAGCAAAAAAATGTAGTGTTTCATACTCATTCCAACAAAGATGGAAGACTAGCGTGGTGAAGATTGCCTAATAGCAAGGGCAATAGCAGTCTTAAAACCTCATTGATAGCAAGCAAAGAGTAGATAGAAAATGCAGTGCATAATTTTTATGCCAAATAAGATTGAACCATGACACATCTAAGAGATTATCATAAGAAGCGTAACAAAATAATTTAAAATTAGGATCAGCACAGCCCTTCCACTCCAACCCCATTGAATAGGAATTAACCCACACTTTCAAAATAGCCTCTTTAATGTGCCAAAAGCAATCTATAGAGGGAGGCCTTCAATACGAGAGTTGAGGCATTAAGGACGAAAGGGGAGAGCATACACCAATGCATTCCCAAGCAAATCAGAGATGCATTTACCATTGATTCAAGGATCCCAAAGCAACAAAAAGGAAGCTCAACCCCAATATGACAGGAAATGTGGCATTTACTAGAGTTAGCAATTAAAAATAGGCTTTCTAGAAAAAAAAAAGTCTTTCATATTAAACGTTTCCAAATGGATGCACCTTTGCCAGTAAACAAAGAAGATAAAACATTATCAACTTTTCCAACTCTCCAAATCAATCAAGGCATAGAGATTGCAAGTATAATCATTAGACCAAGGCCTCCCTTCGTGTGAGGCCTATAAATGAGCTCCTAAGATACAATGTGAAGCTTCTTGGCAGCGATATTCCATGAAACAAAAAATTTGGTGCAATCTTTAGGCATGAAAAGAGATCTAGCCTAGTAAGAAATTTCCATATAGAAAACTATAATAGTTGGACCTCTCATCCAATAACAAACCTTTTGCCTTCCAACCATCAAGAACGAGGAAAACTTTACCAACAAGAGGTTGGAAATCAAACAAATGAGAGTTGTGAGAAGACCTTGGAAGGCCAAGATAAGTGATATGAGAAATAGAGACAGAAAAATCAAGAATGTCACTCACAGCTTGAGGACGTTGGGTGCTCTTAAAAATGCATATGGGACTTTTGGTTGGATCAGTCTTGAGGTTGGAGGCAAGATAAAAATTGTTCAGAATAATCTTGAGACAGTGCATATTGTCTTGAGAAGCTTCCCTCAAAGTAATGACATCATCAACATAGAGGTGCGAAAAATTAACATTGTCATAAAGAGTAAGGGGAGAGAAATCACCACAAAGAATACTTTGCTCCAAAAGGTTAGAAAACCTATCCATGAAAATTCATAGGAGATACAAAGACAACAAACAACCCTATCTGAGGTCGGTAGTGAAGGGAAAGAAACCTTCAGGTAACCCATTAATACATATGGAAGAGGATGCATTGGTGATACAAACCTCAATCCAAGATGCGAAGACGAGGGAATCGTTCCTAGCATCCTGCTAATAAGGAAATTTCAATTAATTGAATCAAATGCTTTATATATATCCTTAGCATAAAAAAGCTTGGAAGATGAGCTAGAGTTAAAGCCATTAAAAATCTCGTTTGCAAGAATGACATTATCAGAGGAGTTCCTATTGGAAACAAACCTAGCATGCACTTGATGAATGATATGCGGCATCACATTTATGAGTCTATTGGAAAGGAATTTGGAAATGATATTGTAAAGAGTATTGCACCAAAAAGATGGGTTTGTAATTAGAGATAAGCCCTTATCCAACAAATGAGGGTTTGGGACTTGGTACAATAGTCGTGGCCTTGACCATATTTGGGAGCTGTTTGCAAAGAAAGAAGTGCTTCATTGCAGCACAAACCTCTTACCCAATAAGATTTCAGGAATTAGAGAAGAACTCAAAGGTTAAGTCATTTGGACTAGGAGTCGAGATCATGAGAACATAAATATCACATTTTTAATATCATAATTTGAGACAAGAACTATAAGCTGAGCATAATGACGAGGAGGAAGCATGCTACCCGTAGGAATCGATGGTGCGGGATGATACTCCTAAAAACTGCAAGAGAAAAGCTCCTTGAAGCAATTGACAGCAGCATTCGCAATATCATGGTGACATGAGAGGACAGCATCAGCTGTTGCAAGCTCTTTAATGAAATTTTTATTCTTCCAACATTTGATCCATGCAAAAAGAAATTTGAAATCATTATCCCCCACACATAGCTATTTGGATTTTGCACGTTGAGAAAGCTAAGAGATATGGCAATTAGACAAATCCAAGAGTCTTTAACCGTGCTATTTCAATAAGCATTGAGATGGAAATCAGTAGGGTTGGCATTGAGGTGATGTAATTTATCTTGTTCGGCAGAAGTGTCCTTAATTGCATTAGAGAGAAATCCATCAGAATTCCATAGCACTTCTTTAAGCTTAAACTTCAGATATTTCAATTTATAACATAGGGGAAAAAATGGATCTCCACGAGGAGAAGCCCTCACTTACTGCATAATGGGATTGAAGCCAGAAAGTGTCATCCACAAGTTCTTAAATAAGAATCTGTGTCTAGGAGTGAGGGGAGGGGCAGTGGTGACAGTAAGTGCAGAATGGTTGTTTGTTTAAAGCAGAATATGACGGCCTAAGGTACAAATTTATTTCCGTTAACTCTACAATGGGCAAACTGTTTTCATTGTGGGCTTCCCTCGAGGTTTTTGACATGCACAATGTGTGCATTGTGCAAGTGCACTTTAAAAAGTCATGAATATCATCAAACAAATAAAAAAGAGTTGTAAGTTTAATACTTGCCGCACATGAAACGATAAATCAAACAATTCTATCTGACGGTACATAGAAGAGATCTGGCTAGGAGATTCAGTATTTTTCACAGAAAGAAAGATAAATAGAAAGAAAATATATTGCACCTGAGTAACATAGTGGGCATACCAAAAATGATCATCAGTTGGTCTACAAATCGAAAAAGAGCATAATGCTCACTGGTTTAACGAAATATCAAAACTATTGGAACCAGTAGTGCAAAATACCCATGAAACAAACTAAACCAGATAGAAAGCACCCAAGACCAAAAAACAAGTGCAGAAGCACTAGTTTTGTGCACTTTGTGTGGAAACCAACAAATTCAACGCACCAATGGATTATGATGTGGGCAAAGTGCTGTTTCAAATTCCCAAAATGCTGTTTGGTATTCCCTAGGTGCTGTTTATGCTGTTTGGACTTTCCTAAGTGCTGTTTAGTCTTCCCTAGATGCTGTTTATGCTGTTTGGACTTCCCTAAGTGTTGTTTAGTCTTCCCTAGGTGCTGCTTATGCTGTTTGGACTTCCCTAAGTGCTGTTTGGTCTTTCCCCATGCTGTTTTTGAATGCTGTTGGCTGCTCGTTTTCCTCATTGTTGATTCCTATGCAAGAGGCTTTAAATGTGGGCTGTTTTGGTGGTTTTTTTTGTGGCTGATTTGCGGCACATTTATTAAGCTGTTGGGTTTTTTTCCCCATATATGGGGGCTGTTTGCTGCTGTTTTAGGATGGAGAGAGATGTGATGAATTTTTGGAATGTAAAAACCAACGAGTTTGTAATAACTTGCGAGCTATTGTCTCATTTCCCCTTCTCCTCTTAAAATTCGTCTTGGACTTCTAACCTCTTCTTCTCTATCATGGTTCTTGCATCACTTGTATCCTTCTTCACAAAATTATTAATATAAGTTTTATGGTTTATGTGTGTCATGTTTATGTTTAAGGAAGACATTTTTGTGACAATCTTAGTGTAAATTTTGGTTGCACTAATTTGATATCAGAGCAAAGGTTGTCGTTCTAGTCTTCCTTTCTTTTTAAAAATTAAGAAAAAAAAGTCAAAATAGTTAACAAGCCAAAATTCACTTCAAAAGAAAGATCTTCCATCAGAAATAATGCATTCGAAACATCAAGGAAGCACTGTCATTCTGATATTTTCCAACGTGTACCAAGGCATTCTCATCAGGAGATGAGATTTCTCCACCAGGGGAGAATTGATGTGGGCAAAGTGCTGTTTCGAATTCCCAAAATGCTGTTTGGTATTCCCTAGGTGCTGTTTATGCTGTTTGGACTTCCCTAAGTGCTGTTTAGTCTTCCCTACGTGCTGTTTATGCTATTTGGACTTCCCTAAGTGCTGTTTAGTCTTCCCTAGGTGCTGCTTATACTGTTTGGACTTCCCTAAGTGCTGTTTGGTCTTTCCCCATGCTATTTTGAATGTTGTTGGCTGCTTGTTTTCCTCATTGTTGATTCATATGCAACAGGCTTTAAATGTGGGTTGTTTTGGTGATTTTTTTTGTGGCTGATTTGCGACACATTTATGAAGCTGTTGGGTTTTTTTTCCCTATATATAGGGGCTGTTTGCTACTGTTTTAGGATGGAGAGAGATGTGATGAATTTTTGGAATGTAAAAACCTGCGGGTTTGTAATAGCTTACGAGCTATTGTCTCCTTTCCCCGTCTCCTCTTAAAATTCGTCTTGGACTTCTAACCTCTTCTTCTCTATCCATGGTTCTCGCATCACTTGTATCCTTCTTCTCAAAATTATTAATATAAGTTTTATGGTTTATGTGTGTCATGTTTATGTTTAAGGAAGACGTTTTTGTGACAATCTTAGTGCAAATTTTGGTTGCACCAGATTACCATCCAAATAAGTTAATTGTACAAGAAGCAGTTTCAAACATAGTCAAGCCGAAACTCTAAATAACACGAAAATAAAATTTAAGAAAAACATTAGCATCCCTAAAACGGCAGAAAATAAAGCGTGAGATCATCAAATAGACACCAAAACAAAGCAAGCAAGCCCAAGATTTTACGAATTAATCACCTCGCTATTCAGAAAACCTCTTATCAACTTCTGCACGTAATCCACAACAGCCTTTCTCCTTTGCTCGGAGACCACCGTGGGCAGGATATGGTGTATCACCTCCTGGGTAGCCTGCTCGGCCTGCATCCATGCATCGGCGCCGATCGCCGAATGATGAGGGTTCGGGGGTCGCGAAGTCGAAGAAGAAGCCGAAGGGGACAGAGGCGAAGGACGGTTATGGTCATCCTCCGCCGCGCTGACGCCGTCAAGCTGCTGCGGCCAAAGCTGAAGGTCGCCCATGGTTAAAGAATTCGGAGAACGGTTGATTCCTCGGAAGTCCACAACGATGAATCAGATGAAAAGATCATCAGGGTAGACGCCAATCATGCTTGAGACGATCCGAATGTGGGAAGACAGAGAGACGATTGCGATTCGATCGGTGAATGGGGTTTCGTGAGAAGAAAAACCCCCTAGAAGTTGACGCAAGGAGATCGATCTGGTAACACCTCTACCGCAGCAGTTCCGCCTTTCCGAACCTCCTTCCACGCTGAGAAAACTCTCCGCCGAGAAACGGAAAAAATAGGCATAAAAACCTCAGGAAGCCATCGGTTTCGCTTTCTCTCTCCAGATGAATGAGGCCAAATTCGCAGGAACTGCTTCTTCGGTTTGTGCTTCGCACGACACCTTACCGCATCTTATCCCGCCGCGTCTCAGCTGCATTTGGTCGGAGATTTGGCTTATGCATGAATTTAATCTAAATATTTTAATATATATATATATCTATAACAAAAATTATGAAAAGTGTAATAATTCGTATCATTTTTTTATAAAATGGGTTAAATAGGTTATGAAATTAGGAAGAGAATTTTTTAATTAATTTTTTTTCTAATTTATATGGGAGATAGTTGTAGGGGTTACTTGGGCTCCACCCAAAGTAACCCATTTTTTCATATTTAATAAAATAATATAAATTTAAATTAAATAATATAAATGATTTGAAATTTAAATTTATTATTTTTATCCAATATTTACAAATTCGTGGGGGAAGAGAAATAGTTTATAAATAATTTTAAATTAAAGTAATTCTTTTAGGTTATTATAGGCATCATTGTTTGTGCCTTCCAAAAATAACCTAAAAGAATGACTTTAAGTTATCTCATATTTTTGGATGTCTAAGTGTCTCATAAAAATCTTTTTTATCTCAAAAAAAAAAATTGCAGCGTAAAATTGTAATTTTAATAAAATTAGGAGATATGATCACTTCCGAAGCATTAATGTGAACCTCCCCTTAGGACTGTTGTCATGCCCTAGGATCTAATAGAATGATTAGTTTGCCTAAACTTATCATTATTTCTCAATCATTCAATAATAACAACCAAAGTTACTAACATTTTAAATCATAAAAGTAATATAACTAAATTTTATTTCCTCATAACATAATTGTAATAATTTACATCATAGAAGTCTATATACATCAAATAATTAAATGTTGGATTACCAAAAAAACAGTATCTTATTAATTCAGATCCAAAATCATGTCTTTACACCTGATCTACTCAACAATGCCTTTACATTTTCCTGAAACATTAAAAGAACGAAATGAGCATAACTAGCTCAATAGACTTCCTATCCTGACCCCTTACATATATCAATAGTCAAATTAAAAGGAGCAATTTCAATATAAATAAAAATGCATAAGAAAGTATCAAATTAATAGAACAGTAGTAAAACATTGAAACATAATTTTAGGGTTCTAGAACATACTTAAAAGTTTAACTTGTAAAGCCATTGGTACTGAAATTACAAATACCTCACATAATACTCTGCCTCATAGATTCACTTGCACTTGACTTTCATACTTCATCAAAATTCGTACAGAGTTTTAGTAGTTCCAACATTCATTTCAAATTGCTACTTATATTTATTTTGTTAAAGTGATTATCATGCACAAGTCCTGATGTCTACTTATACATCCACTTCCACTTATGTCTCTGTTTTACCTCCCATACCAACATATAGTGCGTGGGGCCATAATCTCTCTCATATCTGTCCTAAGCGGATGGAGCTAGAAGAGTACGTACGTGTTACATAACCTCTCACACATGCTTTCAACAAGTGGGGCAAAAATTTTCCAACATCAGTCTTAAACAAATTAGGCCAGAATAAAATATTTAGGCCCTTGTCACATAATAGAGAGTACATTTTTTACATATCAGAACTTCTCCAATGCTATGTTATGTAAAATGAAAATGTAATTCAATAGCAATTAAATGAGAAATATAATGCAATATCCAAATAATGCATGAATTGCCTGTAAAAAGCCACATTGCATGTATACCAGTATACTCACCAAACTTTTCCTATTTCATTTCTAATTTCAAAGGGACATTCACATGAATATTTTAAGACTTTTACCGCTATTGTAATTACCAAAAATCCTCAATTGGAATATAAACTCAAAAATTTACTTTAAAAAAATCAACCGATAAAAATTCAATTTCTTAGTCATAACGTTCAAAACAGAGCATTTAACCACATATAAAGAGTTACACGACGAAAACTTCATAAAACCCAAGAAAAATATATTTTAATCCATAATTTTTTATAAAAGAGGAGAAATTGAAATCATAGACAAGGATTCAAAAGTATATCTTGTGCTATATAATTTCCTTAACTGGACCGACGATCAAAACCCGGGCTTTGGTCTCCAAATCCTCTCTCTCTCTCTCTCTCTCTCTCTCTCTCTCTCTCTCTCTCTCTCTATCTCTCTCTCTCTCTCTCTCCTTTTCTCTTCTTCCCCTCTTCTCTTCTCTTCTCTCCTCTTCTCTGATAAGGTGGATGGGGAATTGGAAATCACCAAATGGTTTGAGATATTTAATATAATAATTTTACTATTTTGACCTAGCATCACGATGCTCACATTTCGAATGTTGCAGCACCCCAAGAGAATCTTCCAAATGCTCTTAGAATATCTTCACTTAAGACTTGGCGCTGCTGCAGAACTACTTCAGTGCCATAGTGCATGCCCAAAACATATTTTTTTGTCCAAAAACTTGAGAGCTCCATGTCGTGGCACTAACAACCTGGGTACCGTGACTCCCACAGAGCATTTTTCACACCTTGGGTTTTCACTTCCCCAATTTAAATCTTAGTTCAAACAAGCTCCATGACACATTCTAAAACTTTATAATGGCATGTTACATCAAATATTAATGAGTATTTAACTTAATCAATTTTAATTAATAGAGTTTGGGGTTAGCGGATATTATAGTTGTGAACTAAATAAATTTCCTTATATTATAAATTTAGCCATCTTTTTTAAGTTGGTGCATCAATTGGAACAAAATATATTGAAAAATTTTGCTCTAACCTTTTTAAATTTGTTTTAATTTGATTATGAAGATTTCATTAAACTCTAAAAATACTAAAGTTAAATTTAAAACATCAAAAAATGGTTTTAGAAACACCAAAAGTATTTGATTTAACCTATTAGAACCCCAAAAAGGGGTTGAATTAGATCGGGTCAGTTGGGCTAACAAACCTGCCAATAACCGTCAATGGCGTCGATGCTAATGGGCACTTGGGCCCGTGCCTTTTGGTGCGGGATGCCCAACCCCTCTCAATAGATTTAACATTTTTATATATTTTTAAAAAAATTCTAAAATAATTTTTAAAATTACAAAAATGTAATTTATTTCAATTTTTGGATGTTTAATTTCTAAAATAAGGATTCGACCACTTTTGGTATCGTTGGGTCCATCTTGTTGGATGTTCAATTTAACTATAAATTTGTCAAAATTGGTGTTTCGATGGTACTGCATTTAATTTGGAAGTTTTCAATTCAAATATTCATAGACATTCTTGGTTAATCAAGGTGATTTTTGGTGACGTATCAAACCTAATGATAATTAGGTTTATTATTAAGATTAATAATATTTTGGTTTATCCAAAATTAAACTAATTTGTCCAAAACAATATTTGGTTTCTGAAATAGTTTGATTAGTTCAAAATTTTGAATTTTACAATTAAGACTAATCGATTTGTAAACCAAATTGATTAAATTGAAAAAAATGCATAAATGATGGTTTTTCTTTAAATAATGAGTTTGTGGTGTAATCTTAACACAAGATGCAAGACCCAAGATGGGAGTCATAAGTAGACATGATACGCTGACAGACATGAGTGATGTCTCTTATAAGAACTCACTTGATAATGATTATACCTTGATATGATAAGAGATGACAAGATACATGAAAGTACCATCTGATTAGTCGGATATCTTGATTTGCATTAATATGAATATGATATTATATGCATACATGGCATAATTCCACATGATTAAATATAACATGAACAAGCATAAGCTTTATGGTATATGAACATGATACATATGATATATGATATTGATGTGTGCTATATATATAATTGATACATGATACAATGGTACTATCATAATATAACATGCATAGCCATCGATATTGATAAACATAAACATGATAGGATATTTATAATGTCAACCTTCATTGATGTAACACCCACTATTCTAGAATCTTGGTAATTAATGCAATTTAAAATGAATATTTGTTTAATATTGATTTAGTTAGTAATTGTGAGTTCTATAATGGTTATAAGCCAATGAATGAAATGGGAAAGGGAATGGGAGAAGGTTTAAAGGAGTGTTGTTGTAATATCCATCATCCAAAATTTAGGTAATTTTCTATTAATGATCATTATTTTTAAGTTACTTTGTAATTATGAGTTTTATAATTCTTAATGAGGTTATTAATAACCAGGGTTTGGGGTCTGAGAAGTGAAAAATCTAAAGTTGGGAATTTATTTGACGGGCGATACAAAATCGGGGTAGATGGCACCCCGTTATTGAGCTATTGGATTTTTGGACAAAAAAAAAAGTTTGGGCGTGTGCTACGATATTGGGCTCTAACAAAGATATTTTGGGAGAATCTAGAAGATTCTCTAGGAGCACAGCGATGTTGGGGAAATGAGCTCTACGACATTCAGTCATGATAGTGTTTTTAAATAATAAAAATATCTAAAACTATTTAGCGAAAATCATTCTACCCAGCCAAAGTCGGAGAAGAAGAGAGGAGGAGAAGAGGAAAGAGAAAAAAAGAGAGGACTTGAGAGGCCAAATCTTGGGATTCATCCTTCGGATTAGTTCGAGATATTATAGAGCTTGAGGTAGACTCCTAAACCTCTATTTCGGATTTTAATTCCAGTAGGTTTATGAAAAGATATAAATAAAAAAATAATTTTTTTTTGAATTTTATAATATTTCACCGTGTGATTTTTAATATGTTATTGCACTCCTTATTATGAATATTTTGGCTATATAAAATTGAGTTTTCAATCGTAAGTTTTTCCAACACAATTTTTTTAGTGTACTATTGAATTGAGGCCTTTCTAGCAAATGTAATAGTTATATAAAAGTCTTAAAATATTTACAAGAATATTCCTTTGAAGTTAGAAATTGAAAAGAAGAAAGTTCAATTAGTATTCTGATCTACAAGCAATATGGCTTTCATTGAAAATTCATTCACTTTATGGATATTGCATTGAGTATTATTGCATTGCATTTACATCATATATTTTATAACATTGGAGAA
The DNA here is from genome assembly GCA_019925795.1 of Dendrobium chrysotoxum. Lineage (NCBI taxonomy): Eukaryota > Viridiplantae > Streptophyta > Magnoliopsida > Asparagales > Orchidaceae > Dendrobium > Dendrobium chrysotoxum. The sequence goes on along the minus strand of CM034307.1, from coordinate 40,019,158 downwards.
ATTCTATTTTGAAATATGAAAACATATATTATCTATTATGTTATAAGGGTCCTAAAAGTATTCTTTTGGCCTGATCTACTTGAAGAAGATGTGGGAGGGATTCTGGACCCACTTATTGAAAGCAGGCGTGGGAGGATATGTAACAATGAAGAACTCTGTTGACCCCATTTGCCCGATGCAGATGTAGGAGGGATTCTGTAATGCCCCATATTCAAATATGAAAGAACTATCTATTTATCATTTTAAGAAATATACCAGAGCTTATATAATTCATTAATATAAACAATAACCAGTGAAAGTAATTAAACTTATATACATCAAGATATTTTACTATTTATTCAATCAAAATATCATTTATACTAGCAAAGAGATCACTCTATCACTATTCTATCACAAGCTTCTGACTACAAAAGAGTAAACGAAAATACAAGACAAAATTTAAAGAAAATATAAGGATCTCTAGTCTTGATCCCTTCCCTAACTCGAAATCATTAAAAATTTACATAATAAACTCAAAAGCCTAGCAGTAATCCAAAACTCACTAAAGCTTTCAATGCAATGATTAAAGAATCAATATGATATGCTTAATCTAATATAATTAATAGCAGTCAACGTAGTTAATGACCAAATATTATCAATAAAATTTAAAAAAATTAATAATAAAAGTAGAAAATCATTACAATGAACCTAAAAATTAATAATTGGTATAAAATTTAATAAATCAGTAAAACAACGTTGCAAAAATTATTCATAAATCACTAAAAAATTTATCCGATCTATTCATATGCATCATCCATTTATATATTATCAATGCATCCAATATTTTTAATGATATTAATATATCTGTCAATATCATAAGTGCTATCAATATATACATGCATTAATGTATAATTTAATAAGGCAAGACATCCAGCTTTAATGTGGTTTTCTCAACATCTTTTATCCTAATTGATATTCAGTTGGTCATCAGTCATATCAATTATCACTTATCTAATTAATCAATTATCATATTCAATTAATCAATTATCATTATAGGTGATTTATTTAAATTCATAAAGAGTCGTCACTCTTTGCCCATCGGTGTAATCGATTATTTGTTCCGTTATAACAAGGATCACTCTCTGCCTGTCAGCATAATTGGTCATCTGTTATAAGCTACAATCGGGATAACATCATAAACTATCTTTACAAGAAAGCCCTTCAGCCCACCCTCTTATATGGGGTATTATGTTTTAACAGCCAACCTATTTTATAGTGTTAACAGCTGGTCTTTCTTGCTTATATAAATGATGAAATTAAAATACAATAGGAACTAATCAATTCTGTTCAATATAAAAAAATTATATAATAATTAAAATTATTGAAAACTAAAATAAGATTAGAGTTACTTTTAATAAATAAAAAAATCTCTAAATAAAATTAATGGCTGAAAAAGCACTGAACAACATTCTCTTTCTTCCCTCTCTTTTCTGATAAGGCACAGCGCTGAAATTCAAGATTTTTATTTAAAAAAAATTATTTAAAAAAATTCAGATTATTATAATCTACCCATCTTAGCAAAATATCATCTCTAACATTTTTCTTAACGATTTGGGAACAAAATCAATACCAAAAAAATCTATAAAATCAAAACTCAACTCAAATCAAATCAAAATAAATCACGAATCAAAACTCATCAAACTCAATCAATTAAATACAAAAATGATAAATCTATACTATCTAACTTCTATCCCACTCATAAATTAATTCTTATATCTCTGGTTACAATCCAATTCTTTCAACAGCCGCTCTAATACCAATTTGTAACACCATAGAATCAAATTTAGAAGAATTATCTATTTATCATTTAAGAATATACCAGAGCTTCTATAAATCATCAATATAAATAATAACTAGCAAAAGTAATTAAAATTATATACATTAAGATATTTTACTATTTATTCACCCAAAATATTATTTATACTAGCCAGAAGATTACTCTATCACTAATCTATCATAAGCTCCTTACTACAAAAAAATAAATAAAAATATAGAATAAAATTAAAAAAAAACTTGAGAATCTCTAACAATCTCACTCCAATTGGTCCTGACCCCTTCCCTGACCTAAAATTATTAAAAATTTATATAATATGCTCAAAAGCCTAGTAGTAATCCTAAATTTACTAAAACTTTCAATGCAAGGACTAAATAATCAATATGGTATACTCAATCTAATTTAATTAATACTAGTTAATGTAGTTAATGACTAAATATTATTAATAAAACTTAAAATAATTAATAATAAAAGCAGGGATTCATTATAATGAATCTAAAAATTAATAATTAGTATAAAATTTAATAAATAAGTAAATAACGGTGCAAAAATTATTCATAAATCACTAAAGGAATCTATCTTATCTATTTATATGCATCATCCATTTATGTATTATCAATATATTTAATATTGTCAATGATATTAATATATCCGTTAATGTCATAAGTGTTATCAATATATGCATGCATTAATGTATAATTTAGCAAGGCAGGACATCCATCTTTAATATAGCATTTTCAACATCTTTTGTCCCAACTGATTCTTAGTTGGTCATTAGTCATATCAATTATCATATTCAATTAATCAATTATCATTACATATGACCTCATTAAATCAATAAAGAGTTTTCACTTTGGTGTAATCAGTCATCTATTATAGGCTATAATCGGGATCACTCTCTGCCTGTCAGTGTAATCGATCATTTGTTATAGGCTACAACCGGGATAACACCATAACCCATCTTTAAAGGAAAGCCTGCCAGCCCACCCTCCTACACAGGGTATTATGTTCTGATTTTTCATTTAAAAAGAATCATTTAAAAAAAGGATTATTATAAATTCTTGCCCCACTTACTATATGTAGGCATGGGAGGTAAAATGAGACATAAGTTAAAGTGGAGATATTGCAAGCATCGGGATATGTGCTTTATAAGCATTGCATTCATATATTAATGTCTTAATGAATTAATTTAAGAAATATTCTTAAATATGTATTAGTAAACTCTAAACTTTTGTATGAAATCTTGTGGAAAAAGTGAAAGTGAAAGTGAAATGCAAGTGAATATCTAAGAATGAATTTTCATATGTTAATGAGTATTTTGGAGACTTTGATGAAAGTGGTTATGTGGTTATAAAAGTGTAAGTGCTAGCCCTAAGATTAGATATATACTAGAACTCTAGCAAATTTAAGTCTTGCTTGTACTTTATTGCTTTTAAATATTTCAGGTAAAGAAAAGGGTATAGTGGAGTAGATCATGTCTAGAGGAGAAGTCTCTGAGCCTGTAATATAAGATACTAATTTTATAATTAATTTTAATATTTTAATGCATAGACATTTTGAACTGGATTATGTATTTATATTTTCATGAAATAAAAATGGATTATACTATCTTTTTTTTATTATTTTGAGAAATTTAGTAGCTATGGTTGTTCTTATAGGTGGATGAGTTAAATAGTTATAAGTTTAAGTAAGTTCAACCCTTCCATTAGATCCTAGGGCATCACAAAGGGGTATCAGAGAAATGATTTGGAAGGATTCGAGATTATAACCAGAGTTATATGAAATGAATTGTATTGTATTGGTATGTGAAAGAAGTTTGGAGTCTATTATAGATTATTGTCCATTAATTCTATTATATAATTAAACTCCCTTGCTTTATTTAGATCAAAGTGTTGCTGCATTATGAACCTCCAAGAGCAAGAAGTAGCAGATGGATAGAGTTCCAGTCAGGCTACAAAAGGTCAAAGTATAATAAGGGTGATAACTTCTAATTTGATGATGCAATTTGCTAGATTAGTGGCCCATTTGATAAGTAAGGCTCAGGGAAGAATGACACATTTGCAACTCTTTTTGAGATTGAAGCCGCCTAGTTTGCAAGGTGTTGTGGAGCCTCAAGTAGCTGAGAATTGGCTGATGAGGATAGAGAAATCATTTGATTGTATGTAGTGCCCGATGGGTAGAAAAGTTTTGTTGGTTGTATTTTTGTTAGATGGAGAAGTTGAGTGCTAGCGCATAGGCCAGCAGAGGGAGATATTTTAGGATAGGTCAAATGTAAAGATTAGTTGATAAGAGTTTACAGAGACTTTCAAGAGCTAGTTTGCACCGCCATTTATGAGGCAATAGATGCAGGAGTCCTTTCTGAGATTGGTGCAAGGGAGAGAGACAGTGATATAATATGAGGTAAATTTTATAGCTCTTGTCAAGTATACTCCCCAGTTAGTTAGCACCTCTGAAAAGAAGAGTTATCATTTTCTATGAGGATTGAGGGGTACTTTAAGGCATCCCCTAGAGCAATTTCATATTAATGACTTTTTTGAGATCGTGGAGAGAGCTAAGCTAGTGGAGAATGATTTGATATCCATCTAGTAGTGATAGGATGCTAGCAAAAGAGGTTTGAAGGAGAGCGCTCTAAAAGTGTATTCATCGTAAAGAGGTTTAGAGTAGAGGCTAGTGATTCTAGGAGGGGGGGGGGGGGGGGGGGGGGGTCTGTAGTATCTAGGAGTGTTGAAAGATCTATATTTGTTAGCAGTGTGCCTTTTTGTGGTTCTATATACGGAGGCATATAGGTTAATGTTATATGTATACGGGTCAGTGCTTCAGGTGTGGTCGAGCGGGTCACAAGGTGGTGCAGTATCCGTAGAGAGCACTAGAAGATAAACCTGAAGCTGAGGATAGTCAGAGTTAGAGGAAGCATCCAACCCCTTCCAAAGCTATCAGTAGGGCTTCATCAACCCATAGTGGAGGAAGATTTGGAGGGATATTGTATGGTGGATCAGCAGGAGGAGCTCAATGAGAACCTATCCCAGTTGTCAATGCTGCTTCAGTTTAGCCTAGAGTTTATAGTCTAACACAACAAGAGGCTAGGGAGAGGCACCAGATGTAGTGACAAGTATGTCATATGTTTCTAAGCAACCTAATAATATACATTTTTATTCTATTGTCAATTATTCTTTTATATTTGAGCATTTTCTAGATAATTTAAGTTTAACAATTATTTTATTATGTCCTGGGTAATCTGTTAAGTTACCAATGAGGGATTTGATGTTTACTAATAAAATTTGCATGTGTGATCTTGAGATTTATGATAGAAAGTTAGCATCATCTTTAATTTTATTACCTCTAAAGAAGTTTGATGTGATAGTAGACATGGATTTGTTAAGCAAGTATTAGGATCAAATTGATTGTCATAAGAAGTGGGTAAGTTTATGTATAAATGGTGAAATATTTTATTTTGTAGGTGCTAGGAGTACCTTAACATCTCTGGTCTTTATATTGCAAGTGGATAAGGCCTGGAGAAAAAGGGATTCATTATTTTTGGCCTATGTAAGAGATTTAAAAAATTAGTTAAGGATCTGGAAGATGTTCCAGTAGTGAAGGAATTCCCTATAATTTTTATAAAGTTATTTGGTTTGCCTCTAAAGATGGGTAGAATTATATATTGAGGTGCTACCGAGTACAACTCTAATAGAGAAGACTCCGTACATGATGAATTACAGGAGTTGAAGGTGCAGTTGTAGGAGCTATTGGATAGAGGTTTCATCAGACTTAGTGGATCATTATGGGGAGCTCTTGTATTATTTATGAAAAAGAAGGATGAATATTTTAGAATGTGTATAGATTATTGGGAGCTAAATAAAATGAAAGTGAAGAATAAGTTTCCATTTTCTATGATAGAAGATATGTTCGATTAATTGGAAGGAGTAGCAATATTTTCTAAGATTGATTTGAGATTAGGTTATCATCACTTAAGGGTGAAGGTAGAAAATGTAGGAAATACGGCTTTTAGTTCCAGATATAAGCAATATAAATTTCTAGTGATGCTATTTGGTGTGATAAATGCTTCATTAGTATTCATGGATTTGATGTATCAAGTGCTCAGGGAGTATTTATATCAAATTATTATTGTATTCATTGATGATATTTTGGTGTATCACCAGAAGGTGTAAGTTGTAATGGATTGGACAAGGTCGTCATATATTATGGAGGTTCATAGTTTTTTGGTCATGATAAGGTATTTAATAAGTTTGTTAGAGGCTTTTCATATATTATTATCCTTTGAGGAGATTAATTCAGAAGGCCATACCATTTGATTAGACACTAGAGTGTGAAGAGAGTTTCCATAAGTTAAAGAGTGTCTGGTGTCAGCCCTTGTGTTAACTATTCCATCGGATACTGGATGATTCTAGGTATACAATAATGCTTTGTTGATGGGCCTAGAATGTGTGTTGCACCAAAATAGAAAAGTGGCGACATATGCTTCCCTCCAACTAAAGCCACATGAGAAGAATTGCTTGACTCATGATTTGGAGTTGGTAGTGATTATTTTTGCATTGAATTTATAGTGGCATTATCTATACGATGTTAGTTGTGAGATATATACCAACCACCAGAGTTTAAAGCATATCTTCACCTATAAAGAGTTGAATCTAAGGCAAAGAAGGTGGTTGGAGTTGATTAAGGATTATGATTTGGATGTTATTTATTAGCTAGACAGAGTGAATATGGTTATGGATTCCCTGAGCTTGAAATCAGTTGGAGTGACGGCCAGTGACAGCTTGTTTGATTACTTTTGAGCAAGCATTTATTAAGGAGATGGAAAGGCTGGAGTTAGAAGTGACATGCTTATCTATACGGCTGCTAGAATCATTTCTTAGATGGTAGTTCAACCCTTATTGCTAGAAAGTATTAAGGAAGCTCAGTAGGAAAATGAAGAATATGTGATGTTAATGGATCAAATTCAATCTGGAAAGTGGTCTAAATTATAAGTGGATGAGTAATGTAAGATTTTTTTTTGGTATTAAATTGTGGGTCCCAGGTAATGGTGATTTGAGAGGAGAGATTATGCATAAAGCTCACTATTCTGGGTACACTATTCATCCAAGCAGCAACAAGATGTATCATGATTTGAAATGCATATTCTAATGGCCTAAATTGAAGTAAAAAGTGATAGAGTTTATTTTTAAATGTGAAGCTTGTTAGATGATGAAAAGTGAGCATCAAAGACCAAGTGGAATGTTGTGGTCACTACCTATTTCTGAGTGAAAATGGGAGGAGATCATTATGGATTTTGCTATAGATTTTTCTAGGTCTATACAAGGTCATGATGCGGTATGGTGATTAAGGATAGATTGATGAAGTTTTCCCATGTTTATTAATGAGGCAGACTAATTCTATTGACAAGCTAGCTCAGCTGTATAAGAAAGTGATTCTCAGACTGCTTAGAATCCCTAAGGTTATTATTTTTTATCATGATGGTCAGTTTACCTCAAAGTTGTGGAAAGATATTTAGGAGGGTTTGGGGATAAAGTTGAATGTGATCAGTAAGACTTTCACCCCCAGATAGATGGTCAGTTAGAAAGGGTTATTCAAAATCTAGAAGATTTATTGAGGCTTTGTGTTTTGAATTTTGAGGGAAATTGGGAATCCCATATACCTCTGATTGAGTTTACTTATAATAATAGCTTCAAAGCAAGTATCAATTGAAAGTTTGATAGGGATGTTAAGCCCTAGTGAACTAGTCCTGAGGCTAATCAATCACAGATATTCACGAGCAACAGAAAAATCTTTTCGATACTTTGCAACAAAAATAAATAAACAAGAATGAAAAGATCAATCACAGATATTCACCCAAGCAGTTAATATCAGAAAAATAAAGTGTAAAACAGAATCAAAAAGCAAACTAGATTTTATAGTGGTTCGGTCAACTTGACCTACGTCCACTCCCCGGAGCCTCCCCTCCGGGTATTGCACTAAACAAAAAGTGACTCTCCTTTTGCTCCCACAGCAAGGCGGAGAAGCCTGTACAAAAATCTCCTTTCCACCACCCGGTGAGGCAGAGAACCTAAACTCCTTTTGCTTCCTCCTAAAGCCGGCAGAGAACCCAGACTCCTTTTGCTTCCACCTGAAGCGAGCAGAGAACCCAAACTCCTTTTGCTTCCACCTGAAGCGGACAGAGAACTCAGATCTTCTTGCGACGATCCTTCCAAGAACACCCACAAAGATAAGAGACGAAGAACGGAGAAGACAACTCTGATCTGTGCTTGGAGCAACCTTTGTGAATCCCTCACAAACTCCCCCTCACTAGATCCTCTCTCTCTCCCCCAAACTCTCTCTCTCTTTAGAGTTTCTCTAGACAGGAAAGTGGCAAAAGATCTTTTCTATTCAAAGAAAAAGATCTTTTATAGAAAAAGATCTTTTATATGAGGGCTCAAAAACAGCCCTAAATTTCAACTGGTCTGCCAAGATCGTCCAGGACAATCGATAGATCGTCATGTACGATCAGTTCAAAATCAGCTATTCCAGCCTGGACGATCTGGCTCTTCTGGATGATCAGTGGAAAAAGTTATTCATATCATCCCGTACGATTATGCGATTGTCCGGGATGATTAGTGTAAATCGAGGTATATCGTCCAGAAGACAGTTCGGGTCGTCCAGAGAAACTTGTGCTAGATGACTCAAAAATGACTTGATCATCCAGGACGATCGGGATATCGTCCTGTACGATTAGTTCAAAAAGTGCCCAAATCGTCCTGAACACAGTTCGGGACGTATAGCTGAAACACACTAGACGATCATTTTCGTCCAGGACGATCCTGCGATCATCCGGGACGATATGATCATATCAATCAAGTCTTAATTGCTTTTCTTAATTACCCGACTAATTTAAGCATGATTATACTGGATCGTCCAGGATGATACACGTATCGTCTGGGACGATCAGACCAAATATCTTAAAATAAAAACTTGCCTAACTTGATCTAGCGGTTGAGAATTTCTAATTTGAGCATATCGTCCCGTACGATCCAAGGATCGTCCAGGACGATCGGCTTAATCAAACCAACTCAACTTGGTCGCCCTAATTAGGGTTTCTATTTTTACTGGATCATCCAGGACGATGTGAATATCGTCTAGGATGATCTGAACAAAAAAGAATAGAAACTCTACTTCACTCTAAAACTCTCCCCCTGAGTGTGTGTGTGCAAGGTTACTTAGCTTGGGGATACATACATTACAATGTCTCAATAAAAATGAAAAAATAGTACATTTGACTTGAGTTACAACATAGTCTGATTCGATCTTAGATTAACTTGAATTTGTAATTGATCCTTTGAACCTGAACAATTAGATAGTCAACAAGAAACAGAATCGTTTGCTATCATCAAAATCGTATTCCTTAAAACCAGATTCGCAATAATCTCCCCCTTTTTTATGATGGCAAACACTTGTTAATAATTTCAAAAAAAAAAATAGTAATTGAACAAACGATACTTCAAAAACCATTCAAAAACTAAATACTTCATCTAAACAATAACAACTAAAAACAACAACTCCTCCCCCTTTTGACATATCAAAAAGGGAAGACAAAAGAAAACGACATAAAACACAACAATACAAAAAATAGTGAAAAAGATTGAAACAGAAAACACAATTTTTTTTTTATTTAAATGATCTGCTCCAGTAGATAGAAGTTTTCCTTAAGTTTTTAATTCAAAAACCAATAAGAAGACAATAGACAATGCTGAAATTCAAAAAAATTTGGAAAAATTGACTTTCATAACTCCGACCGCGTACACCCTACAGGCTCAAATCCCTTTCACACAAAAATTAAGTTTAGAAAAGAAGAAATTAGATTCGAAAAGAGATCCTTTCAAGCCTCATTCTAGAAAAATAACTGATAAAATAGTATTACGAAGTAAGGAATCAGAAATTATGATTTTCAATCTCAAGCTTTTGAACATATTAAGTGGCACACGAATTTTTCTAAGACATTTAAAGACCTGAAAGAGAAGAAAGCTTAGGTTGGGCTCATTTTGTGCCTCTTTTTCAATTTGTTTGGCGCACTGCGCATCTTTTGATTTTTGATACACTTTGTGTATTTGACATTTTCGCATCTTTTCAGTTTTGGGCTCATTTTATGCCTCTTTTTCAATTTGGTTGGCGCACTGCGCATCTTTTATAAGCTTGCTTCCTTTCATAATCGTTAAAGAATCTCAGCTATGAAAATACTGTTCAAACTTAAGAGAAGGCAATAAACACATTCTCTATAGTAGTGAAAATAATTCACAAAACAAAAATTATAAGTCATATGATAAGTGCAATCACTTGATTAAGAAAACCTAACACTGATTCAAACTTTGAAAACACTACTCATATGAGGTAGATTATTGTAGGAGGATAAAATAAATCTCTATTTCAAAAACCAACATTTTAATTTTGAAAAAGATTTTTATCCAAAAGAGATCATACACCACCAAAGGAGTTAGAGGAAGAGAAACAATTATCAATGTTTCTTCCCTTTAATAGATACAGTGGAATCAATCACTGCTTACCAGCTTCCAAATAAAAATAAGGTAAAACTCTTAGTCAGAAATTTAGTTTATCAGAAGTAGTGAGCAGTGATCTGATTTTGAAAAATATAAGATAGTAAATAAAAGAGATTAACCAATGAATAAAAATAAGTAGAAAATCACATCAAAGTAAATACTGAAATTCAACTAACAATAAGGCTAACATAGAAATCAGCAGAAGAAGAAAAAATAAAAATAATTGAAAGAAAATAATCAAATCAAAAAACTAACTAACAGAAACAGAATAAAAATCAGACAAATCAGAAATCAGTATTCATCAGAATCAAGCATTTAAGTCAATCACACCAAGTCTGGTCCTTAGTGAACTCAAGCTTATTATGCAGCAAGCGGGAAGGAACTTGACGTTGTATCCTTTGTCACAGAGTTGACTGATACTCAGTAAGTTGTGCTTCAATCCATCTATAAGCAACACATTGTCAATCATAAAATTGTTTGAATCACCAATTATACATTATCCTACCACCTTCCTGGTGGTGTTGTCTCCAAGAATAATATTGCCTCCAGCTCTGGTCTCCAGCGAAATGAACTGATTTGGATCTCCGGTCATGTGTCTTGAACATCCGCTGTCCAGGTACCACATGCTGTCACGAGGCCTTTTGTGAGAGCACACCTACAAAATCATCAAAAGTCAGTTTTAGGAATCCAAACAAGTTTGGGTTCCTTCTTATGAAAAGAAGAATGCAATGCATGCGTGTTGTGCTGTGAAACAGGTAGTTTGGGCCTCCACACCCAATGTGTACTACGGTGAACAGTGTAGGTATGAGAAATGTGTCCTAACATGCCACATGAACTTTGGTTTCTCCTCACCCTTCTCCTTGCTTGGGTGAGCCTTGAGTGTAGGACAATCCGCCTTTATGTGTCCAGGCTTCCTGCATTCAAAACAAACAGATTTAGATGAACCTTTAAAGTTTCTACTGGTCTTACCTTTGTTCCACTTTTGAAAATTCTTATTCTTCTTCCTTAGAAAGCTCTTGAATTGCCTTGTGATAAAGAAAACTTCATCGCTATCAAAATCAAAAGTGCTAGCATTTGAATCATTGGCCTTTAGCGCCACTGTCTTCTCCTTCTTTCGTTCACCTGCATCAAGTTGTCTTTGGTTCACCCCTTGCTCGTAAGCAATGAGTGATCCAAGTAAGCTGTCAATAGAGTAAGTATTTAAATCTTTAGATTCCGTGATCGCAGTAATCTTAGCATCGTATGAAGAAGGTAAATATCTAAGAATTTTGTTCACTCTTTCATAATTAGTTAGTTCTCTTCCTAGAGCATGCAAAGGGGTAACGATTTGAGTGAACCTTGTGTACATTTCTGAAATCGTCTCACTAGGTTTCATGCAAAAAAGTTTGTAATCGTGTAATAAGATGTTTAACCTAGACTGTTTGACTTCAGTTGTACCTTCATATGTTATACACAATCTATCCCAGATTTCTTTACCCGTTGTACAAGTAGAAACACGCATATAGTCTTCAGATTTTAAAGCAAAAAAGAAACAGTTCAAACATTTTGCATTTAACTATGCTAAATCACGATCATCAAAAGTCCAATATGCAAACGGGAGTTCAATTTTAATACCGTTAACAAGTCTATGTGGTGCTTCATAACCATCTTTAACTAATATCCACATACGATAATCGATTGATTGAAGAAAAGTAGACATGCATGTTTTTCAAAAATCAAAAGGAATGTTATCAAATAACGGTGGTCTTGTAATAGAATAACCTTTAGCAGTATTACGATTGTTATAGTTAGCCATGAATCAAATTCAAAAGTTTTTAAACTAAAATTTTGAATCCCTCTCTGATACCACTTGAAAGTTTGATAGGGATGTTAAGCCCTAGTGAACTAGTCCCGAGGCTAATCAAGAGGGGGGGTGAATTGATTATTTAAAAAATTTACGAGTAACGAAAAAATCTTTTCGATACTTTACAGCGGAAATAAGTAAACAAGAATGAAAAAATCAATCACAGATATTCACCCAAGCAGTTAATATCAGAAAAGTAAAGTGCAAAATAGAATAAAAAAGAAAACCAAATTTTATAGTGGTTTGGTCAACTTGACCTACGTCCACTCCCCGGAGCCTCCCCTCCGGGTATTGCACTAAATAAAAAGTGACTCTCCTTTTGCTCCCACAGCAAGGCGGAGAAGCCTGTATAAAAATCTCCTTTCCACCACCCGGTGAGGCAGAGAACCTGAACTCCTTTTGCTTCCTCCTGAAGCGGGCAGAGAACCCGGACTCCTTTTGTTTCCACCTGAAACGGGCAGAGAACCCAGACTCCTTTTGCTTCCACCTGAAGCGGGCAGAGAACCCGGATCTTCTTGCGACGATCCTTCCAAGAACACCCACAAAGACAAGAGACGAAGAACGGAGAAGATGACTATGATCCGTGCTTGGAGCAATCTTTGTAAATCCCTCACAAATTCCCCCTCACTAGATCCTCTCTCTCTCTCCCAAACTCTCTCTCTCTAGGGTTTCTCTAGACAGGAAAGTGACAAAAGATCATTTCTATTCAAAGAAAAAGATCTTTTATATGAGGGCTCAAAAATAGCCCTAAATTTCAACTGGTCGGCCAAGATCGTCCATCGTCCTGTACGATCAGTTCAAAATTAGCTATTCCAGCCTGGACAATCTGGCTCTTCTGGACGATTAGTGGAAAAAGTTATTCATATCGTCCCGTACGATTATACGATCGTTCGGGACGATTAGTGTAAATCGGGGAATATCATCCAGAAGACAGTTTGGGTCGTCCAGAGAAACTTGTGCTGGACGACTCAAAAATGACTTGATCATCCAGGACAATCGGGATATCATCATGTATGATTAGTTCAAAAAGTGCCCAAATCATCCTGAACACAGTTCGGGACGTACAGCTGAAACACACTAGACGATCATTTTCGTCTAGGACGATCGTGCGATCGTCCGAGACGATATGATCGTATCAATCAAGTCTTAATTGCTTTCCTTAATTACCAGACTAATTTAGGCATGATTGTACTAGATCGTCCAGGACGATACACGTATTGTCCGGGACGATCAGACCAAATATCTTAAAATAAAAACTTGCCTAACTTGATCTAGCAGCTGAGAATTTCTGATTTGAGCCTATCGTCCTATACAATCCAAGGATCGTCCAGGACGATCGGCTTAATTAGACCAACTCAACTTGGTCGCCCTAATTAGGGTTTCTATTTTTACTGGATCATCCAGGACGATGTGAATATCATCCAGGACGATCTGAACAAAAAAAGAACAGAAACTCTACTTCACTCAAAAACTCTCCCCCTGAGTGTGTGTGTGCAAGGTTACTTAGATTGGGGATACATACATTACAATGACTCAATAAAAATGAAAAAATAGTACATTTGACTTAAGTTACAGCATAGTCTGATTTGATCTTGGATTGACTTGAACTTGCAATTGGTCCTTCGAACCTGAACAATTAGATAGTCAACAAGAAACAGAATCGTTTGCTATCATCAAAATTGTAGTCCTTGAAACTAGATTCGCAACATCAATATGGCTCTTTATGAAGCTCTATATGAAGGAATGTGCAGGACCTCATTATTTTGGACTGAAGTGGGAGAAAGGAAGTTGGTTGGTTTTGATTTGGTGGATAGTGTTACTAAGAAGATCAAATTGATTAGAAAAAGGTTGGAAGTAGCTCATAAAAGGTAGAGTAAGTAGTTTAACTTGAAGCATAAGTCTATGGAATTTTAAATATGTGATATTATGTATATGAAAGTCAGCGCAGTGAATGGTGTAAGCATATTTAAAAAAGATAACAAGTCCTTGATATATTGGACCATTTTGTTGCTACTCGAGCTCACGAGTTTATATTTTTGATGATAATAAATAATATGGCTCACATCCTTATGTCTACTTGTATTGTAATGTACATTTATTTATGTGTGTACTAATATTTTAGGAACATCATGCACCATCAAATGAAGATTCAAGGCTCAAAATTGGATAGAATAGGTTATACTGTAAAGATTTTTGTAATATTTATTAATATATTTTTTATTTTTTGAGTCAAGTCATGTGAGGGTATATGCTAGCTTGGTGACCATGCACACACACACTCAAGGGGAGTGAGATTGAGTCAAAAATAGAAGTTTAAATTTTGAACTAATTATATATTATGATTTATATTGTAATATACGATCATCTCATCTAAATGGCTAACTTTGATAATTCATGTATTTTGAACTAATCATACTATACGATTCATATCGTACAGGACGATTTATAGAAATCAAGAAACTCAGCCGTCAATCATAATTTAGGCAATATTTTATATTTTATTTTTTATTCTAATAATACAGTACGATGTTCATCATACTGTATGATCTATGACAATCATGCCTAAATTGATCCTATGATTAGGGGAGTAATTAAGATTAATTTATTCAATCAGATCGTATAGGACAGTCATAGATGATTGTACTGCATGATCCAAATCTGTCATGGCATGATAATTAATCATTACATATCGTACAAGATGAAATACCAAAATTATTCATCTAATCATCCTGGATGATACCCAATATCGTAATGGACGATTAGTATAAATTTGAACTGATTACACAATACTATATTGTGATCATACAATATTATCAGGTCAAATTCTGCATATTATACTAGATGATCCTGCGATCGTACTAGACAATCTTTACTGCAAGAATTGAGTTTCTAAGGTTTTTTAAATTCTATACATTGTACTGAACAATCCTGTGATCATACTGTATGATATTTATTACAAAAATTAAATTTCTAGGGTTTTTTTAAAGCCCTCTATTTAAGCTTTCTCAAAAGACTCAGTAAGAGTCTTTTGCATGTATTGAGTCTCCATTCTTCTGGAGAAAATTTGAAGAGAGAGCCTTGAAAGGGAGAGAGGAAAGGGTGGAGTTTGAGAAGGAGAAGATCCTTCTGAGTTTAAAGGGAGTGTGGAGGGGGTTTCACACGGTTGCTTCGGCAAGCTCGCACCTTAGTACCATCATAGTCAAGGTTTGTCTTGAGGGATATTTTAGGAAGAAGAAGATCTCTTTGGTGTCAAAGGACCCAGCTACTCCACCGCACTGGGGAAGGTGAAAGTGATTCCAGGTTCTCTGCCTTCACCAAGAGGATGAAAAATGATTCAAGGTACTCTGCCTCACCAGGTCAGTGGAAGAGATTTTATAAAGACTTCTCCATCTTGCTGTGGGGGCAAAAGGAGAGTCACTAAAGGTTTAGTGCAATACCTGGAGCGGAGGTGTCCAGGGAGTGGACGTAGGTCAGGTTGGACTGAACCACTATAAATCTGGTGTGTTCTTTCCTTTTATTATTTTTGCACTTTTATTTTTCTGTGATTAATTGTGTGGTTTAAATCTCTGATTTTCTATTATTATGAATCTAATATACTTCCACATTCGGTGATTAAATTATTTATTTTCAGATATTTAAAAAAAGCTTTAAAAAGTGATTTTTCTCTTTTTCTTTTAAAGAAGTTTTTTAAAATAACCAATTCAGCCCCCCCCCCCCCCCCCCTGGTTGGGCTCAAGCTTGTTCTTTAGGGTTTCATAACCCTCCTGAACTTTCTAGTGGTATTAGAGCGGGATTCAAAAACTACGTTTTAGAAAACTTTTAAAAAATGATCAATGACTAAACTTGGAAATCATAATATTACGGAAGGCTGTTCAATCACGCAACCTCCTTTATTTGAAAATATTTCTTTTATTTTTTAGAAAATTTGCATGTCTATTTTTTGTAATTAATTAATTATCGAATGTGGCATATGATTCAAACTAGTTATTCTGTACCGTCACATTTTATAGATGGAGTCAAAACTGATATTCCTTTTACTGAATGAAGTAGAATAGAATAAATCAATACTCAATTGAATGCTAAGTATTTGAATTATTTTTTTATGCTTTGAATCCTTAAGATTATATGAGAATCTCTACATATACTACTGGTAAGGATATTTGAGATAGATTATGCACTACATACAAAGGTACTAGTAAAGTCAAATAATCTAAGTTGAATATTCTAATGCATGATTATGAACTTTTTTATATAAAATCTTATGAAATGATCTTAGACATGTATACTAAATTTACTCAAATTGTGACATTATTATAAGCTTTAGGTAAAAAAATTTTAAACTTTGAAAATTTCAATTAAATTCTATATTATCTACCTGATAAATTTGATGTTAAAGTCACTACTATATGTGAATTAAAAGACTTGAATGATTATTCTATTGATAATCTGATTGGCTCACTCATTGCCTATAAGCAAAGTGTGAGTCAAAGGCTTTTGGATGCAGGTAAAATTATAGTGTTAAAATCTGAAGACACAGATAAAAGCGACTTAGAAGATGATGAGAGTAAGGAAATATCATCAATAACATGCAAATTTGAAAATCTACTGAAGCGCAAGCATCAACATCAGCAAAAGTGAAATAAAGGTAAAAATGGTAAGAATATTAAGATTTTCTCTGACATTATTTATTTTGGGTGTAGGAAACTCAGACATATGAAAAATCAGTGCCCTAATATAAAAGCTCTTTATGTAAAGGAAAAGGGTAAAAATAAGCCAATTATAATAAGGGTAAATAATAAAAAGTAAAAGATCTCCTGGACAGACTTAGCTTCTGAATCATCAGACCAGGAGCAAGATAATGAGGTATAAAGTTTTATTTATATGTTTATCTATGTTATAGTTAATGCATGCGTGTATATTCTTTATTTTATTTTTGTTCGTTGTGAATGTTTTTATTTTTTATGGTGATTTAGTATTTTATTTTATAGTATGATATTTATGTTTATAATTTTTTATTTTATTTTCAATGTATGTTTTTGAGAACACTCTGTAATCATCATACACAAATCATATCTCACATCATATTTGTAAAAGAGAATTAATCAATTCTCTCTAATCATAATTTTTTTCTTAAAATGAAAAAAATATCTCTAAACAGTTAAAGGAAGAGAAATTGATGACTATCCCTCTTCCTCTAACTCTTTTAGTGGTGAAACTTCTTTTTGAATCAAAATCTATTTCAAAGCAAAAATTGGACATAGAAATTGAGATCTCTTTTATCTTCCTATATTTCATTATCTCACATGAATATTTTTTGCAAGTCAATAAATCTAATTCAAATTTTCTTACTTAAGTTATTTGTTTCTATCATATGGATTAGGTTTTGCTTTGTGGTTTACTCTTCTTTATATAAGAGAGTGAGTTCTTCTTCTGTTATATTTAGAAGATAATCTCACAACTGAGAGAACTCCTTCTTTAAAGATTTAAAAAGGAAGCAAGTTGGCAAAATATGAAAAGAGGCACAAAATGAGCCCAAAATAAAAAGATGCGTATATCCGCCAAATAATTGCAAGATGCACAAAGTGTATCAAAAATTAAAAGATGCACAAAGTGCACCAAAAATTGATAAAGATGTACAAAATGAGCGCACAATAAGTTAGCTCTTCTTTCTTTCAAATCTTTATGTGCCAATTGATATCTTTAACACTTGAGTTTAAAAATCATGATTCATTATTCATCTTTTTTGTATTAATATTCTATTAGATATATTTCATATAAGAAGATTAAGAAGATTAAAATTCCTTCTCTAATTTATTTTCTGAATTAGATTTTTATTTGAAAATATTTTAACCTATAAGGAGCTTGAGTTAGGCTGAATAAAACTCGAATTTCTAACCTTTCTAGCTTTAAGTGTTGTTAATGCATTTCTTATTAATCTTTTGAATAAAATTAAGAGGTAACTTTCTCATTTTGAGAAAATTTGCTGAAATTAATTGATTCTTCTTAATCATCATCATCACCTCCACCTGATCAAAGTTCGTATGATCTTTAGTTTGTTATGTGTGTTCCATTTTATTTTTTCTGTGTTTTTATTCTTTTTGATAATGTCAAAAGGGGAGGATGTATTTATCTGGTTGTATTTATGGTTAGGTTACATCTGTTCATCTTATATTGGTATTTATTTTTTATTATTTAGTTTCTAAAATTTATTTATCTTTATTTAAAAAAACTTTTTAATTTTTTTTTCTATTTTTAATATAATTATCTTAGTGAGGGAGAGATTAAGAAAAAATATTTTTAAATTTGTAAATTTAACTAATAATATTCGCCATCATAAAAAAGGTGGAGATTGTTGCAACTTGAGCTCATGAGTTTATATTTTTGATTATAACAAATATTGTGGCTGACATCCTTATGTCTACTTATTTTTGCAATGTATATTTATTTGTGTGTGTACTAATATTTCATAAATATCATATACCATCCAACAAAAATTCAAGGCTCAAGATTGGGTAGAATAGGTTATGCCGTAAAATTTTTTGTAATATTCATTAATGTATTTTTAATTTCTTAAGTCAAGTGTAAGGGTGTATACTAGCTTGGTTATCATGCATACACACACTCAGGGGTAGTGAGATTTAGTCAAAACCAGATGTTCAAATTTTAAACTAATCGTACTGGACGATTTATATTATACAATACGATCAACTCATCTAAACGGCTAACTTTGATAATCATGTATTTTGAACTAATTGTACTATACGATTCACATCATATATGACGATATATAGAAATCAAGAAACTCAGCCACCAATCATAATTTAGGCAATATTTTGAATTTTATTTTTTATTTTAATTATACCATATCATGTTCATCGTACTATATGATCTATGACAATCATGCCTAAATTGATCATTTGATTAGGAGAGTAATTATGGTTAATTTGTCCAATCAAATCATACAGCACGATCATAGACGTAGATGATCATACTGTACGACCTGAATCTGTCATGGGATAATATTTAATCATTACATATTATACCAAATGAAATACCATAATTATTCATCTAATTATCTTGGACGATCCTCAATATCGTACTAAATGATCAGTATAAATTCTAACTGATCTTACTATACTATATTGTGATCGTACAGAACTATCAAGTCAAATATACATCGTGTTGGATGATCGGTGATCGTACTGAATGATCTTTGCAGTGAGAATTGAGTTTCTAGGGTTTTTCAAATTCTACACATCGTATTGGACGATCCTATGATTGTACTGTATGATATTTATCACCAGAATTGAATTTCTAGGGTTTTTTAAAGCCCTCTATTTAAGCTTTCTCAAAAGACTCAGTATTGGCATGCATTCAATCTCCGTTCTTCTGGAGAAAACTTAAAAAGAGATCCTTGAAAGGGAGAGAGAAAAAGTGTGGAGTTTGAGAGGGAGAAGATCTTTTTGGGTTTCAAGAGAGTATGGAGAGGGTTTCACACGGTTGCTCCGGCAAGCTTACACCTTAGTACCATCATAGTCAAGGTTTATCTTGAGGAAAGTTTTGGAAAGAAGAAGATCTCTTTGGTGTCAAAGGACCCATCTAGTCCACCACACCAGGGAAGATGAAAGTGATTCCAGGTTCTATGCCTTCACTAGGAGGGTGAAAAAGGATTCAAGGTATTCTTCCTCACCAGGTAGGTGGAAGAGATTTTGTAAGAGCTTCTTCGCCTTGCTGTGGGGGCAAAAGGAGAGTCACTAAAAGTTTAGTGCAATACCTGGAGCGAAGGTCTCCGGGGAGTGGACATAGGTCAGGTTGAACTGAACCACTATAAATCTGGTGTGTTCTTTCCTTTTATTAATTTCACATTTTAATTTTTGCACTTTTATTTTTCTATGATTAATTGCGTGGTTTAAATCTCTAAATTTCTATTATTATGAAACTAATTTGCTTTTGCATCTTATGATTAAATTATTTATTTTCAGATATTTGGAAAAAGCTTAAAAAAGGAGTTTTTCTCTTTTTATTTTAAAGAAGTTTTTAAAATAACCAATTCACCCCCCTCTTGGTTAGCCTCAGGCTTGTTCTTTAGGGTTTCACTACCATCACAAACTTTCACATTTGAGGTGACTGAGAGGATTGAAAAAATTGCTTACATATTGTTTCTGTCAGACCATATGTCAGATATCCTTAGTATGTTTCATCTGTTAGTGTTGAGGAAATGAGTATCAGATATAGATCAAAAAGTCCCAGAAGCTGAAGTGGAGGTGCAACCCAATCTGACCTACAAGGAAGAGCTTAAGCATATTCTAGCTTTTGATATTAAGCAACTAAGGAACAAACAGATTTCGATGGTCATGGTTTAATGGAAGTATAGACTAGAGTGAGAAGCAACATTGGAGAAAGAGCTGAGATGAGACAGTTATATCCTGACTTATTATGATTGTATTATAGATTTTTAATGTCAAGGATGACATTTTCTATAAGGAGGGAAGAATGTAATATTGGTCATCCAAAATTTAGGTAATTTTCTATTAATAATCATTAATCTGAAGTTAATTTATAATTATGGGTCTTAAAATACTTAATGGGGTTATGAGTAACCAAGGTTTGGGGTCTGAGAAGTGAAAATCCAAAGTTGAGAATTTATTCTGTGGGCACTGTGACATTAAGGTAGACTATGCCCTAACCTTGAGCTCTCGAGTTTTTAGGTAGAAAAATAGGTTTGGGCGTGCGTTGATGTGGGAAGGAAGCACTACAACATTTGAGAAGTGAGTACCATGATGCTAGGTCAAGATAATCATTTTGAAATAATAAAAATATCTAAAACCATTTTGCATAAATCATTCCACCTAATCATTAAAGAACAGAGGAGAAGGAGGTGGAGAAGAGGAATGAGTAAGGAAAAAAGAGAGATTCAGAGGCCAAATCTTAGGATTCATCTATCAGGCCAGTTCGAGATATTGTAGATCTCAAGATAGACTCCTAAACCCTTATTTTTTATTTAAATTCTAGTAAGTTTATGAAAATATATGAACAAAAAATATATTTTTTTCAAGTTTTATGATGTTTTTACCATGTAATTTTTAAAATGTTACTGCACTCCTTATTGTAAATTTTTTGGCTATATGAAATTGAGTTTTCAACGGTTAGTTTTTTCTACATAATTTTTTGAGTATATTATTTAATTGAGCCTTTCTAGCAAATGCAATGATTATATAAAGTCTTGAAATATTCACTTGAATGTTCCTTTGAAGTTAGAAATTGAAAAGGAAAATTTTAGTGAGTATTCTATTTTACAAGCACTGTGACTTTTACTGGCAATTCATGCACTTTCTAGATAGTACATTAAGTATTCTTGCATTGCACCCACATCCTACATTACATGGAATTAGAGATATTCTATTTGAAATATGAAAAAGTACAATCTTTGTTATGTTACAAGGAGCTTCAAAGTATTCTTTTGGCCCCATTTGCCTGATGGATATGTGGGAGGGATTTTTACCCCACTTACAGAAAGAAGGTGTGGGTGGTTATGTAACACTAAAGTACTCTTCTAACCCCATTTACCTGATACATATATAAGAGGGATTTTGAACCCACTTATTGAATGCAGGTGTCGAAGGTAAAAAGTGACATAAGTAGAAGTGGAAATATAAGCAGACATTGGGACATATGCTTCAACATTGCATTTCATATGTTAATACTCTAATGAATTAGTTTAAGAAATATTCTGAAACATGCATTAGTAAGCTCTAAACTTCTATATGAAATTTGGTGGAAATAGTGAAAGTGAAAGTGAAATGCAAGTGAATATCTAAGAATTAGTATTTTGTACTATATTTGGAGACTTCTGTGAAAGTGGTCATGTGATTATAAAAGTGTAAGTGCTAGCCCTACGATCAGATATATACTGAAACTGTAGTAAATTCAGGTATTTCTTGTACTTTAATTTTTTTGTAAGTCTTTATGTTTTCTTATAATTAATTGCTTTTAAATTTTGCATTGGATATTAACACCTAGGAGGGGTGAAGGTGGGAGTATACTGAGTTAATTAAGCTAACTCTATTGCTTTTAAACTTTTTAAGCAAAGGAAAGGAATTGGTGGAGTAGATCATGTTTGGAGGAGGAGTCTCTGAGAATGGAATATAAGATACTGATTTTGTAATCAATTTTATTATTTTAATGTATACATATTTTGAGCTGGATTATGTATTTACATTTGATGAAATGAAAATGGATTATACTATTTTTTTCATTTTGAGAAATTTAATAGTTATAGTTGTTATCGATGGATAAGTTAAATAGTTATAAGTTTAAGTAAGTCCAATCCTTCCATTAGATCCTAAGGTGTTACAGTTGTGGTGTTAAGTGGCACCAACACGACATTTTGCTCTCAAGTTTGAATTATCTGGAAGGATATGAAATATTCCATTGGAGCAGAACAACGTTGGCAAGTTGAGCATCACAACATTGGAATAAAATGATGTATTTTTAAATAAATATTTATCCATTGTAATAACCCACCTCTCAGCCCCATTTTTAGAGAAGAGAGGAGAAGGAGAGAGAAAGGAAAAGAGAGGATTTGGAGGCCAAAGCTTGAGATTTGTTCATTAAACCAATTAAGGATTTCATAGAGCACAAGGTAGGCTTCTGAATACCTATCTCTAATTTCAATTTTAGAAATTTTATAAATATTTTTCTTGTGTTTTATGACATTTATACCATGTAACTTTTAGTATATTATTGTATGTTTTATACAAAATATTTTAATTATAAGAAATTGAATTTTCACTGGTTAGTTTTCTCTATGCTAATTCCTATGCATGTTGAATTGATAAGATATTTTTTGCTTTTATAGTAGTTATATAAAAGGCTTAAAATATTGTTCTAGATACTCCTCTAAAATTATTATTAAATTGAAAAGTATTCAGTGAGTAAACTTTTACACATATAATGTGGTTTAATATTAGAAATTTTGATAATTCATGTATCATCATAATCATATGTTAAAGTCATAATAAGCTATTATTGCATTCAATTTATATAATGCATGGCATGACATTGGAGGAATTTTGATCTTTGAAATGTGATAAGTGAACTCTCTAAAATGATAAAAGAATGCTGTACATTCTATTTTAGCACCACTTGTTGAATGCAGGTTTGGGGGGTTACTCTGTTCTATTTTATTCTATTCTGAGCCCACTTATTGTATGCAAGTTTGAGAGGTTAAAGAGAGCCATGAGTGGAAGTAGAGTTATAAGAAGATATCGGGACATGTGCATTATGCTCATGCATTCCATACTATAATAATTCAATAAATTTAATACTAATGATAGTTGAGCTAGTTTTGATAGTCTCTAGAACTTTTGTATAAATTCTAGTAACGTAAGAATGACAAGCATAAGTAAAGATGAAAAGTATTCTCTAACATCTCTAATATCTCTGGAAACGTTATCTGTGAAGGTACAAGTGACAATTTTGAAACCAAGTACACTCTGATGATCCTTAAAAACTATGTTCTACTAGTGCTTTGTTTCTTCTTTACTGATTTATTTAATATTTAAATAAATTATTATTAGTGTTTTAAATGGATATTAATATCTGTGATAATTTTATGAAGGAAGTCTATTATGCTTGTTGTACTCAACCTAAGATATTCTCTACTATTTCAAAAAAGGAAAAAGGTTTAGCTGAGTAAAGTGGCAAGGGTAAAGCTGATAGAACCAAATACTTGAGGTAGTTTTGTAATACAGTTTTAATTCCTTTGATGTGTAGATTGCATGTAAAGTGAATTATTGTACATGAGTTTGAGAAATGAAATGAAATGATGATTCTATTATTATTAAATTATATTTTATAGTTATCTGTGGTTTATTCTGCTTGTGGTTGAGTTAATACTTAAGATTATATCTTTAATCCTTTCATTAAATCCTAGGGTGTCACAATTGATAATTGATATGACCTAAATACAATTGTATTGATTTATTGATTCATATGATGGTCTTTTATAGCACTTTCCATGACACTGAGATGGGAGCACTACAGAAAAATGAGCTATTTTTGGAACAAAAACTCATAAAAAATCCAAGGATTTCTATAAAAAATTACAATTTCTGATAGATTTCTAGTGAAAACATTTTCGCCGATAAAATGCGTTCAGGAAAAAGGTTTCTGATGGAATAAATTTTCATCAGAATTATTTCCAGCAGATTCATGATGAAAAATTGCTAGATTAATCGACAAATGAAAAAACATTAAAAATTAAAAAAAGAACAAAAATGGTGAAAAAATTTTGTTTGAATTTTTGGCCAAAAATCCCCTAGAAATTTTGGCAGAATTTTTACTGGAAAAATTAGATGAAAAATGTCGTCAAAATTTCTAACAGATTTTTTCATCAGTTTTTTCATTGTTTTTTGTATCAAAGGTTGCCAACGAAAATCCATCGGAGACCTGAAGCAAAAAAATCCTAAACATCTTTTCTCATGGATGCAAATACTAATTCACAGCATTTAATAGCCAAATTTTAATATATCAATATAACTAAAAATTAACAATTTTAACTAATAATGATAAAAAAAATCATTTATTGCATAAATATTTAGATAAAACATATGTTGTGAATTTGTTTGCAAAGAATCATCATAATGATTACAACATATAATAAATTTAATCATTCTATATTTTCTCACTCTCCTCAAACTCATGAACCTTCTTCTAACGTTGTTGTTCCCTGACTGCCCTCAACTTTGCCTGAATCTGTGTTTGTTGTATGAGTATATCAACTTGAACTTGTTGCATCTGCTCTATTCCCTCAATCAGAGAAACCACCCTTCGATTGACCATCTCCTAAATGTCACTATCACCATAGACTATTGAGCTTGACAACTGTGACTCATATGTGTAGGCTTGGAAGCTTAATCTATTTAATCTCCCCTTATGCATGCCTCCCACTGCCTGTGACCATGTGCTATAATCACAGCACTATGTAGAAATTATTTCTTATTCTAGCATTATGTTGAGGCAATCATCTGAAATCTTTATGTCAACAAATACAAAGTAAAAGACATTACTAGTTACCATATAAAAACATGTGTACTTATGATAATTACTACCGATGTACCTCAAACCCCTAAAATCACATATCCCGATCATCATTAAAGATTTTCTTCCAAGAAAGATAAGGAGCATCATACTTACTCTTATGATGTCCCCTAGTCTTATGTGTGGGTGCCTTGAAGGATTAAAATTATATGAAACATTAAAATTCAGATATTAGTATAATTTTAACACCTTAAACAAATAAAAAGAAATTAAAATTACAAACTTACATGACCCTCGGGCTCTATGTTCATTTGTTAGTTCTCTTATGGTGATGCCTCCTCACCCCTTTGCACAACAAGTGTAGATGGTCCAGCTTGATGTGGTTGCGATGGAGTTGGGTAATAATGAGGTTGATGGTAAGGAGGATAGAGATATGTAGATGGAATAGTCTATGATGGTGGTGGAGGGTAATATGGATAAAAAAGGGTGGACTGTGTGATGACCTTGGATCTGATGGAAGGATTGTACTTACTTAAACCTATAATTAAATAACTTACCCACCAATAAAAATAACAAGAGCTACTAAATTTCCAAATATAAAAGAGTATAACCAAACTTTTCTTTTATCAAAACCTCAAAACGCCATAGTTGGATCAGAAGCAATGATAATGATATGAGGAAGCAACGACGATGATAGGATGTTTCCTCATGCATTCCCATAGGCGATACATTGAAATTTCTCCCACAGGCGGACGCTCAGCCAGGGTTTCATGTCAGATTGGGTCAACCCAGAAACCAAATGGTTGGGTTTGGGTTACATTTTTTGACCCATTGTAAAAATGGGTCGTGTTTGGGTCATGTCAAATAATAGTGGGTCAGTGTTGGGTTTGACCTAAACCCGACCCGTAACCCAATTTTGACACCCCTACTCACACCTTGGCGCCATCTTTAAGGAAATGCTTAGAAATGTCCAAGCCATGCTTTACCTAATTGGTTATTTATTTAAATATTTTATAATAGATTAGTAAGATCTCTAAGAGCAATCATAGATGTTGCAACTAGAGGATCATTAATGTCTAGTAATTTGAGGAAGCTTATAAATTAATAGAGAAAAGGGCTACTAATAATTTCCAGTGGCTTATTAATATAATAAATCTTAAAAGAATAGTAAGAATTTATGAATCT
The DNA here is from genome assembly GCA_019925795.1 of Dendrobium chrysotoxum. Classification (NCBI taxonomy): domain Eukaryota; kingdom Viridiplantae; phylum Streptophyta; class Magnoliopsida; order Asparagales; family Orchidaceae; genus Dendrobium; species Dendrobium chrysotoxum. Next base: position 39,992,733 of record CM034307.1, on the reverse strand, counting down.
GAAGCTTTGTCAATGTTAACTATACAAGTTGTAGTAATTTTTAAGAAGTTGAGCACAATAAGAGTGAATTCTGAATTAGGAATTGAATCATTCATACAATTGGATAATCACAATTTAATTAAAGATAGTAATATGGAAGGGATTGAAAATATTAATTTGATTGGAAGACAAAATAATTCCTACTTTAATATATATATAATCTAAGTTAGAGGAATCATCTTAATTCTAATTAGTCAAATAATATTGCTGGGAACAATCATTGAAATTCTAGCCAAAATAATCAAAGAGTAAATTTAAACAATCCTCAATAACCTGCTGTTAATTCTAGACCTGCATATAATCTATGATTTAATAAAACAATCATTTTGAAACTAGAAAATCACCATTGGAAGATGTAGTGATGCAGTTAGGAACTTAATTATAAAATTAAATTACTTTTATTAAAAATTAGAAAACCCAATTAAGTTAACTTACAATTTCAACCAGTAGTAGACCTCTTGGATCATTGCCAAGCAATTCTAAAGTTAACCCAAAAGAAAAAGAAAAAGATCCAAGTGATAATTATTTGAAGATTGGTAGCAATGTAACCCAGCCTAATTGGTAAGTCTAGGCAAGTCTGGCTAAAGACTATAAACTTAGTGGTGTATGGGAGGTAACCCACTTGTGTCTTTATTAATCTTATTGTCATGGTTAGAGTGGTGCTTTATGCACTAGTTATCTTATATCTTGTATTATAGTTTATTATATATATCACATATTTTATAATTTTCTATCACTCCTATGAAAGCATATGTTATTTATTAATATCTATATGTATTGTTATTTACATTTAATTAAATTCTCCTTATGCTTAAATTTTTATATTATCTTCCATTAATATCTTTACATTCTAATTATTTAATTAACCCTTAAAAATAATAATTAAAAATTATGTAAAATTAGGATAATTATAAAACCCTAGATTATAGTGCAAATCAACACTACTTTATAATTCTTAGATTGAAAAAACTAATAATTAACTAACTTAGATCATTTAAATTATTAACTTAATTTGAATTTATAAGTTAAACATTTAAGCATTGACCTTTGAATTGAAGATGAATAAGTAATGTTAAAGAATATATATGAGTAGATTAAAATTAAAAATCATAACAAACTGAATTTGAAATTAGCAATCTTATTAAATATTTCCATTAAACTCATTATCATTGTAAGAAGATTTTAAGCAAAATTGATATTCAAAATCATGAATTATGTACTCCACAAAAATAAAAAAGGAAAATAAAAATAAAAAGAGTTTTAAAAAGAAAAGAAAAGAAAAGAAGAAAAAAAAGTGAGTACAATAAAAAATGGTATCATATAAAAGCTTAGAGTTTGATTACAATTTTATACGTAAATTCACAAAGGATAAGATTTGAAATTTCAATTTTTAACTACAAACACATCTAATCTTTAAGATTCATTATTCAATTCAAAATTTAAAGGTAAATGATTTTATTCAAAACATGTAAATTCAAATTAAGCAATAATAAGGATGACTGGTTAGGCTAATTATTAGTAGTTTTTTTTCAAACTAGAATTATAACCTTGTTCATTTTACTACTTCTAGACTATGGTATATTATCCTATATTTTAATAATTTAAAATTATCAATTTTTTACTTTAGTTATTTGAGTAATCAGAATTATAAATTATTTTATTTACTTGAGGATACGTAAGAGTTTAAGCTGGAAAAAATCTGATTAGTATAGATTATATACTCTTTTATGTGTTTTATTTTTTAGTAAAAATATGTTATTTTAGTTATTTTTATATAAAAAAAACTAAAAAATGATAAAAATTCTATAGAGCACACAGCACTATGGTGTTTGATGAAACCACGCTGCAGCATTGCCTTCAATATCACCTAACCACCCTAACTCTGACATTACGGTGCCATGTTCTTTATTTTCAAGCATTGCGGCAGCAACACAAACAGTGCCACAACATCAGAAAGTCAACTTAACAGCACCAAATTCTCTATTATAATTTCTCACACATTGGTGTCATTTTTTTTCCAATTAGGCACCACAGTGCTCAAATGTTTACAACACCGTAGCATTATAATTGTAACTTTTAAGGGCCAGATTCTATCAGTGAAGAGACGCAACTGTTCACTAAGTAACCGATCAATATTAGTAAGCATCACAAAAATGCAGAATTTTCAGTGCCAAGATGCTAGTTCACTTTAAGGGCGACGTGGCTCCAATCTTCCAAGCGCTGCAGTGCCCGATTACCTTTTTATATATATTTTTAATAAATAGTTATGATGTTATGTTTTTAAGGAAGTTTAGTTATTTGTGTAAATTCAGTACTTTTAGAGTACTTCTTTAGTCCCTCTTAGTGGAAGATCTAAAGGAGGCTAGGGAAGTATACGATATAATCATTTAGAATGTTAGCCTATGTTTTCTTGAAGTAACTCTATAAATTAAAGGGAGAAGGAGTGTAGAGGAGATACTTTGAGCTTTTTTAGTGATATCACTCTCTTTATTTTCATTCTTCCATGAGTTTAATAAAAATGAGGTTGGTTGTCATTTCTTTTATGTCTGACTAATTCTCTTATTTTGGATTAATGATATAAAGTGCATGTTGAGTACTAATGAAGACTCTTATTCTATAAATGTTAAATGATAATTTCAATGTTATTCCATTCTTTATTTAATGCACATAATGGTCATATGTATAGTTAAAATATAGTAATAATAGTATGATGTATAGCCTCGATGGAGGAATGCAAGAATAATAAGAAATATTGAGATATGATGTTTGCATGACTAAACATAGGATGTTAAATATTTTAGGTTCTAAAGGAGATATTATAACTATAAGAGGTTAATAGATATTATTTTCACTCCTACAAGCTCGATAGAGATCTAGGGATGCATATGCTCTGAATCACTTATATAATTAAGAGTTTTATTAGGAAAGATATGAAATTTATATTCATCAATCTAAAATATTTTTATTACATATTATATCCAATATTTTTACTATTTTATTTAGTGATAGAATCTCCATAAATATCATTATTATTTCAGTAGGATAATTATTGGAATTAGCGTAAGCATAGATGTTGTTAGCACTACTGGCAAAGTGTTAGTAGCAGCTTGAAGGTCGAATGATAGTAGTTTGTTGCAAGTAAGCATACTTCCTCATGGGTTCGACACTCAACTCTATACTTTATTACTTAATTTGGTATGTATACTTGCGTATATTAAGCATGGCTTATAATTTTTATATCAAAGAAAATCTAAACATTATTTAGGGGTGATAGAGCACTAGATTTTTATACAATTAAAAAGTTAACTCCATAGCGGGTACCCCATCAAGTTTTTGGCGCTATTACCAGGGAAGTATTTTGTTTGTAATTTTAATTATATTGTTGAATTAATTGTATAGTTAGATCTACTTGTATCTTTCTTTTTATTTATTTTATTTGTTAATTGCATATTCAGGACTGCATGCTTTACAGATATAAAAATGAATCTTTATTGTTTAACTCTGAAATAGAAAGAATCCTTTCAAACTTTTGAAAAACCAAAAAGATAGTAAAAATGGCATAACTTGTATTAGATGAAGTTCATGTTAGACCCCTTAGGGATTATGCTAACCCTTTAGTAGATGGAATTCATCAGAGTATTAATAGACCTACAATCCAAGCTAATAGTTTTGAATTAAAACTTGCCATAATTCAAATGGTTCAAAATTCCCAATTTGGCAGAACTCCTATTGAGATCCCAATTTACACTTAGTCAATTTCTTAGAAATTTATATAAATTTAAGTATAATGGTGTCATTGATGATACTATTAGACTTAGATTATTCTCATTTTCTCTAAGAGATAAAGCAAAGATGTGGTTGAATTCTTTACCCCCATGCTCTATAACTACTTTGAATGAGTTAGATCATAAGTTTCTTGCTAAGTATTTTCTATTTTCAAATACTACCAAACTTAGAAATGATATCACTTCTCTTACTCATTTTGTAGAAGAATCCATTTATGAGAGTTATTTGAGATTTAAGGAAATGCTTAAAAATATCCTCATCATGCTTTACCTGATTGGTTGGTTATTCAAACATTTTATAATAGATTAGAAGATCTCTAAGAGCAATTATAGATACTGCAACTGGAGGATCATTAATGACTAAGCCATTTGAGGAAGCTTATAAATTAGTATAAGAATTTGCTACTAATAATTTTTAGTGGCCTGCTGGTATGATAAATCCTAAGAGAGTAGTAAAAATTTATGAATATGAGGCTTTGTTAATATTAACTACACAAGTTACAGTAATTTCTAAGAAATTAAGCATAATAGGAGTGAATTTTGGATTATAAACTAAACCATTCATGCAATTGGAGGATCAAAATTTAATTGAAGATAGTAATGTGTCAGGGATTCAAAATATTAATTTGATTGGAAGATAAGATAATCCCTACTCTAATACATATAATCCATGTTGGAGGAACCATCCTAATTTAATTGGTCAAATAATATTGCTCGGAACAATTAATGGAATTCTAATCAAAATAATTAAGGAGTAAATTAAAAAAAATTCTCAATAACCTGCTATTAATTCTAGACCTGCATATAATCCAGGATTTAATCAAAGCAATTAGTTTGATAGTAGAAAATTACCATTGGAAGATAAAACGATGTAGTTAGGAACTTAATTGCAAAATCAAACTATTAAAATTTAGAAACTCAATTTAATTAGCTTACAATTTCAACCAGTAGTAGATCTCTTGGATCATTACCAAGCAATACTGAAGTTAACCCAAAAAATGAAAAAAGATCCAAGTGATAATCATTTGAAGATTGGTAGCAATGTACCACAACATAATTGATAAATCTAAGTAGTCTAGCTGAAGACTATAAATTTAGTGTTGTATGGGAGGCAACCCACTTATGTCTTTATTAATCTTATTGTGATGGTTAGAATGATGCTTAAAATACTAGTTATCTTGTACCTTGTATTAAAGTTTGTTATATATATCACATGTTTTATAAATTTTTATCACTCATATAAAAGCATGTGTTATTTATTAATATTTATGTGTATTGTTATTTACATTTGATCAAATTTCTCTTATACTTGAATTTTTACATTTTGTTTCATTAATTTCTCTACATTCTGATTATTTAATTAATCCTAATAAAAATAATAATTAAAAATTATATAAAATTAAGATAATAATAAAATCTTATATCATAGTGCAAATAAACAATGCTTTATAATTCTTAGATTGGAAAAACTAATAACTAACTAACTTCAATCATTTAAATTATTGACTTAACTTGAATTTATAAGTTATACATTTATACATTGACCTTTTAATTGAATATGGATAAGTAAGGTTAAAGAATAGATATAAGTAAATTAAAATTGAAATTCATAGCAACCTGAATTTGGAATTAACAATCTTATTAAATCCTTACATAAACTCATTAAGATTACAAGAATATTTTAAGCAAAATTGATATTCAAAATCATTAACTATGTACTCCACAAAAATAAAAAGGAGAAGAAAAGTGAAAAGTGTTTTAAAAAGAAAAGAAGAAAAAGAAAGTGCATACAATTAAAAATTGGTATCACATAAAAGCATAGACTCTGACTATAATTTTATACTTAAATTCACAAAGGATAAGATAAGAGAACTAGTATAAATAGTGGTAAACTTATAAAATTTTAATTTTAACTACAAACATATCTACTTTTTAAGCTTCATTATTCAATTCAGAATTCAAAATTCAATGATTATATTCATAATATATAAATTCAAATTAAGTAATAAGGATGACTTGTTAGGATAATTATTAGTATTTTTCCAAACTAGAATTATAACTTTGTTCATTTTCACTACTTCTAGAATGTGATATATTATCTTATATTTTAGTAATTTTAAATTATCAATTTTTTTATTTGGTTATTTATGTAATAAGAATTATAGATTTTTTTATTTACTTAAGAACAAATAAGAGTTTAAGCTGGGAAGAATTTGATAAGTGTAAATTATATAATATTTTATGCGTTTTATTTCAGTAAAAATATGTTATTTAAGTTATTTCTGTGCAGGAAAAACTCAAAAATGATAGAAATTTTAAGGAGCCCATATAGCCACGATATCCTATAAAACCATGCCACAGGGCTACCTTCAATATTGCCAGGGCATGCCAATTCTGACATTACGTCATCGAGTTATTTATTTACAAGCGCTGCAACAACAACACAAACAGCACCGTAGTATTATTAACACCACTATATTAGAAAGTCAGCTTAGTAGTGCTAGATTCTCTATTTTCAAATGTCATGGCATCACAATTTCTTACGTCTAGGCACCATTTTTTGCCATTTAGGTGCATAGGGCTTGAATGTCCACAATGCTATGACGTTTCAGTTGTAACTTCTAAGAACCATGTTCTATCAGTGATGAGATGCGACTATTCAATATGTAACCTATCCAAATTAGCAAGCACCGTGGTGGTGCAGAAGTTCCAGCATCGAGGCTGTAGTTCACTTTAAGGTGGTTCAGCGCCAATCTTCTAAGCGCCATAGTGCTTGATTTCCTTTCTGTGTTTTCCTATAAATAGTTGTGATGTTATGTTTGTAAGGGAGTTTAATCACTTGTAAATTCATAACTTTTTAGAGTACTTTTTTAGTTCTCTCTTAGAGTAAGATCTAAGGGAGACTAGGGAAGTACAAGTCATTTAGAGTGTTAGCCTATATTTTTTTGAAGCAACTCTGTAAGTTAAAGGGAGAAGGAGTATAGAGGAGATACTTTGAGCTTTTATAGTGATATCACTCTCTTGTATTTTTATTCTTCCATAAGTTTAATGAAAGTGAGGTTACTTGTTATTTATTATATGTCAGGCTAATTGTTTTATTTTGGATTGATGATGTAAAGTGCATGTTGAGTACTAATGAAGACTCTTATTTTATAAATGCTAAATGATATTTTTAATATTATCTTGTTCTTTATTTAATGCACATAGTGGTCATATTTATAGTTAAAATATAATGTGATGTATAGCCTCAATGGAGGAATGCAAGAAAAACCAGGAATATTTAGTAGGATATTTGTATGCATAGACATAGGATTCTAAATATTTTAGGTTCTTAAGGAGATTTTATAATTTTAGGAGGTCAACAGATATTCTTTTTACCCCTACAAGCTCAATAGAGATTTAGGGATGCATATGCTCTAAATCACATCTATGCTTAAGAGTTTCATTATAATAAAATTTATATTCATCAATCCAAAATACTTTTATTACATATTATATCCAATAATTTTATTATTTTATTCAGTGACATAATCTTCATAAATATTATTTTTATTTCAATAGAATAATTATTATAATTAGAGTAAATGGTAGTAGTTTGTTATAAGTAAGCATACTTCTTCGTGGGTTCGACACTCTACTTTATCACTTTATTACTTGATTCAATATGTATACTTATTTAGTATGTATACTTGCATATATTAAGTGAGATTTATTATTTTTATATCAAAGAAAACCTAAGCATTGTTTGGGGCTGATATAACCCTAGATTTTTATATAATTCAAAAGTTAACTCCATAGCGCATACCCCATCAACGATCAAATATAAAAGTGATCGATCTGTGAGGAAGCTCATCACCAGAAACCATCTGAAATGAAAATATGAGAGATTAAATTTCCATTGCATATATATTGCACTGGAACATAAATAAACTGTACTAAAATATAGAAAAAAGTTACATTTAAACATAAATAAATTTCATATATCATAAAAGAAATTTCTAAACATATAATATTAAAAACTTAAATTTAGTTTAAGTAGTATATCATACAAAAAATTTACTTATAAAATATTTTTTGAATAAACAACATATTTATTAAGGTAACTTACACTGAACTATTTGTCACTGGAGAAGGTTCGTTAGAGTCTATTGTCTCTTTAACTACTATCTCATTCACACTAGATTCATTGTTGGAACTTTGAACTTCTTCCAATTGTGTCTCAGTGATAGAGATTATGTCCTTTATTACATTACTAGCAGGTTATCTAAATTCTGACATCTTATTATCTTGATGTGTTATTTGTGTCACATTATATTTCTCAATAGTATCTTGAGTTTGGTCTTGATTACAACAAGCCAATCTTGTTTATCTCTAAGTTCTGCTGGATATCTAACATAAATAAACTTGACTTCCTTGGTGTGTTATGAAGAATGGATCAAATTTAGCATATCTCCTATTATGCTTGACATCTATTGTACCATAAAAAGTATGCACCCTTATTCCTCTATTTGGAACTGGACCATACCACTCACAGTTGAATAGAAATATTGGATTATCTTCTTCACATGGATATTGCAATTAGATATCCTCCTCCAAAATACCATAGTACCCACCTTCTCTTTCTACATGAGCGTTCTCTCTAACATAACCATGAAATGGAGTAAGAGTGAAATGTGAAGTGGAGGAGAGGAAGGTTGAGGAGAGAGTGTGCCGCCGATTTTGAATTTAAAATTGGTGGTTATCTGGTTTAGTGTGGGTGGCCGTTATGGCTGGTGGGCGGGGGGGGGGGGGGGGATCTATGATCATATATGGCCAGTGTTTCCTCCAATCAAGTTGGCTCTTAAGTTGTGAAGAAGAATGGAATTGGCGAAAGGGTGGTGTTTCTTCGAGGCGGTGCTTGGAGAGGTGTTGAAGGTTTATCAGGAAGGAATGGTAGTGGTCAATTGGTGATCAGAGGGGGATTTTTCTAGGGCTCCATCTTTACCCATTAGGGAATTTCATGTTTGTAAGAGGAAGCATATTATTTCTAGAGAGATGAGTAGTGTTGATGGTTTCAACCATGTGAATGTTCAACAGGTAGTTGGGAAGTTCAGGGATGGTTTCGCGAATTATGGTAGTGCTTCTTCTGGAAGTGATTTGAATGAGATCCTTCTGGGGAGGTCTGGAGATTTTGCCATTTTAAAAGCAGGTGGAGGTAAAATTCTTTCTGATAAACAGAATGTTGATGATCAAATAACATTCAGATGCAAAATCAAATAGCTTAAAATTTTGTAAAAATCAATAAGAAGTATGAGGCCATTTCAATTTGTAATGTTGATTACCCTAAAGATGTTGCACAAAATGTGGAAGAAGAGCTTAAAGACAAGAAGCAGATTGGTTATGAAGTAAAAATATCTGAGGAGGTTCTGCCTCAAATGTTTAATCAGAGTAAAGCTAAAAAAACCCGTTCATATCAAGATTGATTCTGAATTGGCTAATATGAAGAAATTGGAGAATGTTATAGTTATTAATATATTTGGTAGAAGGATTCCATTCTATATACTGAATGCTGAGTTGAAAAGGTAGTGGGGTCATTTTGGTGATTTCTAGTTAACTTATATTGGATCGGACTGGATTCTCTGTACATTCCAATATAAGGATTTTTTTGAGAGGGGGGGGGGGGGGGGGGGGGGGGGGGGGTCGTGATATATTTGAGGTCATATAATTGGCATAGAAAAGTGGACACCTAAATTCTCTCCATTTTCTGCAAAAAGATTGTTGTCTCTAGTGCGGATTTGATTTCCTTTTCTTCCTCTTCAATGTTGGGATGAAAGAAACATAATGAGAACTGCTTCCTGGATTGGTATTCCTATGTTGTTGGATGCACGAACTTTTAATTAGGGAAGAAGAGATATTGCTAGAGTATGTGTCTGTATTAATCTTGATTGTAAATTGCTTACTAGAGTGTGGGTGGAAAGGGTGAATGTATGATTTTTCTAGAGAGTTGAATATGAGAGAGTTTTATACTTATGCTTTAAGTGCAAAAAAATAGGTGACAAGAAGAATCTTTGTGAAGAAAGTGGTCCTCTTAGTGAAGGGTTGGGATCATCTATGATGGGTAAATTAGTTGGTGGCCATTCTGATAATAAAGTAGATCAATTGCATCAAGGCATTATGGTGAGGGAGCCTGATTTTCTTCATCAGGATAGTGGAGGGAGGAATATTGTTGATAATCAGGGGTTTTCTGGTGTTGTTCATGAGGAAGAAAAATATGGCAAGTGGATTCATGTTTCTGATAGGAGGAATAGATTCAAATCAGGAGGATCAATTCAGAATAAATTATATGGGGAAATAAGGAATATTAAAACTTTTTTAGTTGCTGGAAAGCTAAATGCTGTAGGCAAGCAATTTTCTGCTATTGGAATTTAAAGGGCTGCTGAGAAAAAATTTAATGAATCAAGTGTTGCTGGTGATAATGTAGCTGATTCTCAAGTTCTGAAGGAAATTGCCATAGTGGAAGTTGCAAATGTCCATGTTGCTAATCAAGTCGAAGGTTTAAAAGTAGCTGTAAATAAAAAGATTCTTCAAAAGGATGAGGTTAGTATGGATCAAGGGGTTCTTCTGAAGGAATTGGAAGTTAAAAACTATTTTGTTATTTTTGCCAGTAGTTCTGAATCTGAAGTTGTTGTCTTCAAGGGTAGAATATTTGAGGAGATGAATGGGTTGGTTAATAGTGGAGGGGACCTTCATGTTGTGGAGTTGAATGATGTTTAGGGGGTTGGTTCCAACCATACTTTATGGAGGGGGGATTTTTCTCCTGAGGAGGGGAGATTATCTGTCTAGAAGTAGATGGAGAGGTGAAAAGATGTTAAATCAGTGGTTTTTAAGACTAGGCTTTTTAACGAGCTAAAAATATTAGGACCTATAGAAGATATCCCTAGGAAGAGGAAAATGGTGTTGGGCGAGAGAGTGGGGATGATGATTCATCCAATTTTTGTATTTAATGTCTTCTATTGCATTTTGGAATTGTAGGGGTGCTAGGAAGAGGGAGTCTGCTCTCCATGTGAGAGAATTCATTAAAGATAATAATATTTTTTTCATTGGTTTGTTAGAAACTAAGTTGTCTTCTATTGATAGAAGAGAGGTTAATAGGATTATTGGTGATAGGTGGGATTTTTTTTTTCATTTTCCTGTTGTGGGAACCTCAAGAGGTGTTTTAGTATTGTGGATAAGGGATGTTTCTTCCTTTTCTATGTTGGATGCAGCCAATCAATGTGTTATTGGAGAGCAGTAAGCCAAAGACTGTAATCTAGGTGGTAAATATAGTTTACGGGAATAAAGATAGTCATGTTAGAAGAGCTTTATGGGAAAGGATTGAAGCTTTTTCTTCCAACAAAATTCCTTTTATAGTGGGAGGGGATTTTAATTACATCATATCAAAGGAAGAGAAAAGAGGAAGGAAGATGTTTTTATTGTCTCAAGGACCTCGAGAGATGAAAGATTTTTTGGTAAATAATGACTTGCATAATGTTGAGGTAATAGAACCAAAGTTTACTTGGTGCAACAACAAGGAGGGATTGGCTAGAATTTAGGAGAAGTCGGATAGGTGTTTGTTGAATACTAAAGCTCTTCAAAGGGTTCCTTTTGTAGTGGTCAGACATCTTGCTTGGGTGGCTTCAGATCACTGCCCAATTTTGCTAAATTTGTTAAATACTCCTCATCAAAGGAAGGAAATTTGATTTGAAATATTTGGGCTTCATACCCTGCTTATTATGGTATTGTCTATATTCATTTCATCACTTGTTATTCACTTATGCATGAAATGCAGCATTTAATCATTAAAATAATTTTTTTACCAGTAGAACTCTTAGGTTGTTGTCAGTCTTCCATATACTATAGGTTATACACTCGGGGCATAACTGGAGTAAGTGTTGTCAGTGCTATCAATACACCAGAACCACTAACATCTCTATCATCAGCCCTATATATACCAGAACCACTAACAGCTCTATCATCAGCCATATTTATTTATCTTTTATTATAATCTCTCAATCATGTAGTCCTTTGTCCCTCAATCTGCCTTGATTGTCTTGCTCTTAATATAGTTCTTCCTTTTTTTGTGGATAATCCACTATCTTGTGTCCTTACTATCCACATTAAAAATATTATCTTGTCAAAAAGTAGCACTACCCTATATGTTTCTTTCCATAATGGGCATATTCATTATAACTGTAACTGTCGGTAGATGCTATCGATTTAGATCCTCTCAACTTATTACATCTACTTTTCTTATCACCAATATTGTCTATGTCCCTACTTACTTCATCTCTAGTCCTCTTTCTACTATTAGCATGCATGGATCTCACCTCATACCTGGATGCTAGTGCTACCAATTCAATCTCTATCAATATGGTCTGCTCAACTAACTCAAAAAAAAAAACTCTTGAATTCATAAGGGTACTAACGAATGTCTCAATTTCCTATTCAATCCATGTAGAAATATGTAGCATTTTTCTTTAGTAGTCAAAATCAAGTGATGAGTATACCTAGCCAATGCAGGAAACTTAATTTCATATTGTATCACTGTCTTACATCCCTGTTCTAACTTAATAAAAGTTTCCTGCATTGATCATCGGGTTGACAAAGGTATGAACAACATCTTGAACACTGCAGTGAATTCATCCCAAGTGATCTCAGCATTGGTCTTCCCTTAGAAATATTTGCAAATTTCTATCCCCCTCTTCTTCCTTTCTCCCATATGGCTTGCTTTATGTATCTCCCAGTACCTGTGCAAAAATACTAGCTAGCAGTATAATAGCATCTAATGGTAGTAGAGCTACATTGTGTTTCTCATTTGATACATCTTGCTTTAGTAGATCCATTACAGTTGTTCACTTTTATATGATTATGTCTGGTTTGAATAATTCACACATACAATCAATTGTAATCAATTATATGTAAAATAATACACCTTAAACTACCCAATTTATCCAACTCATGATAAATTCATACAGCTATGGTACCAATTCAATTAATTCTTCTAATAACTATGCTCTGATATCAAATATAATGCCCCAAAATCTAATTTGAAAGAATTATTCTTGTATCTTTTAATTAATAACAATCAGAGCTGCCTAATCTCTTTTATTTGTATAAATATCAACAAAAATAAAGATATTGACCAAACATTAATATGCATCTATATTCTGTAACAGCCCAAACTCTTAACTATCGAGATATTGTGCGCTTTGGCCTAAGTGCCTCATGGTTTTATCCTATTGGTGTAACTTCTCAAAAGGTCACCCATCCCAAGATTTCTTTGGGATGAGCACGCTTAATTGCATAGTTTCATAATGAAATATCAACCATTCATCAAAAGGCGAATTGATGTTTAAGAGTTTAGCTTTTTTTACTTAAGGGGGTTCATAATCTCCCGCACTTAAGTAATTTACATCCTTGTCAGTATCTTTATCCCAGAATCATCCATCAGGCAGATAGGATTCTAGAGGTGGACTCTATAAGTTCAAGTGGTGACTCCCACCATGTAGCACTTTATCCCATATAGGGTTCAAGAGGTGGATCCCATGGTGTAGCACTTTATTTTGTATGAAACTTAGTTCCCATCTTCTGGCTGGTATATTGCTCTAATATTGAGATATTGTCTACTTTAGCCTAAGGACCTCACGGCATTTTTCTATTGGTGTAACTTCTCAGGAGATCACCTATCAAAAGATTTTTCCGGGATGAGCATACTTAACTACAGAGTTTCTTAATAAAAATTTAACCATTACATCAAAAGACATCTCAATGTTTAAGAGTTTAGTTTCTTTTACTTAAAGGATTTCACATATTCATTACTTCAAAAAAGTATATATAATACTCAAGAATCAAATAGTCATAATATATCATTCCATTTATGAGTATAAAAGAATAACTAAAATGAAAAAAAATTTAACTTGAGGAATCCTAGTCAACCTCACAGTCCTGAACGTCTTCCCTGACTTGAAATCATTAAACCATATATAATGAGCTAAACAGCCCAGCAGGTCACTAAAATCCTATAATTGAACTCAAAACACAGTAAAAAAGTAGTATGCATATCATTAATCAATTCATAATAGTAACAATCATTATGATTATGAATCTATGTAAAAATAATAAATCTCACATGCAGTAATATTAAAATCTATAAAATAATAGAATGGTACCATATAGAAGCCAGTAAAATAATATTACGTGGAAACCAGTAAATTAATATGAGTATCTAATCAAATAAATAAAGCAATCATTATAACTAATCAATATGAGAATCATATAAATAGGTAGAACCAAAACCTCGATGAAGACCGTAGAACTCATATCAATACAGTTAAAATAAATCACTATTCTACCTCAATATCTAGTCAATATCTTATCTTTATTTTGCATCCCATGCTCTATCACATGCTCATGCTCTATAATTAAATATCAGGTCTATCATTCTTCAACCAATAAGTTAACTAGTCTTTACTTATTTCACACACAAACATTATTATTTTCATATTTATAATAGTAATAAAGATCAGTTATTACTCAATCACATACCAATATTCATTCCCAATGCCTATTTTAATAATATTAGAGAAATTCGTACAAAATACCATATCTTTCATTTTATCTGATAAAATTCAGAAATGTTATAGTCAAAATGTCTAAAATATTCAATACAATAACATATAAAAGTTATGCGGTGGAAGTTCAATAAAACTGGAAAAAATATAGTAAAATCAATTTTGAGGAGCATTTAACAGTCAAAATTGAAATATTTGAAAACAAAAATAGGATTAGTGACCTACCTCTTTCTAAGAAATTTTCATAAAAGCGAAGAAGTGATCTGGAGATCTAAAACCCAAATTTCTTTTTCTCTCTCTTCCTTCCCTCTACCCTTTTCCTATTTCTTCTCATGCAAGCCAGCGTTGGCTGGGGGAAATAAGGGATAACGAGTGGGAAATATTATATAAAAATGATTTCTAGTGCATAACGTCATAACACCACTACACAGTGTTGTAGCATTACATGTCAAATCCAAATTACTGTGCAAATAGAGGCTTCAATGTTACGGCGACCATTTTGGGTGCCGCTGCGCTCCTAAATCCAGCATCTCTGTACTTAAAGGCATAGCATCGTTGCGCTGTAGTTCAAACATGAATTCAAATTGTTGCATTTAAAAAAAAAAATTTTTAGAAATTTAAGTGATTAAATATTTCTCTTTCTTAGTAGATTATGTAATACCCAACTGTACATTTATTTATAGCCACTACTAATAAAGTAGGCTTTCACAACACTTTTTTGACTTACTGCAACAGTTTAAATACCTACTAAAATATTTACAATGGTTGAGAAAGCACTGCAAATTCGTTGTATTTACATTCGCTGGAAATGCTTTTACAGCGATTTCATGAGTGTTGTTATAGGACAGTTTTAGTAGCTCTTTTAGCATGTGTTAAAACCGTTGCTAAAGGGCAACACAAATTAAAAAAGATATAATGTCAAAACTAAAAAAAATTAGACTTTTTTATTTCTTAGAGGAAGCTTGAGTCACATCTATGACTGAAATTGAACTTTCAATTTACTCCAAATGATTACATGATTTTCGTTGTTCTAATTAGTTGACCATATATAATGCAACCAAAACTAAAACAATGCTCAAAATCTACTATAATTGAATTATCCATATTCAACTTTAAAAATAAGTAAATTAACATTCAATACAAATGATATAAATCATTTATAAACCTTAGAACACTATTTAAAGAAATAAATAGCAAATACACAAGAGAAACAATGTTGAAAACTCCTCAAAACTTTAATAGATGGTAACTTTAGCTGAATAGAAAAGTATATTAGATTTTGCAAGTAAAAAACAATACATGTATAACTTATCCTCTTCATCATCTTACATGATGCTAACTTTTAGCGGACAATATTCTTTAACAAGCACATAGAAAGCATATTATAAACAGTAATTGCTAATAACAAAAGAAAATCTTCGTCTTTATCAAATTTTTTTGGGGAAAGTTAGGGGCTAAGCGTAATTTTCATTGATGATAAACTAGTTACATGTTTGAAGTGCTTGTTACATAAAAAAAAGCAAAGAAATTTTTTGTGTGTAAACAGTAAGAAAAAGAGCCAACAAGCTCACAAAATGCTAAGGTGAGGAACTCACCTAAAATGAACTAAATAAAAGGAACTAAAGACCCATAGGTCTCAAAAAGGACTAAAAATAGGAAAGATTACATCTTCAAAAAACACCCAAAAAATCCTCTAGTTGCCAAGCCTGACCTCCAAGGGAAGAAACTGGTTGTCAAAAACTGTCATCTAAGGGGAATGAGGATGCATGATATATTATTTATTGAAATAGGAAAGAAAAAAAATAGTTGTGCATGATATATTATTTATTGACTATTTTTTCATAAATTTTAGATTTTAGATTCAATATTTAAGACTGTTTGATAGAGTTTAAATTTAAAACCAAAAGTTCTTAATATTATGATTATTTTTATTATAAATGCTTAAAACAACTTTAAAGAATTCTAAAAAGATACTTCCATTCTTCCATGGTTGTGAGAGCATAGAGAGAGAAGGTTTGAATCTAGAGGTTTTTCAGTTATTTTTTGTGAGGCAGGCTAGTTTGAAAAGTTGTTTGACCTGAGATAAGACTAATGTTTTCCTACTTTGACTTTTTGATGATTTTGCTTTTTGTGTAATTTCTCATATTAAATTTAGAATAAATTTACAAAAAAATAAGATATCGTAATATTTTAGCAATTCTATTGTGTATCTTTTGATGTACTGTTGATCTATACATATTTGTATGTCTCGGCATTTTCATATCATGAGATATTTTGGGTATTTTAGTATGATTATAAATATTGATAAAATTTACTTAGTATTGTAGCATCATAAAAAAATTTCCATACTCAGGCACAAATTTTGAAATTTATATGAGTTGGCAACTTCTAAAAGTAAATTTGGGACTATTAAAAGCAATTTAAGCAACTTATAATCAAATTGAACATCTTAGTGAGACGAACCCAATAACACCAAAATCGGTCCAATCTGAATCCAAACAGGCCCAAATCAAGGGACCGATGCATATTTGGAAGTTTTAGTGGATTATTGGATGACTAAATGATATCCAAATATAGCATGCTTATAGACGAATCGAACGGCTCAACGAGACAAATTCAACAAGCCCAAGATCGCTTAATTTTGACATCATTAAGGTACTTAAATGTTGAACAAAATCTCTATGATAAAGGGAATAAGTATAGGTCATCTGATGGACTACTCCAAATTTATCCTAGATCTTTTCTATATTTATGAGACATGCACTCTTAAAATTTATCTCCCTCTTTTCACATGAAAGGGGACTAGGACTTTTAGAATCATAAACCCTGGGCTAAAAACTCAAGAGAGCTCTAAGGTTTGAAGAATCCCAGAGCTCCACCGCAACACCACGGCTAGCGAACCCTCGCCACCAGGCCACTGCAATTGGACCTCTGCTTGACTATCACCATCGAACCTTTGTCTGCAAGCCATCGTTAGGCCTTCATTTGATATCAGTTTCCCACCAATTACAATCCCTCTGATTTTTGTCGCTATCGACTACAGGCCCTTTGATGTCCATCACTTGCTGACTAAGGTCCCTCTGACATTGGTTGCCCATCGACTATGGTCCCTCTAAACTAGGTCTCCACTGACTGCAGTCCCTTCGACCTAGGTCAACCGCTGATTGCTATCCCTCCGACCTCCGTAGTTTGATGACTACGATCCCTCCGACCACCGTCGCCTACCGACTACAATCCCTCCGACCACACTCGCCTGTTGATTACAGTCCCTCCGACCCCAATTGCCCATCAACTACAGTCCCCCCGACGCCCACCAACTACAATCCCTCCGACCATCGTCACTCGTTGACTAGGATCCCTCCGACCTCCATCGCCCACCGACTACGGTCCCTCCAACCTCAATCACCCGACAATGGTCTCCTCTATCTCAATTGCCCGACTACGGTCCCTCCGTCATCCATCGTCTACCGACTACGGTCCCTTCGACCTCTTTCGCCCACCAACTATAATCCCGCTACTCGACGTCCTACCAGCCAAACGAGCATGCCAACATTATTTTGAGAATAACTCTCCGGTCATTGGATTCTTTCCACTCCAACCATGTAATGCGCTCTATATGATAAGTATTTGCTACATTGAGACAAGGCCTTTCCCTAAGGAAATGCATCATTCTAAATAGATTTTTGGCACTATGTTTCTTATGATATATTAGTGGCATTGTGTTATTATACATAGTAGATGAAAAAGAATTCCTTCTAAATAGATATTTGGTGAAATATGAAGTTGTGTATCCGACATGATTTGACCCACTTTAGTGTAAGGCTTTTATAGATTCAAGTCGTGACAGATTATGCTCTTATTGGGCGATTAGGTGTTCAAATAAACAAAAGGCACACTTCAAAATATTCAACAAAAAGGGAACAAATAATGATGATGATGATGATTATAATTTTGTTTGAAATCACTATCATAGTGAACTTTTTTGTTTGAAAATATTGTTAAAATAGTGCTGATGCTGATAGTGATGATAATAAATTATTTTATAAATGTGTGTTGTTAACAAGTTTGATGAAGATGTCACTATTATTGCATGTACTGTTAAATTATAGCCTAATTGTTACATGTTATTTTTCTTCTAGGTATAGCTTATTGATGGATCATCCATGAAATTTCAGTTGCTAATATGTAAGATCTTGCAGGTTATTAATGAAGGATCAATCAACTAATGGATTTACTGGTCGTAATGAAGTTGCCTATGAAAAATTGCTCCGTTAATCAGAGAGTTGGCTTCATTTGGAATAGTTTTTATATTATTTTGCTTTTAGATCACAATCATAATTTCTATTTGGCGACAATTTTTTTACTGCTTTCATGAAATTTATGTGCCAGGAAATTAGTTTTTCTAGCAATTTTCAAAAAAATTATTTTTCACATAACAACTTTATAACCACCTTTTCAAAAAACTACAACTCTCCGAAACGGACTATTAATTGACGACAATTCCATAAGAGTCTATTTGGAGCAACTTTCTCGCTGCTTCGCTTTTCAGAATGGAACCATAATTTCGTTTGGTTGCTGTTTTTTCAGAATACCCACTAGAAATTTTTATTAGTGGGGTACAAATTAATAATTTTTAAAATACTTTTAATATTTTATAAGTGATTTTTTTTACCTTTTCATTTAATATTTACTAGTGAAATAATATTTGATCCTTCAAAAAAATCAATATTTATTTGAATAAATTATTAAATTATATATTATAGTAGTTTCATTACACAAAAATATACGATTATCTTATTTCACTTTAAATTTCTAGGTATTAGTTTTATTAAAAAAGAAATTTATAATATATATATATATATTAGTGATGTAAATTTTAGATTTTTCTAATATAATATTTATGAATAAAATTATTATTATTCTTTGAAAATATCTGCATAAATGATCAATAAAGCAGGAATAGTTTTGTAAAATTTTATGATAATTTAAGTATTATAAAGTAAATAATATTTACATAGTTGTAACCTGCGGTAAAGCCAATGAGAGTTATTTTATGAAGATGAGAAATCCATCTGAAAGTGCCTTTTTATTAGAATTGTTTGGGTTGTGCCCCCCAGAGTTGCTAAGTTATTTTACCCCTAAAGATTATTTAATATAACTTTAATTTTTTATAAAGATGATTATGAAATTATTGTGATGGAAATATTTTTTTAAAAAAACAATTGTAAATATTTTTAAGATATATCTATATTACTATTATGAAAGCCGCTTGAGTTTTCTTCCATATCAAATCTTGACCTTCTATTTTATTTACTCAAATTAAATCCTAGCCTTTCATTTCAATTGTTTTAATTATGCTTGGTTAATAATTATAATTTTATTCATATTAAATATATTTTATTAATTATCATAATGATCTATTAATTTATATCATACTAATATTAAAGTGTGACAAATTTTTTTTTCCATTTTGAATATTTATCTTACAAATGGCCTAAGTCTTTGCCGTGAATTTTACACCCTTTCAAATTCCTCTTTCTTTTCGTATTCCTCTTCATTTTCTTATACATAAACCGAAAACTTAGTACTCTTTCGTATTCCTCTTTGTCTGCAACAAAAATCTATCTATTCCTATTGGTATACACCCAGCAACCAGCACTCTCGCTCGTACTTGGGTGCAAACACGTCGCCTTTACGCTCTCACTTCTACTCCTTGCTGTAGTGTGCAAACTCGTCGCCTTCACATCACTTCCTGCCGGCGTCTCAAACTCTCTGAAACTCCTTGCTAAAAAGGTATGAGAAATCTGCATGTTTCATGGATTCCTCTTCTTGATCTTGTTCTCATCTCATCTCTTTGGACTTTGTATAATGTTTGGTTACTGTGTTGAGGTTTCAATGATTCCCTTATTCTTGTTCTCTTCTTCATCTTGCTCTCATGTCCTCTAATCTCGCCTCCTGCTCTCACTTCATTCTTCACCGTCGTCGTCGCTCACAATGTGCTACGTCGCCACTTCAGTCTTCTCTCCTCTCTTTGGCGGATTAGATTTTCTTCTATAGGTAACCTACTATGGTGCGTGCGTTACTCCCAAAAATGTTTGTTTTTTTTAACAATTAGATCCATAGTAATGGGCGGAATGTTGCACATATTAGCTTCAATCTTGATGTATCTCAATGTTTTGTATCTTATAAATTGATCTTTAAGCGAATGGCTTTTCCTTGGGCTAACATTATGTCTTCTTTTTAATGCTTGGGTATAAATTTTGAGAATTAGAGCAATAAAATATTGTAGTCCTTATGCTTTACATGCTTTTTTTTCCTTCTTATGTTGGGGAATTCTATGAAATCTAATCTCATATATTCTTGTATTGTCCTTATTGATAATATTTTACTAGATATCTTGCACTTCCTCTAGATGATTATCTCTATATGCTTTTAGTAATTTCAATCTATCAATTGTCTCTACACTTATAATGATTAGCATCTAAATGATTATTGTATGAGAGAATTTTAACCCTAATAAAAGACTGTATGATAGGAAATACTTGAGTTTGCAAGTAACCCTAAGGTAATACTTGAGTTCGCAAGCAAACCTAACCCAAATTGATGAACAAACAGCAAAGTTATTGCTGTTTTCAGCAGGAAAATAGCCAAATCCAGTAGAAAATAGAGAAACTAACGAGAAATCTGAAGAAAATCAAAGCAAATAACTTGTATTCCACTAGTAGATAAATAACAAATAGCAACGATACATGATTCTTCAATTCAAGAGGAAGAAAACTCTCCAAAATCTCTAGCCGAGAAGATTAGAGCCCAAGCCTCCAAGAAGATCCCAAATTTTTAGCAAAATTCAAGATGAAACCCTAATTCTCCCCTTAGCCCCTAATTAACTCCAAAGGAAAAATACAGTATCCCTAAATAGCCCTTCTATTCAAAATTTTCCTCCATCACTTGATTTAATCCAAGCTTGGGCCCACAAGGGCTCCCCCCCCCCTCCTTTCCCCGGTTCCGCCCCATGTGGGTCTGCCTGGAATAAAACAGGACCGATCTAGGCTGGATGGGTCCAGCTGGCCCCTCTTGGGCCAGCCTAACATTACTCCCCTCCTAAAGACTCACCTTATCCTCAAGTTTAAATGAAGGAAATTAATCTTTCATTCTTTCAAATGGCTCCCAAGTAGCATTGAAATCGGGAGGCCACTCCATCTAATCAGTACTTCTTTGTTGCCCTCTTTGTCTGATCTTACTCTTGTAAGCTCCAGTGGTTCTAAAACTACTTCCAAATCCTCAGTCAGTGTAGATGGTAATTCTGCACTAATTGCATGCTCTCGTAGAGCTCTCCTAACCTAGGACACATGAAAAACTAGGTGTATTGTGGCTGATGGTGGTAGCTTCACTGGTATGCCACTGCTCCAATCCTATCCAAAACCTCATAGGGGCCAAAGTATCTCGGTGCCAGTTTCTCGTTCTTCCTTCTAGCAACTGTCCTCTACCTATAAAAGCATAGTTTTAGGAACACCTTCTCTCCCACTTCAAACTGCATGTCCCTCCTATGCGAGTCCGCCTGCTTTTTCATGATTTGTTGTGCCCTCAGCAGATGTTTCTTCAACTCTTCTAGCACATTGTCCCTTTCCTCCAAGTACTGCTTAATTGAAGAAACTAGTGTACTTCCCCTCCCATGGTGCACTAGGTGTGGGGGGTCCCTTCCATACATCACTTTGAAAGGAGTCATCTGAGAAGCAGAATGGTACAATGTATTGTACTAATACTCGGCCCATGGTAACCACTTTGCCCACATCTGTGGTGTTTCAGAAGCAAAACATCTCAAATCGGTCTCCAAACTTTGGTTCATCATCTCTGTTTGCCCGTCTGTCTGTGGATGGTAGGCAGTGTTTTTTAAGAGTAGTGCCCTGCAACCTGAATAGCTCCCTCCAAAATTGGCTGAGAAATACTTTGTCTCGATCAGTCACAATGGATTCAGGGATCCCTTGCAGTCTAACAATCTCCCTGATAAAAAATATTGCTACTGACACCACAGTGTAGGGAAGTCATAAGAGGATGAAATGTGCATACTTACTAAGTCTGACAACCACCACCATGATGACAGTGAATCCTTCTGATCGTGGTAGGTCGTCTATGAAATCCATGGACATTTCCTCCCAGACTTGGTTTGGAAGTGCCAAGGGTTGTAGTAATCCTCCTGGAGCAATGACCATGTATTTCTTTCTCTAGCACACTTCACACCTTACCACAATCTCCTCAACATCTTTATACATCCCCTTCATATAAAGCACAGATGCAAGCCTTCTATAGGTCTTCTGCACTCTCGAATGACCTCTAATCGCACTGCCGTGTAACTCCTATAACAACTAGGGAATATGTATGGAGGTTCATGGCATTATAAACCTCCCCTGATACAACATCCTCTCCCCCTCAATATAGTAACCAGGATGGCTACTCTTGTCTTTCATCAAATCCTCCCTGATCTTTCGTAACTCTCCATTCAACATGCTTTCTTCCTTGATGGCCCCCCAGTCGACCATCAGTGGTATAGACACAGCCAACTCCTGGAGCTCCCCAACACACATGGATAAGGCATCCGCCACTTTGTTCTTCAAACTAGGCTTGTACTGGATCTCAAAATCATAGCCTAATAGTTTGGAAAACCATCTCTGATGCTCCTCGGCCACCATCCTTTGCTCCAACAGGTACTTCAAGCTCCTTTGATCGATTTGTATGATGAAATATCTACCCAAAATATAAGGGCACCACTTATGAATAGCCAAGACAATGGCCATCAACTCCCTCTCATACACCAACTTCAATCTCACCCTTGTGGATAGCACTTTACTGAAGTACACTATAGCTCTGTGGTTCTGCATCAAAACTACCCCTAACCCATATCCTGATGCATCGATCTCTACTACAAAGACCTGGCTGAAGTTTGGAAGAGCCAGAACTAGAACTGTAGTCATGGCTTTCTTGTATCTCTCAAAAGCCTGAGTCGCTGCTTCTCCCCATAAAAAATTATCCTTCTTCACCTGCTCGGTCAAAGGCCATGCAATGGTACCGTACCCCTTCACAAACCTCCTGTAGTAACCAGTCAATCCTAGGAAACCCCTCAACTCCCTTATGTTCCTAGGTAGAGGCCATTTCTACATTACCTTAATGTTGGTTTGGTCGGCCGCCACTCCTTCTGGGGACACCACATTTCCCAAGTACTCCACACTAGACTAGGCGAAGCTGTATTTCTTCAGGTTGGCTCTCAACTGATGCTCTTGAAGTACTCCCAAAACCACCTTCAGGTGTTCAAGATGCTCCTCCACTATCTTGTTGTACACCAGAATGTCATCAAAAAATACCAAGACAAACTTCCTGAGGTACCGCTTAAATACCCTATTCATCAAAGATTGAAAAGTAGCAGGGGCATTAGTGAGCCCAAATGATATTACCATAAACTCATAATGCCCTTCATGTATCCGGAATGCTATCTTTGGAATGTCTATCTCCCTCATTCTGATATGATGGTACCCGGATTTCAAGTCTAACTTGGAAAACATCACTGCCCCATATAACTCATCCAACAGCTCATCAATCATCAGAATAAGAAATTTATCTGGCATTGTCCCCTTGTTCAAAGCTCTGTAATCCACATAGAATTGCCAACTCCCATTCTTCTTTTTGACAAAGAGGACAGGACTAGAGAAAGGACTCACACTCGATTTGATGATCCCTGCTTCCAGCATTTCTCTGATCAACCTTTCAATCTCATCTTTCTATACTAAGGGTAGCGGTAGGGTCGGACACTGATCGGTGTCTCTCCTTCCTCCAAAGTAATGGCATGCTCAAACTCCCTCTATGGTGGTAAACCCAAAGGAGGTTGGAAAACCTCGTTGAATTGCTGTATTAATGGATGTACTGAAGAGGGGATGTTTCCCCCTTCCTCCAATCTGACCCCCTCCAAGTGATACAACTCCGCTAAGTATCCTCCTCCCACTTCCTCTATAGTTATGATCAAAGACTTGAGGGATACCCCAGTCTTAGTTAGCTCTGCATCACCCTGAATAACCATCTTCTTTCCCTTAATCGCCAGTTCCATCCTTAATGTCCCCCAATTCACCTTGGTATCTCCCCAGGACTGTAGCCATTTTATCCTCAGGAGCATCAGTGTTTTCCAATTCCAAGAAAAGAAAGTCCTCCCTCACCTTGATCCCCTAAATCATCAACACTACTCCCTTACAAACTCCTCTACCCATATGTACCTTTTATGTGCCTATCATCACCCTATTGTTGCATGTATCCACTAATTTCATCCCCAGCAGATCAATAATCTAGGTTAAAATGAAGTTGTGGGTTACCCCACTATCTATCAATACCACTACCTCTCTATCTGCTATCTCTCCCTTCACTTTCATAGTGTGACTAGGAGTGAATCCCACTACAGAGTTCAGGGATACTTCAGCCACATCTAGATGCAAATTTTCCTCTTCCTCTAGTTCTAACCCGCTTCCACCTCCCTCTTCAGCTTCCTCATCATCACAGACGGAGAGAACCTGAAGAGTTCTGTCCTTGCACCTATGCCCCGGCATGTACTTCTCATCACACCTGAAACACAACCCCTTTGTTCTCTTCTCCTGTATCTCCTTCTCAATCCGTTTCTTAAAATTTCCCCCTCCTCTAACTCTCTCCTTAGGCACCTCCTTCATGCTCCCTAGCTCTGGTCCCTTATGAGGTAAAAAGGTGGTGGTCATTCTATAAAAATCCCCTGAGTTGCTTCCCCTAGCCACTCTCTCCATCTTCTTCTGTTCTTCCACCAACTATGCTAGCTCCATGGCTTCCCCCGATTCCTTGGCTCCAAGACTTTAATTGCGGTCCATATCTCCGGTTTAAGCTCTTTCATAAAGCTTCCCTCCAGTGCTGTCTCAGAGATATGATCCAATATGCTAGCCAAATACTCGAACCTATCACTATTCTAGTAAGCATTCTTTAAACTCCCTCCAATTTTGAATGGGCTCCCTCCTTTTATGCCATTAGTACCATGCAAGTGTCTTTCCTTCCAAACACAATCCTACCGCCGTCAGCTTCTCCTTCTCCGTCAACCCATTGACGGCGAAGTATCGTTCCACTTTGTAGATCCAGCCATGGCCGTCCTCACCCTCAAAGGCGGGCATCTTCAGTTTCCTCACCCTTGGATCACCATCATTCCCCTGGAATCCTCCATAACCTCCCATTCCCCGAAAGGGAGGTGCTCCCCAATTGTCATGGTCTTCTCTCCAGCGATTATGCCCAAACCCTTCATTGTACTCCCCTCTCCTTCCTTCAAAATCAGCACTCTGGTGGTAGAATTCTTCCCTTCTTCCAACAAAATCAACACCCCTCCTTTCGTATCCCATACTTATCTCTTCCCTAGAAAGCGGTTCTAATGGAGGCATTTCATCATCTCTCTTGAGAACCTCCACTTCTGAATTTTCCCTCCACCTAAATGGGTTCGGAATTCCTCCCCTTCCTTAGCCACCGGTGGTCTCCTTCGATTCTGAGGTTGCCGATTTTTGTTTTTCTTCAAGCATCTTCTTCATCAAGTCTTCCAAAATGGCGAACCTTCCATCTATCTTTTCATGAATGGCCACAAATTGACTTTGAAAATCTAAAATTTTCTTCTAAAAATCTATCTTCAATTGACCCATTTCCCCCTCCAAGACATCAACTTTCCTTCTAGCCATAATCCCTCAGATGAATCACCAAAGATCATTTTTTCGTGTGAGTAAAAACTACTGAAATTATAAAATTCCAGTCTCTGATGGTCCCAGGACTACGCTCTGATGCCAATTTGATAGGAAATACTTGAGTTCACAAGTAACCCTAAGGTAATACTTGAGTTCGCAAGCAAACCTAACCCAAATTGATGAACAGACAACAAATTTACTGCTGTTTTCAGTAGGAAAATAGCCAAATAGCCAAATCCAATAGAAAATAGAGAAACTAACAAAAAAACTGAAGAAAATCAAAGCAAATAACTTGTATTCCACTAGTAGATGAATACCAAAAAGCAACGATACAAGATTCTTCAATTCGAGAGGAAGAAAACTCTCCAAAATCTCTAGCCGAGAAGACTAGAGCCCAAGCCTCCAAGAAGATCCCAAATTTTTAGAAAAATTTAAGATGATACCCTAATTTTCCCCATAGCCCCTAATTAACTCCAAAGGAAAAACACAAAATCCCTAAACAACCCTTCTATTCAAAATTTCCCTCCAACAATTGATTTAATCTAAGCTTGGGCCCACAAGTGCTTCCCCCCAACCCCCCGGTTCCACCCCATGTGGGGCCGCTTGGAATAAAACAGGACCGGTCCAAGTTGGACAGGTCCATCCGGCCCCTCCTGGGCTGGCCTAACACTGTATTTGCATGTTTATTTTAAATTTTTATCATGCTATGAGTTTACAATGTGAAAATGTGAAGGATAACTAGTTAATCCATGAAAATTAGCCATTTGAAGAGCCATTAGTCAAGAAAGGTTGGGGGGAGTTCTAGATAAAGAAAGATTAGAGGTCGTGAATTCTTTGCTCATAAGGAAATATCTCTCCCACATATTTGTATACATGAAATAAAAGAAAGGGCCCATGGATTGCTTCTTATCATCAATGGCAACTCTATGCATGATTTGATGATGAGGTTCTAAAAATAGAGGGTTTGTTGCTGCTTTTTAGCTCCATCATTATATGCATGATTTGATGATGATGTTTTGAAATTAAGTTTTATTTTTACTTTTGCCCTTTTTTAGTTATATCATAATATGCATGATTTATATTAGAAATGACCTTTATTGGATTTAAATGAGAATTTCACTCTTAACAGGACACAATGGAGAAAAATGATTCATGTAACCAAACCCCACATAGTGGGATAAAGGCTTGATGTTATTGTTGTTGTGTAATATGCATGATTTCGTGATGAAGTTCTGAAAATAAAGTTCTTTTTTTTTTCCTTTTTTTAGGATTAGGCATTTAGAAGGGTATAGGGCCATATGTTTCTTTAGCAAGAATTTCCTTAATGTCTAAGATTGAAGTTCATTATGAAAGTTTGTGAAGCATTTGTTTGGCTATATGGAAGGCAGGCAAAGAAGGTTAGCCTTGCAAGTGTGGTGAAGGAAATATATTAGTGATAAAAATTGGGTATAAACTTTTATCACTTCATTAGCATAGGTGATCACTTTGTGAAGTATTTGTTGCCATCGGACTTTTAAATTTTCTCATTCAATGGTATTTTTTTGGCGGCTCTTTCTTTTTTATAGTATATTTATTTATTCAATTCAAATATGAAAGTTCTTATTGCTTGAATATGAGATTTCATTGATGCACATCTATGATGCAAATGAAATTTTATATATGATGCATTGCTTTTGTTTGCCAAATGAAATAACTCCAATGCATTAAATCATTAAATAAATGGTAGGAAAATTTTTTAAATATATATGTAATAATATTATAATACTCATTAATTTTATATTTTATCATGATTTTATTAATATTTTTATTTTTAAAAATGTTAACTCTATGCAAATGCTATCATCGAATAAAGAGAATTTTCATTTACTACATATTGCATTTATTATTATTATATATTATTTCATGTGCTTTTAACATGAATTCTTATTGATATATGATATTTTTTATTATTTTATTTATTTTATTTGTGACATCATTTTTTAATTTGTTTTTTATTTCATTTTATTATGTATCCAAATTACAAAATGATGATGTTGGTTTTATGATTCATTAACATGGTATTAAAACATATTAAAAATGTTTTCTACCTAAAAACTTCTATGTACATAAATGAAATAAGATAATTATATGATAATATTCAAAGTATGCTTTTCTAAACTATGATTAGGAATCATGGTCCAGTTGTTCTATGGCTCTTGTCCAATTTACTATAGGACTTATAATTACTTATACTGATAAACTTAATGTTTTAATAATGATAATATAATTTAAATATTGATATTATATTATGATTTTTTTTTAATTTTAATTCACATGCATTTTATTTGATCATAGTATACCTCTACAATCTAACATTCATAATAACAACATAGTATATATAATTATAATTAATCATTATCTTAATACTAGATAATTATAACTAATTATTATTTTTTGCTTTTAAAATAATGATTCACGTTTTTTAATACAATCTATTTTCTATATTGACCTTTTTTTATGAAAATATATAAAATAAGAAATAAAATAATAGCTTTTTTAACAAAATTAGTTTAGCGATTTTCATAAATAAATGAATTTTAAGTAATTTTAAGAGAATATTTTCTAAATATTTAAAATTAAATGATATATCAGTAAATAATATCGAATCCAATAAAATAAATGCCATTAATGTTAAAAGCAACGGCCTCAAAACCTTAAAAACAATTAAATTCTAGCGCTGTAACTTTTATTAATTACTTATAACAAAGGATTTATTCCATTAACAGTTCAGATTAAGCAGCTCTTACATAGCACTAATTATAATTAATTATTGCTTAATAGTAATTTGGCTAAGCAATTTATTAATAGTCAACATCTTCAAAGCTGACAGATATTATTTTTCTAATAGGGCTGACTCATTGGCACCTCAGCGTATCACTTCACCCTGAAAAAAAATAATTAAATAATATTAATAACAAATTAATTTATATAAAGAATATCATCATCAACTTGAATTTTGAAATTTTAAATTTTATTTTATTATGAGCATAATATATAAATAAATAATTCAATTTTATATTATATTTATTTCAAAATAAATTAAAGTATTTTAAAATTCATTCTAATTATATTTTCCTATGGAGATTTTTAACTTTTTTTTAGTTGTCTTTAGGTTTTTATGATAGTGAGATTAATTGTTTATAAATATCTTATAAATTTTTTTTGTCAATTTTGTATGTCAAAAGTAGTAAGATATATTATAATGAAAAAAATTGGAGTCAGAATATTCCACTCAAAATTATTTAATTAGAAAAAAAATTTAAATTATTATTATTATTATTTAAGATAAACATGAGATATGAAAATTTATATTACATTAATCTTAAAGCAAATCCAATCACTTTTAAATATATCCTAAAGAAAATTTAATCAGTTATCCTGACCTATGTTTCGTTCTATCATAATTACAATTTTTTATCTTATATATTTCATATAAATATCCTAAAATTTTTAAATTGGATTTTAAAAATTATTATAAATATTTTTATAATCTTTTTAATCTCTCAACTAATCTATCGTATAATTGAAATATTTTCAGAAAACTTATGTATATACCACAAAATTCTTTTATATTTATATATCTAACACTTAAACATTTATATTTACTTACTCAAATCTTTAAATCACATTAAAAATACTACAAATATTAACTTATTTAAATTAAAAATATAGTTTCATATATGCTTTTATGTGATTTAAACACAAAATTAAATATATAAATAAATATAAAATTTAGTTGATGCATAAATACAAGTAGGGGGATTACTTACATACCATAAATTTTTATAAATTTTTGTTTGAGTAGATCTAAAACCGAATACATGAAGTATAATTTTAATAGTAATAAATCTAGTGGGGGGTTTGTGACTTTGAGTGATCAAGTCATTAATAAATATACTTGTTTTAGATATATTAGGTTTATTATTCAGAATGATGGTGAAATAGATGTGGATATTATTAGTAGAATTCAAGTTGAATAGTTAAAGTAGAGGAATTAAGTACCAGAAAATATTATAAGATGGTGGTAAGACCTGCAATACTTTATGTCACAGAATGTTGGCCATTGAAAGAGAAATTTCCATTTTCATGGCCACAAATCGCCATAACAAATCACTCTTATCGTGCTTTTGTATAAGCTATTAGATGACTTACTTGGAGCAGTCGACCGAGAAGCTGATAGGGTAGCCAACATCGACGCCGCACTTGCCAGGAATGGTCGCCAGAAGGTTTTGGTTTAGCCCACCGATCTGCGTGGCGAGTGATTTTATACAGTTGCAGACAGTTTGTCGGTCCTCTGTAGTAATAGCCTCTGCCTTCAGTTCCTTCAGACCGCTGCAACACGCCGCTGGCAGCTCACCGCCGTGCTGTGCGTAGTCGACGCAGCTCAGAAGCTTATTTGCTACTTCGCTGCAAGGAATACTAGACTCAGTTACAGTAATAATGGCGTCAATGGAGACCATCAGAAGCATAATAACCATGGCTATGCCTTGGGTGGTAGCTCTAGTTGCCATTAGTTGATCAATGGTTGTGAATCTGTGAACTCTATGAATGACCAATTAGCACTTTATATAGAGAATGAAAGATTAAGAGAAAATGTTTTTTTTTTTTTTTTTGATGAAATTGATCTCCGGATTATATAGAAGTATCAATTTAGTCCTTAGACATTTTAAATAGAAGCCAAATTAATTGTTCCGTAAGATCATTTAGGTCCATATTTAAAAAATCATTATTTTTAGCTCTGCATCATAACAACACACCACAAGCAGAAGGCATCACATGGCAGCACATGCCAGTACCGGCACAAATAAGCTCCACCGCAGGATTGTAACAAATCTGTTTCATCTCAGCCCTACACCTGTAAAGGCACAACACCTACACGAAAAATAGCCGCTACAGCCCCACAAGAAACTGTGTGGTCACCGCTATATAAATTATTTTATTTGATATTTAATAAATATAAAAATGTACTATATTTAAGATGTCAAATATATTTCATTTCGTTTGGCTACTTCTTCTTGCTTACTATTTTTTTAAAAATTTTTGTATTGAAAAGCTGCTTTTATAATCAGAGTTGCAAGTGGCAGCTTTAAGAAAATAGCTTTTTGATTTTTTTTTAAAAGAATATATTTATAATATTCACAATAGCTTTTAAAAAAAAATAATTTTTCTATAAAAATTTCACAATCACCTACTCAGAATGAAAATTCATAATGAGAAGTATGTAATGGAAAAAAATCCAAAGTTCTATCCACATGACATTCAAACTAATTCCAAATAAAAAATAAATAATGCCAAATTCACCCCTTTTGTTTCACGATTTAACTTGTTAAGATTTTCCTATGAAAACAAGATCTGCAATTGATCTCAGTTAAAATCAATAGGCTGTTTGGTTAGCCAAAAGAATTATTCTTCAAAGAAGAGTTGGGAGTGAAGGGTATGAAGGAGAAGGTGAAAAAGGCCCATGCATACCCGCAGAAGTAATACATATGTTAATAGACATAAGTAGTCGTAAGTAGGGCTGTCAAAATTAGGTCACGGGTCGGATTCGGGTCGAATCCGGAACTGACCAAACACTATTCGACCCGACCTGAACCCGACCCATTTTTGAAAATAGGTCAGGTTTTTTGACCCGAACCCAACTTGCTTCGGATTCGGGTCAACCCGACCCGAACCGTAAATCTGCCGCAGCATTGAAATTCAATCGACTCGACGATGAGTCCGACAGAGATTTCTTCCATTCGCGCATTTATTCAGCCAAATCCCGTAAATCCGCCGACGACCAGAGATTTCTTCCATTTGCACATCCCGCAAATCGCCGACAAGCCGTTTATTCCGTTCGCGCGCTTATTCAGCCAAATCCCATAAATCTGCCCGTCGGCCACCACCCACACTTATTCAGCCAAATCCCGTAAATCTCGCACGGCAGCTACATTTTTGGGTCAAATCCGAGTTGCTTTCGGGTTTTCGGGTCAACCTGAATTCGATCCGGTTTTACAAACGGGTCGAAATCCTGAACCCAAACCTGACCCTTTTTTCAAACGGGTTGACCCTAGCCGGAATTTTCGAGACGGATTCGGATCGAATTTTGGAGTCGTGTCAAATATTGACACCCCTAGCTATAAGCCCAAAATGTTTGTCTTCAATCAACATTAAATGAGTGATCATAGAGATTCTCGAGAACTGGCGGAGGATCTGATGGAGGAGACACCAATAGCTACAAAAAATTACATTTATCTCTCTCATTTAGTTGTTTCCATGTGGCAGAAGATCTGAAGCTTCGTCTACACTCATCATTAATTGAGTGATCATAAAAATTATCTAAACGCGTCATGAGCAGAAGAGAATAACTTGTAATTAGGAAAAAACTCCACAATTTTTTATGTGGAGTTACCACTTACTGAACCTAAAAGCTACATGGCTAATCTTTCTTATATGCTAAAATGCAATTCACTCATAAAAATTATGACATCTACGTCCTATTGTGCTGCCACGCACCAATGATGCTTTATATTATCCGCTCGTATAACCTCTGTAATTTATTTTGATGATATATCCGCTTACATTCATTATAACATTGTACTTAAGTCAAATTTCAAGTGACAAATGAGAAAAATATCAAAATGAAGAAGGATTAAAATGGCCCCAAATTATATTAAAAGACCTTTTTGATCTCTTAAGTCTTTAAAAAGTAATTAAAATAGTCCACTATTTTGGTTCATCTTTAAGGAGTTCAGAGACCAAAATAATCTTTCAATATAATTGGGGACTATTTTGATCTTTCATAAGGAGAAGGGACCATTTTGATCTCTCTCAGTGACAAATAATCATGGCATGCTTATTAAGTCACCCTGAAGATTGCTATGACTTAACATATAGAGAATACTTAACAAATCAATAGACTAAACCGCACAAAATCTCTTATCATGAAATCAAAGAATGAGCTATACAAGGATGTACACTCAATAATATTTGGATACCATATAAGTTGGCAAGCATGCTGATGGGCATAAGAATGATAACCTTAATATGATTGGGCAAGCTGCATAGGTGATTAAAATCATGAGATTGTTCATGATTGACCAAGTCATCCATGAAGAAAAATGAATGCCAAAGCCCATTATTTACTTTCAAGAATAGGGAATAGAATAATTAATTATAGTGCTAATTAATTGAGTACTAATATTCTCTCTCTTTCGGGCATTGAACTTTGCCGTAGGTTTCATGTGACTTATTTTGCTATATGTATGGTTACATGTGTTAAAGGTTTTAAGAAAAATAAGCTCACAATAGATGTCAATCAATGATATTTTTGGGTGATAGAGTTTTGAATTATAAATTTCTTTTGTAATCACAATTATTATATGATTTTGATAATATATGTTTGAGATTGTGAAGCCCTCACCCACACCCTATGCACGCATGGGCTCCCACGCCAACCCTACGCACGGCCCACCATTGGTGGGACCCAAATGTCAACTAATCATTGAAGGAATCTCGAGTCTATGAAATAAAGGTTCTAAATATTAGATCAATCTCCTCATTGCACTAGAATTGCAACCCATGTGCTACCTCTAGCCAACGACCCCTCTTGGAGCATTTTCCTCCCTTTTTTATTGACTTTTATTTAATTTCGTTATAAGATTAAAATCAAAACTAAACTCTTAACAACCAAGTAATGCAAAATTCATGACATTGAATACTTTAATGCAATGAAGGTTTATTGACTTGAACTGGATTATTACAAGATCTCAAAATGACGTGTTGCGATGATGCAATAATTCTTAAACAATTTATAGAAAGATAAATGTTCTTTGAGTTTCTTATAGGAAACAATAATGACTTCAACCAAAGTTCATAGCCAAATCTTAAGAAGAGAAAATTTATCATTTCTAAATTAGATTTTCTCTTTTATACAAGCAGAAGAAGGAAGAATGACAATAACACTCGATAATCCAATCTCTAAAACATCTATCATGGCAACCACTGAGCCCAAATAAAAGAGATTTAATGTTGTAAATTCTTCCTATAAAGAAGTACAAAATCTTGTCATGTAGAATAAAAAAGCCTCAATCCAAATGAAATTGATCAATTCAAAATCTTCCTCAAAACTTGAAAAAAACATCTGCATCATGTTCTATAGTTTAAAATGATATGACTTCTAATTATTGGATTTATAATGCTTTAAATAATTGCCCTTTACACTTGGATCCTATATTTAGGAGCCATTGACCATATGACCCATTTGCCAACCTTATCCAAACTTACAAACCATACCCCAATAATAGAAAAAAGCGAACGCGATTCTCTAATAACAATTGCAAGTCAAGAAAACATTTTAATTTCCTCCACAAATACTCTCATGCTACATATTCCTCATCTTGCAATAAATCTTCTATCAATCAACAAAAAGATAAGTGCAAGGAAATCTTTTTGCTACTCATTGTGTATTTCAAAACCTCGCTACGAGAAAGATGATTGGGCAAACTAGAGAAACGGATGTGATATAACTTCTTAATGATGAAAATCATTTATCATGTTCTTTCATTTTCACCCTTAACATAGAAACCACATGAAAACATAATTATAAGTTAGGACATCCATTTTTAAAACTCTATAGTATATATTTCCTTATCTTCTTCTGAATGTAAACATGAAAAAATTTTATTATGAGACTTAAGAAATTTTCAAATACAATCATGTTATTTTTTCCAGAAAATGACCCTAGATCCTCTAGTATATAATTATTCACTCCGATAATTGGGGACATTCAAGAATCCCTAATATTTTTGAAGCAACGGAAATGGCTATCTTCAATAATAATTGCACTCGGATGAAATATGTATATCTTATTAAATAAAAATATGATGTCATTATTATTCCCTCAAACTTTACTGTCATGATACAAAAATAACTTAATCATAACATTAATATATTTTGAACTGATAATGCTTATGATTACTTAAATCATATATTATCATCTTTTTTTCCAGATGAAAGTAACATCCATCAATCCTCGGATCCTAATACTCCAATAAATTGGAATGACAAAAAGAAAAAAATCGCCAACTTCTAAATGGTCTATGCAACAATATGAAGTAAATAATACTTTCTTATAAGGAGGGAGTCAAAAGAAGTCAATATGGATCCATTACGAAGATTCGATAATTTTGTCACAAAGAAGAAAGTTTACAATTAAAAAAAGGCTAGTTGAAAAATTAATCTGTTTATCCCACACATACCTAGATATTACATTTATTATAAGTCTCTTCAACTAATTCATACATAAACCTAAAGAATTTCACCTTTAAGTTTTTTATAGTGTTCTTAGATACCTTAGCAAATACCGGAAGAGGACCCTCTTTAAAAATTGGATACATTATAGATTACCAGTTAAAGTAATGCAAATTATGAGGGTTCACTAGTTCAAAGGAGATCCATTTCAAATATTCTACATTTTTTGGAGAAAATCTTATAATATCAAGAAGCAAGAAAAAGCATGTTGTTTCGAGATGCAGCACTTAATCTTAGTTCAAACAATTTTCTAATATATCTACGAACTCCTATGGATCAAAATTATTTTAAGACATTTAAAAATCAAGTAGGAATGGCTCATGAAGATAAATTGTGATAATAAATCTTTCATTAACATTACTCATAATCTAGTATAATACGATCGTATCAAGTATGTAGGCATGGATAGACATTTCATTAAAAAAAAAAAACTAGAATGTGGATAAATTTGCACTCCATATTTACAAAAAATAAATTAATTTGCCAACATTTTCACCAAAGGGCTCTACAACCCCACATTTAAAAGTATTCTAAACAAATTTGGCATGATAGATTAATACCAACTAGTTTGAGAGATAATGTTGGAAAGAACAAGTCCCTCACTATAATAACACATATGTTGACTTCACCAAATATTTTTTTTGAAGTCAATATAACTCCAAATTATAAACTTTCTTTGCCATAGCATTGTTGTTATAGTATTTTACTTGCACGAATTTTTTTATAATTTTTAGGCACATGTGAAAATCCTTAAAAAATTAGCACCTGTTAGTATAAGTGAAGATTTCAGGACTGTCAGGTGTCCGTTTTGCAAACCGATTTCATTAATATTTTTTAAATAAAATGATTTATTTTATGAATATTTTTTTATAATTTTTAAAGTTCCAAATTGATTTATATGAATTTTTTATTAAAAATTGAATAAATTAAATAGTTATATTAATATTAAAAATATCTTCAGGCATTACTTAACATTATTAAATCCCATTTATTCATTTCTTTATTCCGGCAAACAGAGATCCATTAAGGGGAAATAAGAGAGAAAAGAAAAGCTAAGTTTTAGAGGTCGCGGTGCGATTTTTGTTAGTCAGCCTAGTTTGGAGATTTATTTGTTTCGCTGTAAGGAACCTTTACCATATTTCTAATTTCAAAAATTTTGTATTTTTTATATTTTTTTGATCGAATTTATATTTTGGTTACCAAAAAATAAAAATAGTTTTATATTGATAAAACTTTCATCGCATAACTTTTGATATATTATAAAGATTGAGATTATGAATGTTTTGACTATTTATTTGAAATTTTTTATCGGGTGATTTTGAAAATACAGTGATTTTTATCTACTCAGAAATTTATTTTGACATAATAAAATAATGATTTAGTTCAACTAAAGCTTCAGAATGTTGCTTTATGTAATATCTTGTAATTTGGTTAAATTTTGAAAATATGAATTTTTGTTCAATATGATTTTTGTTGTCTGTCGTTAAGACATTTTGGCACTTTATGAATTAAGCTCAATTATGTTTTATTTACTGCAACGCATTGAAAGTAAATGTGGATATGTGATGATTGAACAAATCATGAGTATTGTATATGATTTTATGATTGAATATAGATGTATATATTTGATGTTTTGAATTCTATAATTTATTTTCGCTGTTTATTACTGATAAATAATATTATAAAGATTTGGTTATTATTTATAAAAAAATAATTCTTCTAAATTAGATTATGGGGTATCACACCCACCCTACACACGTATAACCCACCCTTGATGGGATCCACATGTCAAGCAATTTTGGTAGGAGTCATTGAGTATACAGATTAAGAGTTTTAACTATTGGATCAATCTCTCATGGCCTTAGAATTGCAATCCATGTGCTCCCTCTAGCTGCCAACCCTCTTTGGGTATTTTCTTCTTTTTCTGTAATTAGCTTTGATTTATTTTCATTGTAAGAGTACAAACACCCCTAAACTTTGCATAGCAAAAAAGAATAAAAATTAAAAGTAGTTTTTACATATTGCCTACTTTTCTATAATATAAATAAAAATAATAATGTTTTTTATGTATGTATATTTCAAACTAAAAATAATATCATCAATGTAAATGAAGGTTTATATTTCTCTTAATTTGTTGTATATAGTTGTAATGATCAGTGGTTTGGTGATTTTATCGCTCTAAATTTAATACAAATTTAGCAAAACAATTATGTAAAAAAGGTACGTGAATTAAATAAAATCACACGAAAAATGATGCAGATTAAAATGATAAAAAAAGAGTGATTGAGAGCAGCAAAAGAAACAGAGAAAGTAAATCACACAAAAGAACACTAGGAATTCTACTAGCCACCTTTATAAACCAAGCAAACCAAGCCATATAAGGCAACACCTTTCTACAGTCAAGAGAGGCAATGCCAACCTTTTTCCTAGCTAAGGGCGAACCTTTTACACTTGTTTTTTTTTTTTTTCACGAGCTCAAGACTAAGGGTATCTCCAACCGAAAAACTCACTTTTCATTTCAAAATACAGTAAAACTCCATAATACGATAATTAGTCTCCAATCGAACTCTATTTCGCCTGCTTCTTCATCTTGCTGTCAAATGTAACCGTCTTTCTCCCCTTTCACGTGCCTTTTTGGAAAATTCGGAACACACAGAAAAATAGCGTGTCGCACTGTTCACTCCCGAAAATTAGCGGGATTTCTAGCCTTCGGTTGAATTGTTTGGTAGACGGCATATAGCTATTTAGCATTCGGTTGGGGATAGTTTAACTTTGAAAAGTTTTTTTATGAGAATCAAGGATAACCTAAAACAAAGTAAAGATTAAATCCACAAATCTAGAAAACTCTAACACAAAATGTAGAAGCTCAAAAATGAATTAAAGATATTGCACTGGAAAAAAATAACACATAATCAGAAATGCCAAGTCAAGCTACTTAGATATTGTGAAGATTATGTAAGAGAAAATTGAATATTTAAATTCAAACTAAAAAGAAACTTATATTAACAAATTAAAAAATCTATGCTTTGAGAATCTCAATGCATTTGCAAAGTAAATCTAAAATAAGGTTGAGTTAATCATGGTCAAGTGACTTAGAGACAATTCTAAGTACAAGGAATCTATTAAGGTGGCTTATAGAGCTTAAAAATGGCTTGGAGATTGTAAATAACTTAGGAAGAGATAAAATTAATGTAGATTATTGGGAGATAAATAGAGTATTGGAGCTCATATGAAGATAAAAAATTAGCTTAAAAAGATTTGAACCCAATTTTTAAAAGTTATTTTGGGTCTCCAAAAGAATGCTGCTAGTAGGGGTCAATGCAAAGGGTATGATTGTACTATTCCGTAGGATAGAATGGTTGTAGGCCTTTGCACTCTACCCAAGCAGGCCAATGGGAGAGCAGATGAGATCATACATATTATTAACCATAGATGATAGTGGCTTTCACCTGCACACCTCGATGGGTAATAATATATAAGACCCAGATAATCACGAGATTTCCCCCATTCAATATATCAGCTCAAATGAGGTTTATTAGATGTGGGTTTCGGTTTCCCGCAAGCATAAGCCCCATGATTAATTACATCTTAGGCATCGACCCAAGAATACTCTTTATTAAAGATGATATATTATTTTCTTCTTAATTTGGTGCACAGAAGAGGTTCCTAGGTTCTATTCCGAAGAGGATACTCTTCTCTTAATCTTTAGTGATTGTTAGATCCTTAAATGTATAAAGATTTAATTAAAAATTTAAGTTTAGAAGATCAAATATTGATTTAACATCTAAGAAAGAACTATTGATTTAGAATTCATTTAGAATTTAAAGAAGACACACTAAGCACAATCAACGCCTTATGAATGCAAGAAAGGATGGATCTATCCTACGGAGTCAAGGATTTTAATTCAGAGATTTAAATATGCAAATGAATATATATAACGTTATGTATGCATGAAGTGAATACATAAATAAAATATTTTATTTATTTTACTTGGAAATAAATACAACCTAGGGTCTACAAGAAAGTAAGGTGATCAGGCTCCACCACAACAAACTTGGTTTATACATCTATGAAACATACAGATTTAAATGTATTTGCTTATTATCTTCTGACTCTGAATTTTCTTATAGAATTTCAAAAAGGAATACCCTCCAACAGAGAGGGAATTATCTTTGTGTTGGAGGGTATTCCCTTTTGGAATTTTATATGTGTATATAAGCAAATACATTTAAATTTTTACAACTCTTGACATCTTATATTTACATTTGACTCTTTGCATATACATCTGCACCTAGGTACATTATACTTTGAGTCTTCTTTTACAAGTATCTTATGTACATTCTATTTTGCTATTCTTTTTATATTAAAAAAATAACAAGAAAATGCATATACATTGTATGTATGATATGACATCTAGAGTGCATAAAATAAATAAACAAATATACCAAAGATACCCTCCAGGCAAAGGTACCCGTATCACACCAAAACACACTACGGCCTAGCCTAAAACTATGAGTCAGTGGCCCTAGCAAACAAATTCTAGCGTGTGAAAAATAGTGTGTTTTTATATGTCCTAGTAGGTTTGTTTAAGATACTCAAATTTAAAGTAATTTGTTGGTTGTAGGCCAAGTGAGGTGTTGATTTGAATTTAAATTTTGATATGTGAAAATGTTATTAATGTCTTTGAAATTTACTAATGATTTATTAAGTGTCTTAAGATACAAGCCTTATGAATCTAATACATATATGCTCTCCAAAATGAATCAAGCATAACATATGAAGGCTTTGAAGTTTTTTTTACTAATTTGGATAAATATTTATTTAAATTGAACAATAATCACATTTGTTAAACCAGGGCTATGAGGTTTATTTTACCCTCATTGGGGCTAACTTAATTGCCTCATAAGTCCGAGTTACCCAGTAATTACCTTGGTTAATTATATTTGATTACTTGTCAAATTTTAAATTTATTTAAATTCATTAGGGATTTATTCAAAGCTTTATAATCCAATGCAACTGTGTCTTCCTAAAGGAGGTGAACACAATACATGAAAGCCTTTAGTTTATTCAACCCCCGAATCCAATGCATATGTATCTTTCAAATGGAGTTAAATACAATACATAAGAGTCTTCTAGCTATTTAAAATTGATTAAGGACCTTTTAAATCAATGCTAACATGCCCTCCAAAGGAACCAAACACAAAGCATAAAATGCCCTTTAATTAATTATTTAATATTAATTAATAAATTTATTTAATTAAATTAAGGATTAATTATGTTGATTATTAAGTCTTATTTTGTTTGAGATTATTAAAATTGGATTTAATTAATGTTATTTAATCATTTAAATTTAATGGTTTTATTTTATTTTAGAATTTTATTAATATTTTATTTTGCCTGTTTAATTTTAATTCATTTAAAGTATATCGTTTATTTATTTGATTTAAATCCGTTAATAAATTTCATTTATTAGAGTGTGATAAATTGAGATCATTTATGTTTAATTATCTTTTTTTTATCTTTATTAATATATTTTATTATGCACATTATGATTCATAACAATCAAAGAAAAAAATTCTAAATGTGAGAAAATAAATCAATGCTATGCATACCTAGATTTGTCACTAACGAATATAGTCCTACTTACTAGCGGGTTGGGAAATTTGAAAAATTAAGTGCAGGGTTCCTACAATGACCTAAGGTTTGAGGGAATCCTAGTAAAATATAAGATTTAGAGGACTTAAAAGGCTCTAACTTTTAGAATTTACCTCATCGGAGTTAGTCAACGGTGCAACCGGTCATAGTACATCCATTTAGAAGAAATGGGGGCGACTGAAACTCCTTAACTTTATCCTCCAATTAGCTCCATCGTTACCACGCAAATAACACGAAAAAAGAGAAAGATGTGTCAACATTTCATGTATTTTTAATTTCCAAGTATATATGCACATAAATTCATGGTGATACTTAAGAATCATTATACACATTAACATAAAATATTACTTCGAGTTTCTCCTTTCATGAATTATGAATGTATGCAACTTAACATAGATACTCGCTTACAGAGATGTATGATTTAATTTGTAAATCTCTACATCAAAATATGTAAGGTGAACTCAAATAGCTAAGCATATCATTAAAAGAACACTTCCAATTAGAACGAAATAATTGATAAATAACACAGGCAATTCATTCAAACCAATACTATATGAAGGATTGAAAATTAAAGAATATGATTGTAATAGCCATAGAGAAATAAAGCACTATCGTTCACTATTTTAGATGAATGTATTACTTTATGATCTTCCAAAATCTGAAATGAATATGATGGGTTTGTAACGATTAAACAAGACAACAAATTAATTGCTATTGGGCACTATTGCAATGACATCTGTAGATCTCAAATATCAAAAAAAGACCAATCAATGATAATTGCATCTTTGTTATTGTATGGAAATTTAAGAGAATCAATCAACAAAATTAACCGATTTGCAAAGGTCCTTCGGCGTATAAGTAGAAAAGAACAACAATAATATTACTAATGACTTCAAAGATATACACATATAGGTCCATATAAATTTCCTCAAAGATTTTCATATGAAAATATTTAATCGCATTAGAATGAAAATAATAAACGTTTAGTTTAAACAAGGCTATAAGAGGCAACATTTATGGATATAATAAAACTTAAAATTACTCATAACAAATGTTTGAATTTATCTATCAAATAACAAGATGAAGAAGTATTATAAGAAAAAAAAAGTGGATAATTTTGTTTATTTTCTCATAAATCTCATGAATAAACATAAAGAAAAATCAGTGAAAGGGAAACCGCCTACAAATACTAGAATATATCACATGCTTGAGTTTCATTTGGTCTACAGAAATCTCATATCAACAGTCTTTATTATTTTTGCATACCTTTTGTGAAAGCAACATAATGAAACACAATAACATACGTAAATCATAAACAAACAAATGAATAAAGAAGAGACAAACACAATAGCATACGTGAATCATGTCCCAACAAAGTTAATATAACTAAATGAAATAAACTTTTAGGAATAAACTGTAGAAGAAACAAAATCAAAACAAAGGGGAATTGTTTGTTTACATTTCTCCTTCTTGTTTGGACAAAAATGGAGCAGATTTTTCTTCTTGCTGGCCAAATGGAGAGAAACAACAGCAGCCCAAACATCCTCAAACAGCCCCAAACAAACCCAAACGTTTTCTTCTTGCCTGACCTTGTTTGTTGGAAGAGATGAGCACACCAAATGGCCTTTTTCTCTGACGTTTCAACTTCTTGAAAGAAGAAGAAGAAGAAGAAAGCAGCCTTCTTGCTTGTTTCAGCCTTCTTGCTTGTTTGGTCAAAATGCAGCAGCCTTCTTGCTCCATGGAAGGAACGAACACCACACTAGCCACTGCTCTCTTTTATTTCTTGACAGGAAAAATGCAAGAAAACAAGCACCCTTCCATTTCTCTCTCGCTTGGACTGATTTCCTTTGCCGAAATCTTGTATGGAGGGGGTTCTACATGTTAGGAGAGCTGCTTTCGGCTGGAGGTGAAGGAGGCGTGAGAGAGTCCGAATCAGAGTGGCCGCACCTTTTTGCTCCTCTTCAAAACCTAACAAAAAATATAAGATAAATTGATCAAAACAGTCCTTAATATCCTAAATCATATGGTTGTTACCAAATGTTGTATTTTAGTGGTATTTTTAATCATTAGATCAAATCTTATTTGACTTTGAAGGAGATGAAAAAATGGAGAAGTTATTTTGTATATAAACTTAAATAGAAATTATTTTAAATAGATGTCATGCAAATATTTCTTTTATTAATATATAAGTATTCATTAATTCTATATTATATTTTATTTTTTTTAGTTGGTTTATTATGTTTATTTATTATAAATATATGTATATATTTTAATTTATATTTCAAAATAAAAAATTTTAAGTTCATTAAGAAAAATCCTCTAAGATTGATTGTGAACCTTAACCTAAGGGGGCTTTTTCAACTCCAGGCCAAAATTTACTAAGATAAATTGGATTACACCCATTATCAATCTTATCAACCAAATTTGGGTGCAAATCTTAATAAGTATCTTATCAAGACCTAAAGTATTACCTTGATATAATTATTCTTCAGAGAAAACTCTAATTTTTTTTATCAATCTATAACAAAACTCATTAAGATATTAATTTTTATTTTTAAAATCAAATTTTCCTTAAAAATCATATTTAATATTTTCTCAAAATAGCACTTTTCATTTTTTCTTGATGTCTTTATTAAAAATAAAAAAATCTTACCACCCTCACTTCAAATGCTTCCAACTTAATCATAATTTCTAAATCTCTTATCTTATCATAATATTTTCTCTTTTTTGTTTCTCACTTAATATCAAACATATCATATAAATAATCAGAAGTTGCAGCTTTTGATTAGCTCACAATACTATTTATCAAATTTTTAGTTTTTGTCGATCATTATAAGCTCTAATTGCAATCTATTTTGATACTATTTAAAATAGGGCAAATTTTTAAAGTAGACATAATTAAAAACTTAATTATGTAATTAAGTATAAAAAAATTTAAAAATAAGCAAAGTTGCCCGTTTAACGAGGAACTTGCCAGTCCAGTCAGCACAAAAAATAAAAATAAAAAATACTATAGCAAGTTGCCGGTTAAACGGACGACTTCTACAATAACACTATTATTTTTTTACATTTTAATTGGTTTTTATGAATAATTTAATTATTATATAAATTAAACAATATTATACCAGTGTTGTATCACTTGGATGGAATGGATCATAATTTTTTGAATTTTCTATTTGTAATGATACCATATGGAAGTTTGTGGATTTGCAGCAGCACCAATTGATTTATTTTTACTAAATCTATCATTTTGAAATCTTTTCAGTATTTTAACTAGAGTGAGGTATTGTGTAATATAACATTCATTTTACTTCTTGTTTACGTTGACCATACTGTTGAAATTGCCCGCCCTGCCTCAGCACCCACAGACAGGCACAATGAAAAAAAAAATCTCAGACAAGTAGGTTGCTTGCACTAATCCAGAGACATTTTCCTATACCTTAAATTAAAGTTCACTTTGGATTCATTTCATAAATTAGACATAAATTTTACAATTAACAATCGACTTAGCATCAACCTTCAATCATTCCATTTGTGTTATCTGACATTGACAGTCTAGTAATCAATTGAATTTTAACAGGTTAGTGTTACCTCAAAGGC
The DNA here is from genome assembly GCA_019925795.1 of Dendrobium chrysotoxum. Classification (NCBI taxonomy): domain Eukaryota; kingdom Viridiplantae; phylum Streptophyta; class Magnoliopsida; order Asparagales; family Orchidaceae; genus Dendrobium; species Dendrobium chrysotoxum. Next base: position 39,948,018 of record CM034307.1, on the reverse strand, counting down.
AAATATTCCTCAAAGTAATCGCCAGATCTTGATCCACCTCAAAGAAGAACTCACCAGTAATCCTTGCAGGAACAATATCCACCCTCAAAATGATGATACCTAGTAGCATCTCTCACAACAAACCTGCGATTAGCAATCTTTGACACCAACTTAATGAACAAATGACAATCTTCACATACCCTCAAGTTCTTTATAACGACAATCTCCCTCCCTGGTTCAGTATTCAGCAGCCCAAATGCTGTGGCCAACTTCTCACTATGAGTTCCAAACATATTGCTCTTCCACATATTCCTCACTTTGCCCAGAAATTTGTTATCCAAATTAGCTTTTACTACTCCACAATTCTCCTCCATTACAAGATTCTCCAATCTGGCAATCATATCATAGATACTTTTGGCCTGCAGGTGGGAATGGTCATCAGCCAAGAACAAATGAACCTTTCCCATATACTCCATATAGCTACATCCAGGATCCTTTCTAAGTCCTCTGCTTTTCATCATGGCTCGAATCCTTGCAACACCATCTAATCTTCCAGAATCCAAGTATATATTTGACATCAAGACATAGTATCCCACATTGTCAGGCTCAAGCTCAACAACGTGCTGAAAAGCCATCTCCCCGAATTCAGTATTTTTATGAATTTTACAAGCAGACAAGAGAGAACCCCAAACTGCTCCGTCAGGCTCCATAGGCATGGAACTGATGAGCTCCACAGCTTTTTTGAGCAGGCCAGCACGGCCCAAGAGATCCACTATACAGGCATAGTGCTCCGGCCGAGGCCGGACTCCATAGACACTTTTCATATTCGAGAAATACTGCATTCCAACTTTGGTCAGTCCTGAATGGCTACATGCAGATAACACGCTCACCATCAAAACTCCATCAGGCCGCAGGCCTTCTGAAAGCATTCTGTCAAACAGGTTCAATGCAACCTCTCCATGGCCATGTATTCCGAATCCAGATATGATAGCAGTCCACGAAACAAGGCTTTTGTCAGGCATTCCATCAAAAATCTTGCTCGCACGAGCTAAATCTCCACATCTAGCGTGCATATTTATGAGCGCATTTTTTAGGAAGGTATTGGAGCTGAAAGATTGGATCTTTTCTATGTAGCGTTCGACTTTTAGCCCAAAGGCGTGGGCGCCGAGATTGGCACATGAGGAGAGCACGCCAACGATGGTGACTGGGTCTGGCTCAGCTTCCCCAGAGCGCTCCATTTCATCGAACAGGTCGAGAACGCGGTAGCCGAGGCCGTTCTGGGAGCAACCGGATATCAGAGCGTTCCAGGAAATAAGTTCGCGGGGGGTAGGCATTTCATCAAACACTTGGCGGGCGAGATCGATATCGCCGGTTTTGGCGTAGGCGGTGATGATACAGTTAGTCACAGCCGGGTCGAAATTGAAGCCGGAGAAAACGGTCAAGGCGTGGAGTGAGGAAATGGAAGCAGGAGGAGAAACGGGAATCAATGCGAGAAGAGTGATGGAATTGAAAGGGAGGTCAGAGTGTCGCATTCGGTTGAAGAAGGAGAGGGGTTCGTTCGAGGGAAAGGCGTGTCCGGAGATGATGGAGTTGAAGCAGACGACGAGGGTGGGGATCGGGGTCGGGGAATCGGGGGCGGAGATTTCGTGGAGAAGGGCGTGAGAAAGGGGGAGGAGCGAGAGGCGGGTGTAGGCAGATAGAAGGGAGGAGATGACAAAGGCGTCGCCTGGGAGATGGCCTGACTTGAGGGCGAAGGAGTGGAGATTGGAGACGGTGAAGGGGAGGGAGAGTGCGGCCGCCGAGCGGAGAGGTGAGGGGAGAGAGAAGGCATCCGGTCGGGGGTTGGGGGGTACGAGCATGAGGCGGAATAGGGCCAAGGCTTGGCGATGAAAACCGCCGTCCGCGAGTTCCCGCAGGCGGACGTTCCATGGGTATGTTTTGCAGGAGCTTGTACTGTTTATTGTGATTGCTGCTTGTAAAGGTTGTATGGTTTGGAATAGTGAAGATGAAGATGGCATAATCCGAAGTAGTCAAATGGTCTCATTCCTTTCTCATCTAAGAAAAAAAAGGCTTTTTTTAATAAATAAATAAATAATAAAAATACATATTTCAAATATTTTCCACTATTAATAAATAACTGGCAACCAATCAACTCAATATGTTGTTTAATAAACAAATAATTTTAATAATGTGCTATTTTATAAATAGTGTTGATATATCACCAAAAAATTATCTTGATCGGACACGAATCTCGAGGAAAAACTCAAGTTGGAAATTTCAAAAATTAATTCGGAGATCATTTAAACTCCGATTTCAGCAAGCCTATAGTCGAACTGAGCGTCTGGAAATACGAACCCAACAACACCAAATTCGACTCAATCCGAGCCCAAATGAGTCCAAATCAAGGACCCGAAGCGTTGTTGGAAAGTTCAAACCACAATCTGCATTACGAAACGGTCTCCGATTTTGATGAGCTTATAATCAAATCGAGCGGCTCGACGAGACGAATCCAACGAGCCCAAGATCACCAAATTCTGAAATCATTAAGACCTTCAAATGCTCAATAAATGATTCACGATCAAGAGATTCAATATCGGCCGTTCATCCGGATCACTCCTTATTTGCCCTTGATCCCTCATCTACTTACGGGCTATGCCACTCATGAAAAACTATAAATAGCCCCTCATTTCTCTTAAAAGGTGACCGAAGCCAAGAGGAGAAGAAGAGAGGAAGAGAAGAGAAGTGTAGGAGGGAATAACTCCTCGACCACCACCGGAACACCGCCGGAACACCGCCGGAACACCGCCGGAATTCCGCCGGACCACCGCCGGAACTCCATCGGAACTCCGCCAGAACACCACCCGAACTCCGCCGGAACATCGCCGGAACACCGATGGGCGCCCGAAGTACGCCGGAGCTCTTCCCAACGCCAGCTTAACATCATAATTCTGCCCAACTTCCAAGTAACGCCGGAATTGTGACGAACACCCGAGTGACGTCGGAACTCTGCTTGGCCTTGTTATCGACTTTCAATATTCATTGTAATCTGATCATCTTGAATTTCAAGGACGAATCAGCCTCCTGTATTTCAAACAACGCTAGTGGAACTCTTTCAACTAGGCGTGGCCCCGTGGTTTTTCCCTTTCTAGGGTTTTCCACGTACAAATACTGGTGTTCTTTTATTTTCTGTTTGCGTGCCGAATATCCGTGCAACACTAGGATGGAAATTTTCTAAATTCTATCGCCGCGTATATTCGAGTCCGTAACAGGTGTACACTCAAATACGTCTATGTAGGTAACTCGCAGGTGCTTGATAGGTTTCAATCTTAAAGGACTGTGGCATCACAATAGGCTGGGTGCTGCCAGCCCATAAGCCCATGACCAATTCCCTTAAGAGTAATTCCTTCATAAAGGCTTGCCTAAGTATGCTAAACCAAGGCGTCATCACCCTCGATAATGGCCAATGGAGGACTTTGCTCATGCCAAATTGAATTGGAGATCATTCACTTCGACATGGCTCATCCATCCACATTAGCTATTTGTGATCAAAAGCTACCCGCCTACTGTTGACATCCTTAAGCCAGTTACAGGAAGTGCACACCTCAGATGCATTATGCAAATGGTTACGATTTCCCAAGCTAAGCCAATCCTTGGCTCGCAACCATTTCCAATCAAGGAAACTTGCCCATTGCGCCTACAAGTCCGAATAATGCCTCCATGGACTCACCCCATATCCTGATAACTTACATTCAAAGATTCTCCCATGTATCAGATCATGAAGATTCGCTCAAGGCACTCACCTCTAAAGAGTCGCTTAGAGGATTTGCGTTGAGGTAGAGAGTCACACCAAAGGTAGAGATCCATATAGAAATTGACAATCCATACCATGTATACATGACAAGAAACAACCATATATTATACTTTCTAATTTTTTTTTTCTTAGGTGTGGCCTTTCTTGTAATGCTCTATATACTATAAACAAAGGGTGAACCATATCTAGGATCTTTTATATTATAGAGACTTAAAAGATTCCAGTGCTATTTCTCCAACTCTTTGCACTAACTCAAATCTCACCTAATTTTCTAGCATTTACCTACAAGTTACTTGCTAGTAAGGTTAGTGTCATCCACGAACAAATTTGCATCCAACATATGATACTCAGGATATGCTAGCCAGTGTGGGTCTCTTGGGTTGAGAATCTTCAATCCTTTGGGGGAACTCAATTAGAGGTTGACATTGGATCTATGTAGGCTAGTCAATGAATTGTATTAAGATTCTATGTGATCTAAATATCAATTTGATTAATAAGATAGCAAGTTCATTTATAGGCTTTAAAGTTGCAATTGAACTGTAAGACTCAATTTATTTGAGATGTCTTTGGAAGTAGTTGCCTAGAAGAATGAAAGCAATTAAGATAAAGACAGTTGCCTTACTCCTAGGACACTTACTGACACTTAGATAAAGGTTATCTTATAATTATTGGAAGCATTAAATCTTATCTCAATAATTAAATATTTTAAAGCAAAAGTCTGCATCTCCAAGTAATTTAGAGGTACTATACTAATAATACATGATTTGACAGAATTCGAGTAAATTAGTGATCGAAGAAACATAAGATGGTATATATGTTATTATTGTTGTGTGCTAAATATTTGATGGAATAGAGGGAGCAAGAAAAATCTTAATATTATATGAAGATTGTGCGCACACAAAAATTAATAATTTAAAAATAGTTTATTGGGAAAATGTGATTTTTTATGTGAAAAATTCACTGTAGGGCATTGGCCAATTGAAATTATCCCATTAATATTATCATAACTTATAATTAATTCTCTTCATTACAATTGAAGTAGACATTAATATAATATAATAGAGACGGACTATAGAAGATGACTTTTATGGAAGAAGTAGAAGGAGCCTTGTGGCATTGGAGATGCCATCAAGATATAATTGATGGTGTGTTTGATCATTCACTTTATAAGAGGGAAAATTAGTCATCGAAAAAGTAAACATGAATCTTGGTAAAAATTGCATATGTTGGATTGTTGGTTGTGGTGTCAACGGTGAGCACCAATCATCCACCTTATTGCCTATGGGGATCATCTGTGTTGTTGTCGACAGTCGTCATCGACACTTTAGTTAATGATGGTTGTTAACCTTATCAGCAATGATGGTAGTCCACAATATTGTGAACAATTGACATCGGCTTTTGTGGTGATGTTAGTCATCAGGTACTGATAGATAGCTCTCGATTCTCTCTTTCGGAATGTGTAAAGCATATCCTCTTTATAAATTTTTGGCAAGGACATTATGGCCATTATAACCATAAATCAAAACAATCAATCAGACAGTCTTTATTTCTTCCCCTTAGTCATATAATATTTTTCGATCATGTACATGTTTAAATTGTGTTGTAAATTCGTGATTTATGACTCATTAGATTCATCTTGTTGAGATAGATATTACGACTAAAAATTTATAGGAAAGGGAGTTCAGATTCTTCCAAATTTAATACATAGTTTTCTAATTCAAATAGTACTATCAAATGATTTTCTGACGACATGTCAATTATCTTATTATAAATTTTAGTATTTCACTCATATGTTGTAATCAAATATTTATGATTTTTCTTATTCTTCTACTTATCTCAAGCTATGTTTGTCCCATGCGCTCCAAATGTTCTTCTGTTGTTCTGTTCACAATAAGATTGATTGACAATGGTTTATCAAAACTTCTCTTTTATTTTGGTATAATAGTGGTGAAGTCATATTTTTTTCTATTGATGGGGTACATAAAAAAAATATTATTTAGAGGGAACACAAATTAAATATTTATTATTAAAAATAATAAATAACAGAGATATTATATGTAAAGATATATTATAAACTTAGAGGAGCATGTAATTCCACAGCCCTCAAAATTTCAACTGCCACCTTGTGTAATTTTCTGCAGCTTTCAGGTAATTAAACAAAGAAATGTGATTATTAAATAATTTAAAAAGGAACAAAAACGTCAAATAATTTGACGTTTTCTATAAAAAATGCTAAATAATTAAAAAAATGTCAAATTATTTTGCATTTTCATAGAAAATGCTAATTAATGAAGAAAATGCCAAACAGATTCTTTTTGCACTTCATGTGGTGGAAGGTAAGCAATTCTAAAAAAACAACCCAAAACTTGTGAATTATTCACTCTTTTTTTAATTACGGGTATAAAAATTTAATAGAAATTAATTACTAGATCATGTATTAAATACTAAATAGATATACTAAATACTTAAATATAAAAAAACTATATTATGTATTAAATACTAAATATTATATTAAATATTATATTGAATATTTAACTATTTAAATAGGCGGTATATGAAATATTTTATGATATAATATTTAATTAAAACTTATAATATAAGTTTAATATTTTAATAATTTAGTTAGATATTACATTTATATACTGCATGTTAAATTTTTATTTAACGTATATTTAATACATGTTAGATTATGATAATTTTAAAATAATTAATATTTAACATATATTTAATAGTTATTATAATAAATCACTATGATAATTAATATTTTTTGTATCATTTTCAATTTCATTAATATAAAAAATAAGTATTTTAATTTTAAATATTTATATTTTCAAACTGAGTTACTCTCGTGGGATTGAGATTGAGCATCTTAAATAAAAAATTGGATACTTATCAAATGAATGGAAGCCACATGCTAATAAAATATAAAGCGTTATTTATTTATTAAATAAGTCATGTAATTTTTTTATGCTTTCTTAAGAAAACGTCAAATTATTTGGCATTTTTTTCCTTTTTAAATTATTTAATAATCACCCTTATTTTGCTTAATTACGCATTAAACATGCTCCTTTTTTAAATTCCTCCTTGTCAAACTAGTTTCTTTCCTTTTCTTTATATTCTGATTTTTAGTTTAAGATATAGGGGAGGAAGGATGAGAAAGAGAGAGATTATTCTCCTCCAATTATATCTTTGAATTTTTCTTTATAAGTAATCTTTAAAATTATATACACACACACACACATGTACATAACTCATAGGCACCTAATAGGTTCCAATCAAGAGACTCTGTCAAAGTGGTCATATCAGCTAAGAGAATAACCCGTTTGAATGGAATGTGACATCACAACAAGTAGGCAGGTGCTAGCTCGTAGATTCATGACCACTCTTCCCTAGAGGATGTTATCCTGAAGACTTATATTGGTAGGTCAGATCAAGTCGTCATCATCCTTGGCAAGTCTTATAGGAGCACTCATTCAGACCAATTTGAGTCTTACGGATCACTTGTCTTGATAAAGATCACTCATCCACCACAATTGTCCACAATCAAGACCTCCTGCCTACTGTTGACATCCTCGGTCTAGCCACAATAACTGCATAGATAAGAAGTCTATAACTATGTTTTCTCAAGCTGTGTCAACTCTCGATTCATGGCAATATGATCCTGCGATATGGGCCCGAGCCGCAAGTGGGCACAATTGCGAAGGGATAAGGATTTACTCAAACTATAAAGATCTGACAAAAGAAATATTTGTCCCAATCTTTGAAACTTTTGTTACAAATGCCATTAAATTTATTTTAACACATAGATAACAATTTCAAAGGCAAAATATTTAAACGACGATTGTGTTGGAGAAGTTTTTGGGAACTCTAAGGATTTTATTGGAGAAAAATAATAGAGGAAATTTAATATTTTCAATGAGGAACTCAAGGATTATTTTTATATGTTTATTTAGAAGTAAGATGAATAAAATTTGCAATAATAAATTATTTTGTATACATAATTAATATGTCATTCTTATTTTTTTTAATGCATGACATCAACATGGGGGGATGAGATCGACGAGAGTGGTGGTGCAAATACATGAGTTTGGCAGGGATTATGTTGAAGGCAACAATCATGATGATGGATGATGGATGATGGATGATGGATAAGAGGAAATTGTGGATGTCAAAGAGTAAGATCGTGTGGTCATTATGGATGCATGACAAGGATTCATGAGCACACACAAGAATTATATATTCTGAATTCATTCAAATTAAGCAAAATCGAATTAATCCATATTATGTGTTAGAAAATTTGCTGTGATAGAGATTGAATTTTAATATCTTACTTCTTTATGTAGATCCAACACACATATAAATAATAAAAAATAATGCATTAGCATTTGAATTTTTACATGAAAAATTCGAAAAAAGAAAAATCATGTGACCTTATCCCGATGAAATGATCCACTATGTATATATGTTTCTAAAATCCTCCCTCCCCCTCAATTGGAGAAAACATGACTACAAATTTGTAGCTCTGCAAATGTGAGAGAGAATGCAAGAGATGTAACGGTTAGATGATGTTATTTGAGCGATTATGCTCAAATATTAACAGTCAGATGATGGTGGTTCGGATATGACGATTAAATGATGGTATTTGAGTGATGACAGTCAAATAATGGAAGTTAGGTGAGAATGATTACCAGTTAGATGATAATAGTTGAGAGATGAGGGTCAAATAATAGAAGTTTGACGATAGTGGTGGCTAGTGGTGATCGTTGACATCGAACATCAAGTAGAGCTCCATATTTCTTCATATCTCTAAGCCCTCTCCCAACTCACATACATCTCCTTCATGTAGAGAATGAGAGTCTATTTATAATATTTTTTTGAATATTATAAATTTAGTCACAATTCAATTACTATCCGTCAGACGACTCATACTAAACCATTTATTCATTGATCATTTATTCATCATTCAACTATTTTAATAATATTAAAATCGAGTGATCTTGGATCCATTAGATTTATATCGTTGAGCTGCTCGGTTTGATAATAAACATGCAAGATTTGTTAACGTTTGATTCTTCAATTAATGTCCTAAAGTTTTGAATTATCTTTCAAATACTTGATATCCACTCATTCGGATTCAGATCAGATCACATTTTATGCCCGCCCCTGAACTTTTTTTAGTCAAAAAGCTCAATTTGACTATAAATTTGTTAATATCAAACTACTAATGATTTTGAATTTAATTATTAAAATTTTTAATATAAACTTTACGTAGGATTCAGGTCATTGAAACTTTTTAAGACATTTCAATACAAAATTAACTTTTGAGTGTTCTAAATTCTTCAAATATATATTATACTCCCAATTAAAAATTTAAAATTTAGAATTTCATAATTTTATTTTACTTTATACTCCTGAGTTTAATACTTTAAATAAAATAACTCAACTTTTTTTAAAAAAATAAAAATAAAATGCATTAAAGGCTATTGTTGGGTATCCTATCCTTACGTAGATAAGGACCAGTCTCCCAAAAATATCTCCTCTTAAAAGGATTCGGACATGTAGTTTCTAGACCAAACCAGAGAGCTCACGGGCAGACCAATCTCTCTCATCATTAATGCGGCGCCTGCTAGGGACGACGGTGGCGGCTCCGCCGCCAGCTCCGTCCAATCGGAGCATCACCGCTGGTGCCGGAGCCGGCGCCCCCGACTCGAACTTCGACACCAACATGGTAATAATCCTGGCGGCCCTTCTTTGCGCCCTAATCTGCGCCCTGGGGCTAAACTCAATCGTTCGATGCGCCCTGCGCTGCGGTCGGCGACTCACTTTCGAAACCACGGAGGCAACTGCGGCTCGCCTATCGGCTACGGGGCTGAAGAAGTGCGCTCTGAGGCGGATCCCAGTGGCGATCTACGGATCCAGCGCGAATATTCCGGCTACCGAATGCCCGATCTGCCTTGTTGAGTTCGCCGACGGAGAGAAGGTCCGGGTTCTTCCGAGCTGCAACCACGGCTTCCATGTTCGGTGCATCGACACGTGGCTTTCTTCGCACTCTTCTTGCCCTATCTGTCGCCATTGTCTTCTCGATAAGTCCATGGCCGCCGCCGCCTGCATCGCCGTAGCCGGAAGAGCAGTTGAGGAACGGCCTCCGGAGACGGACGGGAGCGCGCCGGTGGCGGCGGAGGTGGAGGTGAGGTAAGGGTTTGTGTTTGGTACGCTAGGGCTTAATCGCTTTAGTTAAAAGTTCTGTTATTAGAAATGATTAAGGAGATGAGTGAAAGTAAATCTGTAATTATTGTAAGAAAAATATTTATTTTTTTAAGTCTATTATGAGTATTATATCAGATTTTATTGCACAAATTTATTTCTTAAACTTTATTTAATTAAATATAATTAAACTTTATTTTAAAGTTTTAATTTTTATCAAAATTGTCATAAAAATAAATTAATTTCATATTAAAATAAAAAAATGATTTTTAATAAATATTTATTAAATTAAAAAAATTATTATTAGTATTATATCACTAATACAAACCTACTAAGAGAGTAAGGTGAGTTCTTTAGCGTCTTGTCTGGCTTTTTTTATTGAAAAAATGGATTAAAATATTCTAACTATATTTTTCATTATGAGGAATAGAGTAATTAAATTTATATTGAAATAAATATTCTATTAATTTTATTCAATTATTTATATATTTTATTAATTTCAAAACAAATTGAACTGTGAGATCTCTTTTGACCTAATTTTTTTCTTCTATTTAATAGAGAAAAAAAAAGTTCTGCTAAAATTATATTTCTTGTGACTGCTAAATAACTTAATTATAAAGTATTATGAATTCAAATTTTTGTTATATCAAATTTATATTTTAATATTTAAAATTTTTTCAAAAATAAATATATAATATTGATATATTTTTAAAAAATTATCTTGATAGAGCGTGAACTTTGAGGCAAATTTTAATGAAAATTTTTTAAAATTAAATTCGGAGCCATTCGGACTGTAATTTCAACAAATTTATAGTTGAATTGGCTATCTCGAAGAGATGAATCTAGGGATACTAAAATTAGTACAATCCGAACTCAAATGGATTCAGATTGGAGGTCTGAAATATATTTGAAAGCTTCAAAGCATAAATTGCATGATCAAATGATCCTAATATAGCATTCTTATAGTTGAATCAAGCCGCTCGACGAGATCTGAATGTTTTTTCTTATTTGTAGATTTGAATTCGGATGCATATTAATTTATTAACTCTTTTTAATTATGATTAAAATTCACATTAAAATATCAAACTTAAATTTTTAATATTATAAAAGCTGAAATCAGGACTTCGGTACGGCTTCCAATCATTGGTCGAGCTGTCATGGTCTTATCTGCAGCCCTAGCAAAAAAGCTAAAGCTAAGAATTTACATATGCTCTTATTGTTGTCACCTCACTTTGATTGCTTTCCATGATTCTCCTTTCCTCTTATCCCACCTAATTGTGATTAGAAAAAAAATATTTGTGATATTCTAGGGTTGGTTGTTTGATCTCACATCATTAAAAAAAATATATCAATTTTTTTTTTTTTAAGGAGCTACTGAAGATAAAATCAGAATTGATAAATTAGTTTAATATAAGAGTCATATGCATGCATTATATATATATATATATATAGATATATAAAGAGATTTACATACATAACACTTAAAATATTAATATATACATATTTAATATGTGAACTTTCCTATATGACTCTATTAGCAGAGTTAATAGATTTTATCGAACACTAATTGAACACTTGTTGAACATGGATATATTTAACAATTCTTTCCTTCACATATTGTTGAAATGCATTCTCCAAGCCATTTGTTGTTATGAATTTTTCTCTCATTCAAAAGTTGACGGTCCCATTGACGCCTTTCGTTAGTGATCTCCTACCATGAATCTCTCTCTCCTTCACATGTTGATCTTGTCAATGAACTCGCCAATGAGTTGTTGTAAACCCCTTTCTCATTCAAATGTCTACCAGTTGCGTCAGTGTCTTCGTCTAGTGAGCTGTCCTAATCCTTTTCTTCTTCACATTTGTCGGTTTTGTGTATATTCTTTATCAATGAGCTAACATTATAGACCTCTCTCTCCTTCACGTGCTGCTAGTCTAGGTTACGCCTTCCCGCAACGAGCTAATATGAAAACCCCTCTTTTCTTTCAAATATTATATGCCCCATTTACATCTTGTGCCATTTTGTCACAACCCAACACAATTTGACCCTAGACATAACATGTTATATCAAAGGTAAAGAACTAGTGGAGTAGTTGAGTTAGGATCTCATCTGTTTGAGACTGTATAAGTATTTTTCTTTCTGATTTTTTTGTACAATCATGGCTAGTTCTTTAAATCTCTTTGTTCTATTATTCAGTATGCAACCAAGCACTATAGTGTAATTATTATATATACATTTTGGTGATAAATGAAAAGAAGTTTTATGAATGAGTTATTTTATATATACTGTAAGTTATTAGAAGCTTTGTGTTTTGTTATTTATTTTCTATATTATATTGAAAGAAAAATCTAAAAATTTTTCCAAAACTTCAATCTTGCATTGGCATGTTGCAAGCCAATATGATAGGACCTATCTCGTTTGTGAGTCTTATCATGTTAAGTTGTGATAGAGAAATCCAATATGAAGTACAAAGAATGTGTTGATTTGAAAGGACATAAGTGTACTTTTAAAGGCTTTCTTATGTGTTTAATTTAAATTATAAGCCATTATATATATTCTTTATAGGCAATGTTTTTATCTTGCACTGGTGCTTAGAGCTGATGAGCTAGATTTCTACAAGTCCATGATATATATTTCTTCCTAGCCTATCCTCATTATAGTTGTAATAAAGAAAGTGAACCTATTCATTTTATAGGAGAGAACAAGAGATGCAATAAAAGAATAGCTAGATGAGGAGAGAGCAGGGTTGAAGTAGCTTTTTTGCATTATACAGAAGTTAAGGAGTGTATAAGTTAACTTTGAGTATAACTAAATAATATTAATGGAGTAAAATCGAATGCTCTGATAACTGTTGTCCATAGGCTTATATATAGAAAGGAGAAAAGGATAAAAGGAATAGCAAGGAAGATAATGAAGAGCATGGGGTGGAGGTGGAGAAGGTGTTGAAAAAGGGAATGTTAAAGGACATAGGAAATGTAACAGGATCTCTTACCATTTTGCCTCCACATAGGGAAACCAAAAAGATAGGAGGCTTAACCCTATATCTTCATTGTGCCTCCAAATATGGAGAACAAGAAGATAGAGGATGTAACACTATGTCTTACCATTATGCCACTAGATAAGGAGTCCAAGAAGGCAAGGGATATAATCCCATATCTTTTCATTCTACTTAAGTGATGTACAATTAGTCATACAAAGTGAAAGGTCATATAAGAGAAAGAAATATTTGATAGAGGATTTTATTGATCCATTAAGGAAGATACACAAGCTATAAATTCATGTGCCATTGATCCACTTTGACCCCATTGATCCAGAGCAACTCTTTACCTTCAAATACTTGGATGTCAAGATTGTTTGACAACTCCAAGAAAAAGGAGTTAAGAGTAGCATTAGAGATGTAGCGTGGTGTAAATAGTTAAATACTCTAACAATATAGTTAGACTGTAAGTTGAGAAATATTTTACTTTTTATTGAATGTGCAAAAAAAAAAAAACTTATTACACTAACTTTAATTACTATTTTTTGTAGTATAATAATTCTTTATGCTTCCTAAAAAGGGAGGGGATATGATGTTACCCAAAGGCTTATATACCACATATTATTATGTTGGATGAACTATTTGATCAGTAATGTAGAATAATAATAAAGATAAAAAATGGCGTCAAAGAGAAAAGACACCTTCATGTGGCTTCAAGAAGAACTCATGGATGTCAATGGGGAGGAGGAGAATTTTTTGAAGTCATGAGATAATACAGAGTTCATATATTTTCCAGTGAATTAGTAAAAAGTTCATTAGATTTATTTCCCATGCTCCTCATTATATCATGATACACGACTCCAGAGTGTATGTAACACAATTATATTATGATTTCAAAAAAAAAAAGAATAATCTTGAAGTTACATGTGATCGTAAATAATTATATAATGATCATTTATGTACAAATTTATTTCACAAAAGTATTGATTCATATATTTATTCATATGTATATTGTATACATTGCTCCATTCAAATGTATATTTTGTTTCAATTATATATATATATATATATATATATATATATATATATATATATATATATATATATATATATATATATATATATATATATATATATATATATATTAGGTTTTAAATGTTATGGCACTTCAAATCCACTTAGTGAAATTGCTTTCAGTGTTAAATCTCTTCAAATGCATTGTGTTATGCTATGACTTCTATATTACATCCCTTATAATTGCTGCATAATAGTTATTGTGCTGTCTTTGAGTTGTAACTATGGTGATGATATGCTACCTTCATCATAACCTATTATATTGGATTCGATGGGTAGTTATTATGTTATGATGTTATACTATAATCTATGTTCAACCAATACTCAAATAATATTCGAATGTTCTTCAAATATTGATCATTCTTCAAAACTTCTTCAAACATATTTAGAAACCTCTTTGAACCTTTTTTGATCAATTTTCAAACCTTTGGATGCATGTACGAATGTTCTTCAAAGCATCTTTGAATCTAAATCTTGTGATAGGTTAGTCAAACCTTGTTCAAATCTTTGGAGACGAAGGATTTGAATTATATTTCGGGAAATGAAGGGTCGCAGTGCAATATGATTGAAAAGTCAGGTAACACTACTTGGTGCAGGTTCTGCCTATTTATTTAAAAGCAGGAGTATGTTTGAAATGAACTTATAGACATATTTCCCTAACAAATAAAATCATAGGCATATTTCTCTAATTTCAGACATTAGGGATTTTTAAAATCAAAATTCCCTTCAAACAATTCTAGAAGAAATAATATATAGATTTTAATATATATGAGATTCAAATCTAAAATCATATTTAAAAAATCAACAGTATATCAACTAAATTAATTGTGATCCACTCATAACCCTTTATATCTTAAAAATAAATTCCTTGTAGTTAGTAAGGGGATGGAGCAATACCTAATTGAATTAAATGAGAGTACATTAGGCCTAGTAATGATTATATAATGAAAAATAAAAATTCATGGACATATATAGCCATAGAATAGAATCTCCATGCTTGACTAAGTCACTTTATGTAGAAAATTTTCAATCATTCTAAGAACCATTGCAAGTTGTGTAAGATATTTCATACAATTTATGTTCGTTTGGGACGGCTTTCTTACATCTTCTTAAAACAATTCTTTAGTACTAAAAAACTGCTTTTAGAAGCAGTAAAAAAAAATCCAAACGAAGCCTTAGTTTTAATGATAACTCCCCTTAATTTTATAACTTTTAAGTTTAATATATTTATAAAAAAATTAAAAGTATAGCAAAAAAATAAAATAAAAATATATAGAGAGAAATATAATAGATATATTTTAAAGATTTAGATGTTATATAAATAAATATTAATTTTTAAAAATTAGACATATAAAATTAAGTTACGTGTTGCAGAGATGAGGATGCTTAGTGGATGAGCGGCTTTACATTTAGAGACAAAATGATAAAAGAATATATACTTGAAAAGCTTAGAGTAGCTCCAATGACAGATAAGATTAGACAGAGTCGTCTTAGATGTTTTGGTCACATAAAACATTTACTTTATGGTAATCCTATTATGAGAGTATATTTAATAGATCCAACCTATATTAAGAAATGTAGAATAAGACCTAAAAAGATTTGATATAAAGTATTAAAAATAAATTTTTTTATTAAATATAAATGAGAATTTAACTCTTAATAAAATACGAGAAAAATAGTTTCATATAATGGACCCCACGTAATTATTTTAGATATATAGAGTTGTGTGATATGCATGAAAGTTTAATTTTATTATAATATCTTTATTAAAAGAACTCAATGATTTTTCTATGAGAAAAAAATTGAAGTGCATTGTACCCTTTGATGCATCTGTCGCCCTCCAGTACAGCATTCGATGTGCTTGCGGCACTACGTATGTGGCCCACCGGCGAACGGGCCCCACTCCGATCAACCAATTTCGTTTGTATGATGACATCTGTCGATCTCAGCTTCAATGCTTGAGAAAAAATCATATTAGATAATAATCATAACTTTGTGTTTGGAACAGCTTTATAGATATTTTATTTTCAGATAATAATTATTGTTTTATTTAATTATTATTTTATTATATATATATATATATATATATATATATGTTGTGTCCTGAAATATTTACGGCGGTAGAGAAATATAAAGCTTAACGTCTTAGTATTATACAAAGATCCGGCACGCAATCAGATAAGAGAGAGAGGGTGTAGTACTCATAAGAGACACCGGAGTTTTTACATGGAACCCCTGAAAGAGAGAAAAACCACGGGGCCTGACCCAGTTTGAATGAATCCACTAGTATTTGCAGTTGATCACAAATAAGGCCCTCCATTTAAGGGAAGGACTTGGCTTGATATAGCCAATATACATCATATAGAGTGCATTACATGGTAGGAATTAATATATACATGTTTGTTGGGTCGATTGACCATAGTTGGCAGGCGACGGAGGTCGAAAGGATCGTAATTGGCGGGAGACAGGGGTCAGAAAAACTGTTGTCTGGTGATGGAGGTCAAAAGGATCGTAGTTGACAGACATTGCAGGTCAGGAAGATCGTAGTCAGTTGGAGACGGGCGTCAGAAAGACCATAGATATAAGGTGGTGGTCTGGCAGAAGTTCGAGCCTTAGGTGGTGGTTAGGCAGATGTTCGGGCCTCAGGTAGTGGTCCGTCAAATGTCCGAGCCTTAGGCGTTGGTCCGGCAGAAGTCCGGGCCTTAGGTGGTGGTCTGGCGGGACTCAGGGCGTCAAGCGGTGGTTCGACAGAACTTCGACGGTGGTCGAGGAGGAGCAAGGAAGCAAGAGCGATCTTCTTTCTCTTCCTTCTTCTCTCTTGGCTTCGATCCCCCCTTTCAAGAGGAAATGTGGTTCTATTTATAAAATTCTCGAGTGGCATGGCTTGTAAATAAGTGAAAGATCAAGGGTAAATTGGGAGTGGTTCGTATGGACGGCCGATCTTGATTCCTGCGATCATACACCATTCAATAGACCTTTGACTATCTTAAGGATATCAGAATTTGATGATCTTAGGCTCGTTGGATTCATCTGGTCGAGCCGCTTGATTCAACTATAAGCATGTTATGATTGGAGACTGTTTGGTAACCCAAATTGTGGTTTGATCCTTCTAAAAGTGCTTCGAGTCTTTGATTTAGGCCCATTTGGGCTCGGATTGGGTCGATTTTGGTGTCGTCGGGTTCGTATTTCAGAGACGCTCAGTTCGACTAGAAGTTTGTAGAATTTGGAGTTCAAATGATTACCGAATTAATTTTTGAAGTTTCCAACTTAATTTTGCTTCGAGATTCGTGCCTGACCAAGATAATTTTTTGATGATATATCAATATATATATATATATATATATATATATATATATATATATATATATATATATATATATATATATATATATATATATATATATTTTAAAAATTAGAATAGTCATGTTATTGTTTTCTTCACAATCAATCTTATAAAATATTACAGTTATCTTAAATATATCCTAAATTTTAAATTTATTGAATTTATATTAAAATTAATATTTTGTAACTTTTTTTTTTTAACTCAAAGTTAACGAAGTCGATGGCGAGCAATTTAGACGTGGAATCAGTATTTCTTTTGAAGGTTGACAAATAATAATTGTGAAATACATAAATCACGTCAAAACTGTTTTGGATGCTATTATTCATTGTGCTATGAGATTAGTGATATCTTTTAATATCATATATTGCACTAATCTTAACATAAAATGAACATCAATAAATCCCATCTTAACATGATTTACATACATGTAGTTTCATTTCATTCATAATTGAGTTGTTGAAAAAAGGTTAAATTTGTTATTTTGTAATATGTGCCTCCCCAAACTCGTAAAATATAAGCAGCCGAAATTATGGATGTCAAAACGGGTTGACGGGTTAGGTTCTGGTGGACCCGAAATTAACGTAACTCAAACGGGTTAGGTTCTGGTGGACCCGAAATTAACGTAACTCAAACCCAACCTATTTTAAAAACGGGTCAAAACGTTAACCTAAACTCGACTCACTAGCAACTCGAATGATCTGAATCCAACCTGTTAACCAGTTTTGGCTTAATTTTTTTATAACTTATGAAATATAAACTTTAGGATATTTGATAAAAAATAAGAAAATTATATCAACAAATAAGAAACTTAAAAAAATATATTAGACATGTAGTTTTTGGATCAAAATGGGTTTGTGGGTCAACCGAACCCAACCCGTTTAATAAATGAATGGAAAAATCTAACCCAAAACCGACCCATTTATCAAACAAGTCAATCTGAACCTGAGCCACTGGCCGAACTGATTTTAAATTTATAATGGGTGCTCTGCATCGAATCTGGAATAAAGAAAAGCAAAGAACCTCTAAAAGCAGCCAATACTATTATTTCTACTCCATCCATTCATTACAATGTTCTCCACCTTGTCAAATATAGATGTGCACACTGTGTTGAAGGGAAGAAAAATTCTCCTAAATACCAAAAGGAAACTATAGCGGTACACAATTATAAATTTGAAAACTATAAGAATATTTGGACGGTAGATGATCCTCTGATGGGAATGGATGGTGAATGATTATCTTGATTGAAAGGTGGGATGATGCTTTACAATACTAGCAATTAAATTCCCCCTTTCGCTTCTATCGAAACCCTCGCTTTTTTTTTTAGACATTTGAGCCAGTTAAAACAAATTTATATACTTATCACATAGACAAGCTTCGAGCTTAAGAAGTCGAAACCCTCGCTCTTTCAATTTGTTGTTATATCAAATGCTAAATGAGCTTTATCCGAATGTGCAATTTAACTAAAAATTTCTAACAACGTCCGTTTGGGACAACTGCAATTTTTATAAAGGTGATTGCGAAGTTGCTGTGGAGAAATTTACTTTTTTGAAAGATGCAGTAGAAAACAGCTTCCCAGTACAATTGTTTTTTTTTTTGAAATCAGTTAAAAAGTAATGCCAAACAAAAAATTGTGGTTGTGATCTAAAAAGCAAAGTAATAAGAAAGTTGTTTCAAACGAAATCTTAGTCAAACATTATCCGAATCATATTTAAATCTTAATTGAAAAATCTTTTGAATAACAGAGATAAATGTTTGATTAAGATTTGAAGAATGTTCGACCATGAATCAATTTTTTATAGCGAAAATAATCATTTAAAAATAACTATAAAGATGTTGTGTGGAAAATAATATTTTGAAAGTTGTAAAAAATGCTTCATAGTACATAAATTTCTTGAAAATATAGAAAAAATAGCACTCTATTAAAAATTATAATTGCGGTCCAAAAACAAAAGAGTAAGAAAATTGTTTTAAATGAAACCTTATAAACATAAATCTAAAACTAAAATCAATAAGACATTATTTATAGATGTTATTAAAAGAAATGAAAGAGCAGACAATTCTATAAGACATTTTTCACAAAACTCACAAAGAGTAAGGCTCGACTTTCTTACTGTTTTTTGGAGTAGCTTTTTAATACAAAATTTTTTTAGTTTAAAACATTTGTACTAAAAATTATTTTAAAAAATAGTAAAAAATCATCCTAAATAAAATCTAAGTAATCATCGTTATTTTGTCATAGAATATGAGCCAGAAATCTCATCACGAGAATAATAGAAATTTTGAGTACTGCTGAATTCCTCAAATAAATTTATACAATAATCATTCAGCTTAATTTATTTTTTTAGGTGAATCAATTCAAGTGAGAAAATATTATAGAAAATATTATATTGTTCTGAAAAGTAATTTCTTTTAAGTGCCATTTGGCTTGATGAAATTGGAATGCAAAGCAAAATAAAATATAATGTACCATAAATACAAAGTATTTGAAATATTTGAAGTTATTTAGGAAATAATAAAATAAATACCGATGATTTTTTTTTTTGGTTTGGCTTGAATTAAAATAAATACAACGTAAAGCTCAAAAATGATGATGCTTGGCAGTCTGCGGAAGTCCGATGGCGATAGACAATGCTAGCAACCGTGATGGCAGTGGCAGCAGTGGTTGGTTATGACAACGATGGTCGGTGGGTGACAACTAGTCAATGGAGGCGATTGGTGGCTAGCAGCAGAGGTAGTGCCTAACAACGTCAGTAGTAGTCTGACGATTTTCAAGTGCACAAAAATTGAACAAGATGATGCATTCAAAATATTTCAAAATTTTACTCTATAATTATCTTATTTCAGATCAAATATCAATATTATCAAAATCCTAATATTTAGAATAATTTACGCCCTTTTACTCCAAATCAAATAGCCCTAAATCTAAAATCTGGGTCAAACTAGCTGGCTTCCAAATTCTGCCGGCGTCCTGATGTGTCTTCGGGTAACCAATCATTTGTGCATAACGAAGCAAATGGCAGAGAGGCGAGCTAAAGCCCCCGCTATTTTAAATTGTCTATCAGCTCAAGCATTGCTACTGCATTTACTTCGTATATATATATATATCAAATAAGAAAAACATTTGAAAGTAGTTTCATTGAAATAGAAAATATTTGCAGGAAAATTGGAGTAATTTGATTCTTGTTTGCAAACTAAAACGTTTAGAACAAACTAAACAATCATAAATATAATAATTATAAAACCTTCTAGCTGTTGGACTTATTGATTCTTCTGCTAGGACCGGAGGGAGGAACAGTTTGTCCTCTGGGGAGAAGATTGAGGAGCAGGGGACGATACATGTCAGCAGCTTCAGGCTTCAGAGGCTCGTCGGGAACCGGAGCGCCGCTCGCCGGTGGGTTTTCTAAACTTCCCGTTGAAAGTATTATGTTGCCAAAAGGCTGGACTTTCTCACCCCGGCCGTTCATTTGCCTGGCAGAGGATAGATGACTGCTCAAGCTGAATAGGAGGAAGAGGAAGACGAGGAAAAAGATCCGAGCTTGGTGAAGAGAATGCATTGAAGAAGTTGAGAGAGAGAGAGAGAGAGAGAGAGAGAGAGTAGGGTTAAGAGAAGAATGCTTGCAGATAGGGGAGGTAGAGATGAAGGGCATGTGGAAGGTTATATTGCTTGGAGTGCAAATATTAAAATTTAAAAACAAGCTAGTCGTGGCGGAGGGAAAAGGGATAGCTGTGGTGATTTGTAAGAAATATGAGAAAACAAAAAAGTTTGCATTAAGAGTGTTGTGAAATCTTGAAGGAAGAGAGATCTTTCTTGAAATCTACCTTATCTAGCAACAGCAACTTCCCTTCTCCTCCCACCGACGATCACCTTGCAGCTGCACCTCACGGCAACTTCCCTGCTTTCTTCTTGGACCGAAAGCCACACACTCTTGGCTGTTTCCACGCGCGAGAGAGAGAGAGAGAGAGAGAGTTCACAACACACAAATTTTTATTGATTTGATCTTGAGAATGCAGACTCTAGGGCTAGCCTATCTACCTATGAACTATATAGAGACATAAGCAACTTGACACTGATATGATGTCTTGTAGAGCAACTATAACCTATTTGTTGACAAATAACAGACATACCTAATCTTATAACAATGAAGAAAACTATTCAACTATAAACTATTTGTTGTCGATGTAACCAGCACATATGCTGAATCATATCTATCTGAATTTGCTGCAACTGCTAAGTTTACATCTTCTTTGAGCCCAGCTCCTTGCCATTTCTCTCTATCCTGGTAGTTCCTCTTGAAATGTCCCTCTTTATGACAATGGTACCAGTTCTTGGATGTCTCCGACTTCGACTTAAATCGTAAATAATGGCTTTTATTGGATCTTTGATCTCCACTTCCTCTTGCTAACATCACTTCCTCATTGTTCTCTTTTTAATTCTAATTTTCTTTAAATTTCTTTTGACATTATAATTGATTTAACTTCAGTCATAGTAAGTATTTATTTTCCATATAGCATCGTGTTAATGATGTGTTTATAAGACTTTGAGAGAGAGCTAAGAAGAATGATTCTTCTTTTTTAATTCTAACATCAACGTTCTTTAGATCAAGAATGATATTGTCGAATTCATCCAAGTGTTTCCTGAGATCTTTTGACTCTTTCATTTGAAGAGTGTACAGCTATTTTTTCAAGAAAAGCTTATTTGCAAGAGACTTTTCCAAATATAGAGATTCTAATTTTTCCCAAACCTCTATTGCCAATTTTGTTTCGGCCACCTCTCTTTGCACTTCATCATCGAGTGAGAGAAGGATCGTGCTATGTGTCCTCAGCTACATTTCCCTAGCTTTCACTTCGTCTGCCACCTCTGTAATATGTTCAGCTGAGATGGCCTTTGGAAGCCCTTGATGCACCAACAATGCTTTCATCTTGATCCACTATGACTAAAATCATTTTCTCAAGTGAACTAGTTGATCTTAAATCTTTGTATCGACATTATTTCAAGCACTTGCTGAGAAAACACCTATTGTCCACAAAGAATAGCCTAAGAAAAGGCTTCCCTGTCAGTTGCCTCTTCTTCCTTCACCTATTATCCACAAAGAACTAACAAGAAAAGCCTCCACCGGATAGTCGCCTGTTTCTTCTCCACCCGCTGTTCACATGGACATCTTACTATCCATAGAAAAAGCAACCCAAAAAACTTTTCCTCCACTTGTTCGCTCAAACTGGCACCAGTTGCGACGTCATGGCTCTACTTCTGATCCCGGGTGAGCCCGTCTCCCATGCCTAGCCCCAAACTCTAGCACAACACCAGCCCGTCTCTTAATTACGCCTGGCTCGAACTCCTATATGGTACCAACCTATCTCTTATGATCAATCTTCACACCGAGCACCCCAAGCTCACACAACCTCAGCCCTTCCACCCCTTCCACCCTTGAGCACAGCCTCGCGATTTCGTGTATTGTGCCTATCTCTGCATCGCTTGATTTCTCCTGCATGTGGTTACTCTTACACTTGCTTGCCTCCACTCTCCTACATGTAGCTGCCTCTCACATGATTTATCCAAGGTGCTAAGCTCCGACCGAACATCCATATTGGTGCTCACGTACGTACTCTAACCCGCATGAATTATGTATGTATCTGATCATTCACGCAATCCTCTCACCCATGCCAATGACTCTGTTCACACCCCAACCCGATCAGGATAGGTCCAATCATGTTGAGCTATATCAGGTAAATCCCAAGATCTAGTTTTAAAAATATTTCAGATTCTTTTCAAATTTCATTTCAAATAAAACTCATACAAATACTAAAAATAAACTCATCCATAAAGTTTCTTTCATTTCATCAAAATAAGCATATATTTCATCACATTGCAATAGTTAAAGCAAAATTTAGCACATATCAAAATTTCACAGTGTTCTATAATGGTAGACAACAGAACTTCATACTGAATAAATTTTCATAATGTAATTATAAAAAATTGTGTAAAATTCTATTTTAAGACAATTTATTATACTACTGCATTATTGCAATTTCTCTCTCTAAAACCCTCTTTTTCTCTCTCCTTCTCTCTCCTATTCAGATGACTGGTCAGAGAAAATAGTAATAGAATAGTGGAAAATATTATATTTAATAAATTCATAATGGCTTAGCACTGCGCTGCTTAAATTGAAGCACTGCGGCACTAACAAATTTGCTAAAACCTGAGAGCATGGCGCTGTAATGTCACTATTTGATGCTTTGGCTGAGTACAGTACTGCTGCGCACAAACACTCAACGCCGCTGCACTCTAAAAGTGACATTCTCAAATTTTTACTGAAATTCACACCAAATACTTGGGAACACATTCTAGAACACACCCAAACATTTTCATGCATTAAAACACTTCCAAAGATATATAAATGGTTGAAAAATTCCAAAGTTCAAATATTTATATTTTTTCAATCGGGTCAAAATGGGTAGAACTGAATGTTGAATCTGGAGGTGTCATAACTCTTCCCTCTTTAGAGAAATGTCATCCTTGACATTTCAAAACTCAGGTATCAAATCATATTAAGAGATTAGTGTATAGTTGTCTCATCTCAGACTCTTTTCCTAAGTAGCTTCTCTCCCAGTCTTATTCTTTAATTGAACTCTAATCATAAGAATATGTTTACTCCTAAGCTTTCTGCATCATAGGCTAGAATGCTCTCTGGTTCTTCCATGTAGCTTAGATTCAAATGTACCTTGATATCTTCGGTAGATATTCTGTTACCAAAATCAGATATCCATTTTTTCAAAAGTGACACGTGGAACACATTATGAAATTCTGACATATAATTTGACAATTGTAACCTGTAGGTGGGCTTTCCAATCCTTTCGACCACTTTAAATGGTCCAACATATCTTGGACCCAACTTTTCTTTTTTGCCAAATCTATTAATGCCTTTCATCGATCTAATCTTCATGTATACAAAGTCTCCTACTAGAAATTCCATAGCCAAATGTTTAGCATCAAAATACTACCGTTGCCTATCCTGTAGAGCCTTCAATTTGTCTTTGATCAAACATATCTTCTCAGTAGCATCATCAACTAAGGTTGATATAATTAGATGTCTCTCCCCCGCCTCTGTCTAAGACATCAGTGTATGACACTTTTTACCATACAAAACTTCATAGGGAGTCGTACCTATGCTTGATTGAAAACTATTATTATAAGTAAACTTGATCAGAGGAATGTGATCTTCCTAACTACCACCAAAATCTAGAACATAGAGTTTCAGAAGATCTTCCATTACCTATAGAGTCCTCTCAGACTGTCCATCAGTCTGAGGATGAAAAGCTATACTAAATTATAGTTTTATTTCCAATCCTTGCTGAATACCTCTTCATAATCTTGAGGTAAACTTGTCATCCCTGTTAGAAACTATAACTTTTGGTATCCTATGTAATCTGATAATCTCACACACATATATATGTGCCAATTTATCCACTGAGTTAGTCTATCAGATCGAAATGAAATGTATAGATTTCGTTAGTCGATCAATAACGACCCAAATAATATTATGCCCTGTCTCAACTTAGGAAAACATATAGTGAAATCCATAATCACATCTTCCGATTTTCACTTTAGAATGGGTAACTTCTATAGAAGACCCCCCGCTCGATGATGCTCTACCTTCACTAACTGACAGATTTCATATTTTGATACAAAATCTATCATATCCTTCTTTAATTCAGACCACCAAAATATGTTTAAAATTATTATATATTTTACTACTTCATGAATGAATAATATAGCCTAAATAGTGAGCCTCATGCAAAATCTCTCATCTTAGATCATCCAAAATAAGAATCCACAGTATATCCTTACAGAAAATAATACCAGAATCAGAAACTCATAATTCAGATTTCTTATCATATCTAATTTGGTCAATCAACTATGGATACTCTGTATCTGACTTTTGAGCTTCCTGAATCCTTTCTTGTAAAGATGGTTGAATAATCATTGAAGCTAACATATTAAAATCCCTTTAAGTGGAAGAAATCACCTTTAACTGTAATCTCTCCATATCCCATATCAAAGACTCATCAAAAGTAAGTTTAACTGTAAACTCTAGAAGATTTTCTACTCAAAGCATCTGCCACCACATTAGTCTTATCAGGTTGATACTGAATAGTTAGATCATAATCTTTAATCAACTCAAGCCATATTTTTTCCTCAAGTTCAAATCTTTCTGAGTGAATATGTACTTCAGACTCTAATGATCGATAAAAATCTTACACCTGACATCGTATAAGTAATGCCGCCAAATCTTTAAAGCAAATATAATAACAGCCAACTCTAGATCATGAATTGGATAGTTCTTCTCATGTGGCTTCAACTATTTGGAAACATAAGCTATAACTTTATCATGATGCATTAGAACACATCCCAAGCTTCTTAGTGAAGCATCATTGAATACTTGAAATCCTTCAGTATTAGATGGAAGAGCAAAACTAGAGCAGAAGTCAAACAATCCTTCAATCTTTGAAAATTAGCCTCACACTCTAGTGTACAGATAAAAGCTACTGACTTTTTAGTCAATCACATCAGAGGTACAAAAATTTAAAAAATGTTTTCACAAACTTCATGTAATATCCAACCATACCTAAGAAACATCGTATTTCAAATACAGTAGTAGGCCTCGATCAATTAGTAATTGCCTGAACATTTTAGGAATCTACAAAAATACCATCACCACTCACTATGTCCTTAAAAAGAAGTGCTCATCAGCCAAAACTTACATTTGGAGAATTTTGCATATAGCTGATGCTGCCTCAAAATTTTCAAAATAATCTTCAAATATCTAGTGGGATCTTTCTCGAAAGCAAAATATATCAAAATATCATTTATAATAGCTGGTGTATTAGTCACCCCAAATATCATGACCAAAAACTCATAGTGTCCGTACCGAGTACTGAAAGCTATCTTCATCACATCAGCCTCTCTCACCTTCACCTGATAATAGCCAGATCACAGATCAATCTTTGAGAATATATAAGATCTAGCAAGCTGTTCGAAGAGATCATCCATATGTGATAGTGGATTTTTATTCTTGATATTAACTTTGTTCAATTCCCTGTAATTAATGCATATACACATCACATCATCATTTTTCTTCACAAATAGAATATGTGCTTCTCATGGAGATACACTAAGACGAACAAATATCCTATCAACCAACTCTTAAAGCTGCACCTTCAACTCCTGAAGCTCCTTAGGTTCCATCCTATACAGAGTATTAGATATTTAGGTTGTACCTAGAAATATATCAATACAGAACTCTATATCTCTGTTTGGTGGTAAACTAACTAACTCCTCAGAAAATACATTAAAAAAATCTCGCACTATCGGGACATCAGAAAGAGAACCAGAATCTATACTCCTATCTCGGACTGATGCCAGGAATGTCATACAACCTTCTTCCACTATCTATTTATTTTCATAGCAGAGAACAAATAGGATAGAACTCCTTTAACTCTATGAAATACATACCTCTCACTTCTTAGAATTAATATAACTCTATTCTTTAAGCAATTAATCTGAGCCTCGTACAGACATAACTAGTCCATGCCTAAAATAACATCATATAAAGAATGTGTAATAAAATCAAACTAGATTTTCACTTCTTATCAGCAATCCCAATATCACATAAATAAAATTTACTGTCTATTATACTATCTCTAGTCGATAAAATAACAGAAAGAGAAATAGGAAGTACAATTGAAGGCAAGTGTAATAAATTAAAGAAACATTCAAAAAGGAAGGAATAACTAGCTCCAAAATCAAATAAAATATGACATGACTAATTAAAAATATAAGTTGAACCTATCGCTACATCTATAGCATCACGAGCCTCCCGTTGAGTCAAATTGTATACATATGGTTAAATTGGAGCTAAAGCAATAGTGCTACTAGACTCTCTCTGATCACTGCTAGAAGGTCTACTTGCTATAGAACCATATCCACTACCTCTACCAGCAAAACTCTCAATAAATGTATGTAGTGGAACTGTCCTCAGTCTCACTACCTGTCTAATAGAACTCTTAGATCTAGGCTTATATCATCGATCAAATCCTGCTTGTGGACACTCAGCCATCATGTATCTAACCTATCTATATCTGAAACACTGGCTAGTCATCCAGTAATATTGACCAAAGTGACATCTACTACAACTCTAGTATATAGGTGCCCCACTAACAAAACTCCTAGAATTATCAACATCACCCTACTTGGAGCTATCGTAATGCAAACTTCCCATATTTTTTGGACTCTTTAGGTATAATCTGCTCTTCTCACTAGAAAAGCCACTACCAGAAGTCTCGCCACTGAATCTCTTCCTACTAATAGTCTACTGCTGCTGAGTAATTATCAGATCTTTCCTTATCAAATGGGCTACCTCCACAAGCTCAAAGAAATAAAAAATATGAAATGGCACTAGAGGTTATCTCATACATCTCGGAGTCATCTTAAAAACTTGTAGCATTTCTCTGTGGGAGTGCTCACCAATTATGGAGCATATCTATCCAAAGCAATAAACTCTACCTCGTTTTGCATCATCATCATGCTCCCCTGAACCAATCTCAAAAAAGTCTCCTATATCTATTATTTTGCAGAAGGTGGTATAAATCAGGCTCTAAATACGTCAGAGAACTCCTCCCAGGTAATCATCCTACTGGCCCATCCACCAGCGCTCTGCCTCACCATCTAACATAAAGACTGCTACAGGTATCTTCCTCTAAGAAGGACAGTGCATCCCGTCTTCTCTAGTCTCCTCTAAGAAGTCCTCTACTACTCTGGGCTTAATAATACCCTTGAATTTTGGAGATTTCAATCTCAAAAGTATCTACAGATATTTGTCTACCTCTTTAGATCTCACAGTAAGAACCCCCCTCTGTGCCTCACCCATCATCTGAGATATTAAAGTAGCAAACTATAAAACTGTATCTGAACTAACTGTCAGAGCAGTACTATATACAATAGCTGCCTGACTAGAATTTTGTTCATCTATCATGTTTGGGTATGGCGGATCCATGATCACACAGAATATGCAATTGAATATACATGTAAATGAAATAAAAATAATGAACAACTAGATAGACTTGAAACTACCCCACTAGACTTACAAATCAATTCACATATCTCCATTTTATGATCTAATTTTAAACTATTACTCTGATACCATAAAAATTTGTGACACCACAACTAGATTAGGACAGGCCCAATCATGTTGAGCTATGAAAGACAAATCCCAAGATCTAATTTGGAATATTTTAGATTCTCTTCCAATTTCATTTTAAATAAAACTACAAACTACAGAGCTACAAAAATATCCAAATACTGAAAAAAATTCATCCACAAAGTTTCTTACATTTCATCATAATAAGTATATATTTCATCACATTGAAACAGTTAATACAAAATTTAGCACACGTCAGAATTTCATAGTGTTCTATAACGTTATAAAATGAAACTTCCTATTGAACAAATTTTTATAATGTCAAAACATAACCAAATTATAAAGGATTATTTAAAATACTATTTTACAACACTTATTATACTATTGTATTATGTTTTGGTATCTAAATTATTTTCTGTTTAATTAAAACTGCATAAATTTCAAATTATCCTATATAAAATTTTAAGAAAATATTCAAAATATTCGTAATCATGGTCTCTATAACATATAAAAAGTTACACAATAAAAATTTTCTATTACAAAATTATACGTATTTTTTGTTAATGGAAATATAAATTTAATCAAAAAATTAAAAAAATTATATTTTTAAAAATTAAGATAGGCATCATGTTAGGGGTGTCAATATTGGACCCGACCCGAAAACCTAACCCGAACCCGACCCGAAAACCCAACCCGAACCCGACCCAAAATTTCGGGTTTGGGTTGACCCGAACCCGAAGTGGGTCGGGTTCGGGTTGACCCGGAAACCCGAAAATGACCCGGAATGACCCGGGAAACCCGTTTGCCCGCTCTGACCGGCCTTGCCCGAGTCTGCCCGCCTGCCCCGCCGCCCCGCCTGCCCCTTAACCCTCGTGCCCGCCTACCCAGCTCCCCCACATGCCCCGTGGCCCGCCTGCCTACATGCCCGTCTGCCCTGCCTGCCCCGCGGCACGCCTGCATGCCTGCTCGCCTACCCCGGCTGCCTGCATCACATCCCGAGGCTAGCGTTGCGTCGCACCACGTGTGGTCGCATCCATCGTCGCATCGGACGAGTTTCGAGTCGCGTCCCACGTTAGTCGCTAGCAGCTTCCGCCAACTTTCGCTGCCGACCCGCTGCTGCCGGCGTTGCCATGTCCGCGGGTCGGGTTTCTGGTCCAAAAAATCGACCCATTTGCAAAAATAGGTCGGGTTGACCCGAACCCGAATAGTGCCGGGTCAATCCGAGTTCGACTCGAACCCGACCCGTGACCCAAAATTGACACCCCTACATAATGTGACCTACCTCGATCCAGACAACTTTCCAACTGGGTTGATGCTGAAAATGATCCAAAATAGCTCAAAAAGTGATTTCCCTCTCCAAAACCCTCTTTTTCTCTCTCCTCTCTCATGTTCGGATGGCTGGTCAGAGAAAATGGAAATGGAATAGTGGAAAAATATTATATTTAATAAATTCATAATGGCGTATCATTGCAACTAGGGGTGTCAATTTCGGGTTACGGGTCGGGTTCGGGTCGAACCCGGAATGACCCGCCTTCAAACGGGTCGACCCTAACCCGACCCGGATCGGTAAACGGGTTGGAAATCCAAACCCAGACCCGACCCGGCGGGTTGCCGGGTTGACCCGACCCGACACGGGAAGCCGGGCGCGTGCGGTGTGCGCAGGCGGGCGCGCTGGGTGGGTGCGCGCGGGCGGGCGCCCGAACGGGCGCGCTGGGTGCGCTGGCGGGCGCGGACGGGCGCACGGCGGGCACACGAGCTGGTGCCGGCGGGCGCGTGAGCGGTGTGCGCGGGCGGGCGCGCAAGCAGGTGCGCGGACGCGCACTGGCAGCTGGGCAGGCGCGGGCGGCACGCGGGCAGCTTCGGCGGCGCGCGCGCGGGCGCTGGGCAGGCGGGGGCAGCCTCAGCGGGCGCGCGTGCAGCTTCGGCGGGCGCGCGCGCGGTGGCTGGGCAGGCGGCCAGGCAAATGGCAGCCGGGCAGGGTCGCGGGCAGCCGTTTAAACAGGTTTTCGGGTTGACCCGGCAACCCGTCGGGTCAACCCGAACCCGACCCGTTTTTCAAACGGGTCGAATTCCTGAACCCGAACCCGACCCGTTTAGGACTCGGGTCGGGTTCGAGTCGGGTTTTCCGGGTCGGGTTCGAGTCGGGTTTTCGTGTCGTGTCAAATATTGACACCCCTAATTGCAACGCTCAAATCGGAGTGCTACAGCACTAAAAAAATTGTAAAAACTCGAGAGCACAGTGCTGCAATTTTGACAGCCCTAATTGACACTCCTATTTAATAGTCTTTGAATTTGCAATGAGGTTAGGGCTATACATGATATCCAAGGGTTGCTCAAATCTCAACGCAAATCCAAGAATTATTGAGCTCGTCTTGTTGTAAATCATGTCAAGACATTCTTACATGAATTTTTTTTCTAGATAAATATCTGAGTGTAAAATAATTATTTAAATAATAAAATAGATCATACAAAAAATAAACTTATATTATATTGGCCTTAAAAATAATAATTTCTACTTATTATTTTGTAGTAGAAATAATATTTCATAAATTTTTTTATTAATAATTAATATTTCATTTAATATCTTATCATTCAAATTAAATATTTCACCCTCCTTAAGTCCTTCACATAATATCTAAAATTTCTATTGGCCTATGCATTATAAATGACAAAACAGCTCATCATTAAGTAGAATAATAGGACACAAATGGGAAATAGATTAGGGATACAAATTCAATAAGAAATCTTCAATTTGGAAAGCCTCTTAAGAAAAATATCATATATAAAGTTTTATTTTATATGTAAGAACTTATCTCTATTAAAGATTTTAACTTATTAAATAAAAATTAATATCTCTTGTAAATCTGTTCATATTGATTTGTATAATCATCAGCATATTTATCTATTTATGATAAGAAATTATTCACATAGTAGTTTCTTTTTTTTTTTGTATTTTCTTTCTTAGAAACTCTTCATAGAACACACGTTGCATTGTGATAATAATATTTCAAGCTATAAATTAGGGTTAAAGAGTTTAATTATAATTCATGAAATCATATAAAAATGAAGGAGTTGATTAGAGGGTCAAAATGAGGAGTTTAGAAATGATCAAAACTAACCATAATCAAATAGGAGAAGAGAAAAAATTGTTTGCATAAATCAAGAAAGATCAAATTTATTTTTATGCATATTTTCATAAAGCCAAAGAAAGTTTCCTAAATTAAGCAAAAATGGGGTTAGAAAGGATTCTCATTAGATAATATAGATTTATTTTATTGACACTAATGACTATTAATAAGCCTCTTATTATAAATTTCATTTATTAATTCATCCTTTATTTAATAAAACCATCATTAGTTCATGTAGATAAATCATGGGATGTTTATGATGTAAAATATGGTGGGAGAATGCATGCTCTTTGAATTTTTTTTTCTTTTATTTCTTGTCTTTTGTAGTATTTATTATTTTCTTTTCTTTTAGCTCCTCTGCTCTTGAAACCAATATTGGATACAATATCTTTTGATTATCTTGCTGAAATTATCAAAGAGAGAAAACAATAATCATTAACATAAAATCACTTTAAGGGAAGAATGGAGAGAAAAGATTGTCAATAAACAGCTTTTGGAGTTGAAGAGTAAATTCCTACATGTTATTCTTCTTCTTGCAACCATCACTTCCATATTCTTATGCAACAAGTTGTTTCCTACTAGCCACATAATGCCCAATATCCTCGACAATGCTATGGAAGGCTACATAATGGATAGTTTTTTTTTTAATAAGAAACTAATAAGGGCTTCAACCAATCAATGAAGGACACATCATGAATGTCATTATTAAAGTCCTAATTAAGCTCTTGGTTGCTACACTATACTTTATTGAACCCTTCTCATATTTTATTGGGTTTATCCTACATTAGTTTGTTCTCCCTCTAACGCACTCTTTCCTTTTACTATTTTTCCTCTTCTACCTCTTTTTTGTCTCTCCTACTAGACACATTAAGGCATTTAACTTGCATATGTTGGCCGCAGGGGCCTTCCCTCACTAAAACCCTTAGTCTCACAACCTCTCACACTAAAAAACACCATTTTTTTTCTTTTAAGCTCTCTTTATGTATAATTGATATCAAAAGGGAAGGTTCTAGTGTCATTTGAGGATAGAGGAAAGGAAAAAATATCCAATTAGATTTTTAAGGAGAAGATATCATATATTAAGGAAA